>JARJLF010000023.1:0-600000 GCA_029378395.1 Mycena leptocephala
CATGCGCTGCTGGTGACAGAAAATGCGGCGTCCTTGCTTGTGGGTTCCGTTGAACGTTAACTGGCTGGACATGAAACTATCAAAAACACGGCTTCAATTGCGATAAGGCCTGCGACCAGTCGCGAGATAGCAAATTCTTCATGACGTCAAAAGAGTGTCATTTTACGTTTGAATCCGAGGGCTGCGAAAAAATTGCAGCAGGTTGTCTTCTTGCCTTCCACGCTCATTTCACCCACCGCTCTTTGCTTCACCATGCCCTCCTCCGCCATTCTTGTTGCCGTGCGTCTGTTTGTTTTATTGAGAAAAGTATTCTAACGCGTTCTGCAGGTGTTCGGGTTGGTTAGCCTCGTCGCAGGCCAGTCGTCGACGTCCCTCGCCCCGGCCCAAATCACCCATGTCATCACCGTGTCCAACAACCAGTCTGCAACCAACGGCACCACCGTCTTCTCTCCCGTCCGTCTTTTCTTTTCTTATCGCACACAAAAAACTGACTTTCTTCCAGCAAGTCGTGATCGCCAAGCTCGGCGAGACTGTCCTCTTCAACTTCACCCAGGGCAACCACTCCGCCACCCAGTCCACCTTCGCCTCCCCTTGTGTCCCCGCCCATCTCAGCAATGCCTCCATCAACGGCTTCAACACAGACCTGCGCCCCGCAGGCAACGGCACCTCCATCACACGCTTCCCCATCGTCATGAACCCCGACATCGTCAACGAGACCCTCTGGTTCTACGACGAGACCACCTGCGGCATCGGCGGTGTCGGCGTCATCAACCCCGGCAACGTCAGCGCAACGGACGAGACCATCGACGGCTTCGTCCGCAACGCCATCAGGCTGAACGGGACGGGCGCCACGACCACCTCCAGCGCCTCGCCCAGCGCGTCGGGCTCGCCGTCCTCGGGCACGGGCTCGGGCGGCGGCAGCGACGGCTCCTCGGGCTCGGGGAGCTCCAACACCACCACCAGCGCCGCGTCCCGCCTCGCACCGGCTCTCGGGTTCGCGCCCCTCTTCGCCCTCGCCGCCGCCCTCGTGGTTTAACGCGCCCCACAAAAGTTCACCCTGGACCCCGGACTCTAGACCCTACTTATTACCCAGTAGACCGTCCCTCTCTTGGTTATCGTTTGATACACGCACACTTGCATGCACGTCATGACCCACATACCCTTTTCATCATGTCTTTTTTGGTGTTGTTGTTTTTACGAGTTGTTGTTGTCCTCTTAGCTATCTTGTCTTTTTTTCGCAGTGATAGTGGTGGTTATACAAACTCGGGGGGTTCATTTCCTCCCGTTTTGTGTGTTTTTTGTCTTGTTTGGTTTTCGTCGGATCGCGGATGGCGTTCGATGCCCCAGAGCGTTGCCTGTGTGCATCTGCCTAAGGTAATACCTGCAGTGATGCGAGAACGCGCTTGGACCGCTCATAAATTACTGAACGTAAACCTCAAATGGTGTAAGGGATGATTGCCGGATTGGCGCGCGCTTAGCCTTAGCTCTACATTGACGCGTTCGCAATTGTGAATCTAGTTCTAGTTCATGCGTCATTAACCGACAAGTATCTATCAATGCGGTGTGGGCGTCAGCCGCTATCGATATCTGAGGCTCACTCCAAGAGAGGCGACTCGGAGGAGAGTGCTGATCTTCGAGTGAGCGTCAGCCACACTGGCACACATGCGCAGGTCCTTCGCCACTCGACGTCTTCATTGATACTGGCAGCGTATTGCAATTGGGTAAGAGTATTGTGTTCAGGTTCCACACTGCGTGACAAAGATCGTCGTCGATTCCGAGTCGCGGTGGATTTGAAGAAAATCAAAGCAAGACTCTCCTGAGACGGATGAGCTGTACTTGGAATAAACTTGAGGCAGAGGCATCACGCAATCGTGCAAGCAAGCATCCCAAAGTTCAAACCCCGGTTCGTCTCACAGGTAAGAGAGTAACTTTAAGGGGATCGGCGGCTCCCCCGGATCGAAACTTGAAAGCCGATCAAATCAAAGGTCAAAGCGTTGGATCTTGTTCGAAGTTATAATAAGCACATTTTCGACACGCGTGCGGTCCCGTTAGGGAATAACCGCATATAGCATCAAGTGTACGCTGGATATCGGTCTTTGAACACTTGAGCGCGATCTTATGCCACAGTAGTTGAAGAGTTCAGCTAACTTGGGAAATGAGATGCATGTCGTTCAGCGGTTTACTACAGTTGATGAATAATACAAAACTACAGGTCGTTCTTCAACTCGCTCCAAGGGGGGAGGTCAAAGAAACCGGGTAACTCGTCCCATATTTTCTTCCGGCCAGCAACGATCAAGTCAATGGCACGTTGTCTGCATCCATGACACAATCTCTTGTCTCCCCCCCAGTGAACTTCCACAGAGTCCGGAGGTTAACAGTCTCGGTGAAGTAGGAGAGTTGGTCATTCCGCCTTTTGGTACACTTTCCAGAATCGGTGCATTCCGATGTGTCAGTAGGATCCCATGATCGAAGCCACCCCAGGTATAACCCGGTTGATATTGTGCATTTATGAGTTGCTCACGGGCCAGAATGCAGCGACGTAGGTCAACTTGAGTGAGAGAAGCCAATGTTCCATCAGTTCTCGGGATGCCATCGAACAACTGCATCTGCGCGGAAAGGTCGGCCAAGAGTAAAAAATGCCGACAAGAGGGCAGCTCACGGGGGTGTATGTGACCAACAGGCGATAGAATGCACACGGCAGGACGGACATTATATTGTTCTCTCTGGCCAGAGTTGCGATGTCGAAGAGTATGCCCGGGTACTGCTCGATACGTGTCAAAGTATATGGTATCCGACCATCATACGCCTCAAGTGTGGTCGGGTTTTCAAACGTCAAACGCTCCACCGTGAAATCTAGGATATCTTGAAACTCGTACTTGGACCCCAGACGGATGAGAGCCCCAATAACCGCAAGCGAGAGCGCGGGCTGAAACAAAAACTTCCTGCCAAAAAAAAATCAGTATATGCCACCGAGATATTAGGGCGGCGGTACGAACGAGCTGTAAAGGGCCCTCAGCAAATGCTCAACGTCGGCGACGTCGTCCTGGAGCTCTACAATGGGGCAACCATCAGCGTTGGGCTGGTCCGGTGGTTGGGGCAGTTTCTGCATGTCGCGAAAGAACGAGGAATGTTGCGCGAGGACACCCCAGTGGACGCGGAATTGCGTGTTTCGAGCCTGCAGCACGACGCTTCCATCCTCATACCAGATATCGGAACGCGTTATGGGCTCGTCCTCGTCGGTTCGTTGGCGTTTGGCTGGAGGCGATTCGGAGGACATGGTAGTTGAGAAAGAAGTGATTCGGATAGAGCCGAGAGTAGATCACCCCTATTTGAAATGCAACGGAGTCAATTACAGTCTGATGCTCTTCCAACTGAGCTAAAGTCGGGATGCAACGGAGTCAATTTCGCTTTCCTGGTACCTGTGCAAGAGCGTTCCACTCGCCGTTCTGAAAATCAAGTCTTCCACCTCTTTCTGGGCTGTCAAAATTGACCTCAGCCTACGATGTTCGAAATCAAACTTGCATTGAATAATCGAGTTTCTATGTTTTGCCCTATGCATCGGCCCGGGGTCTAACGAACAAAACCGCCTTTCGGCGCGTCTCAACACGCTCAATTCCTGCGTACGCGGCGTATGAAAAAAGTAAACTTTGCCAGCTCGAGGAGCTCAGATGATCCCGCCGTTTGCTTTGATCCAATCTCGCACTACTAACTACACGTTTTTCCATTCGCAATATATATGGAGTATTCATGATCAGACCTGCATATTGTTGGCGACCGCTCGTGGCCTCACTTCGAATGTTCAGACTCAGATTTTTCGCAGCGTCACCTATTGGAGTACAGTAGGCGGGAAAATGTACTATTAGATAGTGCTGTTGTACATGTTGTAGTAATATGCTGAATGTGTGAGTTCGGTAACCGTGGCAGGGAGAGGGGACCAAAGTGTGGGCGAAGCTGAAGTTGAATGATGGAATAAACGAGAAATTAAATGGCATATAGGCGAATGTGAGCCCACGAGATGCTGGGGATTTCAGGTCCCAGCGGGTATATCGATGCTGTTAAGCGTGCTACAGCTCGTTCGAATTCTTCAACTCGTCCCAAGGAGGGAGGTCGAAAAAGGAGGGAAGGGCCATCCACATTTTCGCGCGGCCCGAGATCGTCGCTGCTTCCGCTAGCTCTGCGCAGTCGTCACAAAACTTTTTTTGGACACTTGAAATCGAAATTGTAGCATGAGTATATGCTGAAAGCAGATATTTTTCTAAAAGCTTTTTCTGCCACCGTCGACACTGGACCACGTCCATGCAGTAGTCCGAAGGTTCCCATGGAATGACCCAGCCTAACGTGTTGTCTATTTTCCACTGCGCCTGGAGGAGTCTTCGGTGGCCCACAGCACATACGGCACGGTCTGCGGACGACAGGCCGCTGATGGTTCCGTCTGGCTTTTGGATGTCCTGGAAGATAGGCTCCTATCGGACGTGATCTCAATCTCATGCAACCAGCTCAAACCTAACTTCAGCTTACCAGACCGCGTTTCGCTAAGCGATAGTATGCACAGGGCAAAATTGCCAGAAGGTTGTTTTCCCTCGCCAATGTCACTATATCAAAAAGTAGACCCGGATAATTCACGATGCGGGTCGGCGAGTAGATCATATTGCCAGTGGCAGCTTTGAGCGCATCAAACAACGCGTCGTACTCCTTCAGCGTCGTGGGGTTTTCGAAAGCCAGGCGCTCCAATGCGATGTCGAAGAGGCCTTTGAAGTAGTACTTGGACCCCAATCGAACAAAGCTCGAAATATACGCGAACGGAAGGGCTTTCTGGTTGAAAAGCTCGCTGAGGATATGAGTCAACGGTGAATAGATGGATGCGAGGGTTCAGCGGCGAAAGCTCACGGATTATAGAGAGCCTTCAGTAGATGTTCAACGTCTAAAACCGCGTCCTGGAGCTCGACAATGGGGCAGCCGTCGACGTTAGGCTGGTCTGTCGGCTGCGGGAGGTCCTCCAAGTCGCAGAAGAAAGAAGAGTGCTGAGATAGGACGCTCCAGTGGACGCGGAATTGCGTATTTTGGGCCTGCAACACAACGCTTCCGTCTTTGTACCAGACGTCCGAACGCGTTATTGACGCGTTTTCCGTCCGTGGGCGTTTGGCTGGGGGCGACATGGTGGCACAGAGAAAGGATCAATCGGCTCGGGCTGAAAAGGTCAAAGCGTTTGATCGTAGTCTCATTTGGGTTCACCATCAGACCAGTTATTCAACAGGCAGTGAGTATTACGCGCCAGGCATGGTAATATGTATTTTCCGCCTCAAGACAACGAAGAGAAAACTTTCAAAGTGAACATCTGAAGAATTTAAGAATGGGGAACTCAAGATATGGGGTCATGTTGCTGCGCCGCTGCGGTACGAAAGAATAGACGCAGATTCTCCGCTTCCTCCAGACGTAGTTCAAGTCCAACGACAAGAGTGTGCTTGATCAATCAAAATCTCCTTCTCTGCTTCAAGTTGGATGATATATATATATAATGACATACAAAGCGTACAAACGCATACCAAGCACGATTCGGAATACCACAAATACTTCTGCTACTTCTCTACCTGGGAACAACCCGGGAAACATGATCATACCGGTGCCGTTCGGGAGGGTAGTAATCCCGTTCGGGCCAGCCAACGACGCCAACTGCTGGAACATGTTCCCAACACTACCCGGACGCGCATCACCAACCCTCATGCGCCACCAATGATGCGCCTCGTACGCGGCATTCGCAGGATCCAGCAGCGGCTCAATATCTGAGACTGTGTAGCTGGCTCCCATACCATTTTGTTGAGTTTCGCCGCCCACTTGCTCGCGTTGCGCGCGTCCCCTAGACAGATATACGCCTCCATAACTGCTTTGGTCGCATCGAAGTACGCTGTTAGATGCTCCAGTCCCTCGGTCTCAATCAAGGCGATCTGTTCGCGGCACTTGTCGAGGAGCCAGTCGTCCGAGAGTGTGCGGTTGACTGCCCAGATCGCCACGGTCGGGATAAAGGCAGCGATGGCCGCACGGCGAGCGTTAGAGGCGGTGGCGTCTGTGCAGGAGGGGCACGTGCAGACAAAAGCGTACGGCTTGAGTGCCTTGTTGCGCTTGCCGCAGTGGGCATGACATCAATGTATTGGAACGTCAACTCCTCGCCCACGGCAATGTCGCGGACGGCATACAGCCGGTAAGATAACGAAACCTTGTCGAAGAAAGGCTGAGTGTTAGGCGAGCAGCTAGAACCCGTCAGCGCACTGGTTCAGCGAGCTACTGCTGTACTTACCTGTGATTTAGGCGCGATATATAGTTGCAGATTGCAGTGTACATGCCTAGTTCTCCTTTTACGCCTGGGCGCAGGCCACTAATTCCTAGCCCGTTTGTGCGCACGATGCCGAATAATGGGCCGGAACCATCGGTTGTGTGACTATTCGCCAGCTTCATAAAGGCCTGCCTAGCTTCGGGGTGCATACGGGCCACACATCACTGAGGGCCTTTTCATTCACGTTCAGCGAAAACTGGACAAACTGTTCCAATGTAGAGTTTCGGGTTTTGGCAGCTCCAAACCAACCACCGTTATGAGAAGCGGGCGCTCACACAGGATAAGGTCGCCTGTCGAGAGCGCACGGGTGCTGAAGAGACCCATTCCCTTGCCGGGCACGGCAGCTACACGGAATGCGGGCGTAGATGGGTGTACCAAAGGTTACGGATACCCAGGGAGGCTTGTCAACACATCCTTGCTGCCGCAATACAAAAAGCATTCGGTAACAGGTTCATCGGAGCTCTGGCCAATAGCTTGAGGTAGGGTGGTATATATCATATTAGGGAGTGGCATTCCGCTCCCGGGAATGTATTCTGCGATGTTAAACCCGGCTGCGTATCCGTCGGGCAAGCCTAGTGCGATGATTCAAAATGCATTTGGTTGAGGCCATGGAAGGTGACTGACCGACTTTATCAACTTTGCCAATTGGGAGCTTGATAATTGGTTGGTTCGATAACGGCGGTGCAGATGCTTTGAGCCCAAGGGTAAGACAAAGGCGTGAATCGAGGTTGTGCGATCCCACCTGCTACATGTACAGGTCCCAAAGGACGAGCCTTGGCTTTTGAGCTATTCAGAAAACCGCATTTCATTCTCGATGGCGTGGAAAGAAAGACCAGAAGAAAAAGTGTAAAAGGCAAACCAACGTCTTCTTTTGTCCGGCCTTTTTTACGTGTAACGGGGTTCAAACGGCCTGCACACGGACGTCATTTGGAATCCTTCAGGACTTGGGAAGCGAAAATTCAACGCGAGGTTCACGCAAAGGATTTCCAGATATATTTTCCATGCGAAATATTCTGAAATATTCAGCCATTCAGAGCGTGTGGCATCAGGAGAATTCGATGAAGATCCCGAGCCAGTGATTCTCGAGTCTGCCTAAAGAGCCTTGGGGGATTTATGATGTTTGTCGGATGTCCTGGACGAGTCCTGGATATCCGCAATTTGGTTACGGCTCAGAGCGAAACTGATTCCATCATTGTAGGCCTCGGACTCCGGACCGGCTCGTCTACTTCAAGTTATTTGTGGGTCCAAAGCCTCTCGGGTTTCCCCTTCAGTTCGGCTTTAGTGATTCCATAATAATGCCTTCGCTACTCACTGGAATCTAACTCTATACGTCACTGGTCTCGCAGGCAAGAAAAAATCGCAAAGATCCAGGCGTCGGGTGTAAGTCCGATATGAAAGACCTGTTGTCCCGATGTCTCAATTGTCAATTAGGAACTGGAGGTTCGTTGCGAAAACTTGCGATACACCATCCTCGTACCAATAGCTCGCTATGTAGTCATGAATATTTTGCGTGTAAGTACATACATATTGTGTCATTTATGCGCCGGATTCTATAACGTCCGAGTTCACGTCCCCACTAAAACCTCCAAACCACCCGCCCGTCCCTTCAATCGTGCCGCCACTCTGATGTGATTCGCGTCGCGGCGGTCAGTAGTTTGGGCGGGGATTGCTCGAACTGTGGTTGTGGCGGTGGGGTGAAGGAAGGCGTGGAGAAGAGAATCAATGTAGTGTGGATATAGCTATAAGCATCCTCGTCCTCCCTTTGGCCTGCTCGCCGGACCTCTATTGCTTCACCTTGAGCATTACGGCTGCAGCGGCCTGCGGTATGGAGTGGTATTTCGTGCAAGCTTTCTCTGCCTCCGGTTCGATGCGATGGGCTGTGGTTGGCGGGGAGTGCGGAAATGAGGGGACAGGAATGTGGATATTGGATATGAGTGTTGACCAAGAAAGAGCTTCGACATTGCTTGTTTCGTGAAAAAAGGATAGATAGCCGAATAATGGAACAAGTCAACGAATTGGATGATTAAGAGGAGTCGACGGTGTAGATGGCGGGGAAAGGGAACGACGCTAGAGGTCGTTATTCAGCTCGTTCCATGGCGGAAGGTCGAAGACAGCCGGTAACTCTTCCCACATTTTCTTTCGGCCCGCAGTATTCGAGTCGGCGGCATGCTGGTAGCATGCGGCACAAAGGAGGCTGCGCCAGTTATCACCGAGTAACTGCAAACACCCGAGGATGCTAGCATCCATACAGTGGTGAAGAACAGCTTCTCTCGCATGACTACACCCTGCAGGATTAGTACAGTCGTCGTACTCCCATTTCCGAAGCCATCCGAGTGTAAAGCCCTCCTGGAACTGCTTCGACAGGAGCCTTTCGCGGCCCACGACGCATTTGCGCAGGTCAAGCAAATGTAAGGAAGCCGATGAACCATCCGGCCTTGGGAGGCCATCGAATAGCAGGAACTGTCAAAGGGTCGGTCCCGGTTTCAACTTCCCTAGGTACTGTAGCACTCACCTGGTTATAAGTTGCGAGACGATAGTACGCGCACGGAAGGGCAGTCAATATATTGTGCTCGCTGGCGAGAGCTGCCATATCAAAGCCAATGCCGGGATACGGCACAATGCGAGTGGTACTAGGTGCCAAGGCGTCGTATTCTTCGAGGGTCGTCGGGTTTTCAAACGTCAGACGGCTCACTGCTACGTCCAGCAGACTTCGAAAGTCGTACTTGTTCCCCAGCCGAATCAGAGCACCGACAGCCGGAAGCGGGACGGGTGTCTGAACCAGAAACGTCACAGTCCTAGAGGCAAGTCAGGATGGCCTATAGAAGGGTAAAAAGGAACAGTACGAACGGGGAATACAGCGCCTTCAACAGGTAGTTAACATCGGCGACGTCGGCGGAGAGCTCTACTACTGGGCAGCAGTCGGCGCTGGGCGGCTGGGGAAACCCGTGCATGTCGCGAAAGAATGACGAGTTCAACGCGAGAACGCTCCAATGGATGCGAAATTGCGTGTTATCGGCTTGCAGCACGACACTCCCATCTTCGTACCAGATATCGGAACGCGTTATGAACTCTTCCTCAGTTCGTTGACGTTTGGTTCGAGGAAACGACATGTGGGTCCGCGTGGGGCAAGAGTGCGGACATACCTGGACATACCGTTTCTTGTAGAAAGGCGGCCCGGAGCTAGCCGAAGGCCAAATGTCGTTCCACTCGTTTATTTTCCAAGGATAGCTCGCATTACCCTGATCACCTTGATCTTAGCGACATCCGTGCTTCGATAGAAGCCACGATGAGAATGTGGGCTCAAAGAGAACTGTCCGTGGTAGCTTTTTCAAGTTGCCAGGGTCGGTGAGCCTCGTTAGTTCGGTACGTTATGGCTGTTTCAAGGCATGACTGCTCACCTGGTATTGATACTCTTTCCCCAGAGCGAGAGACAACTACTGATATGCGTGGGAAAGGCTGCAGTGGGAGGAAGGGAAGAGGAGAGTTCCGAAGAGCATTTGGGTCGTGCGGCTGCGAGGAGCGAGCCTCCTCATCTGATTTGATGCTGCGGGCTCAATTGGCCTCAGCGCGCGGAGGGCGATGTGAACATAATGAAAAAATATTCTTCCGACGCAAGGAAGAGGACAAGAGGAACAGATTTGACGTGGCGCCTAGACAGCTGCCGAGATATCATATAACCGAATGATGGAACAAGTTGGAAGAGTTGCAATGGCGTCGACGTCTCAGCTCGTCTCAGTCGCAGCAACTGGCGGGGAAAAGGAGGAAGGCTAGAGGTTCTGTCGTTCAAAGGCGAGAGGTCGAAGGAATGAGGCAACTCATCCCACATTTTCTTTCGACGCGCCGCAGCAAGTTGGTAGCATGCGACACGAAAAAGGGTACCAGCGCTGTCCATGACCAAATAAATATGTTGAAACAACGTTACGATCCCGATTCATATTTGCGAAGCCATCCCAGCGTACAGGTCGATTAAAATTATTTGATCAAGGGTCTTTCGGACGTCGACCCCATCAAGGGTCAGTCTGTCAAAGGGTCGAAGACGCGCCTTTCTTCACGAGAGGTTGCTCAGAACGTCAAATAGGCGGACGGGAAGACAGACATATTACAGTTCTCGCTTGCCAATGCCAGAGTATTACATCGATGAATATGCCGGGATACGCGCTCGGAATATATTTCCCACCGGGTGTCGGGGCGTGTGCGGCTCAAGCGCTCAAGCGTTGTCGGGTTTTCGAACGCCAGGTGACACTTCAATGGACGCGATAGTGCGCGCTTTCAGTCTGTAGGATGACGCTGTTGTCGCTTAGGTTCAGGAGTGCGTTTATGCTTTTTCAGTGCGTCGGCAGTGTGCACAAGGGGCGAGGACATGGTGGGAAGAAGAAAGGCCGTTACCGTGATCCAGATCGGCAACCGGACCAACTCAGAATGCCGATCAAAGGTCAAAGCGATTGTTCGCAAATTGTTCGTGGAAAAGAGTAGTTATTTAACAAACAGCAGGCTACGTGGTGTGGCGAATGAAACATAACAGCAAAATCAACAATCTTAACAATCGTAACATGTTCGGTACTATGGAGTCGAGATTAGGGGCTCATATTACAGGTCGTTCTTCAACTCGCTCCAAGGCGGGAGGTCAAAGAAACCCGGCAACTCGGCCCACACTTTCTTCCTGCCAGCAGTGGTCAATTCAATCGCGCGGTTTGTGCATCCGTCACACAAGCCCTTAGTAACAAAGACGCTCAAAGCCAGGACCCGAAAAGTCTCCGTGTTTTTGCGGAAAAGGGTATCCCGCACCCTGGTACAGCCAGAAGTCCCAGTGCACACAAACTGGGCGTCGGAGTCCCACGAACGTAACCACCCAAAGGTATAACCCGGTTGAAATTGTGCGTTTATCAGTTTTTCGCGGCCCCGGATACACCGACGTAGGTCAACTGGGGTGGGCGAAGCCAGGAGACCATCCAGTAACTTATCCTGGAACATGAAAGTCAAGGGGGGAAGGGGGAGGGGGACGCCGAAAAAAGGTACTCACTAAGCCTTGGTCGATTGCACAATAATACGCAGCGGGAAGGGCCGATACTATATCGTTCTCTCGTGCCAGCCTTAATATATCGAAGACCAGGCCATGCTGAGGAACGATACGTGTGTATTTCCCCCCGAAAACGAGAGCATCGAATTCCTCCAGGGTGGTCGGATATTCAAACGTTATGCGCTCCACCGCCGAATCCAACAAATCCTGAAACCCGTACTTGTGCCCTAGGCAAACAAGTGACTCGACGACCGCAAATGGGAGTGCGGGCTGGTACAGAAGCTTCCTGTGCGCGTTCCAGCGCAACAAAGGTCAGCGCCTTCATCAGTGATGTAGGCACGTACAGACATATTATATAGCATCCTCAACAGGTGCTCGACAGCTTTAGCGCCGTCCAGAAGCTCTACGACTGGGCAGCCTTCGACGCTGGGCTGGTCAGGGGGTTGGGGCAACCCCTCCATATCGCGGAAGAACGAGGAATGCTGCCCGAGGATACTCCAGTGGACGCGAAATTGCGTGTTCTGAGCCTGTAACACGACACTTCCATCTTTGTACCAGATGTCGGAGCGCGTTATTGGCGTGTCTTCTGTCCGTGTGCGTTCTGCGGGAGGCGACGACATAGTGGCAAAAGCAAAACAGTGATCGGCGATCAATGGTCAAAGCGTTTGATCTCACAGAACGAGTTGATAGTTTTTACACTCCGGAAATAGTGTGGTTTCGGGGCTCCCAAAAACGTTCCTGAAATTCTTAGTATCAGTAAGGGAATAAGCAGGCCTGAAATCATTAGTTTCAGGAGCAGCTTTATCTGCCCAGAAATGATAAGTTTTGGACTTGATCCAAGCTTGATCCCGAAACAGAAAGTATCAGCCAGCCTGAAACCTATCGGCCCGCCCGGAACGGTACGGCCCGGGCACCTGAAAACAATAGTTTCGGCACGCTCCCGAAACTAATTGTCTTGGTACACAATAAACTGCTCCTGAAACCATTGGTTTCGGGCGCACTTATTCCTAGCTGGTACCAATAATTTCAGAAACGTTTTGGCCACCGAAACAACTCTATTCCGGAGTGTTAATATTAAATCTATACTCCACTACTAACTATAGCCACCCACGCAACATCCCCTTCAACCTCCCGTCATCCCACTTTCGCGCTGCTCCTCCACCTCAATCTTCGGCGCGCGCAAAGCGTGTGGTTGCACCTTACCAGCCTTTCCCTTCGCTTTCTTCTTCTCCCTCTTCTCCCTTTCAGACAACTCCTTCTCCGAGGCCTTCTGCCATTCCTGCTGGGCTGTTCCTTCACCTTCGCCTTGACGTTCACCACAGGGGTCTCGGAGGGTTTTGCCTTTAGCAGGACGGTGCGCGCTGCGCGGACTTGGTTGCGCGTATGTTTTGTTTGCGCAGTGGCTACCACTTGTGGGTCGCTTTCGCGGGCTTGGCTTGTGAACCAGGCTGCGGTGTCGCAGCTTCGGCTTGGGCCTCGGACTGTGGTTGGCGGGCTTCCACCGGAGATGCGGTAGAAAAAGAGGGCGGCTGGGAAGCGGATGCAGAAGAAGAGGGCGCCGGGGATGTTGGGCATCGGTTTTTAGTGGGGGGATAACAGATGAATCAGAGGACGCGGACGCAGCGGTCTCCGACATCCATGGTAAGTCTTGGAATCATCAACCAATTTCGCGTCCCACTTGTTCTGAACCGGTTGGTTAGCGGTTCGCTGTTCTTCCGGTTGAAGGATAGGTGGATTGCGTGCACGCTCCAGTGTCTTGAAGTATAATTTCAGAATTCGGGAGGGAGACGGGATACGGAATAGTTACCTCTGGGTTTGCCGGAGATATTCGAGCTGCTCGCGGGATCGCCTGCCTTTCTTCCGTTCTGGTTGAAGGCTGGGTCAGCCCGGGATTGCGTACACGCTCCAGTGTCTAGACAATTTCAGAATTGGGGAGGACGCAGTAAAAACGGAATACTTACCACTGGGTTTGCGGGGGTAACAGGTAACCGCACATCGTTAGGGCTTAACCACTTTTGCCACACGTTTAGCTGGTTGCGCATGTGGGGATGATCCACGTTCGCACCGCCGAATAGCAGCTCGCTCCGGCTTATTTTGACGGGTTGCGCGAGGGGCTCCTTCGGGCGAATCCACCCCAGCGCACAAGTTGGCCATGAGGGAGTACATGCCGCGCCCGCCCATCCCGTTCGTCGAAGGCTCCCTGGATCTCTGGTAGCGTCCATCTATTGAATGTCGGAGTGTGCTCAGGCATGTCTGGGAAAGAATAAACCCACCATGATGTTCGACGTTGAAGACAACGACGCGAGAGCCGTCTGTGGGTGTCTCCTTCTCAAAGTGGGCGTTAACCTCCGCCTCGAGGTCATTGTCCGTCCAGTCCTTTGGATTGAGGAAGGGCTCTATGTCCGCGAGTCCAACACCGCCGGACATCAGGTTCCCATCTGCGGGGGCAATTTGACATGAGGCGGGTCTGCTTTTTTGGCACGCGGGCGTACGTCGCGGGGTCCCAGAACGAGAGGTAGGCGAGGAACTGATACCGGTTGGGATCTCTGAGTCCTGCGCAGACAGTTACTTATACATCTTGGCACATAATATTATACTGGGCATACCCGGTGGAAGCGGTACTCTGCTACACGGCCGAAGCGACGCTCGACGGCGCGGACGATGGCGAGGGCGTCGACGGGGGATGAGACGAACTCCGAGTCCATGGAGCGCAAAATGATCATGCGTTCGCCCAGGACATGGTAGAGGTGGGGTGCGGAGCAGAGCTCTCTGCCCGCGCACTGCTATAGCGGCATGCATGGAGGGCCGCTGCTCGCTGTCCGACGCGACGAGCAAGCATAGAAATAGAAAATAAATTGACCATCACGTGCCAGTGGATGCCTGCTCTTAACCGATACCGCGACGCACTGGCCGCGGTTTCTGCGCGCACCGGCGCTCCGCTCTCATCCCTCGTCGTTTCCTTTGCTGTCTTACACGAGGTCACCGCCATCGTCCCTCTTGTTGGAATTTTCTACGGCGCGCGGGCATTGGGTGTCGGCGAGCGCGTTGTCGCGACTCTCCCGACAGAACAGGACAACTGGGTCGCGCAGAAATGCAGAACATGGGTCGACGACGGCCAGAAGTGGGCCGCGCGCGTCGGTAGACGCTATGGCGTGTTTGGGTTTGAGAAGGGCGACCCAGATAATAAGCTACCGCCTGTGAACTCAGACCGCATTGTCGGCGATGTCGCGAACGCCGTAGTTGCCTACGCGGCCACGAAGGTACTACAGTTCCTAGGAGTACTCCATGTGATTCATACCCCTTCCGTAGGCCTGCTGCCTGTCCGAATTGGCGCGGCGTTGTACCTCTCGCCTGCATTCTCCCGCGCAGTCGTCGACCCAACCCGTCGAGGATTTGTGCGCGTTTTTCGTAAAGAGTCATAATGCTCTTCATACTAGAACCGATATACATCCTCACTCAAACCGAAGCTAAACATTGCAAATCATCGGTGGCCTTAATTATGGAACCCGTCATACCAAAGTTTTCAAAATAGATTCTTCTACTAAATTGTTGTCAATCCACTACTTGCAGAACGAATGGTCAACGCGGTTGCTCCAGCGGAAACTGATTCGTCTCGCAAGCCCACTTGAAGCTCTTGTGTGAAAACAGTCGTTCACGTATTTGAATTCAATAGGAAGTGGCACACTGACCCCAAGACTATCCAATGTTCACGCCGATTCTGCGTCCGCCTCAAGACTGCCCAAGAGAGCGGGATCGTCTTTAATCTAGATCTAGCGCTACAATACATTTCTAATTAAATTCACTGTACATGTACTTTTCTCCAACTCCTACCTGTATTCCTCGTCGCCGTCTTGATTCTTTACATTCCCGCGCACATGAAAATCCGTTCTGCAGACATTAACCCCCTCCCAAAGCACACGTCGCCACACCCGCACCCCTGGCGCATAGCGCAGCAAGCCAGTCGACGTGCAGCGCATGCGTCGTCCAACGCCTAGAGCGCCGCTTTATAATATGCTGGAAGGTCGAGCAGGTAACCCCCATCTAATCTTGGTGACCAGCGATCTCAAAAACGCGCGACGTACGGGAGTGCCGGCTCTGGCTCGCCCTCGCTGGTCGACTCTGCTTCGCGTACTTCGCCGTCAGCGCTATCAGAGTCGCTGTCGCTATCCGAGTCCGAGTTGCTCTCGCTATCCGAATCCGAGTCGCTCTGGCTCGCAGACTCCGAGCTTTCCGACGAAGAGGCCGAGGTTGTTTCCGAGTCGGATTCAGAGTCATAAAACGACGTCGCTGTGTCCGACTGAAGTCGCTTGACGTGTCCGCAGCCGCGTCGGATGGCGTCGCGTCCGCGGTCGCTGCCGCCGTCGCCACCTCTAACCTTGCGATCTCCCGCTCCCGTGCCCTCGCCCATGCCTCCTCGCGTTGCCGTTCCCATTCTAAGCGGTGTTGCGCCCTCCTCAGCCTCTCCCTAATCTCGGTCAGTCGCTCCTTCCCCCACGTCCCCTCTGCCGCGCCCCGCTGCCTCTCGCGCTCCTTCTCACGCTCCCTCGCCAGTGCCTCTGCGCGGTGCTCACGCGCCAGCCTCCTCGCCCACCCCTCGCGCGCGCCGCCCGGCATCTCTAGGACTTCCTAGGCTGCAGCCCCCGAGCGCCTCACGCCACGGCGTGCTCACGAAATGTACGCCCGCGTTCATGTACGCCGGCACCTGCACTGGCAACACGGTCCGCGCGCGCCCCGCTGCTTGCGCATCCGCGAACGCCACAAGCGCATGCATCTCGTATACCCACGCCTTCCCTTCACCGCCCACGTCCACCCGATGACATCCTTCGGCGCGGCTGCAGCGGGGGGCGCAAGCGCAGGAACCCGGACGCCGCGCACCCACACCCCCTCGAGTGCGCCGAACGAGCCAAAGTCCGCGCGCACCTGCGCCTCCGCCGCGGTTCGTGCGGCCTCCAGCTCCCGCTCCTGCGCCGCCGCGCGCATGGCCCGCAGGTCGCGCTCGAGCTCCCGCTCGCGGGCGAGTGCCTTGCGGAGCGAGAGCGCATAAAGCTGCACTGTCGGGTCTTCGTGCTCCGGCTCCTCCGTCGCTGGCGCGTCCGCGATGGGGCCGGCACCCGTGATAGCGGAATCGGGCGCAAAAATGGGGACACCGGAGCCCGGGACACGCAGCGCAAGCCAGCGCGTGGTCGTTGGCCATGCGAGGGAGATCCAACGCGCATCTGAGTCGGGCGTCGGTACGTAGTTGATAGGGACGGAGACGACGGTTCCTGCCGGTGGTAACCGGGTTTCTGTGCTGCGAGCAAGAAAAATAAGTGTCAGTGTCGGGTCGCGACAAAATTCGAGGGCCAGCAGACCTCTGCGTGTGCACATCGTCGTCGCTTTCTCGCTCCCATTTCGCAGCATTGCGAAGCTTTTTCTTCTGTTTCTTGTCCTCCTTTTTTGCCAAAAAAACCCGCTCCTTTGCCCGTTGCGCGCCTTCCTCCGTTGGTGTACTATCTGCCATGACCGTGACGTGTTTCACATTAATGCTCTGGTCTGTCTCCTCCGTTAGCCCTTCCCGTTCGTCAGATCAGCGGATGGCAAAGCGTCCGCGGCGGAAACTTGTGGTGCTTCAAGAGACGTCTCCTGCTTCTCAGTACCTTCCACATCCCGTGTCGGAGCCGACGACATCATGTTGACTAGTAGTCCAACCCGCTTCCATCCGGTCACCCTGCTCATTCCCCATCGCAGCCACGCCACGCTGCGTGTCGACGCTCTCGTCTAGAGGCGTCTCCAGCCGACTCCACATCGACGTCAACACCTCCGCACGCTCCCGGACCCCTTGCTCCACCTCGGCGTCCTTCCCTTCCTGAGTGGAATCGGACTGCAGTTCAGAGTCCTCGGCCTTAGTTGCAGTTTCCTCCATGGCTACACTCTCCGCGGCCTCGTCCGCATGCCTGTTGTTTGGCGCCGTTTGGGGAGGGGAGAACGCAGGGATGTCCGTCTCGCTCCAGGTCCGCACACCTAGCGCGAACTGCGCGAGGCGCGTCGGCGTCCAAGCCTCCGCATCCTCCGCAGGGGGGAACACGCGCAATTGCGGCCGGCCGGCGCTGGTATGTTGGCTAACGTCCGGCGGGTGCACCTCAAGTAAAAGCGGCGGGGCCCGGACAAAATCGCGTGCAGTTTTAGTGTCGCGAAAGTGGATCGTCTGGGCGAGTGTCAATGTAACGGAATAGGGAGCGGGCAGTCACAACTCGAGGGACGAATGAGGAATAAGGAAGAATAGTGGGGGGGAATAATAGCAATAGTAAAATGTAATCGGGAGGAAAGACAGAATAAATGCGAAAATGGGAACCCCATCACTCGGGAGAACAGAAAAATAGAGAGGGGAGGACAAAGTGACAAGACTTACCGCACCCAAATGCCAGCTTCCCACACCCGGATGACCATCTTCGCTTTCAGCGCCGTTTTTATGGTCATCCTCTGTCCTGGCTATGCGGCTCTGAACCCGCTTTCTTCCAACCGTCCAAAACTGGATTCCCACCACGTCGCCCGGCGCTGCTCCTGCGCGCAATGCAATGCGGCCTACATCCGAAAGTGTAACAAACGGAGGCAGTTCCGCGAGTGCGACGGACGTCAATTGAAGGCGGGATTTAACGTGCGGTGGAGCAGTGACCATAGTGTTCTTCTCGAGAAGGTGACCGAAAACCAGGCGCGGCGGGGGTCCAGCAAGCGTTGGAGTTACGTCTAAATCCTCTACGACGGTGGGATGCAAGCCCCGGGGCCATGGTCGCCGGCGATTCAGTCTTCATCGCCTCCTTCAAATTCTTCCTCTGGGATTTCTTTTCCTTGCTTTTTGCCTTCTTCAGGAGTCTCTTTGCTTCACGTTCTTCCTCCTTTTGGTTGGTGATCGGGGGAGTACCATACGAGCCATTTTGACTTTCGGGCTCATTGGGAGTGCTATTCGAGGTATGTCCACTCTCGGTACAGCTAGAAAGGCGATCGAAAGAAACCTCTTTTGCGATCGAGGGCGGCGGGGATTGAGTCTTCAAGGCCTCCTTGGACTGGAGTTTCTTTTCCTTGCGTTTTGCCTTCGCCCTTGCTTTGCGTGCTTCTTTTGTCGTGGTGGTCGGAGGAGTACCATCCGAGCCACTTTTACCCTCGGGAGTGTCATCTGAGGCGTGTTCACCCTCAGTCCCGCTGGATTGCGACGGTGACCGGTCCAAGTGAGGGATGATATCATCCAATGGACTTAACTCTGCCTGCCGCTGGAGATTTTCCTTTTTTCCCGTGAACCGCATCGATGGGGGAGGATTTTCGTTGTCGGGAACGCTGGGTTGCGCAGGTAACGGAATGAACTCGACCACGGGAGCGAACCCGCAGTATTTTCCCTTCCTTTCCGCACTTTCATCCCATGACCCAGTAGGTTGGGAAGATAAAGCGCTTTCTGGGGAACTTGGGATTCCTGGATCGCTACTTGGGGGCACGGCGAAGTTGCGCGTGCCCAGACGCCCGGTCAGGGGGGTGATACGCGTACACCGAGACGCTTTGGCCCATAGAAAGGAGCGAACCGCAAAGGGCCGCAAGCTGGCCTGCATAACATGGAAAAGAAAGAACCAGCCGTCAGAAATTGACACGACCAAACACTGCGACTGCTTGTTCTGTCTACTAATAATACTGCGTTGTATTGAGACGCACTCGCTCAACGCCAAGCATTGGATATTATTTTCACAAAGTTACAAAAAGCCCAACTGAAACCCAACTTGGAAATTTGCGGTCTACGTCAAACCGTGCACAGATCTTCCTTCACAGATCTTCCTTCACAAAGTCATCGTGCAACTTAAAATCCCACACGGCGTCCCATTCAATCTGACAGGTTGGCGTTTGGCATGGTCCCAGCACAGAAAAAAACACCAACTCACCCCATCTGTAGGAGTATACCGCGCTGGGTCCGAACTCGAATCGAGCACGACGAAACGACGATAATCTTCGAGGATGGCAGGCTGTACCTGCATGCGACGCAAATCCGCCAGGATGTCGTTCTTGGCGAGTGTCGCCCAGTTGGCTTGCGGGAACGACGCGTATGCGTCATCGAACGCCTTCGTGCAGCGCTCGAAGACCTCTTGCGTGGTCATTGGCCTAAAAAGACTGTGGGCAAGCACCCACTGTTTGAGTTCATTGTCGGTGGGGTTGATGGCTGGCGTGTGCATGAGTGCAGCTTGTCCATCCCGGATCGCGCTAAGAATTCGGTTTAAAATGGACGGGAGTGCATCCCTACACCGCGGTAAGAAAACAGGGTGAATATAGTAGATAGGCTTACGTGTAATCGGACATCTCGTCCTCACGCAGCTGGCTGAGCTTGACCGCCATGCCCATGACCTGTGGGATGAGGTAACAAGTCCAGAGTGGATGGGCGTGGATAAGTCGGATGGTTTTGAGAACACCCCATGCATCGTTGAGGAGCGACTCCGGCGTGAACGTTACAACGCCGCCTGGGAGAATCAGAAATAGTGAGAAAGATTTCAGCCGCACACATACCGAGTGAATAGATTTCGCGGAAGCCCCAGCGGGAGGGCGGCACCGTCTCATGTGTGCCGTATAGACAAAATCGGAACTCAGGGCGGAGGCGGCGCTGCGCCAGATGGGGGAGGTTGTGAATGTTCCTGACCGCCCGACGTGGATAAAGATAATGTCGGCGGACGTATCCGCCGGTGGAACGACGCCGACCTTGGACTTCTTCAGGATGCATCGGAGGTGCCGAGTGTCTTGGTCCTCCGGGACGTCGTCGGTCGTGCATTTGAACCACAGAGTAGAGGGATGCTTGTACACGAACTCTCTAACGTCCTTGGGCAGTTGGACGATATGCAGGGCCAGCTGGTAGGCCTTCTCTTCTTGAAGGGACCGGCGCCATTGTTCAGGCGATAGAAGGGCGCGCTCGACTCGACGATTGAGACGAAGGAAGTTCCGTTTGTAGTGTTCCTCGGCGGATCGACACAGAACAACAACACCGCTATTAAGCCAGCGCCGCGACGCAGCTCCGGGGGGCCTTCAGAGAATAAGTATCTCCTTCGACATCGGCGACACGAAAAGCATCGTGCCGATTAGTTTTCCGTCCCAAAAGGCCGGTATCACGACAGCCTACGAGTTTGCATCAACATCGAGCGGTGACATTTGACGAGATGGACAAAACCTGTGTCTTTTTCAACATGTACTCACTAAAAATCTCCAGCGACTCTGCATTATAACCTTCTGCGACAAGCCGAGCGAACTGATGCGCAGGTTCGAAACCAGGAAGGAACATGAAGATATCGTCTATATCGTAGCACGCTGGGAACTCGAGGTCGCTTCTCGACGGCGGCACAAAGGACGAGATTCGGGGCGGCTCCGCTTCCGTGGAGTCTGTTAGGGTCGCGTTGCAAAGGGTTTCGCTGCGGTCTGCGACGGCGATCGTCACTTTCCCATTCCACGCCCATTTTTTACTGGGATTCTCATCAAGTCAGCGATTGGCACGACCAGAACAATTCACTCACATAGGGTCGGGCTTGTGGAGAGGCTTTGAAGGCCTATAGTCGAATCCACATCTATCATCTCAGGTCAGGACAATTACACGAAAATCAGGGGTGTATTATTTACTCCGCAGGTTTTCGTAGTCTAAACAGTATGGTTCAGCCAGTGATTTATGAACAGGATGCAATGCTCACTCAATTGTGTTAGGAACTCGCTCACATCAGCTGCCTCGTCAACACAAAATTCATCCTCATTCATATCGACATCGAATCCGTCGCCGAAATCAGGTGGATCCCGTTCTTTCGCAGGCTAGATACAAGATTCAATAAACACCTTGCAAAAAATCTCGAACTTACGCCGCGTATCGATCTTCGTCCGGGCCATACAAACCTGCGCCAGCCGAACCCACGTCGTCCTCAGCGAACATTGAGACGAGCATCGGGCTTTCAGCCATGCAAGCGTCTGGATTTGGGTTTTCATCGGGGACCAGTGTCGGTATCGGATCTACATCCATCGCATCATCTGACGGTGGAGCTTCGGTCGCGGTGCGTTGCACAGAAGACGGCGGAGCAGAGGCTCTGGGGACGGCTCTGGGGACGCCTGGTGCGATAGGTGCTTTGGCAAGTCGCTGCTTCGTTGTTAATTTGCTGCCGGGAGAGACATGGGGCTCGTATATTTGGATACTTCGGGCATGTGGTGGAGATGGGGAAGCTGAGAAAAGAGAAGTTGGGCTGGCTGGCGGTGTCTCGGCGGTTAGATCAGGTGCGGGGTCATCCAAGGTGGAGGTGTCCTCCAGAAATGCCTGTGAGATAATCAGCGACATGGAAAAACAAAAGTCGAGGATTATCCTACAGGAGTCGTAGCTCTCGCCGCAATAGGGCGTGGAATGCGGAGTTTGACTCCAGTCGGGGTGGTGTTTAGGCTTGTGGCGAGAGGGATGTCGTCGTCTGAGTCCGAGGGCTCGTAGGTGCGTTGCTTCGAGGAGCGGTGATACTGGGAAGTATTTTCCACATCGGCTATCGCGGGGATGATACTCACGCTTGCGACACGCGCAAACGACACCTTTTTAGGGGAGGAGCCGGCGCGATTGGGTGTCGAGGGAGCAGATTGCGTCGCCTTAGGGGTCCGTGGCCTCGAGTGGTTTGTGCTTCTCTAGAAAAAAAATCAGATACAAGTCGAATTGAATCTGAGAGAAACCACTTTTCTCTTCTGAAGCGGATTTTCGTTTTGTGCGCGAACGTCATCCAAGGAGAACTCGCTCGCGAACTGAAGTTTTTGTTGTCCTTCAGACACAATTAAGGATGCACAGAAAAAAAAGAGAATGACTAACTAATCCAAGCGACACTTGGTTCCACCTCGAATCCAGCGACATGAATCAAAAAACTTTCTGCACCGACTTCGGACCAGAAATTTGAGAGCAACTGCCTGCAGTCTGATACTAGTAGGCTGCTGATCGGTTCCCACCTAAATACCAGTAATGAGAAGGTTTGGGGCTGGGAAATACTCATCATACGTATTTTCAGAATCTGGAAATCCGGCCCACTGATATCAAGGAATTTGTGACCGAGCGGCAGTCAAGAGGTGGATTTACCTTGATTAGGTATTCCTGCAAGAAGTCAACGTCTGGATATCCATAGCTGAACGAAACTGACCCAGCGGGACTCTTCAGGAAGTCATCCTTTGTCAGGGGGACGTCGGTCCTCCTTGCCTTCATAATGACCTCTTGCTCTGGAGTTGTTGCCGCTCCGATTTGTAGTTCAGTGAATACTCACCTACAAACCACGATTTTTCGCGACCCGCTTGCTAGGCATGGCAGTTGTAGTGGTGGTCAGAAAGAGAATCGATTGCTTCTAGACGTCCCGTAATGTTCAAACCTTAACTTCCATAGAATTGGATTTATTTTTAGCAAGGGTCGCGCCGCGTTGACTGCGCATGTTCTTGGAAGAATACTGTGGGAAATGCCTCGGAAATTCGAAATAAAATTGCAGGAGTCCAAAGGTACATTGATAGCGAGTAGGCTAGTATACAGGTCGGCTTCGAGAGACGGCGATGGTTGTAGTGGTGACGGGATTGGAACAAGGTAATAATACGCCGCCGGATACAAAGCGGCACAAACACCCCAGATCATTTGAATTGTTTCGGGCTCCATCCCCCACCATTCTTTCACGACACATCCACTGCTCAATAACGAGCCACCATGTCGGCCCTCGACGATGCTAAAGGCCTCATTGAAGCAAAAACTCAGACGCTGGCGCCTGAGGCGGTTTACTCCCAGATTCTGCTCATGAGTGTTATATCCGTGCGTCTCACGCCATCCCTCCTTGGCTTCACTCATACTACCTCTTCTCTAGCTCGTTACCATTCTCGCCTTTAACCTATTACGCCCCAAGAACAAGGTAATTGCCCCCATCAACATCTTCACTACGTCCTCTCATCACCGAGGGGCAGATCATCTACGAGCCCAAAGTCAAGTATCATGTCGGCGACTCCAAACGACCCCCGCGGATAGACGACTCTATCTGCGGGTGGCTTCCACCACTCATACACACCAAAGAGCCTGAGCTCGTCGACAAAATCGGTCTTGATGCAGCGGCTTTCCTCCGGTTCGGTCGACTTATGCGATGGCTGTTCACCGGCATTGCAGGTCTTTCATGCGGGATTTTAATCCCTATAAATATCATCTACAATATCAAGACGGTCAAAGAACGGGATATCCTCAGCATGATGACAATCCGGGATGTTTCTGGAAACGTCTTATTCGTGCATGTCGCCGTCACCTACCTCATCACTTTCCTCATCATGTTCTGTGTCTATGTGCACTGGAAGCAGATGGTCAGACTACGGAGGGCCTGGTTCCGCTCTCCGGAGTATCTCGGAGCTTTCTATGCTCGAACCCTCACAGTCCTGCATGTTCCCAAATCAAACCAGAGCGACGCTGGCATCAAGGAGATTTTTGACTCGGTCAGGGTGCCCTATCCAACCACCAGTGTCCACATCGGCCGGAAAGTAGGCAAGCTGCCCGAGCTGATCGAGTACCACAATGAAACCGTCCGTGAACTCGAAACTTATCTTGTCAAGTATCTACGAGGAGGAAAGATTGGCAAGAGACGGCCAACAGTGCGGATTGGAGGTTCATGTGGTTGCGGGGGCACGAAGAAGGATGCCATCGGCTTTTACACGTGAGTGATGTGCTTCGATAGTTGTGCTGGTTAACTTAGAATATCAGGGAGAAATTGAAGCGCACCGAAGCTGCCATTGAGGACTATCGTCAACACTTTCATGAACATAGGCCGGAGAATTACGGTTTTGCGAGCATGGCCGCCGTTCCGTATGCCCACGTAGTTGCCAAGATTCTCGGCGACAAGCACCCAAAGGGAACCGAAATCTCATTAGCGCCTAATCCGAAGGACATAATTTGGGAAAATATGAACAAGTCAGACGGCGAAATCGCTCGCAAACGGATGATGGGTTTCATATGGCTCGCAGTCGTTTGCTTCTTCAACACCATTCCTTTATTCGCCATCTCCATTCTGGCGAATTTGGCTTCCGTGTGTTCCTCAACCACCTGATTTGTTTGATATTGATTTTTCTTTCACAGTTAACGACTTACGTCGATTTCCTCGCTTCTTGGAGCAACGCTTCGCCAAAGACGTTTAATCTGGTGTCTGGTATACTGCCGCCGGCCGTTTCTGGTATATTCGGGTTCTTCCTCCCCATTATCATGCGTCGGCTCTCGCAGGTATGCGTTTACATTTACAAATTTTACACCCGATAACTGATTTTCTTCGTACCAGTACATGGGAGCTCTGACACAGTCGAAACTGGATCGCGCCGTCGTTGCGCGTTACTTCACGTTCCTAGTCATCAGTCAGCTATTCATCTTCACCTTGATTGGTGTTATGTTCCGTACGATTGTCCCGCCGTTTTCTTACGCATGACATTAAATCATCATTACAGAGTCCGTGGAGCAGATTGTAATGCAATCGGCGGAAAGAAGAGCTTCCAAGAAATATCGACAACCTTCATAGTAGGCCATACTTCGAGTCTTGTGGATCTGTCTAAATCGTTTTGCCCAGCCCTTCCCGACACGATTAACCGCACCTACAGTAAGTTTAGCTGGATCTTCATGTCAAGATGCCATCTAAAGTTGATCCACAGTTAATCAAAGCAGTTACTGGCTCACTTTCTTCCCGTGGGTTTCCGACTCTCCTTTTACTGCAGATAATTGATGCTACTGTATGCAAAAAGGTTAAGAGGGTTCTTGGTGCTGTTCGATTTGGCTCAGATTGTCAACCTACTCTGGCTGTCTTTCAAAACTCGGTACGCCCTGTTACCCGCGTTCTGCTCGGCACCTAACGTCGTATCAGTGCTTTCGGGCGAACGCCTCGTGATATCCGAGAATGGACACAACCTCCCGAGTTCCAGTATGCTATCTATTAGTGCGTCTCCCCTTTGCACGCCTGCTACGCTTCTGACTTCGTTTCCCTTGCAGCTCTAACATCGTACGTTGTTTCCAATGGTGTCATTTTTCATTGGATTCTGAGGCACCAACCGACAGCTGTTCATGGGTGCCGTGGGTCTGGTGTTCGCGCCTCTAGCGCCGCTCGTGGCACTGGCGGCTGCTGTCGTCCTCTGGATGAGCTCCATTGTTAACAAGTATCAGGTGAATTTGCTCACGACGTCCTCGACCGCCACAGACTGACCAGAGAACAGCTTATGTTCGTATTCATCACTAAAGTGGAATCTGGAGGACGGTTATGGAATGTCGTTGTCAACCGAATTCTATTCACCGTAGTTTTGATGCAGCTGCTCATGGCGCTGAGTATGTGCTCTTGTATTCACACGGTACGAGATTATTGACAAGTTTACAGCCATTGGTCTCCAATACGGTTTCAAATCTTTCACTTGGGTGGCGACATTACCTCCAATTTTGATTATCGGTGGATTCAAGGTCTACATCGACCGCAACTTCGACTCGGCCTTCCGGTACTTTATTCCGACCCCGGAAGAGCTTGCCGCTGCCAAGATCCACTCGGAGCGCGCGGATGCGCGGGCTAACAAACTCGAAAAGCGGTTCGGGCACCCAGCGTTGCATGCAGACCTCTTCACGCCTATGCTCCACGCGAACATGATGGGGCTGCTGGGCCAGGTATATCAGGGCAAGATCGGACGCGACCACGCCAAGTTGGATGAGTACGGAGGGCAAAAAATGGAGGCACAGGTTGTGCAAGGTATCAAAATCGCTGCCATCGACCAGGTACGATTTTGTTTTATTTATTTTTTTGACCTAATATTGATTCGCTCTTCTCGCTCAGCGCGACCTCGAATACGATCCGAACCTTTATCGCAGAAACTGGGCAGATGACTGGGATAATCAGTCCATGGCATCTACCACTGTTTTCGGGGACAGCAGCGTGTCTCTCCATCCTGGCAAGTCGCAGTATTATGCAAGTGAACCATCGTTACGAATCCCCGGCTACGACAATTACCTTTCAAGTGGACCGAATAGTCCCGCAGTTGGTAGCGACATAGAGTTATCTCGACTGGACTCTATGCAGGAGCCATTACTCAGCCCGCGAACAGGCTACTACCAGCACCAAGGTGGAATGTCGCAGCATTCGGTCGCGACTCCGCCATCACTTTATCAGGAGTCGATGACGGCTAATGGGTCGCGGGAGGCACCTCTGCATCGGCCCAGGGAAGTTTCGGGCACACCGTATATGACAGCCCCGAGCAACGTCATCGGGATCTCAGCCCCAGCGGTTACGCTCAGCCTCAGCAATATCCTCCGCAGCAGCAGCAATACCCGCCGCAGGGGTATCACCAACAATATCCCTCTCAGCAGTCGCTGCCACCTGGGACTCCGAACTCGCAACGGAGCATGTCGCCAGGTCCTCAGAGGATGATGACACCTAACCCGCAACAGCGGAGCATGTCACCCGGTCCTCAAAGGATGATGACTCCCAATCCCCAACAACAGCGGGTCATGACTCCCAATCCTCAGCAGCAATGGGGTCCCCAGCAGCCACCGAATCCACAAAATGGCGGTAACATGGCTGGTCGCGGTGCATACCGAGGCTAAGTTGTTTTTACTATTTGACGATCTTGCTCTACTTGCACTGTCATTCATCTGCTATGCATTTGTCTCTCGTTCGGTGATATAGCGTCGGACTTCGTTGTATACCTATACTGTACCTATCTCCGGACCACACTAATTAGAAGGCAAACAATCATTCTTTATCCCTCACCCAAGGTATTGAGAGCCCTGACCACCACACCGATCGCCTCCCTCACTTGCTGCTGGTCGCTTTCTCGCACCCGGCTCATCAACCGACCTTCGAATTTGTCCGGATGGAAACGCAAAAACGTCTCGCGCAGTCTGTCCTTTCGAAGCTTCTTCTCGTTGTCTCCATTCGCAGACAGAATAGATGGGACAAGGAAAGCAGCGATGGCGTCGACAGTGAGATCGTCCAGGGACACTGTGGGAGGCGGGGCAGCATTCGAAGATCCTCTCTTGTCAGGCCTTTGACGATGCGCAGATACAATAGGCCAAGGAATATCACTGAAGCTCAAGAGACTTGGTACGGTTTCGGCGTCGGAGGGAGCTGCAAGGAGGTTTTTCCACCGCATATGGTACTCCTCCCGAGCGTAATCTGACCGACGAATTTCTTTCTCCAATTTCTTACGCTTCCGCTCTTCCTCGGCAAGTTTCGCGAGTCTCTCGGTTTCGGCTTTGAGAGCCTTCTCTTGTGCTCGCCGAGCGTCTCGCAACGCTTTCTTCTGTTGCTCTTCGGCGTATTCCTGAGCATGCGTCTTTCTACAGCAGCTTGAGTATTCAAACGAAGGTGAAAAATACACCACACACACCTATACATGCCCGCTCTAATCCACTCTGCATATTCTTCGTCGTCCATATGTCTAGGATCCAGTTTGAAGATATCGTCCGGGACGGTGTGAGCATAATCCACATGCGAGCGATCCGTCCTCCAACGGTCGGGTACATGTGCATAATCGTTCATTTGTGCCTCCAGCGAATCTAGCCGGTCGTCATCCTCAAACGCCCCAGCCATCTTCTCCCGAAAACGAGCTTCCTCCAGTTCTGCTCGGATAGCATCATAGTCAGGTTTATAGCGGGAATCCGAGTCTTCCGGGGAGAATGATTTGGAAGAGGGACCCGCTTCGGGTGGATGAGGGCCATATACCCCGTCGTCCCCATCCGAGTCGCTCGAGTCCCATTTGCGAGTCGGTTTATCGGTTCTGCGACTGCCAGAAGTTTCAGGACCTGTCCGCGCGCGTTTCGATTCGCGTTTCCGTTTTTTATGGGCTCTATAGTCGGCCTCTTCTTGCGGGGTGCGCTTTAGGTTCAACTTTGGCATAACTCTGTATAGCTACCAGATAGCTAGACGAGAGCCAGGCTATGTTGTTGTTTGGCAAAGACGTGGCCTTTGATCCGGCTTTTCGGAGATCCTCTTTTTCTTGCCCGATGTCCTCCTCAAAACGCCAACGGAAAACGCGCCCAGAACGCGCTCAGAAATTTGACAAGCGATGGGAGCGTTATCTTACAGGCCGAAAACACTCAATTTCGCGTCCATTGGAGCGTTCTCGCCGGGCCATTCGCCCTGCACTCGTCGTTCTTTCGCAACATGGAGGGATTGCCGCAGCCGCCTGATCGTCTCCGGGACTCAGTCATAGATCCAGAGCACTTGTTGAAGGCGCTCTATAATCCGTGAGTGAAGAACAGGGTCGTTCACAGTAGCCCTGCTTAAACCGGAAATCCATGCTCTGCGTGATGCTACAGGACTTCCAGACCAGCTCTGCGCTGCCTGTAGAGAGCCGGCGCGGAAGGCGATGACAGAAGGCCGTACGAAAATGTGGGAGGATTTTCCCTCCTTTTTCAAACTCCCTCCTCCGTGGGGCGAACGTTGAAGAATTTCAAGCTGTAGTATTTCCCCTCCATGGCGTCGATATACCCGTGTTAATCCCCGGCGCATTGCACTCTCTCGTCTGCCGACCTCGCCTCTTTCTCATGCAGCTGTGTGGATTGCACTGTAGTTCCATTTCGAGCTGTCCCTCACAACACAAAGCCCACAGTTCTTTTCTCTAGATTCCCTCCGCGCGTGACCTTTGTATCTTCGAAAATGATGCTCCGTCATCTCTACGACCAGGAGGTATCCCGAACTGTGCGAGTTGCTCACAGATGACTGTTGCTCGCCTTCCGTCGTCGCCGCTGACCTCGCGCATTTCAACCTCCAGCGCATTCACGGAAGACACACTTTGCATGGATTCGACTGGGTCTCAATTATGTCGAGGGGAAGCCGACGGAATGAGAAGACGCAAGTTTCACTGACCGCGTACATCCTGTATCATCCTTTATCGGCGCGACTTTAATTTCTCACTTTGTGAAAATACGATGCTTCGAACGTCAAGCGTACTTGAAACAGTTCGAGTAAAGTATTGACGAGCCCCTATTTGAAGAACTTTGTGGCACTGCCACTGATGAAGAAAGGCTCTTTCATTCCCGCACAACCTCTTGACCTCTTTGACCCGACCGTCGAATCGTGCTTGTTTTGATTTGAAAGAGAATCTCATAAAAAAGGGCGGTCACTTTACCCTTGTTCTCTCCCACCATCATGCGTGGAATACCAAACCTCGATGACTTTGAGCGCAAACTTGCTGAAGATCCGGGAGCCTATCGAGATTGGGATTATTTGTATGATTTCATCAAGACGACAGTAGTGAGACCTAGTATCACAAACCAGCACATTCGACGGCTAATTAGATCTATAGGCCAACTCTCGGGATATCTATTTAGATAAAATCGAGCTGGAGCAATTGAAGATCGAAAACGCTCGCCTTGAACATGCCAATAATGTCCTTTTACTCAAACTGGGGGTAAGTCGTATATGGATCCGCAAGAAATCTCATTTTTCTTTCCCTTACCCCAGACGTATTGCCGAAGCGACTATGCTGCCTTGCCACACGAGATTTTGCTCGCCATATTCCGTAATGCCCTGCCGCCCAGGTGGTTGCTCAGCGGGACGAAATCGATGCCACCGTATCCCCAAGACATTTCATCGGTTGATTTGCGCATGAAGCTTTCCATCCTTACTGTCTGCAAGTCGTGGAACCAAGTCGGTACCGAACTGCTCTATGGAAGGGTGACATTGCATCGGATTACCCAGTTGCCCGTCTTTGTTACCGCGCTCGAGGGCCGAGAGGGGCTTGGTCCTCTTGTGAAGCACCTGGATCTCGACTGCTTCGTGCCCCGTGGTTACTCTAAATTGCACGAGCATGAAACCAAGCGGGTTCTAGGGCTCTGCCCAAATCTCTTACACGTCGGATTTTCCCCACCCTTCCGGATCCCAGGACTCTCTTACTCGCTGCCAGCTATGAACTCCTCCATCACTTCTCTGAGTATAATAGCTACATCCCATATTCTGCCATCCTCCCTTCCCTGATCGAGCTTTCTCAGAACCTTACATTCCTGGCATTTACCATCCCAGCCGCGCACGATGACCAGCATCCAGTACTTACTTTCCCCAGACTGGAAGCTCTGTGTCTCACAATCGAGGAGCAATCGGTAATTTTGCCGTCCAAATGGCTAATTCCCAACTTGCGGCGATTGTGGATATACGGTTACACGACTTCTGCCAGCAGGACCAAACAACAGATGATCAAAGAATTATTTGACGCATACGGGCGCACTATCACATTCCTCCGAACTCACCCCCTGCTACCGCGTCAGGAACTGTTGGACAGGTGTCCTGTTCTAGAGCACCTTGCTGCACACAGCAATCTGGAATCGGAGTCTTTGACACATCAGACAGTCAAGTTCATCGATGTCTTTATATCGTGCCAGGATCCTCCCTTCATTACTGTTGGGGTGAAGGACGCGTTTCCTGCTCTGCAGGGCTGCCGAAATCTCGACGTCAAGTTAATACCCTTTCGAGACATCCCCCTACAACGGGAAGAAATTGAATCACAAGCCACGTGTGGGAATGCGGAAGATGGTGTCGGCGATTGCGATGAGCAGGACTCCGATCTGCAGGAAACCAAAGACGTATTGACAGTCCTAGCGGCCGTTTCGGAGTTCACCGACCCAAGTTCAGTGAACGGTGCAGCGTTCACCAGAAACGACACAAGTGATGATTATTATTTTAATTTAGATGATGGAGACGAGGGATCCAGTGACGGTTCCGACTATGTCTTCAACTCGACTGATGACGACGAAGGTTCCGACAGTTCCGACTCGGACGCTGGCTCGTGTATCACAGTCAGTGAAGACGAAGGTTGCCTGCAGGACGAGTTTTACATGCAGGAGTACTGGGAAGTTGGCCGCGATGAGGCGTTGGCGATATTTGATCGAACACATGACTTGTAGTGCATGGCACAGTGTATGCTTCACCATTAATTTTAATATTCATTTCTCAAACGATGCGTTAAGATCCCTTCTTCACTTTTATTAAATTTCCGTAGGACCAAGTACGCCGAAAAAGGATCGAGATCAAACGCTTTGGCCTTTGATCGGCTCTCGCCGTTTCCGGCCCGGGTCGCCGATCCCCCTTTCTCTGTTGCTACCATATCCGTGATTCTGAACGACATCTTCAGAAAATCACGAAGGCTATACTATAGAGGCTGAAACGAGCCTACCATGTCTTCACCTCTCATAGAACGCCAGTGCAACACAGACACGCCGTTAACGCGCTCTGAAATATGGTATCTGGATGGGAGTGTTGTTTTGCAAGCTCAAAACACACAATTCCGCGTCCATTGGGGTGTCCTCGCGCAACAGTCGTCCTTCTTCCGTGATATTCAAGGGCTGCCTCAGCCAGCCGACCAGCCTAGCGTCGACGGCTGCCCCGTAATACAGCTTCAGGACGATGTTGCCGACGTAGAGAACTTGCTGAAGGCGCTCTATAATCCGTGAGTGAGTGAAACAAGCTGCATCCACTTTCTTATCCTATTAAATAAGCGCACTTTTCAACGCGAAAGCCATTCCGTTTTCGCATATCGCGAGTTTTGTCCGTCTGGGAGCCAAATATTACTTCAAGGACCTGTTCAGTATTGGAGTGGAGCGGCTGGCTTTCGAGAATCCCCCGACACTTGAGGAGTTCGCCGCTTTATCGGACGCGCTCGCGGTAGCTGCTGGAAAAAGTGTCAACCACCATACGACGCGAATTGTGCATTATCCTGGGATCCATTACGATATGCTAACATTGGCAAGAGAAAACAACCTTATGGCAATTTTACCTTGCGCATACTTTCGCGTAGCGAAGCTCTCTCTGGTAAGTGGGACGTTTTGAACCGGTAGCATGAAATCAAACTCGTTGTAGCAAACTATCTTCCAGGATATCCAAAGGCCAGATGGAAGCGCCTGCGTCTTATCATCCGCGGACCGCACTTTATGTGTGGTGGGCCACGAAAGACTTCTCGAGGCGCAGTGGAAACCAGACAACTCGCTAGGCTGGTTTCTCTCATGGAAACCTGCGAATGGCTGCAAGGACATATCGCAGTGCCAACGGTGGCGGGAATCGCTTCTGAAGAGCATTTTACTTTCACCGAAGGTTTACACATTCATCGTGGCCGCAGATGTACGGAAAGGGTTCTGCATCCTCTGTGCACACATGGTGGGGAAAGCTGTAGCGGCGGGTCGTGCAAAAATGTGGGAAGATCTCCCCTCCTTTTTCAACCTCCCCCCTTGGAGCGAGTTGAAGAATTACGAACTGTAATTTTACACCGTTCTCGTTTCTTCCCTTTGCGGCATCGAGACGTGTACTCGCTAAATTCACGGCGCGGCACACTGCTTATTGATTATTCGATTCGCATTCCCTCCTGCAGCACGGGCACTGTACGATATAATCATAACCGGCACATGTCTCCACTTCATAGTATTATCCACAGTATGTAGTGGGATGAGAGTACTCGAAACGAGTTACTGCGTCAGCTATCGTCCCTGCAACCCGCACGAATTGTGTTCTAATCTGGTGGTCGTCTCCGTGTCTACTGCTTTCTCAGATTCATGAAATCCCTCTGCGACAACTGGCCGCCGCTGCATCGCCCCCGGCTGTATGTACGACATTTGAACTGAGACTAGTCGTAAGGGCTCACTCATGTACTCGAAACACTCAGAAATGTGGAATTAACTTGGACCAAGATAGATCGTACAAAACCTTGGTTGGATATGCGCGAAGGGTACTAAAAGTAACACCGAGCAATATTACACGCGCAGCAATAATACTCTGAAGGAACAGAGGTCCATTAAACCTCTGCGCTGGATTGACCCACGGCTTGTCGGATTTGACGAGACCGTACAGGGACGGCATAGGCATCACTATCACGATCATGGTGTACGGCGCGAATATGATCACAATTGACGTGTAAAACCAGAGCCGCTGCTCAAGTCGAGTCAGGAATGACGCCCCCACAGCCAGGAAGTCCGTGAGGAGCTGATCGTTGAGCGCCTTAGCCAAGCAGATCTCGCATATGCAGGGCTCGCGATCACGTCGACGGTTGGGGCGTGCCCTCCGCGGGCGTGGGCCTTCGGAATTGGAGGGGGGTTCGGAATTGTCCGGATTAGGACGAGCGGATTGGCGGGAACCGGCGACACTTTGCGTCCGCTGTGTTTGTACGATAGGCGACGAGGGCGTACTGTGTGACTCGGGATTGTGGTTTGCAGAGTCTAGAGAGGATGGGATGGAACCGAATGTCGTTGACCGAGAGGGAGGCAGAGGAATCATTAGTTCGATTTGGTCTCGTCATTTTGCAGCTCAAGATCATCCATCTGGATATCCGCAGAAGGGCTGGACGGGCGATGAGAAGGAACGGCCAGAGAATTGGCGACGCGCGTCGAGTTAACACTCCGAGTCGAGTGGACACTTTGGGGCCTCGATGTCCTGCATCGGTATATCTACCTGGCCATCCGAGGCTGAGGGAGGTACGAGTAGCAGGGATTCATCTTGCGGCTCAATCTGTGGCACCGAAGCAAAGTCTCGGGTTCGATGGCGGTGTCCAAATACGCCAAGTATCTTGCTCCACACCCCAGTTATCTTACCCTTGAATTTTTGTAGCATTCGGGGGTTTCACCTCCGGAGGATAATAGTCGAGAGGCTCGAGGGAGACGATAGGATGCCCATCTTGAGTGACAAATCCACCCATAGTAAGGAAATGGGCATGTGTATTGGTTATGTGAAGATCTACGACAAGGTTAGGACGGCGCGCGCGCGAGATGTTTAATCATTACCTCGAGACAGCCTCCGTACTGCCAGATACTGCCTTGCCGCCCAAAACACGATGACTTCTGGGAGAAAGACACCGATGGGGAGGAGCACGGCTTTCCGTGCTATCCGCTCCAAAATGAGGACTCTAGCGGCACATTGGGATGGATGGATACCCAGGCACAGGCGAAGACCGTGGTTAGACAGCTTTGGATGATGTCCCTGAGCTTCCGACAGTGATATAGGTCTCTACACGACGCATCTGCGATGGAGGATATCACTGGCGGAGTGTTTGTTGAGCTAACCACTATCATGAAACTGATTGTCCCGGCGATTGCGACTACGAAGAGAGCAGCGATGAGTGGCGTTCTGGAGCGCCATTCCTTGGGGATTGGGATGCGTTCATGGCAAGCTGGAAGCTGGCGCTTAAGATGCATATCGTTAGCGAGTGCAAGGGACCAAAAGGGTCGCGGCCGCCGGGAGCTGGCGCCTAATGGATTTGATGGCAGTCGGCAAAGAATTATCACGCACAAATGAACGCTTAAAAGCTTATTAAACTTTTCTTTGCCTGGCAAAGCTCTCTTTGCAAACCTGGAGACGTGGCAGGCATGAAAACGCAAATTGAATTGTACCGAGTAATGCGGGAGTCCAATGGCCAGAAGTAGAAGTAGCCAACAATTGAACCCTAGACTATAAGCCTCAGGCCGGCGATTGCAAAGTTGCGAGTAAGTGGGTCCAACACGTTAAGACTTCTTGATGCAAGATACGCTGTTGAGTTGAACCCAAAATAGAGAGTGAAATCCACTGGTTGCGCGCTCCGATCCGATGCGGCCGAGACGCGTACATGCGAGCGGCTGGCACGTACATAGGTCCGAATGAGTGGCCTGGGCCCATGGCTGACCGGCGCCAACATGACTGACAAGGAGAAGGAGACTTGATGGCAAATCTCCTGAGATCAAACGCTTTGGCCGCACCGTTATGATCGGCGCGAACGCGACTTTCTCTCTCACCACCACCATGTCCTCCCCTCCGGCAAAACGCCAACGCAGCGAAAACGCGCCCATAACGCGCTCGGAAATATGGCACACCGATGGGAGCGTCGTCCTATTGGCCGACAACACCCAATTCCGCGTCCACTGGAGCGTTCTCTCCATGCACTCGTCATTTTTCCGCGCCATGCAGGGACTTCCCCAGCCACCGGACCAGTCTAGCATCGACGGCTGCCCCGTTGTACAGCTCCAGGACGACGTTATCGACGTAGAGAACCTGTTGAAGGCGCTATATAATCCGTGAGTGCAAAGTTTGTTTCCCTAACTTGAGTTCATCTCAGTCCATTAAATAAGGGCGCTATTCAACGCGAAAGCCATTCCCTTCCCGTATATTATGAGCTTCGTTCGACTAGGTGAGCTTCGTTCGACTAGGAAGGAGCATATTTTGAGCTTCATTCAACTAGGAAGGAAATACGACTTCAAGGACCTGTTCAACATTGCCATGGAGCGCCTGGCGTACGAGAACCCCCCGACGCTCGAGGCGTTCGTCGCTCTATCAGAGGCGGTCGCAGCGTCTCCTTCCTATCAGGGCGAATACACTACGACCCGAATCGTCCATTATCCGGGTATCCTCTATGACATTGTAACTTTGGCCCGGGAAAACAACCTCTTGTCGGTTTTGCCTTGCGCGTACTACCGGTTGGCGAAGTTCTCTCTGGTAAGTGGTCCTTCGAATGTTTGCTACGTGAGACTGATACAGATGTATGTAGGAGACTGTCTTCCAGGAGATTCGAAGGCCAGACGGATCCCTCAGCGTCCTCTCGTCCTCGGATCGCGCCGTATGTGCTGTGGGGCACGAACGCCTCCTCCAGGCGCAGTGGAAAGGCGATACGAGCTCCCTCGGCTGGCTCGTCGCGTGGAAGCCCGCAACCGAGTGCAAGGACCCCTCCAAATGCCAGCTGAAGCGCGAATCGCTCCTGCGAAGCGTCCTGCTCTCGACCCAAGTGTACGGGTTCATCATGGCAGAGTACGTCAAGAAGCGATTTTGCTCTGCGTGTGGGGAAGTGGCGGGGGCGGCGGTGACGGCGGGGCGGGCGAAGATGTGGGACGACCTGCCCGCCGCTTTCGGCCTCCCGCCTTGGAACGATTTGAAGAATGCGAGCGGGCTGTAGTTTGACGCCGTTGGCGTTTCTCTTCTGCTTACAGCGCTGGGATTTACACGCTGAATTCCCGGCACTGCACGCTCAAGCTCGCCCCCCCTCTGTTCTTTGGTTATTCGATTCGCCTTCCTGATGCACTAGGCGCTGGATCTAGTCTTCCGGACATATGTCGGTCATAATCAACTACAGGTACAATCGCAATCACGCCAGCCACTCTCCAGGGAAGGCTCGAGCTTCTGTGTTGATCTTCGTGTTAGCCGCCCCGACCGCCCTCATTGTCTCCGCCGAGATGCGTGCACTATGCACTACCTCTCACTACCTCCTCCTTTTCCGACCACGACGTCATTCCATCCTTCAGTATCAATGTTGAATCTTCATTATCAACGTCCGCCGATTCTTCGGATCTCACGACCGACACGACAAACATCTCCGGTGCATCCATCTCTCCGGATTATTGGTGTCTCGTGCTCTCGTGGAACGCACTACAACCATTCCGCACGTCAAAGCGCTACAGCCATATTCCATTCTGGCAGTCCATTCCGGTCCGACATCCCGTCGTCGATGTTTTTAACTTTGTTCATCTGTCTGCACCGGGACCGGCAACCAAAATATCCTGACGTGGAAGAATCATCGTGCATGTACGTGAGCCGGCGGTTGTCACAGCGGTTCTCCATGCAATCCTTCAGGCTTTTTTGCTTCTGAACTTTCATCTCCGCGTCTCGCACGCCCACGGTGCTGAATGCCCTATTGGTGTCGTCAGCTCATGTACGCGCCAGTTTGTCGTGTACCGTGCGCAGCGTCGTCAGTCACCCGCCCATTCGTATCCCGCTGTTCATATTTAAATCCACTTCGTCTACCGTCCCGACTCATCACTTATCCCAGGCGCCGACGGCTTTTTTTCCATCTGCACGCAATCTGCATGCCACTTCAATCCCATATGTACAAGCACGAAGCACTGATATCCTTCAGGCTTCCTGCGCGTCGAACCGGCGCTGTGGAAGTCCGGTCCAATGCATGCGTTACTTTATTGCAGTAAAGCCTGGATGTGTTATGGTTCGCACGACAATCATTGCGGCGCTACATTCTCCGTATCTTGTTTCCCATCTACACGCCACCGTTCAATCCCCTGACGCACGCCGCAGGGATCGTCGGACATGTACATACATGAACCGGCGCTCTGTGAACCGTTTTCTGCGCAATACTTGCCACCGGCAACCAGTTCAATCCCGTCGCGTATGAATGTACATGCACGATGAATGATTCGTTCCTGCGCGTCAGCCGGCGTAGGGTACTCCGAGTCGGAGGCTATCGTCACGGAGCTTAACCGGGCTAAAAAAACAGAAACAAAAACATTCGCGGTCCGCATCTTGCGCGACCTCACTGTATCACTGTCAGCGTACAGCGTACAACATGCAGCCTGTTCGTCCCGTCCCCATCGTGGCTTGCTGGTGTCGTGCGTGCCAAGGCTGTCGCTCATGTGCGTTGCGCTAAATCCGCGTCGTCTCGCTCGACCGTTTTTTCCATCTGCACGTCACCGTTCAGTCCCTTGACGCGCGCCGCAGGAATCGCTGGACATACATGCACAATGTTTCTTTTTTTGCGCGTCGGCTATCGCGCAGCCGGGCTTTTAAATGAAAAAACAAAAACATTCGCGGTCCGCGTCTCGTGTGTCGATATATGACTGTCAGCATAACATGCAGCCTGTTCATACCGTCCCCATCCCGGCTTGCTCGTGTGCGCTGCGCTAAATCAGCTTCGTCCGTCCTCTACCATCGGCGCGCTCGACCGCTTTTTCCATCTGCACGCCACTTCAATGTTAACCCCCTATCGCGCCGCAGGGATCGTTGGACATACATGTACAGGCACAATGATTCCATTATGCGCGTCAGCCGGCGACGGGTACTCCTAGTCGAGTGGGAGGCTATCGTCCGGGCTTTAAAAAATCAAAAATATTTCTCGTGCGTCGATATATCGCTGTCAGCATAACATGCAGCCTGTCGGTCCCGTCCCCATCGTGGCCAGCATTGATATTGCCACTTTGTGCCGGGTTGAACCGACTTACTGGTGCTGTGCGTGCCAGGGCTGTCGCTCATGTGCGCTGTACTAAATCCGCGTCGTCTCTCAGATCTCAGCTTCCATCTGCACGCCACGCCACCTTTGAGGCCCTCACGAGTGGAGGCTATCGCGTAACCGGGTTTTAAATGAAAAAAATTAAAATTAAAAAAATATTCCCCGCGTCTCGTTATACTGTCAGCGGGCAGTATGGAGCATGCAACCTGTCCATCTCGTGCCTACCATCCTGGCGAGCGTTGATATTACCACTTTGTGCCGGGTTGAACCGACTACTGGTGCTGTGCGTGCCAGGACTGTCGCTCCTGTGCGCTGCGCTAAATCCGCGTCGTCTCGCTCGACCGCCTTCTTCCATCTATACGCCACGCCACCTTCGAGCGCCTCCCGAGTCGGAGGCTCTCGGGCAACCGGGCTTTAAATGAAAACACAAACAAAATTTATTCCCCGCGTCTCGTTATACTGTCAGCGTGCAACTCGCAACATGCAGCCTGTCGGTCCTAATATTGCAATTTTGTAAATGGAGCTGTGGACTTGGCGTGCCAGCCGCTCGCGGTGCTAAACTGTGCTAAATCCGCCTCTTTGCGCTAAACCCGCTTCCGTCCGTCCTGTAGCTTCCATCTGCACGCCACAAGCGCCACCTTCGAGCGTCAGCGTCAGTGCCTCATCGTGACGGATGGATGTACATATTTACAGGCGCGATGAGATGTATTTACAGGCGCGATGGATAGGTGTATAACGATGGTTGGATGTACAGGCGCGATGGATGGATGGATGGATGATATCCTGCGCATCCAAACATCTGAATCAGACGGGCGAGTTGGGATTCAGATTGAGAGTGAGAGTGAGAGACAGTGGGAGACAGCGACGTCGTTTTCATTTAGGAGTTGGAGTTGGGGTTGGAGTTGGGTCTAATCTGGGCTGCCAGTGCGTTTAAATATTTTATTTGCAGACAGTCGGTGTACGCCCTTGCTCGGAACACATATACATAATGGAGTGGATGGAGACGAAGGAGATGATAAATAGTGTGTAGTATAAGTGTATAAGTTTCTGGAAAGTGTGTGTGTACATATGTGGGAATGTGGAATCGATTTTCTTTGGTGGTGACAGGTCGTATGTAGACCTACGTATGCGTATCCAGGCGAATTATGCAAAAAAAAAAAAAAAAACAAGAAAACAAAAAACGAAAAATGATGGGCCAGAATAATATTATTGCACGCCGCACTGGGCTGGCGCGCAGAGGCAATTAATTAAGCGCTGCAGCTGTAGTGAGTTCTGGCGGCTACATAGCCTGAGGTAAAATATAATACTGGTCGGGTGGTGGCTGACGGGGAGAATGGAGCCAGGAAAAAGGAAGGAAGGAAGGAAAGATGTATTACTGCGGTGGTCCCAATAAGGAACTAGCAGGTTCTGTACCGACATACAACGCGTCCAGATTATTGTATGCTACAGACGTCCACGGCTCTTTCGCTGTGAAAACCTATCTACCTTAGGTAATAGACCTCTCACGAAGAGAGCTGAGAGGACGGGTGGATTGTCTGTCAACCGAGAGTCCTAAAAGCGAGTATCAGGCAGGTCCAATAGCCCCGTACTTGGCAAGGGCATTTGACCAATTTCCATAAGAGGACAGTAAGCATTGAGTGCGGACTGAGTCCCAGGAGCCGAAGTGGTGGACTATGTTTTGGGAGTAAATCCAGTTTGAGTCGGTCTCCAGAGGAGATTCATATCCAAATTTTATGAGGTATTAGTCAACGCGAGGTGTGTACAGCTGCTGGCCTTCGCAAACCGGCAGATAACCAAGTCGATGGTTCAGGACATATCTATGCGCTGCTGGTATTCCTCGTTATGGACGTAGTTAGCATTTGGCTGCGTGTTGGATGAAAATAGTTCGCAGTCGGCGTGGAGGTTTGCAGAAGCGGCATTTTGACATTTTAACATTTGAACCGTCTGCCGTAGTTCCGGGCCGACCTACCGGCCCCCCTCTCTTCGGTACCTCGAGTACCCGGTTCAGTGGATAGTCCTGCATTTTAAGGGGAACCCGACACATGGCTGCCCACTGTCCGAGATATCCCGAACGACTATCGGGATCTCCAAACTCGTTGTATTGAGCTGGGAGAGGACTCAGATGCGCATTGGAATTGTGGCTCTCCCGTCGTGCAACTGTGGTCTGGCGGCCTGTAGCCGTTTTTCGCCTATCAGCATGTTATTGGGGCGACATTTCATGGAAGTCGACATGGGGCGTCGTGGCCGGTAGGATTGTATTCGCAGCTATGCTGCTCTAGCCAGCCCCCACTGAGTTCACCTCGACATTGAGCTGTGCTCGCCGTTCGTCGGTCATCTCTTTCGTTGGTGGTCATGGTGGGAGGAAGGGGTCAGGAGTAATGTATACATACATACGCGAGGAAAAGGGAAAAGTGTATCGGCTGACGCTCCTTACTACTGGCCATGGTACTATAGCTAGGGATCCGGGCTGACCAGTGTTGCTGACCAGTTATAGGCTTGTAGGCGAATCACAGCTCTGAGCTGCGTTTATGTGACATATAATGAGATTTATTTTGCAGACAGTGTATGCACGTATCATATATCGTAGGAGTGAGTGGATGGGGCGCCGGTTAGCTGCAAGGAGGAAGGAGGAGATGGTAAAAAGGAAGGGAAGGGAGGATATACAAAACGGCGAAAGGAAGGAGGAGATGATAACTAGTAAATAGACTATAGTACATATATCTACGTTTGCGGAAATGTGAAATCATTTCTCTTCGATGATAGGTTGTATGTACACTTGCGAATTACATATCCCCCCCAAAAAAAAAATGGAACAGGAACGCGGAGGAACACAGGTATTACTCGCGACGCGCAGAGGCAACTGATCACTGTAGTGCGGTGGCTAACGGGGAGAATGGAGCACGCAGAGGGGTACCTGGGTAGAATACTAATCGGGGCGGTAGGCTGACGGGGAGAATGGTGCAAGGAAGGAGTGAGGCAGGCTGACGCGGAGCGGGATGTATTGAGGGCGATAAATATATTATGGGGGATGTCGCAGCAGGGTGAAGCAAAGATGGGCAAGCGGTACGGACAATGAGGCCAAGTGACAGAAAAGTCGACTAGCATCTGCCTCAAGCTCACTTGTGTGCACTCTTCTGAATTGACCGCTCCGACGCAAGGCTCTCTCCAATATACAAATTCGGCGTGCATATGTGCGCATGGTCATATTGCAATGTGGATACGATACGAGAAACGGGCTGCTCTAAGCTCAGATGGACGACGGGTAGAGCATCTGCGGGGGTGGGTGAGAGAGTATCGAGGGAATAGCGAGTAGGAGACGGACCACGCGTACGCTGGCGCCGAAAGCGCGGGGAGGGAGGTTTGCGCGGAATTTTGATTTTACGACGCCGGACGAGCCGTGTGGCCGGGTAACGCGGCTGTTGTCGTCGTCGTCGTCAGTGGTATGTGGGTCGAAGAAAGCAAGAAGACGGACCCCCAGATGACACGGACTTTTGAGCCCTGGATCTCGCGCTTTGCCTTGTAGACGTATGCGACGCGCTTTCCGAGGTAGAACTGGGCGTCCTCCTTTGTTGCGACGCCCTCGATCTGGATGAGCGACGTGTTCGGCCGCGTGTTGCGCTTTGCCCGCTTGTGGCCCAGCACACGTCCCTTGCTGTACAATCTGAACGACAAAAAGTCAGTCAGTCAAACGACATCCACACCCGCTACACCCAATCCACCCTTTCCACCGTCCAAAACACCACATTCCACGGAACAAGGGCAGCGTAGAGGGTGGAGAGGGATGCTCACCTAGTAGAGCCCATTTTGTTGTTGCTGGCGGTCCTTTTACCTTGAGGAAATTTCGGGGAGGAGAGGGCGTTGACTGTGATTATGTCAGCATCACCTCTGATTTCCCACGTTCCACTCATGGCAGTCGACTACTACGCCGTCCTCAGCGTCGCGCCCGGTGCGTCCCCTGCAGACATCAAGGCAGCGTACCACCGCGCACTACTCGCTGTACATCCCGACAAGAATCCCGGCTCGCCGAATCCTGACATCGCCGCCATCCAGGAAGCCTACCGCGTCCTCTCTTCTCCTTCCCTCCGCGCGCAGCACGCCCAGCACACACCCGCTGGCCCGCGCCCTGCGCAAGTCATCTCGCTCGCCGACTTTGACGAAGAGCAGGATGACAAGTGGACGCATGCGTGTCGGTGTGGCGGCGCGTATGCGATCACCGGCGCGGAGATGGAGGGCGGGTTGCACTTGGTTCCGTGTACGAGCTGTTCGGAGGTGGTGTGGGTTGGGTATGAGATGGTGGAGGAAGGCTGACCGCGGTGCCGGCGGTTCATCTACTCTGCTTCGCCACGGCCTCATCCACCGCGCTACAATCTTCCACTGGATCGCTCCGACTCTGACTCCGAATCAGCCCCGAACGCATGCCATGCTATTGGCCCAAGGATGTGCTCGCGCCTCTTTCACATACGCTTGCACCTGCGCTACAGCTAACCGGAGGACCTCGGCCACCTATATCCCGTTGCGTTATTAACTAGCGCACACCCCACCTCCCGCGAAAATATGGTCATCAACGTCGCGTCGCAATAATTTTGGATTAAGACACTATAGATTATATCACAACATTTATCGACCTCTCCACCCAATCTACAACCGCGCCCTCGGCGACCCCACTCTCCACCCTCCCCCTCCCCCTCCCCGTCCCCCTCCACTCCCCCTCCAAAATACTATACAAACACTCATCCTCCCACCCGCCCTTCCTTCCCATCCCCCCACCCCTCAAACGCGCCCCCCACCCGCGCGATCCATGGCCACTCCCGGATAACCACATTATCCACCGCGCGTCGAACACGGTGTACAGCGCGTCGCCGCCGAAGTAAGGAAGGCTGATCATGACGCCGACTTGGCAGGAGCTGCCGGAGGCGCGGTGCATGCGGTGGATGGAGGCTTGGCCTATGAATTTTGGGGGGCTTGGGGTGGGGTGGGTTTGACGCGCCGCTCAAGCGCATGGATGTTATTAATAAACACAATCAAACTCGGGTCCGCCGCGGTCACGGACGCGGGCATGAACCGCAGGAAACGGCGCACGGTGGGGTCGGAGCGGAGCGCCGCGAGGGGTGCATCGGGGCTACGAGCGCTATGAGGCTAGATTTGGAGAGGAGGGGGGCGTCGAGGTACATGCGTGTTTTCGTTCGTTTTCTTTTTCGGTCTGTTTCTTCTTAAGTTAAAGCGTGAAACAGTGAAACAGTAAACAACTCGGCCTGCAGATTTGTAGCTTTGGTGAGGAACAGCCTGAAATGCTGCGCGCGCGGGGAGGTGCGGGGGCTTAACTCATTTTGTGGTAAGGACGGATCCGAGGAGAGAGGCACGAGAGGAGCGGATCCACAGTTTCTTGTAGAGATCCGGCACGAAGCCGGCCGCCGAAGGCGTAGCACAACAATGATAATGTTGTGACAACGCATTCGAACTTGCTCGCCGCGTCCACTACCTGACGCGACGAGCAGAGGCAGCTGAGTGCCTGTCGCTCCGCTCCTCTCCAAAAGCCCGCCCACCCGCACCTCTTGGGTTTTTCTTTTTCTTTCTCAGCCTAGCTCTTCACGGTCGTTTGCCGAGTGACGAAGATCTGTCCGAGAGCCGTGCCGGCGGGGGAGTCCCCAGCCGCACGCGCTTCCTTCTGAGCCAGCCGAGGCAGCCGCAAAGCCGCCCCGCCTGGCCCATCCCAAACACGGACAGATCATTCGTGCCGGAAAGCGGCTACGAATTCAAGATCGCATCCTTCATCTCTCAGGATCTCGTGAGCAAGAAACCCGATCAGTGGGAGCAGGAATCCGCGATTGAACGGATCCTCCAATTGCCAGTGGTCAAACTTCGGGGTGCCCAATGACAATAATAAATTTTAAATATTGCAGCGTTCGAATCGTATTCAGGTTCTTCAAGCTCTTCGGGGGTTGGTTCTGTTTTAAAAATTCTCGTTGTCCTTGGCCGAAACGTTCATGGCGACTGCTCGAGCTCAACAGTGTGGAAACAGCGGCAGCGGCATCGCACCCAACTGGAGACACCGCTCGCGTACTACGTAACCGTTGCTGGACCATCTCACAAGACGCGTCAAACTACCCCCCGACGCTGGGCGAGGCGTATTCTTTATACTTCCAGCGCGAACCTGCCTGACCTGACTTGCCGCCTTCTGAATTTAGAATAATGTAACCCGCAAACATCTGCTGGCGGCCTGCCAGTGCACCCAGCTCATCCCAAAACTGCGAATCTAGAGCCCCTATATTCATCCCCAATATACACTCCGGCCACCCGTGTGTATCCCGAAGAAAATATGGTCATCATCGCCGCGTCGCGAGCCGTTGGTCTGAACCTCGGGAAGGGTTCTCTCCGCTTCGCCCGAGACACGACTCCGTTCTCATACAACACAACCGGGTGTAGATATATGATATACCATGTATCGCGCCGTCCCCTCGGACACAAGCCGTCGCAACACTGGTCAGGCTGAGCGTCATCCATTACACACGACGGTCCCGCCGAGTCTCGACTCGGTCAGCCACCAATGCAACCTTTCAATCCCCGCGCACTGCGTCAGCCACTGTGGCCCCTTTCACGCGTGTGCTATAGCTATCGCCCCTTTAAAACCTTTGGTTCGAGGACCCCACCCGCGTCCATGTGTGTATGTATACATGCACCCTTCTTCCGTCGTTCTGCGTCGCTGTCCGGCGCTCCATCCCACCAAATAATAATACCCAATCTTTAATCGACGCCGTCTCTAATGGATTTCACCACAAATATCCGCTCTGACAACAGCATTACGTTTTCGACCTCTCGACCCAAGCTACAAACGCGACCTCGGTGCCCCCACCATCCCGCCCCTCTCCACCCTCTCCCTGCCCGTCCCTCTCCACTCCCTATCCAAAATACTATACAAACACGCATCCTCGTACCCGCCCTTCCCATCCGTCCACCCCTCCCTCTCCAACCCCTCAAACGTGCCCCCCACCCACGCGATCCACTCGCGGATAATCACATTGTCCACCGCCGTGTGGAACACCACCCGGTGGAACCGCAGCGCGTCGAACGCGTACTCGAGCACGGTGTACAGCGCGTCCGTCGCGAGCGCGCCGCCAAAGTGGCGCGGGCTGATCATGACGCCGGCCTCGCACGTGCTGCCGAACGCGCGGTCCATGCGGTAGATCGAGGCCTGTCCCGCAAATGCAAATTTTGGTGGGCTTGGGGTGGAGGCGGGTTTGGCGTCGCGGTTGAGCGCGTGGATGTTGAACACGATGACGGTCGGGTCCGCCGCCTGCGCTGTGCGCCGCGCGGCCATATCTGCCGCGGACACGGACGCGGGCATGAAGCGCAGGAAACGGCGCACGGTGGGGTCGGAGCGGAGCGCCGCGAGGGGCGCGTCGTCGGCTTCTGTCGGTGCCACCAGCGCTATTCGGCCCGACTTGGATACGAGGGGGGCGTCGAGGAACATGGATGATCGCTGGTGGGGCGCGTTTTTTTCTTAAAGATAATGGACCATCGGTATACGTATACTTATATGTATGTCGTGAAACTGGAAACAACTTGGCGAGGGGCGTCTGAGATGCGGGCGCAGTTTAAATAAATTGTAATTGAATCGCCTCCCCCACTGCAGATTTGTTGCTTTGTTGAAAAGCAGCCTGATACGCTGCGCGTACCTCTTCAAAAAAAAAAAAAAAAAAAACACGTAAAGGCTCATTTGTCGTACTTAGCTCGATGCATATCTGTTGGGATCAGGAATCCACCTATTGAAGCCCAATTTTTCCCGCGCGACCGAGCCTATCTGCCCAAATGGCGCTAAGTCGCTGACTTTGCAATTGAAGTCCCGGCAATCCTTCCGTCCAAGCTTCTGTCTCGTGTCCCTTGAGATTTTGGGTTCCAGTAGCAGGAAAATAGCGTTCAAATGCCGGAAAACTCCAGAGGAAAGACTAAAGCGAGATAATTCAGAACAAGGTGTTTGGGTCGACAATTAGAACTGAAGATATGTCTGACCTAGACCTGAGAGGGAAAACTTTAGCAAGTGGTTCAATTGCCACATCGGGCTGCCCCAATATTGTAGCGTTCAAATCGTGTTCTTCAGTTCAAAGATATACCAAGTTACAGATGTATATGGAAGATTACATTCTTCCAGGGCGAGGGGGGCAGGGGCGGGGGCGGTAATTTAATCGTACAACAGTGATGAGCGGAAATATGGATACGGGAAAAGTAGGCGGGCGAGTAATTTAGTCGTACAACAACGATAAGCGGAAATATGGATGCAGGCGGTCCGTGGTGATGATGAGATAGTGCTTGAGAACGAGTACAGCAGGTGTGGGCTGAAAAGCGAAAATGACGGGAAGGGTGGAAGGGTGGAGAAGGCCGCCAGCTCTACTTGCGGTGGTGATGAATGCGTTTCTTGCGACGGTCCTAATCCTCCTCGTCCTCGGAGGATACACTGCGGCTTCGGCGCGAGCTTAAGCTCAACGCGGACGCGCCGCTGTGCCCAGTGACAGAAAGGCGATACCGAACATCCGATATGGCAGGCCGGACTGCGGGGTCGAAGGCCAAACATTGGTCCAGAACCGACCATGTCTCGCCGACCGTGACCTTGTGTCCGTAATCCGTCCAGTTCGCCAGAAGGTCGGAAAGTACTTGGGTCGTTACAAACGGTCCAGTTGGCCTTCCTCTGGGAGGCTCAGAAGTCAAAATCTATTTCGTATTACGTTCCTGTCACCATATTTCGTACAGCATACCGAGACACTCACTTCAAGGGCCAGGAGAGCAAAAGAGTACACGTCGGATTTTGTTGTGGTGCTCGGCCACGTTCCTTCATACCCACGACTGCCCAAAACGAGAAAAAGCTCTGGGGCCATGTAAGCAAACGTTCCAAGGCTTGCTGTCGTGAAACCAGGATGGTTGAGTATCTTGGAGATGCCAAAGTCGCAGATGTGAGGGACAAAGTGTTCGTCGACAAGAACGTTTGACTGCATGTGTCAGGTTTGAGATTCGAAGGGAGGCATTTAATAAACGATCCGCACCGGTTTAAGGTCTCCGTGAACAACGCCATGGTCATGAAGATACTCGAGCCCCGATACTACACCAAGCACCTGTTTCGTCCGTCAATTAGTTTCTCTATCGCGAAGTTTTATTCGAATGAATGCATTACCATGTCGGGCCGGTCAGCAGTCGGGTTCTTTCTGAGAAATGCCTCGATATCTCCAAGTTGATACAATGGTGATATCAGAACGGGGTATGGGGCTATATCGTCGCATACTCCAATGAATGGGACCAGATTTTTGTGTTCAAGCAGCGCCCAGATCGAGGCTTCTCGCTTGATCCGCTATAGGGAAAATCAGAATATTTTAAAACATGGGTAGGGGGGAACTCACCCGGAAATTGAGAGCTTCGTCTGTTCCTCCACGGGGTAATATCATTTTCATGGCCACCTACACGTCAGGATATTATTTAGAATTGCAGGAAATAAATAAATAAATTCAACAGACTGGTATTTTACACCCATCCAACCTGGTGAATGTTCCCCTGTATACGTTCGCGTAACCTCCGGCAGCAAAAGGATAAGGATCATCTTGAACTATACGCCCCTTGAGGTTGATCGGCTGGAACGGATTCTGTGAGTCCGTCAGTGCGAATCCGGGAAAAAGAATACATTCGAAACTACCATAAAGGAGGCTTCATCTCCACTGGACAAGTCACTTCCAGAGAGAGACAGGGGCTAAGAAAATGGGTGTTACCAGCAATCGTTTAAGAGCAGAACCAGACATACCTCTTCAGAGTCGACCGACGAGCTATCGAGCTCGTCTTGAATTACATCACTCCTGTTGAATCATACCATATGAGATTCAATGTACAAGTCGCGGCGATGAATAGCACACGTTAGGTCGAGGGAGAAGTCGCTAGGCTCCTTCTGGACACCGGCCTCGTCTAGAAGAGCAATATCTCCAGCGACAACTTGCTGTAGAGCGGTAGGTGATCAGACAGAAAAATTAATCCTGGAAATGGATTACCTTGATGTCGAGGACCGTCTCAACACAGCCCCGATGTTTCTCCTTCTTGTCCTCGAGAGCTTGGAAGTGGCGCTCTTTCTGCCGGTCGTTAACGGAACCAACGATCACCTGTAGAGCATTAATGATAAAACGAACTTAAAACCATTGCACAAACCACGAGGAGGATCATAACCATGAAGGTCACACCTTCAACCCAGTCGACGCGCGGCTCCCCAGGCGTCCTGGGTCTCCCAGGGTCTGGGTAAAGACCCATAGCGAGTGAAAACAGAACCTAGATCAGATCAAATACTTAAATTGGTTCAAAGATGAAAGAACGAAAATCATGTACCAAAACTTTATCCTTCAAAGCGGTATGCATGAGTGAAAGTAATGATTTGGTTGCCCTATGTGGGAGGATTTTTTCGCCGTAGATACGCCTCCAAACATCCAGCGATGGGTAAAACGCCCCTGCTGAGTGCCAGTCTGTGGGCTCCTCCCCTTCCGCCGTGATGTTCGGGGCGGTATCTTCACCTTGTTGTGGTTTGTGTCGCTTTGAACGATCAATTCCCGCTCCGGGCCCGCCGTCACCCTGGCCATTCTCGGAAAGCCCCGTCGTACTCCGAGCAAGCGATGCACCCCCCAGACCCATGTCACTGGTTGCCCTGAGACTCTCCAGGAATCTCTCCATGTCGCTCTTCAGGAATCTCTCCATGCCGCCCACATCCTCGAGTGTGTCCAGATGCATCGGGTCGAGCAGGTTATTTGAACGGAAGCGCAGGGGAGCGGGATCGGCGTCAGTGTCTAGCCTTCGCTTGGGGCCCTTTTTTGAGATGGCGGTGGCCGTCACCTCCGAGTCCGTGGTGTCGCGGTTAGAACGCCACACGGAGCGCGAGCCCGACGAGGGCGTGTTCCAGTTCCAGGTGAAGAGAGGAAATCCTTCCTTCTGTCGCGGGCCATGGCCTGTGTCAGCGATAACAGAAGTAGGCGCAGCGGTGGACTCGTTGATGCGGCTCGCGCTCCAGAGAGGCGGGGGGTAGCCGTAACTGGGATCTAGCGTCTCGTGCTCGCGCTTGTTTCCCTCCGTGCGGGCGGGGGCGGTGAAGACGCGGGAGAAGCTCGGCGCGGACGCAGAGAGCGGGCCGCCTTGTCCGAGGTCGGGCAGCAGGAGCTTGAACTTGGCGGTCGCAGGGGAGATGTGCACTACGACAAGATATCGGTGTTTTGCTTCAGAAGATGTAAGGGAGAGAACATACTGGGCCGCGAAAGGCAGTAAAGCCCGTGCATCTCGATGAGCGCGCGCTGCCGGTCCGCCTCATCGGTGAATCTGCGTGAAAAATAGAGTGATCAGCATCGTGCTCGCGTCGCGCTGCGTAGATAAGAAAAGAGCCGATAACGACGAGGGAGAATAAAGAAAAGGAAGAAGCGGCATGAAGAGGAACTTAGGAAGAGACAAGAAACCCACCTAACGAAGCCATACCCGCGACTCACGCCCGTCACCGGGTCCAGCGTGATCTTCGCGCTCTTGCAGCTCGCAAATGGCCGGATGAACTTGGGCGCGCGGTCGTTGCGCAGGCCGAGCACGGGGTTGCGGAAAACCTGGGGGTGGGGGCGCAAGTAAGCGAAGGTTTAGGAGTAAGGAGCGAAAAACAAAAGAAAAGAACGGAAATCGAAAATCAAAAGAAAAAAGCGCAGACTCACGGCAAGCAAATCGCTATTCGACGTCTCCGGCGCCAAGTCACCCACAAAAATGCTGTACTGCTTCGGGTACTGCGTGCCCATGCCTCCTGCGATTCCCCCTCCATCCATCGAGGAAGTAGAGGTCGAATTGGCGTTCGGGAAGGAAGCGGGGGAGGAATGGCCGAGCGCCGCGGCGCGGTCCTCAATGCACTTGCGTCGGAACAGGATAAAGGCATTCTCGGGGCGCTTCACGTAGTCACCCTTTCTCGGTCGCTGCTCCTCCGTGGTTGCTTTCCTCGGAGCAGGAACGGGTGGTGAAGATGTGCGGGTGAAGGTCGACAGTAAGGGCGATGTGCGGCGTTCGTCGTTGTCGGAAGATACAGATAAAGGAGACCAAGCGCGCCAATCGCGCTCAAAAGGCGAGTGGGATGGCGAGGAGTAAGGACTATCGGAGAGATTGTGGGCTAAGGGGAAGGTGAATGCGCGCGGAGTCGGTGAGATGATCGTCGGCGAGGGCGCCGGCACAGTTTCGGGTGCTGAATACTGTGTCCTCGATCTCGCCGACCCGTTCGCGCACTCGCATCCGTTACAAAGACCACGCCGACGACAAGGCTCACATATTGGTTTTAAACCGTCACAATCCTATCGGTTCAAGTTAGCCCAAACCGCGGTGTTGAACTCTGACGCACAATCTTCAGATATCTGGGTGGTACCGACTTTTGAGTGAGTAAAAGAATCGACAACGAGAAACTAGCTATGCACCTGCAGTTCATGCATGCGCCCCTCGATGGCCTCTTCTTAAGCTTCGGCCTCGAGATAAACTCCACGAACATGAAGGGTTTTCCACGAATAACTAGAGAGGTACAGATGGGGTAGCCCGCTCATAACGAGAGTGATGGCCAGCCCGATCAAAGTATTCCAAGACAGGGGCGCCCACCTCTTTCATACAGCCTCTACTGTGACCACTGGACCTCTCCATGTCATCTCCGCCCCCCGACACGCCATGGTTGTCGGCCAGCTCCTCGCAGTCTGACGGTCTCCAGCGTCAAAATCTCAATTTACCGCAGTCGTCATCTGCTCCCCTTGCCAGTTTCGATATAATCCCATACCGGAAACCTGTCCTCACGGAGCTGACATCCGGGACGTTTTCTATTCTCAACCAAAGGTTCTTTAACCAGCGCGACGCTTCCAAAAGCCGTATACGCTCGGTCACCCCATTCTCTTCTTTTTTCGAAGACGCATCGACTCCGCAGGACGTCCTCCTTGTCGGGAATGACTTGCCCGAACTCCCTTACCTCTTGGCCACCCAAGGCGAGATGATCATCCGCTCTGAGTTTTGGCGCTCCCTAAACAAAGCGCTGGCCATCCATGCGGACCGGATATCGAATCAAACTTGGACTACTGCTATTCTACACATCGGCCAACCGGGTATCGGTGCGCTCAGGCTCATTTGCCGGGCCCTGTATGCAATTCTGATTTAATTCACAGGCAAGTCGGTGTGGTTGCTCTTTGCACTGGTCGTCCTTCTTATCCATGGGCAACCGTGGTATTTAGCCGTGGAAGCATTGCCATCTTTTTCAAGGATGGGCGTGTTTTCGAGATACCCTCCTCTTTGCTTCAGAAGGAGAACGGGCTTACCCAGCTCATACCACCTCACACGATAGCTCTCGTAGATTCCGATGACCAGTTGAGGCCTCCGCCGGTCGCTTTCACGGATACTACCTCCCCGTGCTTCATGATATTTTCTGCGCCTCCGCATCCGGTCCGTTTCAAACCCTGGCGAAAATATAAGAATGCAAAGGTCATTGTGATGGCTGAGTGGGAACCATCGGAGGTGGTCATCGGGTGTGTCATCCTCTCCAATCTGTAGGATAACACTTCTAACACCAACCGCGCGAATAGATCCACCATCCATACAACCTTCCAGCCAGAGTTGAACGAGGGGAATCTGACCGCGGTGGCGGAGCTTCTGCGTTGGAGGTTTGACGAGTGCGGGCCGGTTGCCCGCCACTTATTCGCAGATGTTCCAGCGTACAAGAACGTTGTTCAAAACAAGAAATACGATTTAGAATGGCTTGATTTTGCTCGCCTTGAGCAGATGATCAAGACCCCAGAGGACGAGTCTCACGGACTCGTACTGATGAGTCGACAGACTCCAGACCTAAATCCACTCGGCAGTGACATCCCAGTCTATTCCATACTGAACCGCGCGACGATGGATTCAATATTTAATCGCCATTTAATGCAGAGCGCCGACCAGCTCAGGAAATTTGGCCTCCTACTCTCTTCCCGCCCGAGCTATGCTTCATGCCTCGGTTGGTTATTCGAATCATTCGTCCATCGTCACCTTTCCGATCCGAGATTCCGCGGCGACACTCCCCTCATCATCAAAAAAATGCGAAGGGACGGGAATACTTTCATATCTAATTCCAGTTCCAGCCCCGTCCGACTCTCCCTCGGCCGCCTAGACCTCACCGTATTTGCACCACAGTCACCGCCGAGTAGCACCACGGGCCTTGGGTCGTACTTTATTTCAACTGCGACCAAAAACCCCGCGTATGACTCGTTCTTTTTCTTGGACGTCGATAGCACCGGATCCCCAGCCCTGGATACTGGCTTGCATGGATGTGCAGTCCAGGCCTCAATCGCCTCCAGCCATACCTGCGAACCTTCCGGAATGGCTGATGTTACGGCCCGTTTCAAAAGTGCCGACGTGATGTCTCGCGACTTCATTGTTGTTATTCCGGCAGGGCACCAAATCAAACTAGAAGGTATATCTTCGACTTATCTGGACAATTACGACTTCTGGTCAATGGAAGTTGACACTGGTATGTGCTACTGTGTTCCCACAGCATCTTCACTCCGCTCATTCCGGTCTCAGGTCTCAGTACGCCGACGACTCCACCCAAAGCTCCTCGCGTAGTCGGGCTCACTGCACCGACTGCACCGAATGTGCCGGACATTCAGATGGTTACGGTCGAGGAGAAGCAGTCTGGTGGGCTGAATCGCATCGACAAACAGTTACGCCTTTTGAGTTTTGTATGAGTATTGGATACTTCACGCGCACAAGTAAAACCATCAACAACAAAAGCTCCCTTTCTAGACTAGATCTCTTCACCCTCTCGACCCAAGTTATAAATGCGACCTTGGTGGCCCCACCCCGCCTTTCTCCATCCTCTTCTTAATGATCCCTCCCCATTCCCTATCCAGGATGCTGTACAGACATACATCCTCGTAGCCGCCCTTTCCGTCTGCCCAGCGCCCCCTCTCAAAACCTTCAAACGTGCCTCCCGCCCTCTCGATCCAGCTGCGGATGATAATGTTGTCAACCGCAGTGCGAAACACCACCCGGTGGAATTTCAGCTCCTTGAACGCGTACTCCAGCATCGTATATACTGCATCCATCGCCAACGTGCCCCGGAAGTACCGCGGACAGATCGTGATCCCGACCTCGCAGGAGCTGCCCCATGATTTGTCCATGCGGTGCATCCAGATCTGACCGACGAGGTGGGGTCGAATCAGGCTGCCGTCCGGGCGGAGTTTGAGGGCGTGGATGTTGAAGATGAGGACGGTTTTATCGGCGGCCTGGGTTAGTCTTCGCGCTGCCATGTCCGCTGTAGACACAGACTCGGGCATGAATCGCAGGAATCGGCGCACTCTGGGGTCGGAGCGGAGGGCAGCGATGGATTCGTCGTCCGCTTCCGTCGGTGGGACTAGCGCTATTCGGCCCGACTTGGAGAGGAGGGGGGCGTCGAGGAACATGGTGTGAGTTAGAAGTGCTCTTTGTTTACCATTGAAGACGTCCAGTTTACGTGGGGTACCCAATTTCAATGCCCGGAAAGACTTGACAAGACGCGATAGTTCCTCTTCAACACAAAACAAAACAAAAAAACACGTCAAGCATTCAACCTGTCGTACATATGTCAATGCAAATCTGCTGGGATCACCCGCCTACAAGATAACTCCGATATACCGTAAAGTTGAATTTTAATGCTGGGGGATTATCCGCCGTCCAGCCTTGCAGTATAATATGCCCCGCTAAGTGTAATTGGAATTTTGGGCAAACAGATCACGTCTGGTTTGGCCGTAGGGCAAGCGGACAAGCAATTAATATTCGACCTTCTCTAGTAAAGCTGTCTATCTGGAATTCCCGGGGTAATAATTTGAATCTCAAAAACATATCGTAGGAGAGTATTTTGTCAACTGTGCGGAAAGGATCGCGGTCATTTGGGAATGAAGTGGCAGGCTTGGTAGAAATCGGTTCTCAACCGTTCCCAAATCCGTTTAGTAGAGGTGCTTGCGGCCGGAGAATTAGGTTTAAGGTTTGGTGGAAGAGCCCGGCGATCATCCGGGATCTGCAGTTACACCGCCACGACGCTTCTAATTGCTTGCCCGCTTCCTCAGCCAACGCCACCCGATGCACGAAACGCCCTCTAACACCGTCAGTTTTCTTCAGTGTGCGGCGTTTAGTGTTCTAACCATATTGTTAGACCTCGGGCGATGTCTTCGCCTTCCAGCTCCACCGTCTCGCCTCGACCTTTGGGGACAAACTCAGCGCCGACCGGCGCAAGGATGTCAGGTCCCGGGACGGACTGGATGCTCACTTTTCTCACACGTCTTTGGCGAACAAGTTTATAGATGTGGCGCAAGCCATTGCCACCCTCTTAACCCCCTCAAAAGGGCACACTAATTTCGCGCTCATGCTCGGCTTTGCCGACAAGGAAACTCATATCTTCTATTGTAAGAATGGGGCAGGCAAGGATAATGTGATACGCGCGCATCTGCGAGCTATTTGGAGACTGTTGCAACAAATTCGTCGCAGCAAAATCATACCGTCCGAGGTCGACCAGTCCGCCCCTGCCCGGAACGAAAACTTGAATACACCGACGAAGTGGGAGTGAAACTACGCGACATGGCGTACAAATTTGTCTCCAATAAAGCTCTAGACAGAGCTTCAAAGCGTTTTGCTTCGATTTCCCGGTTGATTGCGTCCTGCAATACTTTAGACCCATTTCAGGACAGACTTCTGACACTTATGAGGGTCGTCTCTTACAACGCCGCTGAAGCTGCAAAACTGCGGGTCAATGGTGTCTGCACAGACCCTGTCTTCAATAGCCAGGCTTGGAGGCGATTCCGTTCATGCACGACGCTCCTGAACGCTCACGCTGCGAAGAGGCAGGCAAACATAGGGGCTATAGAAAGCTTGAAGGAGGTTGCTGACAGGCTTCCCAATGGGCTTGGTGAGCTGAGCATCCTTCATATGGCCTGTTTACTCAAAATGCATCAGCGTTCGACTTTGAAAAGTGTCTAAACAAGCTTATTAAAGTTGAGGCGGCCGTTCTAACTTTATACAACCTTGCGCTATCCGGCCGCCGCGGTCACGTCTTAGAAAACGAACTCAACGTCCACGAGGTTGCTCTTCCCGCCAGACAATTGATCACGCTCTCCTTCAGTGCCTTCGACACATATCTCCCCATACACCCGACCTCCGAGACGATCAAGGCACAAATGCGCGTTGGGGTATCCTCCACGGAAGAAGATGTAACCATCATTTCTAAAGTGCACTCCGAAGTCCAACTGGTCGCCTGGGTGGCTCAAAACCTGGCTCCCGAAGTTACTCTCGTACCTTATATAACGTGCTCGAAGCTTCACTGCTTCGCATGTTTTGTCTGGTTAGAGGAGTTCAACAGCCTCCATGACCTGACTCTGCCGTATGTCGCCTTCGACGGTTGCCACGGGGGACTGCAACCCGGATGGCTGCCTCCATCTTTGGAAACAGTGGCCATGGAGCAGATCTTGGGCAAAATGTCATCTCGCTTGCAGGACGAATTCACGTTCAAGTCTTCAGAAAAACCTACCACCATTATCGTGCCCAGTAAAAGTATGGAGGATATTTTTCAGTGTAAGTTTCGGCATGCTTGGAAATGGGCGGTACTGATATTGATATTATATAGCTGCTCTCGCGGAACTACCCACCATCTGCCCTCGACGTAATTGATATTTCGGCCAACAAGACCATGGGCGCGTAGGGCAAGCAGAGAAGGCAATTCAGGCCATTCTAGTAAAAGGAGTAGTAAAAGCTGTCTGTTTGACATTCCTGGGGTAACAACATATCGCGTCATCGAAACGGAGATTCGCCGACTGTCTCTATCGAGCGAGATACGAGCTAGAAACGATAAAGCGTTGATAAAGCGTCTGTCGAGAGAGAGATGTTTGAATTTTGAAACGTTAACCTCGTGGAGTTTCCTGTAGTATTTGCAACTTTGGGAAGATCGCGGTCACTTGTGAATATAGCAGGCTTCCATTCCCAAATTCGTGAAACGCGTTAAAGTGCCCCAATTACAGCTTTCGCCGCATGCGTGTATTGTGTTGGCATAACACGTGAGCGTGTTGCTGTCACACATGCTCACGCGTCCAACTGCCTTCGCGCGACACCGTCTCACACAAGTCTCGCAACGTTCTCGGCATGGATGCGTTCCACGCAGAGGTCAAGGCCCGAATCGGAGCAACCGAGACCAATATACACCGTCTCTCTACTCAGATTGACGAGCTTATATGTGCGCGCCAAAAGGAGCGCAACACCCTCGCGCGGCTCTGGTTTATGATTGTGCCTGTGGGCAAGCTTCCAACGGAGCTGCTTGTCGAGATTTTCGCACTCGCAGCTGAATCCAATTCGTCTAGCATGGTTGTGGACCCGACCTCCCGGCTTTCGGTCTAGATCACCCCGTCCGTCAAGCCCTGCTGCTCTCCCAGGTGTGCTCTTCCTGGCGCCAATCGTCATCAAATTACCGCGGCTCTGGGCAGCGGGACTTGTCGATGTGCGACTCGACAGGCGAAACGCGCGAAAGCACCATCTGGACGGCTTACAGACACTGCTCAACCGCTCAGCCCCACTTCCCATTGAAGTGGCCCTCACCAACAAGATGGAGTCAATGAACCCCCACGCGCCTTCGATCGCAGCCATCCTGCGTATCATCGCACCCACGGTCTCGCGATGGAAGTGTCTCACCCTGGACAGTATTTCGTTCCATGCGTTCAAGGAGACATCCCCCGGGCCCTTCACTGCGCTCGAGACGTTGAATATGCGGTACAACCCGGAATTGCAGAGTAATGAGCTGGACTTGTTTTTGGGGAGCCTCCAGCTTCGTCGGCTGACGGTGGTGCCCAATGGAATGTCGCGCGCGAGTGTGCTCCGGATGCCGTGGGCCCAACTCACGCATCTTCACCTCGCGGAACCGGCCCCAGCTGCGTGCCGCGCCATCCTGCTGCAGTGCACGAACGTCGTCTCAGCGACGATCACTACCTCGGAATGGGATGTCGCAACGACAAATCCTACTGCTGACACCGATGCGCCCGAGACTGTACTCCCCTCCTCAAGAAACTCCGTATGCATTCGACGAAGGACGCGACGCGATCGGGCGCGTCGCGCCATTCTTCACGCCTTTAACCCTCCCAGCTCTGCAAATCCTCGACCTCAATTTCGACCTCATTGAATGGCCTGCCACCGAATTCTCCGCCTTCCAAATGCGCGCGCCGAACATCGCACAGATTTCGGTGCATTGCGCTCCCATTATCGCGCACGAGCTAATTACCCTTATAAGATTGGCGCCAAGTCTCTGGAAGCTCGCACTGTTTGATTGTCGCGCGTGTATCAACAGCGAGTTTCTGCACGCATTCACATACACTGGAGATGGGGTAGGGAAACTCTGGCGCCGCGGCTGAAGGAGCTGCATTTGGACGGGATCGGCGTTTCTGCTCTTGACGATGGCGCATTCGAGGCAGCGATTCGTTCCCGATGCCGGAATGATGCTCTGCCGATCGTTGGCATCACGCAATTGCAGACGGTATCGGTGGTGGACTCGTTTCCGATAGCGAGGAGGGACGCGTTGGCAACTAGCATGGCGGATCTCAAGGATTTGGGCTTGGAACTGACTCTGTGAGTCGTGGTTACATGTAAGTTACTGTATGTGTGGACCACGTATGTACATACTTAAGTTGGGCATGTCGAAAGGCGAATCAAATAACCCAAGTATATGACGGGTATGCATCTGGATGCTGCAAAAGTGGTAAACACGGACGATATAAGTTTGCGATTGATTCGAATCGCTCGATGACAGTACCGGAGTTGTAGCTAGACACTAAATCAAGTACAACGAATCGCCCCACTCGCTATCGACACGACTCAGCCGTAAGAGAAAGTGCTCCATCCTGTGCGCGCAATCATTATCCGATGACTGGGGTATTCCAATAAGAACCCACCTGAAACGGCCAAGACCGACAGATCCGCTCCCTGTCGTGCACCTCCAGCCCGGCAAGATACTTTTCTCGGACTTCTCTGTTGCGGGGTATGGCTTCCTCGAGTTTGTCCACCGACACCCATCCATCTGGCTGTACCCCTATCTCCTCGATGAGCGCATCAATTTCCGCACTCTGCACAAACCGTCGCATTGTTTCCGCATGATTTGCCCGCCTCTCTTCGGAGAAGGAGATAGGGCAAGGAGTGTCGGGGCCCGCTATCTGCTCCCAATTGTCGTAAACCTCCATGAGGACTTTCTCCATAATAGCTGTCCCTTCGTCCCAGGTCCTCGATGCCCAGTAATGCGGCCACGTATACAATTCCTTGGGTTCGAAGGTACGGTATTCGTGGAGTGACAGGTTCTGTTCCTTCACGGTCAGCTCGTATAATATATGTCTCGCGGCCTGCCGCAGTTCGGCCTGGGCAAGATTCTGAGCCGAATCGTCCAGGGTGTCAAAGTTGGACGGAAGCTGGGGAGCGTGGCCCGGAGCGGGAAGCGTAACATATTTAGCATGTTTATGGTCCACAAAATTAGGTATAGACCCGCCGGTGTAGAACAAGGGCTCGATGCGCGCTGTCTGCCAGTCGATGATCGACTCGATCCGCGGTATCTCGGTTGGCGGCGAGGTAAGCATGATATTCGAGGCGTGTAAATCAGGATGCCATAGGGTCGACGCGCGCACTTGCCGTGGGGGAATAAGATGGTCCACGACGGAAAGGTAGGCTTGAAGAAGCTCGATGTGTGTTTGGGGGTCATTCTCTGTTGCAGAACGGTACAAAGGACTGGTAGGTGAGTGTGGACGTGCGTTGGCTTGAAGCCAAGCAATTTCACAATTGGCGATCGCGCGAGCATACGCGGTAACGTTCGACCCTACATTATGCCTTGTTAGTTTGTAGCGATATAAAAGAGAATGACTCACATGGACCGCGGTCGATTTCCATATGGGATCGTGCTCCGCGCCAGAATCTTCGATCTACGCTCGGTCCGATCTTATATTGGCGTGGCATTGCCTTGTCCAACGAAGTAGGGAAACGCAGCACAGAGGATCCAGTACTTTCCGGCAGATCTTCTGCATCAGCAAAATGACAACACCTTTTCCCAGCGCTTTTCGCACCTTTTGCAACTTTCCCCTTTTTGCCGTCTTTTCTGGCAACTTTTTGTAGGCCTTTTTGTGCTTCGACGACTTCTGGTCCTTTTTGTCTTTTGCAGGAAGATATAATAAGGCGTAAAATTATTTGATGGTGAACTGACAGTGTTAATAGCCGCACACGGAGCGAATACGACTTAGTACACTGTCCGGTCTGTGACGAGCAACGCGTTCAAGTTAGCGACGTTGCGCGATGTGTGGCGGTGGTACCAACACTACTCAAGGCTTCTTGCGGCACTTCAACCAGAGTTCGGGGCTCTATTGAAGATAGCGCGAGGAATTGATGTGCCAGACGCGTTACAGTGGCGGCCGAGTCGCCAAACGAATGGACGACCTTTGACGAGTCGCGAAACAGTTCAAGTCCAGCCATCAGCACGTGCCTTGGTCCGTGCGGGATGTTGATCATTTGATGGAAGTCAACGGTCCTTTGCTCTCGACCACCACTCTCTCCGTCCTCCCTTCCTCCGTCCTCCATGATTCCTTCCTCCGCCTTCCTCTCCGTGCCGCCTCCTCCGGCCTCAAGTATCTCAAATCCTCCTCTAAGCTCAAATCACTCTTGCTCAAACCCCAAGCCGCCTCGAAAGACAGATGACCGCCTCATAAACCATGCAATCTCTGCTTCTCCATCCTCAAGTCTTTCAACCCCTCAAGATGAATATCCCTCAAACTCTCAATCTCCCCTTCCCGTTCTGCTCAGCGCACACGTCAAGGTTCGGGATACGTCGAGACTCATTCAAGTATACAAGCTTCAAGCTCTTCAAGATTCCTCAAGACGACTAGGGTTGTTACAAGCTGTTCAAGTTCTCCAAATTCCTGCATTCCCTACATCTCCTACCAGCCACGGAGTGTCGATACAGCAGGTGCGTCGTTATTTAATAAGCTTTCCTCCCGACGCTGATTTTTCTGTCCATAGTCTCGCGCACTCCTCACCACCACTCGCGGCGTGGAGATATTGCACTGTGGGCAACACGAGAAGGCCCACGTACCGGACCGTGCTGGCTGCCCGAGCGCTCTCAAATTGCGCCGCCGAGGATCCACGCGCCGCGTTCTTTGCGCGACATCACGCGCTGCTCTACTACCTTCAATGCCGGTGCATATTCCTCATTCAGATCCCATCTTCGTCTCGTGCACGTCCTCCAGTGTAGTAGTTGACTGTATTAACGTGCAATAAATTCAATTTTACTACCAAAAAGCACCTTTTGAGTCGTCTTTTAATAGTCCTATTATAGCTTTTCCGACGGCTTTTCAAGCTCTTTTGCCCTTTTAAAAGCTAAGGGGCTTGGCCTAAAAAAGGAGAAAGTCCTTTTCGGCTTTTTCATCTTTTGGTCCTTTTAAAAGTCAAAAAAGCTGCGAAAAGACGATTTGACATTTTGCTGATGTGCCAGATAAAGACTTCCTATCATGCCAAACTCGGTGTTGGTCATTTTTTCTTCAGCGTCGACCACATCCTCTATTACTGCCCCCACGGCTTTCCCTCGTATGTTATTCCAGCGGGCATGTAGCTGGACGCCCGGAACCTTCTCCATGATAATGTATTCCCATCCTACCTTACTTTTCTCCGCGCGTGAGCACCAAGTGTAAACACGGGGTACAGGCAGGTGCAAAATTTCGCGAGCGAACATCATGGTGGCTACTTCGCTGGCGGTTGTAAAATGCGCTGGTCCAGCGATGACGAACGGTAATTTTGCGACAACTTCAACACCATTATCGAGACGAATATCGAACACACGGTTGGAGGTCCCTTTACAGAAACAGTCAGTCACTGCAGGCTGCCAGTGGGAAAGCAAATTGCATTGGGGTCTGTACCGTCTGCTAGAAACTCAAAACTCGCGCAAGATGATGCTGCCCCCGCCTTGACTGCAACCTCTACGAGAGCGGCGGCGTCAAATTGGATGAATCGATTATTCCGCTCTGTGGGTCCAGTCAAGTAAAAAGAAAAGAAAAGAGAAAAAAATCACTTGCGTAACGTATCATTATAAATCCAGGCGCCACTCTTGTAACTCTGGAAGTCACCCGTAAAAACGACGCTGGAATTAGCCATCGCAGAGAGTACACTACCTATCCGGCGCGAGGCGGCCGATATCACTCTTGAGCCTGTGATAAATAGACCGCGCGGAACAAGCTGCATTTGAGAGCAAGGCTTCAGCTTCAATGTTTAATATATATAGGACGAAAGCAAGCACTGCCAAGCAGAGAGAAGGATCTGATCAACCATGAAGTAATTTATGTAAGCTGTGATCCAACGCTTTGACCTTTAATCGGATTTCGGATCCGGTCGGCGAACCCCTCAGTGGCTCTTATCACCATGTCGTCCCCTGCAGCAAAACGCCAACGCACCGAAGACGCGCCCACGCGCTCCGAAATCTGGCACAGCGACGGGAGCATCGTCCTCCAGGCAGACAACACGCAATTCCGCGTCCATTGGGGTCTACTGGCCCTGCATTCTTCTTTCTTCCGCAACATGCAGGGTCTGCCCCAGCCCCCCAACCAGCCTAGTATCGACGGCTGTCCCATCGTCGCGCTCCATGATGCAGTCGTAGACGTCGAGTACTTGCTGAAGGCCCTCTATACTCCGTCCGTACACTGTTCAATTGCCTGTCGATACCAACGCTGATGTTACAGCCACGCAGGACATTTTTGGGACAGACAGCGCTCCCGCTGCCAGCAATAGCAGCTCTGATCCGTCTCGGTCGCAAGTACGACTTTCGAAACCTATTGGAGGCAGCAGTGAGCCGTCTGACGTTTGAGAACCCGACGACCCTCAAGGAATATGATGCCCTGTTACCGGAAATTGGCAAATACGCAACGACTCGTATCGTGCAGTACCCGGGAGTCTTCTTCGATATGGTATCTTTGGCGCGAGAGAATGACATATTATCCGTGCTTCCCGCCGCATACTATCGCTTGGTTCTCAATGGCCTGGTGCGTTTCCTTCCCCGGCCACTATTAAATATGCCTGATTATGATACCAGGATGCGTTACTCGATGGCGTTCCGAGAGATGACGGAACTTTGGCTTCTCTCGCACCAATTGACCTGCGTCGATGCATCCGTGGCCGCGAAAAACTCACACATGTTCAGTTGCAACCGGGGTATTCGTGTGGGTGGTATCGGTCCTGGAAACCTGGCGACGATTGTACTCTTGAACAGTGCACTAAGACGCTGGAGGCGCGGCTCCGCAACTACTTGGATAATCCTTGTTTGAAGGCGTTGAGCAGGTTTAAGCTCAACAACTACCTCAACAAGATCCAGTGGTGTCCTGCATGTAAACACAAGATCAATGAATTGAACACTGCGGGCAGGCAGAAAACGTGGGACGAGTTACCCAGCTTTTTCGACCTGCCACCTTGGAACGAGTTGAAGAACGACCTATAATCGCATTGTTGATCGTATACCACGGATCGGGCCCCAATCCCCCCAACCTCGCATTTGTCTACTTATTCCACGCCCTAGAATTAACCTTGCCCATCTAGTTTTCTTGGATTCAGGTGCAATGTAGTTTATAAGACATTGTTTTCTTCCAAAATTTGCCCGTGAAGGTTGGAGTATGTTAAAAGCAGGCCACAAGGCTCTTCAGCGGCAGCTCGTCGTTAAATGCGAGTCCATCATTCCGTATTTCGGGCCCATAACAGCCAAATAACGGCTCAGTAGTATTCTATTCTGCTTATCAAGTGCTGGCCGACCCACTATTTACCTGTCAGGCGCATCATCTCATTTCTCATTTGTCGACTTGCCTCCGTTTTTAATTTGTGCGTTGGAAACACCAGCCTTAGACTCGTACTTCGCTGAGGTAGCCATTTAGCCATTTATTCAGGTCCATACCTCAACCTATTTCGAAATAGGTTGAGGTATGGACCCTTGGGTGATTTAAATACTGCAATACGTGTACCACAGCTAGTTGAAATCGCAGAGTTTAAAATGTCTGAATTAAAAGACGAAAACACTCCATGTAAAGGCGCAGGAATTACAGTCAAAAGAAAATGGGTAAATACCCTTGAATGTCATCTCAGAAATGCAACCGCGTGTGTCGATGGGATCCCAAATTCGCAAGGGAAAAACAAACAAACAATAGAGGATGCCGCGATTCATAGTGGTTATGGAGAATACAATGAGAGAAACTACAGGTCGTTCCTCAGCTCGCTCCAAGGCGGGAGGTCAAAGAACTTGGGCAAGTCCTCCCACAATTTCTTCCGGCCGGCAACTGCCAATTCGGCAGCATGGCTGTGGCATGCAGCACAGAAGAGTTTCTGTTCATGAGGACCGTCCTGAATAAAAGCCAGAGAGGGGAGCAGCTGATGTAGTAAAGCAGTCGAGTATACCGTGCCTGGGCACACTTTGCAGGATCAGCGCAATCAGAGTCATAGTCCCATTTCTTGAGCCATCCGAGTGGGTAACCCGGTTCAAAACGGGCCTTTATGAGCTCGTCGCGGCCTACTATGCATCGGCGTTGGTCGACAGGAGCCAGAGAAACCGTTGTTCCATCCTCCTTTGGAACACCATCAAACAGCATTGTCTGTGCGGGAGTCAAGACATACTCAATGCCGACAAGAGGAAGCTCACGGGGGTATAATACGACAAAGCGCGGTAGTACGCACAGGGTAGAGCGGATAGTATATCATTCTCTCTAGCCAGAGTTATCATGTCAAGAATTATGCCCGGGTAGTGCACGATCCGTGTCGCGCGATAGGGTTTCCCAGGGATTATCAGGGCCAGGTAGTTCTCTTCCTTCGCCGGGTTTTCAAACGTCAGGCGCTCCACTGCCGATTCCAACAGATCGGGAAATTCGTACTTGGACCCCAGACGGATGAGAGCTCCGACAACGACAAGCGGGAGCGCAGTCTGTGCCAGGAACGTCCTGCGCATCCGAATTCAGCGGGGGCACTACGAAAGACGAGGCGTACGGACGAAATATAAAGCGCCTTCAGCAGGTATTCGACGTCGGCGACGTCGTCTTGAAGCTCGATGATCGGGCACCCGTCAACGCTGGGTTGATCGAGGGGCTGAGGCAGGTCCTGCAGGCCGCGGAAGAAGGGTGACTGCTGCGCCAGTACCCCCCAGTGGACGCGAAATTGCGTGTCTTGAGCTTGCAGAACGACACTACCATCCTGGTACCAGATTTCAGAGCGCGTTATCGGTGTGTTTGTGGTCTGGCGTTCTATGTCGGAAAGAGCGATGGGCGCGATTTCGGTGTACGGAGGTAGGGACATGGTGAGGGAGGAGCAGCTTGCACATCTTTTGAGGCCGCTAACTCTTGAGGCTGTTCAACAGCAGTAGCTGGGGCACAAGCAGAGCGGTGCAAATGGGACCATGATCTGAACATCGAGGCTGACACTGACAGTGACTATGGCGAGAAGAAGAATTCTGAATATGCGGGAACATGCCAAAGAGCGAATTCAGATCAACCCTCGGATCAAGCCGATCAACGGTCAAAGCGTTGAATCGTCGAGTTACTGGTGACAAGTTATTTACTGACCAAAAAAAACAAGGATTTAGACAACTAACCATTCCCTGGCACGGCTGCAGTGCTTTCAGCGATTTAAAATTAGTTCAGAGAGGCCCAAAAAAAACAGCACAAGAAATAATTCATTGCATTACAGCTAACACAGTATCAGAAAGTGGCTTTACTCCACGGCATCTACTCTGAAAAAACAGTTTACAGACGGATCGCAAGCTTTTAATTCTACAACATCGCGCAAAACCGTTTATTCTCAACCGAACATCTCACCATCCTTCATTTTTCGTTGTTGTCCGAGACCGCATGCTACTGGCGTACGGCGAGGCGAGCTCCGCGTACGGGCAATCTTGAGCCGCTGCGAGGGGGGATGGCCTTTTCGTCGAAGCGAGCGGAATTCCGCCCTGCAAGACGCCGACGCGCTTCATTGCCAAGAGCTGGATAATACGAGGGTAAGCATGGAAGAAGGGTGAAATAATTACAGCGAGGACGAACATTATGCGCCGCATTCGAGTGGTCGTACACGCCGCCGAAGAACGCGGTGGTGGCGTCCTTACCGATGTACTTGATGATCCAACGCGCGCCGCCGGGGTGCTCGTCGATGAAGGACGCGACGTCGTGGATGAAACCGAGATGAGGGTGTGAGGGCGGGTGGCGGATTGCTCTACGTACGACTCCCACGAGATTACCGGAGATCGTTGCTGTCCGATGGCCACGAGAGTGCCTCCTGCGTCTCGCGCAGTCGCTTGAGCTCCATCGTCAGCCTGCCCTTGCGGACTTCGTTGTCGGGAAAGACCTGTGGGAGAGTGAGATTCAAGCAATTGACATGACAAAAGTTATGGATGGACCTTCAGATGTGACGCCAATCCGAGCTTTTGACATACCCTAATAAACCATTTCGTGGGGTCATACTGGTACCATTTGGTCGCGTTGCGGTAGTCCATGGGGAACTGGTGGTGGAAGTTGTGGTAGCCCTCGCCGAATGTGCAAAGCGCAGTGATGACGTGGTCGCGGGGCGAGTGTTTGTCATCGAACGGAGACTCGCCGAACCAATGCGCGAGCGAGTTGACGCAGAAGGTCGAATGGTGGACGAAACACAGACGTACGAGGCCAGCGTAGACATAGCCCCCACGGGCGTCGCCCCAGCCGAGCCACGGGATGATAGTAGGGACGACGAAGCACATGAGGAGGAGGAGGGGAATGTAGTACTTGTGCTGCCAGCGAACCACCTCGTTGTTGGCAAGGTCGCTGACGTCGGCGACACCGGCTTACGACGGGGTTTGAAAAGCATCCAGCCCATGTGAGTGTGCCAGAAACCCTCGTTCGCGTTGTATGGGTCGAGTTCGGTGTCAGTATAGCGGTGGTGGGCTCGGTGGCCGCGCGACCACCATTTGATAGAACCCTGAACGGCACCAGCACCCGAGAGAGCAGAAAATACTGCAAGAACTTGCTCGCATTGTAACTGCGGTGCGCCCAGAGGCGATGGTAGCCCGCCGTTATACCTGGAAGAAACAAAAGAAATAAGAAGCAATTCCTCGAAAAAACAAGGCGGGACTCACCAAAACCCGTGTAGTAATAGTAAAAGAAAGAGAAGAGCGCGGTTTCCCAACGTAGCCTCGTGTAATATACGCCAATAACGCCCATTATAGGTGTGAGGATCAAAATAGCGACATTGAGCCAGTTTATCTCAGAGAAGAAATTGTTCCAAGAAATCGGGGGAAGGGGTTTCGTCGTCTTGAGGGTGTGCGAGACATAGTTTTCAGTAGAGTCGGGAGGGATATCCATGGCGAAGTTGCGTCTACTTTCGCTTTCGATTACTTAGTTATATTTGTACTAATCGTAGCCATATACGACTTTCGAAATCAAGTCAAGTCAAGTCAAGACGACAAAGCCTGGCAGGACAATGCGAGGCAGGTGGAGTCTCAGGGAGAAAGACGCAGGACGATAAGCGTGACTGGAGCGAACGACTGTGCTGACTTGCGATTGAGCCGAACATTGAAGGAAATGAACGAGTGTTTCCCAGTTGGCAATTATTGATGGCGCTCAGTCCTCCTTTGCTCCTCCTCCTTCGCTCCTCATAAGTACCTGTTCTGGCGCATTTCAGCAGCTGAGAATGTAACCCTAGCGTGTTTGTTAGTCGCGGCATTCAACTAATATCCAGATAGGTGTCATTTTCTGTTTCTCTCTTGATAAAATTGCGTTCCCAAAGACTCGGCCAGGCATCACCCGAAGACAGCGTCTTCCAACAGCAGAGAATACTTCAGTTGAACCTGTCTTGTCTTTTCGTGCCACGAGACCAACTCTCTGGGATTACTTTTGTGCGGGTTGATCGCCGAAGATTTTTTGGGCATCCCAAGAAGCAGCAAGCCCCGTTTTTCGGACTCTCTCCAACACACAGATCTTCCACTGCCGCGGCGACGATCTGTCAAACGAAGTACCAAAAGTTCCACAGCGCGCGCTTTTCCTTTATAAACGCCGGTTTGCCGTAACATGGATATATTCGTCTCACCCTCTTTCTCCCATCCACCAACATGCAGAGGCACAGTTTCACCGCCTTGAATTCCAACTTCGTGGTTGATTCCGAGTATCAATTTGTCAAGGAACTTGGGCAGGGGGCGTATGGGTGTGTCGTCGCCGCGAGACACCGCCAGTCTGGTGAGGGCTGCGCTATTAAGAAAATCACGAATATAAACACCAAGGTACGCCTGAACGACCTCGCATTTGTACATTGCTTGAGGGGACTCCTTAAAGCGTATCCTTACCAAAAGATGTCTGAGAGAGATCCTGTAAGTGCTGTTTCGACCTGTTCAGTAACCGATATTGAATACACCGACAAGGCTCCTGCACCATTTCCGTGGCCACAAAAATGTCTGGCGTTCTCTCCTGTCAATATGCATCCATGTTGATTCGCTGTTCAGATACTATCTTTATATGACATGGACGTAGTTGTGCAGCCCGATGGCAATTTCGACGAGGTCTACCTCTACGTGCGTGGCACACTTCCGTCCAAAGGCAGCGTCTGATTGTCATCGATGTAGTCGGAGCTCATGGAGGCCGATTTACATGCCATTGTAGCTGATCATTTTAAACGCACACAGCTTCGACTCATTTTCCTGCTTCTAGATTCGATCTGGACAGCCTCTCACCGACGCGCACTTCCAAACTTTCATTCACCAGACCCTTTGCGGCCTGAAATATATACATTCCGCCAATGTCCTTCATCGGGACCTCAAGCCAGGAAATCTTCTCGTCAATGCTGACTGCGACCTCAAGATTTGTGATTTTGGGCTCGCGAGGGGGTACACTCCGGGAGGTGGAACCTCCAGGGCTGCCGGGAACCAAGGTTTCATGACGGAATACGTGGCAACCAGGTGGTACAGAGCGCCGGAAATTATGCTGAGTTTTGCAAATTATGTGCGCTTCTTTCATCATCTTTGCGGACGGGTCTTTTTTAACATGACAACGCAGACAACCGCCATCGACATTTGGTCCGTTGGCTGCATTCTCGCGGAGCTCTTAGGCGGCAAACCCATTTTCAAAGGCCGGGAGTATGTGCATTATCGTCAGGTTTACATCCCCGAGTGATTGACTAATATCATTACAGCTATGTGGATCAACTTAGTCAAATCCTCCATTATCTGGGCACACCGTCGGAAGATACTCTCCGCCGTGTGGGGTCACCCCGTGTAGGTTTAAACGCTCAGCTGTCAGCGGGCGTTGCTAATGAATTTTTATTGGGTATCTCCTAGGCCCAGGACTACATTCGTTCCTTGCCGATCAAGCCGCGGGTTCCATTTGCTACTCTTTTCCCGCAGGCCAACTCCGATGCAATCGATCTCCTCTCTCAATTGTTGTGTTTTGACCCTGCCAAACGCATCAGCTGCGAACAGGCGTTGGCTCATCCCTACCTTCAAGTGTGGCATGACCCCGCAGACGAGCCTGCTTGTGAATCCGTAAGCATATCGTCGTGGAAGGAGCACAGGATAACATTCCTCGATAGAAATTTGACTTTGGCTTCGAGGAGGAAGATAGCGTTGAAGGCATGAAGAAACTGATTCTGGAGGAGGTGAACTCCTTCCGCAATGAGATCCGTGCGCAAGCAAGAGCCGCCGGCCAGATTCGTCGTCAAGACAGGTATGTGTTCCCGTTTGCACTCCACCTTGCTTAATTGACGCCGTCCACGAAGTCTCCCTATCCCTTCGCGAGAAGAAATACTCAACTCGCCCATGCAGGAGGACGACCCTTTCCGTGACACAGCATACAGGGTCTCGGCGCAGAACGTCCCTCGAACAGCGAGTCCCGCCATGTACGACCCGAGCGAGGAACTTGAGCGGGAGCTTGCGGGGAAGCCCATGGAGGGATGAAGGTGGAACTGATAAAATACGTTCTAATTTTTTAATGATTCCTGCTCTCCCGCTGGGTCGGCCGACATGATTGCGATAAATATAAGTATTAGTATTAAAAGTTGATTGAAAGCATTAAAAATTTCCAAGTACTGTCTGGCCATTGGCCATGGGCTCCATTGTTGCGTCTTGTCACAAAGCTTCCGCCTGCACAACTTGCCCGCGTGACAAGTGCGGCCCCTGTCCCAACTAGGTAACCTTGATTTTGATGTCATCATAGTCCAAAAGCGGGTGGTCCAAGCGTCGGCAATGAACCAGTTACCGGAGCGGTCAAACTTGCCCCTAGCGTTCATCATATGGCTTCAACGCTCTTGAGTTCCGCGCGCCTCGCGCTGAGACGAGGCGGCCGTGCTTCGTTGAGCTCAGTTCGATGTTAGTTGTCTGCCTATCCTGCATTGCAAGATTTTGACACGAAACTGCCCAGACTCGCATTGGAACCATCAGGTCTCTTGCATCCCGGTATAAGTAATTCGCATGCCCATTTAATCTTTTGAACTAGGACCCATTGAACCTCGAGTCGTTATTGACCGAGGAAGAGATTGCCATCCGGTGAGCAGATATTTCGTGTCATTTGTATAATTCACGTTCAACCACATCCTAGCGATACAGCGCACGAATACTGCCAGGCAAGCTCATTATTCGGTGTCCAGACAATCCAATAAAGCTTCTAACAGGAGAAGTTGCTTCCGCGCGTCTTGGAAGGATGGCGAACTGAAGGTATAGTATTGGATTTTTCTTCTAGTTGCCCGCGTTCATTTTCACTGCTCAGAATTCAATCACGCCACCCTCCCTGAGATGGGCAAGCTCGGCCTACTTGGACCCACCATCTCGGGGTATGGGTGCGCTGGCGTGAGCAACGTCGCGTATGGACTCATCCAGCGCGAAATCGAGAGGTCGTCCTCCGCTCTTTTCTTTTAAGTGCACCTCTGATATCTTGCATGCAGGGTCGACTCCGGCTACCGCTCCACCGCGTCCGTGCAGTCTTCGCTTGTCATGCATCCCATCCATGAGTTCGGCACGGATGCACAGAAGGAGAAGTTCCTCCCCCGCCTCGCCACGGGCGAGCTCATCGGTGCATTTGTGCGCGTCTTTCTCTCTTCTTGCCGCCGTGTATTCATGCCCATCAGGGGTTGACTGAACCGAACCATGGGTCCGATCCGGCGGGTATGGAGACGACCGCAGAGGAGACCGACGGCGGGTTCATCGTCAACGGCAGCAAGACATGGATATCAAATGCTCCTGTCGCGTGAGTCCCTTCGATATTTCAACTGGCTGTATGTATACAAATATCCACCTAAGGGACGTGTTCGTAATATGGGCCAACTGCAAGTGGGACGGCAAGATCCGCGGATTTCTATTAGAAAAGGTATGTTCATGATCCCCTTCTGTGCATTCATTCATAAACACTCGCAGGGCGCCAAAGGCTTGACGGCGCCGCCGATCAAGAACAAGATCGCTCTGCGTGTGTCACTAACGGGCTCCGTATTCATGGATTCCGTCCGCGTCTCACACGACGCGCTGCTCCCCAAATCCCAGGGGCTCGGCTCCCCCTTCTCCTGCCTGAACTCTGCCCGCTATGGCATCTCGTGGGGTGTCATGGGCGCGCTCGAGGACTGCATCGACCGCGCGCTTGCGTACGCGCTCGAGCGACACCAGTTCAAGCGGCCGATCGCGTCGTTCCAGCTCATACAGAAGAAGCTCGCGGACGCGCAGACGGAGGCCGCACTCGGGCTGCTCGCGAGCCTACAGGTGGGCCGCCTCAAGGACGCAAACAAGCTCTCGCCGAACATGGTGAGTATGGTGAAAAGGAACAATTGCGGGAAGGCGCTTCAACACGCGCGCGCGGTGCTCGATATCTTTGGCGGCAATGCGTGCGCAGATGAGTGCGTCGGGTTTTTCATTCTCAGCCGAGAGATTAGGGTTAATGGATATAGGTACCACGTCGGACGACATGCGGCCAACCTGCAAGTGACCAACACGTATGAAGGTGTGTGTTAATTACTATGCCCGTCTTTCACTCGCTCACGGAAAATCAGGGACCAACGTACGCTCTTCGCTGCCGTGTCCTGTGTTTCTGCTAATCACTCTTCAAGGATATCCACGCACTCATTTTGGGGCGCGCCATGACCGGCATCCAGGCATTCGCGAACTAAATACATACGTACATTTGTGTAAGATAGGAAGGAGGACAACACACGGCTCGAGGTCACACGTCGGCGTTGCGCAGGGTGGGCTCAATCCACTCCAGGCCCAAAATCTCGAAAACCTCCTGCTCGCTGCGCGGAAAGTATTGCTTACTGTCCCTGCGCCGAGTGCTGTGAGCGAAAATATCCAGTCAGTGATATACACCGCCGTTTGAAACAGATGTCTCTGAAATGTTTTCGGCTCGATGTTTGACAAATGTTGTCTCAGACATTGTCAGGACATTACGAAGTCAATCCCTCGAGGCTTTTCTGAGAACAATATTTTGAAAATGCCCGAAGCAACATTTTCAGACATTCACCAATACATTTTCTAACTATAATGTCCAATATCTTGCCGACTGCAAGCACAATTGTTTCAAAATAGAATAGATTGAGCATCCCACCGATGCGACGTAGGCTACACAATGCATGTGAATAGAGAAATACATGGACCAGGCTGGGTCGATCAAAAGCTTATACGCAACCGGCACCCGCAAAGAATTGGGCACCCGGTCGTCGAGTGCGATGCATCTGATTGGATTGCTGTGTTGCAAGACTTGAAGTTGGTTTTGGTATCTGGGATGGTGGGGGACAAGGCAGGGGTCATCACGAGTTCTTGCAGTGCATCTGAGCCGATGAAATTGAAGGAGACCACGAAAGGTCCGAAGGACTTGCGAGAACTGTGTTGTGGCACGGAAGCGCTTGACGGCGGTTGGAAGCCGGTCGCAGAAAGATGGGCGACATTTGATTTGAGAACAGCGTCGAGCAGCGACGAATCAAGTTTTACGAATTGCGACTCCGCGTGTGAGGGATTGTTGGAGATTGATTCATGTCTTGCGAGTTGCGTGCTTGGGGCTTGAAACGGTTGTGCATTGAATGACGGTGCCTGGAACTCAAGGAACTTTGACGTGTGAGGGATTGTCGGAGATGTCTTGCAAGTTGCGTACTTGGAGAATGAAAGCGTTGCACATTAAATGATGGCGACGGACCTCGAGGAAATTTGAACTTGAAAGTGCATTTGAAGACGAAAGAGGACAGCAAAATAAAGAATTGGGAAAGTCGGTGGCGAAACGAAGCTTCTTCAGCATTCGGCAGAACGGGTACGGAAGAAATCTTGGGACGAGGACTCAACGATTAACTCCCAATGTCCCCGTATGAAACTTGTTGCTCCTCTTCCGCGACGAACAACATACGAACTCACACTGGCGGAGTCGCCACCGGACTGTTGCGAGAGCAGATCGCGTTGAATCAAGAGCAAAAGGATGTGGCAGCGCTCAGTGGACCTGGAGTGCCGCTTGTAGCAGATCGCACTTGCAGGCAGTGAGAAGGAGCGAGACGGGTGGACGGTGAAAGAAAGAGAAATAAAGGTTCGTCATCCGAACATTGACAGTTGTTTGGTTTGATCGGCGGAGTCTGAAAATTCCGTGCACGGACCTTTCCAATAATTTGGCATGGTTAGAAGACCGTGAATATATAGTAGGTCATCCTCATCTTGTTAACTGTGCTCTTGTTGATTTGCAGGCTAATTCAATCTGGTGAGCCAAGCACCAATGCCAGACCAACGGAATTTCGGCTGGGCTTGAGGTCCGCCGAGGAATCTGTGTAGCACTTGTGTTGGCAGGGTTATACTTGGTCTAGTGTCCAAGTATGAACGGCTCATAAGTATGGTGAATTCAGTATGCTTGTGGCTCAGAGCGTCAGGCAGGAGCTGCCGACTATTTCTTTAGGTTCGGACAATATTGCTTAACATATTGGCAGAACATTTCAATCAAAATGTGCTGAAAATCCTTGAAAAAACATAGTATAAATATTTTTGAGGATATTTCCAAAATGTCTGACCATAACATCTGAGAAACATCCGACTCGAATGGCGGTGTATGCGGAGAGAGATCTTGAGCTTACATTCCGGAGCTATCGAATTTCATGCCGCTGTGAAACGATTCAGCATTGGATATCATTTTTGAAGGGAAGCTGGATCCACCACTCGACTTTGGCCCACAGGCGGAGGTCGCGCTCGAACATCTTGGAGCCGGTCCTGCGGTGGACAAAATGAGTTTAATCTAAGTACTGGCCCAGGTGAACACGCACCACCCGGTTATGGCGGTCCAATACGCCTCCGGCGCAGCGAATATCAGGTCGAGACGTCGATGGATGCGCCGTGGCGGGACGCCGGGCGTGTCAGGCGGGAGGATAAAGACTGTGAGAGCCTTTTCGAGCGTGTCCCAGTTCGATGTCCGTAGAGCGTTTGGAGGTCGGAAGCCCGAGAGGTCTGCGGAACAGCGCGTGAGCAGTGGCGCGGACGAGCGTATATATGCAGACGTACGCATCACATGCGTGATGAGACCTGCGTAACATTTAAACAAGGGAAAAACATTCATACAACCGGTTCACTAGCATCTCGCCGAGGCCCTTGACCTGATCTGACCCACTCACAAGTGTCGGATGCGTTATGACGATGTCAGATGAGGTCAGATGTCATGGCACTTGCTCGTGTGAATGATCGCCCCGCTATTGTTCCTTAATGGGACCGCTGCGGTTAAAATACACTTCCTTCCTTCCTTCCTTGGATAAAGTACTTCCAGAACCGTAGAAACAACATACATTTGTGACGAAAATTCCCAAAGGAGCAGAAAAACGTGACCTATTACGGATCCAACGCTCTTCACTTCTGTCTGCATGGCTTCATATTTCCTTTAGCCGTAGTCATTGAATAACTTCCACACCTGTGTGTCAACAGCAATCCTTTCGTAAATGCGCTAAAAATATGGAGAGCACGTTGCTGACGCACACTGCCTCCTACACTTGCCGTCTCTCTTCTCGGTCCTCTTGTTCATGGCTACTGTCGGCTTCGCGTATGGATCCTTCGGGGATATCCTCGAATCGATCAGGATTATCGCCAAGATTATTGACACCGCTCGTCGTGGCGGAAAACCCTCGAGCGAATGGGAAATGACCGAGAAGGACTTGAAGGCATTGAACGAAGTCCTCTCGTATCTCAGCACTCATCAAGGAACGCTCCTCGACCATTTTGTCGCCGACCGGCTTCTTAAGGAGAGTGAGCGATGCAAAGCAACCACGCTTAGCATTCACTCCAAGATCACCGCTTCCCGAGGATTGTACGAGAGAATAAGATGGGCAGTCACGGAGGAGAACACCCTAGCAGAGTATAGAGCTGTTTTGGCTGTACACCGAGCAGCTCTAGATGAGGTCCACAAGCTGATAATCGGGTGAGAGTCGTTCTCCGTTGTACGCAGGTGCTCACTGACTGATCCCGACGTAGTGCCATGCTCAAAGATACTCAGAACAGTGTTGTCGAGGTCGGCAAGAATTTCCGAGAAGATGTGAAGGGTATCAGTCAACAACTTACAGACCATGAGCAGACAGTCTCGTTTGTGCTTCTCGACTCTACGTAGGCGGTCATTGACGGAAAAGTATACAGCGATGCGCTCATCGGTGTTCGGGATCACGTTGAAGAGCAAGTCCAACATAGCGTAAGCGGCGTCGCGCAACAGCTTAGGGACCAGGAGGCGCCACTGAACGACGCTCACAGTTTGGCGTCAGTAGCATTATTTGTTTATCAATACATAACTAAAGTAAATCCAGCGTCAAGGAAAAGCTTCAGAAATGGCTGAATTCTCCTCCAAACATGTTGGAGAAACAGCGAGCTACGGAGCTACTCCATCACAACGGCACTGGAAACTGGTTCTTGGGCGACTACAAATTCCGCACATGGAAATATGAACCAGGCTCACTCTGGATCGAAGGACAATGTGAGTGAGTTAAAAGTTCCTTCCGGTCTAGTCAAGCCTCTGAGTTTTGATTGCCAGCGGGTACTGGGAAAACTGTATTAAGGTAGCGACCCTCACCGTTGACGACACAATTTACTGATCAGATTACTCAAAAGCTCTACAGTTATCAGGAAACTCTTCGATGACCGAAAGCCGGGAGCTATTGGATATTTTTATTTCGACTTCAGGGAGGAGAAGACGCGGCGCGTGGAAATCATGCTTCACGCCATCATTTTGCAACTGTCTGCACAATCTTCCCGCCCTTATGCGGCTCTTGACGAGCTGTACAAGTCGCTGGATGGCCAAATTCTTCCAACATACGAAAATCTCCTGACTATCCTTGAAAGGCTACTCTTGGAGTGCGGTCGTACATATATCATTCTTGATGCTCTCGATGAGAGTCAGGATGCGGATCGTCTTGTTGAATTCATCTCGAGGCTTCGAAATTGGAATAGCAGCCCATTGCACCTGTTTTTCACGAGTCAAGCCCGGACAACATTCAAGGGCGCCTTTAGGGATGTGGCACATGTTCCTCTCGAATTCGAAACCACGAAGGATGATATTCACAAATTTGTTGCCAATGAACTCCAAACCAAGTCATATCTGTCACATTTGGCGAAACATGGTGAGGAAGTTACCGCCAAAGTCGTGATAAAGAGCAACGGAATGTGAGTTGCAGTCAGAGGTTGATTTTCTGCTCATTGATTTATCGTCTAGGTTTCGCTTAGCCGCCTGTCTCTTGGTTGAACTGTCACGTATCAAAGTAGCACCAGATCTCGACGCGATAATAACCAGTCTCCCCGGCGACTTGTTTGGAATCTATGCTCGTTTCTTGAAGGCGATTAGTGAGCCGGATTTTTTCTACGTTGCAGTGATTCTTCGCTGGCTGGCCTTTTCTGGCCGTCCGGTTAGCTTGCTCGAATTGGAGGACGCCCTTGCATTTAATTTATCCGATCCGCAGCCGGAATTTGTGTATGAGCCGACCCGGCGCGGGGACTCCGCGGAGGTGGTGTGCAACCTATTAGAAGGACTGGTTATGGTCGGCGTCCCTCAATCAACAGGCTTCAGGCCTGTGAGCCTCGCACATGCATCAGTCGCAGATTATATCGTGTCCGACGTTTTCTTCAGGCAGTACGAGTACGACCTCAAAGCAGAGCCCTCACACACATTCCTTGCACAAACATGTCTCGGCTACCTTCTCCATTACCACGTTGGACTTGGCGAGTATCCCATACTCGACACTCGGTCCAAAATCCGATCAGACTATCCACTTGCATTGTATGCTGCACAGTTTTGGAGTTATCACTTGTTTCGTTGTGATGCCCAAAAAAAGCCTGAGCTCTTGGATTCCACCATGCGCCTGCTGAAAAGCGGAAATAGCCAGTATATCGCTTTGAACAAATTGCGCCATCGCGCAACAAGAGCGGTATACCAGTGGAGCGGCATGCAATTCCCTTTGTGCATGTGCATCAGATTGGGTTATATGGATGGATTCCATTTTCTGCTCAACAACGGTGCTAATGTCGACGGAGATGGATCCGATATCACACCTCTACACTGTGCGGCAGCTTTCGGTCGCGGTGATATTGTCCGTTTACTGCTCGACAAGGGTGCTAACATCGGGGGTGCAATGGTCGGCGCGTCACGAAACGGCGAGACGGACATTGTGCGCCTTCTTCTCCAAAACGGTGCCGACGTTGACACAGGGTATGATTATCATGTCAGTGCGTTGGAGGCAGCATCCTACAGAGGTCACACAGACATTGTCCGTCTCCTCCTCGAGAATGGTGCCAATCCCAACCTAAATGGTTGCCGAGCGTTGGAAGGAGCATCCCGCAACAACTATCCAGATATTTTGGATCTCCTTCTCAAGGCAGATGCCAACGCTAATCAAGATGATGGTGAAGCTTTGAGGAGAGCTCCCATGAATGCAAGGATCATACGCCCCCTCCTCGAGCATGGTGCCGACCCCAATATAGATGAAAGCTACTTGTTGCGAGACGCCGCGAACAGTGGCAACATGGAGATTGTTCAACTTCTCCTCAAATACGATGCCGACGTCGACGCAACACCCTCAGGATCTCATACCCCCTTGCATTGCGCGGCCTGTAAAGGCTACACGGACATTGTGCGGCTCCTCCTTGACAACGGTGCGAATGCTAAAGCAGATGAAGGCTGGGCATTGCAGGAAGCATTGACACAGGGCTATACAGCCATTGCTCGTATGCTCCTAAACCAAGGAGTTGACGTCAACGTGCGTGGAGGAGCCATGCTGACAGAAGCATGCAAGCGAGGAAATATCGATGACGTGCGCCTTCTTCTCGACAACGGCGGCATGGGGGTTTATTCTGCGTTATATGAGGCCTCCGTGGCAGGTCGGACAGACATCGCCGATCTTCTCTTCACAAAATTGGCCGACGTCGATTGTTATGATGGCGCTGCGTTGTGGATCGCTTCCCGGAAAGGGCACATTGACATGGTGGCCCTCCTCATCGAGAGAGGCGTCCATGTCAATCCTTCCCTACCCCGACCGTTGGACTCAAATTCTGACACCGCTTTGACGGCCGCTTCTCAGAATGGACATACTGCCATTGTGCGCCTGCTGCTCGAAAAAGGTGCCGAAGTAAACGCAGATGAGGGGCTGGCATTGATGTATGCGTCCCGAAACAACTATCGGGAAGTAGTTAGCCTCCTGCTTGAAGCAGGTGCTGACGTCAACGCAGTTGGTGGAAGGCACGGATTCAGAACGGCACTGCAATGCGCGTCCTACCAGAAGCATATACACGTCATGGCTCTCCTGCTGGAGAACGGCGCCACATTCAACGCAGAGGACGAACTAGACGAAAACATGTTACAAAGTGCTGCTTTGGCAGGACAAATAAGCACCGTGCGACTCGTTCTTGAAAAAGGTGCAATCGACAACAGGTCCAAGGATCGAGCGTTGCACTGCGCCGCCCTCAAAGGCCACGCGGGAATCGTAGCTCTACTCCTACAGCACGGCGCCGACGTCAATGCCAACTCTGATATTTGCTGCGATGAGGAAGATGATGAACACGAGGTCTTGGATAGCCTCTTACTCACTCACTCGGACCACACTGCGTTAACATGCGCGGTCGCAAACGGACATTTAGAGCTTGTCCGCCGCCTGCTTGAGAACGGCGCTGACATACACACAGATGCGTTGGTGTACGCCTCAAAGAAAGGTCAGAAAGATGCCCTTGATATCCTCCTCGAGAGTGGTGTCAACCTCAAGGCAGGCGGCGGCGAGGCCCTAACGGCTGCATCCCAACAGGGCCGGGTGGATATAGTTCAGCTGCTTCTAGACCGTGGTGTGGATGTTAATTCGTGTGAGGGGATGGCGTTTGTGGCGGCGGCCTATTGCGGCCACGTAGACGTCGTGCGTCTGCTCTCCGAGAACGGGGTCAAAATCGATCCAGAGGCTGGCAATACAGATCACAGCGGGGCGCTGGTGCACGCGGCCGCAGGAGGTCACATAAACATTGTGCACTTTCTTCTCGCAAAAGGTGCCAATGTAAATGCAGCTGGCGGCCTTGCATTGCTAGCCGCGGCCGGTCGTGGCCACATAGACGTCGCACGTCTCTTGCTTGAAAATGGCGCAGATGTCACCGCAAATAACGAGGATGGCACTGCGTTGCAGATCGCAGCTAATGAAGGGCACACGGAAATCGCAAGTCTCCTGCATGAATATGGAGCCGTCGGTAAGTCAATGATGATGTAACATATACATGAACTTATGCCAATTCAGAACCAGAGAACCTAAGCGACCTTGAAAGTGACACAACGGAATAAATGGTGTTCACAACACAGATCGATTGAATAGACAGTTGTGCTAGCGCTGTTCTAAAGAATGGTGTGACGTGGATAAGACATATGGACAGAAGTTTGGATACTTATGTACTTATATTTTCATCTACTGAAGGAATGGGTGGATAGGATGCGATGAATATCATCCTGCGCGCGGCTCATGTAAATCAGCGCGCACGATGCAAGGAGTCAAAATCATGGCCAAAAAGACAAGAGTGAATATGTAATAACCCACCAGAAGGCTGGTCAAACGAGTCTGATATTTCCGCCTGCATGTCGCCGCCTACAATGGCTTGGTCCACGTCGGCGGCGATGATCACAAGTCGTGAAATCTGTTCCGTGGCGTGCTGAGATGTAGGAGGCGTTGGGGGAAGCCTAATGGAGGAGGGCGACGAGAGCGAGAGCTGCGTTGGAAAAGACGTCAGAGGGATGGTGGTCGAGGGAGAGAAGACGAACCATGGCCAAATATCTGGACAGATTTTGTAGCCGGTTTTGACTCACACCACGGAAGGCGAACACCGCCTTATCCGCTCGGATCTGGCACCATGCCGCGAGTTCGTCTGTTGACCAGAATGGGTCATAAAACCAAAAGAAACCAAAAAAACATTGGAGGCAGCGGGGCTCGCGGCAATCGAGACCCTGGCACTTGCACGCACCACGTACTCGCCGGCTCTATACTGAATACCGAAGTCGAGTCTGCCACTTTTATGACAAGAACACGGATCTGGGCCAAACGGCGCGGTCAGAAAGGACCTGGTTTCAACCTACGATAGAGGGAGGCTTTGAAGCGAAGACAGGCATTGTACGACCAATAAACTTGAGGAGAATTCGAGGATGTTCACAATGAAGTATACAGAGACTTGGCAATGGCAAATGTGAAATCGTCTAAATCATTCAATTCGCAGCTGAGGAAAGTCCAGACTCGGGAAGCAGGTACGCAGGGTGGAAACGATAGATGATTTGGTGGTGTTGAGGGGAATAAGGCTGCTTGGTCTTCGTGATGCGTACGCGGTACCAAGGCTAGATTAGAAATTTCCAGTACATCAGTTGAACGAAAGCACCGTTGTTAAATGAGCTGCCAGGGTGGCTTTCTTGAATCCTGCCGGTTCAGCTGGCCATTAGATCGCCGCGCAGTGTACGTAGGCGGTAGGCAGAGATAACCATTGGCAGAGATGGGAAACGGCAGATTCGAGAGCTCGAGAGAGAACCCTGAGTGTATCGTCCGGCGATTTCCTGCGAGAGGAGTTAAGAGAGAATGACTCGTTCGGGATTTCGCCGGCTGTGTGACTCGAACCCTGCAGACGTTGGTCAGCGGACTTGTGCGCGGAAAATTATACTTTTGCGGGAAGGGCAAGTTGATTCGGGAAGCTTCCGGCCGAGCGCGCGCGCAGAGTCCGTTCGAATTGAAGTAAAAAAAAAAGGCACAGGCAGTAATTCTTCGTAGATGAGCATTTAGAAAGTTGTTGAGATCGGTAGATGCCTGTAGATGCGATCCCCGAAAGCTGTCAACAGGGTGCGCGATAGACCGGTGACCGTCTGTCTTTGAATCCTGTCGTGTCTATTGACACAACTAAGTTTCGAAAGACAGGCTGGTTTCGAGCCTAGGTGCGCGAAAATCTCTGGCATGCAGGCAACCAGAAATACGTAATGGTGGTGCTCGGAAGGCTCTAGTTGAACGGCGACGAGATAGCACGAGAGTTTGTGTTGTAAAACATTTCATGCGGGATTTTTTTGCGTGCAGTGATGAAGGGGGGAAAAACTTGAAATTGGTATGACTCGGAGCCGGAGGTCTGTCGAACTGAGTATCGGAGACGCAGTTCAGCACTGCAGGGATAAGGAAAATGGGGGGAGAGTCAACTGAAGCCGGATGAAGTCGTCCGAATCATGTCGGTAACCAGCAATTGTCCGCTGAGGACGTACGAACCAGTCGGACTCGCGGAGCAGGTACGCAGGGAAAAACGCCAAATGCGTTGGTGAGGTGAAACGACTGCGTGCATTTTTTGGTCTTTGTGGCTGAAAGAGAACGGGCGGTTCCGATTCGGACGACATGCGGCCAACCTGCAAGTGACCAACACGTATGAAGGTGTGTATTAAATAATTACTACGCCCGTCCTTCACTCGCTGACGGAAAATCAGGGACCAATGTACGCTCTTCGCTGCCATGTCCTGTGTTTCTGCTAATCATTCTTCAAGGATATCCACGCACTCATTTTGGGGCGCGCCATGACTGGCATCCAGGCATTCGCGAACTAAATACATAGGTACATTCGTGTAAGATAGGAAGGAGGACAGCACACGGCCCGAGGTCACACGTCAGCGTTGCGCAGGGTGGGCTCAATCCACTCCAAGCCCAAAATCTCGAAAACCTCCTGCTCGCTGCGCGGAAAGTATTGCTTGCTGTCCCTGCGCCGCGTGCTGTGAACGAAGATATCCAGTCAGTTATATATGCGGAGAGAGATCTTGAGCTTACATTCCGGAGCTATCGAATTTCATGCCGCTGTGAAACGATTCAGCATTGGATATCATTTTTGAAGGGAAGCTGGATCCACCACTCGACTTTGGCCCACAGGCGGAGGTCGCGCTCGAACATCTTGGAGCCGGTCCTGCGGTGGACAAAATGAGTTTAATCTAAGTACTGGCCCAGGTGAACACGCACCACCCGGTTATGGCGGTCCAGTACGCCTCCGGTGCAGCGAATATCAGGTCGAGGCGTCGATGGATGCGCCGTGACGGGACGCCGGGCGTGTCAGGCGGGAGGATAAAGACTGTGAGAGCCTTTTCGAGCGTGTCCCAGTTCGATGTCCGTAGAGCATTTGGAGGTCGGAAGCCAGAGAGGTCTGTGGAACAGTGCATGAGCAGTGGTGGGGACGAGCGTATATATGCAGACGTACGCATTACATGCGTGATGAGACCTGCGCAACATTTAAGCATGGGTATACGAAAAACAAGCCAATAGATTCACCTAGTTCATACAGCCGGTTCACTAGCACCTCACCAAGGCCCTTGACCTGGTCTGACCCGCTCACAAGTCTCGGATGAGTTATGACGATGTCAACGTCGTTGCTCTCCTCCTTCCCCCTCCGATATCTATTCACGGATAAATAAAAAATGAGGAATAGAGCTGAACCATAGCTCACCCGCCGACGATGGTGCTCAAACACCCGGGCCGCAGCTTCTCTAGCTCTGCCATAACGATATTGTGCATCAGATCGACCTCGGCGCGCGGTATCTTCTCATCAAGGTCGGTCCTCAGCGCCAGCGCCACCTTGATCGACAGGACTGGCGCGGGAGTCTTAAGTCTCTTTTCTCTTTCTTCGTGATTGTAGACGGTAGGCTGTGGGTGACTCGCGTAGTAATTTTCCAAGTCCTCGATGGTTCGTAGACCGTAGGTATCGAAGAGTTTTCGGGCAGTGGTCGCGCCGATGCCGTAGACCGTGGTGAATTCGGAAAGAGACTTGAAGCGAGCGGAGGCCGCAATCGTTTCTATGAATGAACACTTGAATGAAAGAGGATAATGAATTTCTAGGAAAACGGACGGCTTTCCCGGATTTTTCCGTCTGTCACGTACTCTGTAATCTATGTGGACGGTTAATACATATTAGTATTTGGGGAAGGAAGGTACCTTTGAGAGCATCTTTTCACCGATGCCGGGCAGCTTTGACACCTCCGGCAATTTCGAGGGGATCAGAGCGTAGGGATAGGCTGGCCATATAAAATTAAATAGTGGGACGCAAATACCATCTGTGGACGAACCTTTTAGTAGCTGTAGGATGTCAGCCCGCGTTAATGTGAATTAATTCAACCAGGCGTACAGATATTGTTCGCTCGTAACTGAGGGCGCTTATGTCTTTGCCCTCCAGCTCTCGCGAACGGCGGATAATCCCAAATTGTTGCACCAGCCCTTGATTCGGGCATACCATGGGACACGGCCGCAAACAAGCGTAGCTACTGGTGTAATGCGCTTTTGTTGGTTCAGCTAGCTGCTCAGATTCTGTCCTGGCCAAAAAGGTGCCATTGGAGCCTTGGTCGGAATCATCGTCGGAGTCTGGGCAGTTTTTGACAGTGGCCTGCTTCAATTCACGCAGCGCAGCATAATCACCGCAAGGTAGGATGGTTCGCTGCTGAACGGAATCACGAAGCCATTCTGGCGTAACAATTGCCTTTTCTTCCTGTAAATACAACGAATGTCATCCGATTAGCACCGTACAGGCACAATGGTGGCATACAGCAAGATCCCAGTCAATGTGCCGCTCCAGTCGCTTTCTCATGTGGACATTGCTTATGATTATGTCGGCTTCCTCTGCTGTGGCGCAGAGTTCTAGCTTGGTTTCTGGAATCGCAGCGTTGCGCGACTTCGAGACCCTCAAGTTATGCGTTTCAGCTAGAGAAAATAGCTGAGAGATGTCTTGTGCATTGAGTTTGGCTTGAACGATGTAGAGCTTGACCACGCCGGAGGTTGGGATTGGACTTGGGCTGGGCGAAAGGTGTTCTGAGCTGGAGTTGTCGTTTGACATTTTTCTTCGCTTGGTTGGCGGCTCAGAAGATTTCGATGGAACGCTTTCTTTCATCTGACGAAAATGCGAGGTAGCGTTCGGCATTACAGTGGAATGACGAAGGAAAAGGGAGATACTTGTCATATTCAAAGGGGATACTAGATGGCAAAAGACAACAACGAACAACAACGCCTGTGTCCTAATTAGGCAGGTCGGGATACGCCGAAAATGCGCCGGAGAAGAAATTGGACCAGATAACCAGAGGCACTAAGTACTCCGTCTGGTAAATGGCTCATTTAGATTTTATCCAACATTCTGCCGTACGCTGAAAGTCAACTATTTTGGTCTGGATGAAATCCATCCGAAGCCAATACCAGCCGTTGCTTTGTTGCGCACACCTCACGAGTTCTCTTGTCTTCCGCCGTACCACCGGCAAACGTTCGTCAGTCCGAGATTCACCACTGCAGACCTCTCCAAGTATAAAAGAGAGCATCTAATGCTGCGCGGGGGTGAATTATACGCCGTGAGGGACTCGGACCGATGACCGTCTATGCCCGTGGCGGACAAATTTTCACTTCGTGTGGCAATTCGAACGCCTTCTTCTTCTTCATTTCCGCGGTGCCAAGACCGCGAACAAGAGGCTAAACCTCAAGGAATGCAGTGTGATTTCAAACATACTGGCTGTGAAACACAAGAAACGGACCATAGAGTGGACCAGAGTGTAGCTGAGAAAGACATAGCCGTGCAGCAGTTGAGGGTTAGTTGATGATAGACCTGGGTAGATCCTGGTTGACCCGCAAAAGTTACTTATGGTGAGTCTCTCACAACTGACGAGTCTCCGTATGGCGTCCCGGTGTGGTGAGTCAGACGAGAGGCCAGATCACGCCGAGAGCCGTGGGAAACTTTCATCTCCTATACCTTTTTGCTCGCTCCCATCTAATCATCGCTCGCTCTTCTCCTTCTCTCTCTCTATACCACCCACCATGGCCGCTGTGGCGTGTTCGGCGAAGGACTTCACCAACCCGCCGAACTACGAGTTTCCTCACCACAGGCTTTCCACCACTCTTCGCGATCCCGAGAAGACTCCAGTCGTGCTGGTGGCCTGCGGCTCATTCAGCCCGGTCACATACCTTCACCTTCGCATGTTCGAGATGGCCAAGGACTACGTCCGACAGAACACAGACTTTGAGATCGTCGGTGGTTACCTTAGTCCCGTCAGTGATAAGTACAAGAAACCGGGTCTTCTTAGCGCCCCACATCGGTGAGCATCATCTTCGTTATACTGCGCTCCATCCCGCCAGCCTGCTCGCAGAGGGAGGATTGCGACGAGAATCGTATCGACGTTCCGGAACTTGATCCGGAGTGCGATCGGTTAGATTCTGTCACCCCGCGGCGTTCTAGCGTTCTATCGGCGACTTGACGCTGATGTGCTCGTAGGGTGAATATGTGTACCCTCGGCGCGGAGGACACCTCATCCTGGCTCATGGTAGACCCTTGGGAGGCCTTCCAGGATTACCAACGAACGGCTGTCGTGCTGGATCATTTTGACTATCACATCAACACCGTCTTGGGGGGTGCCCGAACTGCAGACGGCGAGCAACGCAATATTCGTATAATGCTTCTCGCCGGTTCAGACTTGATCAGTACCATGAGCGAGCCCGGCGTGTGGAGCTATTCCGATGTGTGCTGCCTTTTATATCCGCCACATTTTGACTAATTAACTCCCTCAGCTCGACCATATCCTAGGCCGTTACGGAACCTTTATCGTCGAGCGGGCCGGTTCTGGGATGGATCAAGCCACCGATAGCCTTGCACGTTGGCGGAACAATATCCATCTTATCTCCCAGCTTATCCAGAATGATGTTTCGAGCACCAAGGTATGCTTTTCTCTTCTTTTTCCTCTTTTTCTTTTTTCAACGCAATAACTCAGGTGCGCTTGTTCATAAGACGAGGTCTATCAGTCCGCTACCTCCTCCCGGCAAATGTGGTCGATTACATCGAACAAAATGGCCTGTACTTAGAAGATGGCGCATCTCCGAACATCCCCGAGAAGGAAAAGGAAAAGGAACCAGTTGCGGGCGGTTCCCAGAAGGACTCCCCTGCATCCTCCTTACGTTCCTAACGATAGTCCAGAGGGTATGCCGTTACCTTTCATACCCATCCCTTTGACGCGAGCGCTCTTACAGCAAATACCAAGTGTATCAATGAACCATCGAGTGTACCATTAGTCTGACGCTAGATATGGGCAGTATTTACTGGTGTACGAGTGGGTAGGAGATCTAGTTATGATTATTTTATTCTCGAGCACTGACGAAGAAATCACCGGCGTTGTCGGTCGAGGCGTTACATAAACAGCAGTACGCTGTTAGGTTCAATGCTAACTTTTTAGATGAACGTCAAGGACTGCAATTCCGCGGCGCTTATGGGCTAAGGCTTGCTAAAAAAGACTAGTAATCGTTCATCCGCAAGTCAACTCGACGTCGGATTTCTGTTTGCCACTTCGTGCCTAGTCTTCTGGGCCTTCCTCAGGGCAGTTTCGGCAACGTCCCCAGCAAAGTGGTCATAACAGCGGACTGTTCGGCGTATATACCCTCCGGCACGAACTCTATATATCCTTTTGCTTCCAACGCCGCCGTTTTCCGTCTTCGACAGCACTTAACGACTAATATGCTTCTACGTGCTACTTAAATGTGGAGATCTGGCTCCTCAACTCAATCAGACCCGCCTAACATCGTCCTGGCCATGGATTCCGGGATAGCAACATCGCCGACCGATGTGAGCGACGCTGAAGCATCGCTGTTGACAGATACGCGGCTCCGAAGAACTGGCCTGGAGAAAAGAATCATGTAGGTTTCAGTTCAGGCACAATTTCAGATTTAACAGCAGAGGCATCTACAGACGACGAGTAGATTGGCGACTTCTTCCTATCCTCGGAGTGCTTTACGCCCTTGCTCTCATCGACCGCACGAACATCTCGATCGCTCGCGTCGTCGGCCTGGACGAAGATCTTGTTTGTTAATCTCGAACCGTTTTATCCCCCTTAGTCTGAAGAGACTGATAGGGTTTGAGCATCGGGAGTCGCTTCAGCATCGTCGTCGGCATCTATTTCGTGCCATACACCCTATTGTAAGAGCCTGAGGACGGTGCGTCGGACGGTGCTGATGACCTCATGACAGCCAGCTCCCCAGCAATCTTCTGCTGCGCAAAGTGGGGCCACGCAAATTACTCAGCTTTTGTGTAATTTCATGGGGCGCCGCACAGGTCAGTCATTTTTATCCCACATCTGAGGCAAAAATTTGAGCAAATCAGCTCGCTATGGGCTTCGTTCCAAATTGGCAGCTCCTCGCCGTCCTACGGGCTCTTCTGGGCACATTGGAAGTTAGTTTCCCGGCATTCGCGAATGATTTATACGACGATTCGTCTTTAGGCTGGGTTTTTTCCTTCTTTGGTGTACATAATAAGCACTTGGTGACGGCAGACTCGAGTCAGCAATGTTTATTTTTAATTTTTTTCTCCAGGTATACACGACATGAAGTTCAAACACGGTGAGTCTCGTGACGCTTGATGAGAGCCCAATTTATTCGGGGTAAATCAGGTTGGCCATATTCTACGTTGTAGCAATTATTCTGGGCGGATTTAGCGCTTTCTTCGCGTACGCTCTAAGTCTCATGTCCGGTAAACTCGGTCTGGCCGGCTGGGCTTGGATATTCGTACGATTTTTCTTTATTTTTTCTACCGACATGTTCAACTTTCGTATCGCCTCCTCACAGATCGTCGAAGGTGCGGTAACTATCGCGTTCGGTATCCTGGGCTGGTTCTTTCTTCCTGGATTTCCGGATCGCAACGAGTTCCTCTCCGATGAGGAAACGGTCATTGTTTTGAACCGTGTACAAAATGATCGAGGGGATTCCCTTCCGGACATGCTCACCTGGACGAAGTTTGTTGACACCTTTGATTGGCGGGTGTGGGCCTACGCTTTCATGTTTCTATGTGCTACGATCTCAACTTATGGTGTCGGGTATGTTCAGTTGATTATCACCGTTTAAACTTTCGCAATTTTTCGCTGAATTTTCGCCAGATTTTTTGTGACGCTCATCTTGAGGGGTCTGGGTTGGAGCGTTGCAGCTTCGCTTATTTTGGTATGTGAATTCAGCTCTACGATGAGCGAAATTATATTTTTCAACAGAGCGCGCCGCCTTTCATTTTTGCCGTAGGTGTTGTGTTTTGATTACTATTCGTCCTGATAAGCGAGTACACTGCCACGAAGGGTATCAGTACGGTATTCTTTTCGCGTTTATCCGACCATTATCGCCAGCGCGCGCTCTTCATCGCGGTGCAGTGTGCTGCTGCAATTGTGGGCTGGAGTTTGACCGGTTTCGCTCCGTCAGGGTTGTGGCGGTATGGTGGTATGGAGCCATTTCATTTTGTATTCTCTTTCCGACGGTTATACGTCTCATCCAGGGTTGTTCCTGAGCAATGCCGGCTCTTCAGGATCCGTCATCGGGATTCTCGCCTATGTGCGTCATGCGATAACCCGCGCCTTCCTCCGGAGCTTACTGCCAACTACCCCGCTTTCAGTCTTCTAACAACATCGTTTCCCATTCGAAGCGCGCCATCGTCTCCAGTGTAGTCATTTCCGCTGGTGGCGTCGGTGGCCTGCTCGCTTCGAATATATTCACACAGGCATCGGCTCCCCGCTACCTTCCCGGCATTGTCGTAACTATCATTTCGCAATTTCTCCTGCTCACTGTCTTGTGTGCGACGACTATCTACTTCCGGCGCCAAAACGCATGGGCTATTCGGGAATCTGCGCAGCTTGAAGGGCATCCCGGGTTCTTGTACACTCTCTAACTTCGCTCAACCACCTTGGTTGAAGTTCTTGTATTCACCGTTCGCCTATATTTTGATTGACAGCTTGGCTAACCGGCGGAGACATGTTAGTGGCGGACCCTTACCCAACCTTTAGCTCAACCAAGGCTGATCACCGTCAATGCCGGCAATGTTCAATTACCCGACCGACTATTGTCTTCATTGCCGGCGATCCTTACTCTAGGTTTCACTCATGGCAATCTTGAGCAAGGTTGCCAAAGGATATTTTGCGACTAACTAGGTTTCTGTCTTTCCCATTTTGCAACTAACTAGGTTTCTGCCTTTCCCATTTTCAACCGCATTGTCTACGGCTACATCGGATACTAAGGGAAAAGCACCGATGGCGGAATCGGCTTGAATGGCCGTGATGGGACATTTAGAACGAACCATTTACATTCTGAGCGACAATCGTGGATTGAATACTCTGCCCTGTCTTCCATTCGGCGTTTATGCTTACCCTTCGGCATGATTTAGGCAACTACAATTCCGTATGGCGGCGCGCTAACCAGATGAGGCAGGTATCAATATTTTTATGGAGGACAACCCGGCGCTATGAGTATAGCATCTGTTCGTATCGGCACGGTGGATCCGATATAAAAATCGACACGGTTTGTGTATTCCACAAGGACCCACCCCACCTTTTCTTCAAGTTGTCCCCCATGATGACTTCTTCGTTCGAACATGACTTTGTGGAGAAGAAAGAAGACTCTTCTGTGTCTTTGCCTCAGGTCCAGACTGTCGGGGAAAAGTCCAGCTACGAACGTCGAACAATGTATGCCTATCGTCGCCCGCTTTGACCGACATTGAGTTGCTCCAAGGCGTTCTGTTGACCTGCACATCATTCCGATTGTTGCGTTGCTCTATTCCTTCGCTTTAATAGATCGTATCAATCTTGGGGCTGCTCGAACTGCAGGAATGGGACCTGCCCTGGTATTGAATTTGATTTTCTCCCGTCGATGTCAGCTAACAACCCAGCAGCACCTCGAAATTGGGGCCCGTTTCAGTATTGCGACAGTGATGTACTTTATTCCTTATATTCTGCTGTTCGTAAAGATCTAGGTCTTTCCCTTATTTCGTTTAATATGCTGATTCATTCTCCAGTCAAATTCCCGGCAATCTTGTCGTACGTAAATTCGGAGCTCGGAACTACCTGACGTTCTGTGCGATTGGCTGGGGTTCGTTTTCACCGTCCTGATCCCTTGGCGTCGAGTGATTACTGAAAATGTATATCCAGGCGCGGTGCAACTAGGAATGGGATTTGTGCCGACCTGGGGCTATCTTACTCTTTGCCGCGTCCTTTTAGGGTTGTTCGAGGTGAGTCGATGTTGAACCGCTGGATTTAATTGTTGAACACACACATCGTTCGTGCGTAACAGGCGTCATTCTTTCCCGCCATTTTCTATATTATATCCAGCTGGTACACCCGCTATGAGGTTCAAAAGCGGTTCGTTTTTTGTTTGTTTGTTACCCAAACAACCGTTTTCAACCAAATTAGGTTGGCTTTCTTCTACTTGATGGCATTGACCATTAGTGGATTTAGCCCTATACTTGCCTATATTTTCAGCTTGCTTGACGGGAAAAGGGTGCGCAGTCTCTGTGTCTTTTTTATTTAATTGAAGCTTTTTGTAGAACATCGCTGGCTGGTCTTGGATTTTTGTAACACTATATTCCCTTGGGTACCGTCATCGTAACTGATTCAAGGCACTGTAGATCATCGAAGGGGCAGTAACTCTGTTCCTAGGCGTCACCGCCTTCTTTCTGTTGCCTGATTTTCCCGAATCGAATACTTTCCTTACCCCAGATCAGACTGCGCTCGTCTTGCAGCGCGTCGAAGAAGACCGGGGAGACTCCGTTCCAGAACAATTAACGATTCGCAAAGTTCTACATCATTTAGGGTGGGTATTTTAATTTTTTTTGACGGGCTGTGCCATATCTATAACACATTCCCAGGGACTGGACACTGTGGGCATATGGCAAGCAGTCCTGCGAATTTTCCCGCCCAACAACGGCTGAAACGACTGCTATTACAGGGCTGATGTTCATGTGCTGTACTTTGCCGGCGTAGGCTCAACTGCCCCTATTTGATTCGTGTACGCTCACAAATTGTTCCAAGGTACGCCCTGGCATATTTCATATCGATTATTCTCAAGGGCCTAGGGTGGAGCACCACCGCGTCGCTTCTTCTAGTAAGCAACTTCTCATCCCAGGGAAAATCAGCCGAACCATTTTCAGAGCGCCCCTCCTTACGCGCCCGCAGTGAGCTTCCTTTGACGTCTTGCTGAGATGAAATTACGAACTGAATCTTCCGCAATCAGTTTCTATCCGCGGTATTTTTTGCGTGGTTGTCCGACAAATACAGACACCGTGCAGGGTTCATCGTAATCCAGGGGCTTATCAGTATCACCGGTCTATGCCTGACTGCTTTTTCGCACCAAAATAGGGTGAGATATCTCGGTGAGCCCGTCGTACCCTATGGTCTATGATATCATTCAATCGAATATGGCAGGGATATTCCTGATTAATGCGGGGAATTCTGGGTGCATTCCGAGCATTTTAGCTTATGTGAGTCCAAAATATATATGTGATACCGAGGAAATAAACTCAACTGCGTTCAGAGTGCGAACAATGTTGTCGGATCTTCCAAAAGGCCAGTAGGATTATCCATCCATCCATCAAGCCTAACTATATCCCTTCGCAGATCCATCTCTTCCGCGCTCACAGTCGCATTCGGCGGTGTAGGCGGGATCATCGCATCGACCGTCTACAGAGAGCAGGATTTCCCGAGATATCTCCCAGGTCTGTGAAGCCGTTAAATCCGTGTCGCGTGCTGCGTTTTTTATTTATAAACACCAGGTCTATGGGTCACCCTCGGCGCTCAGTTCCTCCTGCTCTTCCTAGTGGGGGTGACTAGCGTGCACTTTGCGCGCATGAACAGGCTTGCGAGGGCGGGCAAGCTTGCCGGGCCGCTGGAGGGTCAGCCTGGGTTTTTCTATACTCTCTGAATGGCTGGATGAATGGTCCCGACTCTCGGTCACGACCACTGTCCGGCTAGCTCGGGGCAGAGCTCAGCCTATATCCGTCGAAAGTATCTATCCAATCATGTACCACTGAACTTAAGAACCGTAAAGTTTCCGTCAACTGGTTTCGCTTCCAAGTTCCGTGCCCAAGAATAATTCTACGTAGGGGTAACTTGACATAGACTTTTAACCCGCCTGCAGGCAGCTGCTATTTATCCTTTTCACCTTCCCCAATACATCGATATGATATCTCGTTCAATCTGAGGCTTACCCAGGGATCTGGGCTTGAAGTATAGCTAGATCCGCAGGTCGTAGAATACAATACAATTCATTTTCATTTTTTTCCCTTCACAGTCGTCACTCCAAATACTTGGTACGAGCCAAGGCAGGCCAAGCCCAGCGAAACGCGGATCTTCCCGTCTCCTGGCGGCAAGATAATAACTGATCTCAGTAACCTCGCGTAGGTCTTAGACTCTTAGTAGACGGTGCCGGTGAACCACTACAACTTCACTGCACGACGAATTGTCGGTGTACACCCATTTGGCATCTTGGAATTGGACTAGCTATAGGCTTGCTGAATTTAAACTTTTCCCGGGTCGCTCTAAATCCGAGCCTAGGCACCGAGCCCAGCTCCTGAGTCCTATCTACGGTTTCCTGATGCCCACGATGTAATCCCGTCCATGGCAATCCGTCTCAGTAAAACAAGCCCACTTAAGCGCTTTGTGCGACGGTGTCTGAGTTTGACCAAATTGTCTGTGTATCCCCGGTCAAAGCCGCTCGCGTCCCGAGACGTCTCTCCTTGATCACGGAAGCGGGGAGTAGGCACGGTGCCCATACGACCCCGTCGGCGACGGTCGGGGACCTAGTGTTTAGCCTCAGCGGAGCCAGGCTCAGCCGAATACGATTCAGTTTAGCACTCAACGCGGGACGCCAAGGCCCGCTCGGATTACTAGTCTACCCAAGTCTCACATACTTGAAAATATCTGTCCCCAGCGCCACCTCGCGCGATGCTGAAATATACAACGGCGCCGACGCCGCCCGAGATCATTGAATGGGCCTATCAATGATGCGAGCCTCGAGGAGGGCAATCATTCAATTATCAATATAGAGGCGGTGGGATACAACCGGGCGGGATAGATTGGGCGCACAATCGAGTCATGGTCATGGGCGTTACGCCACCACAAGATACGGCGAATAAATGGAACTGCTACCCGTGTTCACCGCTTTCGATGTCAAGGCAGAGCCTGAGTAAAATCATAAATTATAAAAGTCGAGGGTGGGGATTTCGTTATTTCGTAGCAGGAACAAATCAGGAACAAAAATGCGCAAAGGCTACGATCATTTGCGCAGCTCTCGCAGATTTGTATTGAGATGCGCGCTGCTCTTTGCGGATTCGATAATTACTGAATTGCACCTTCAAGATCACGGCTTAGATAGCGAGAAATTGCACCGGCGGCATTCACCTTGGTGATGGCTCAGAGTGAGTAGTAAACTTGGCGAAAAGGTGATTGTTGAGATGACGCTGACTCGTTGTTGAATTCGACTTTAATTGAACAGAACGGCGTTCAACCCGGTAACTTGACTGGAGACTGGCAGGATCAAACGCCTGTTTGATCCATGGAACCAGAGTGGAGCGGACTCCGAACCGAGACGTGAGGCGACCGAGGCTACATTCGAGACTTACGACTGGATACAAGACCGGCGAGGGCAAGGGCTCCAGGGGTGACAAGTAACGCCCTTGATGGAGGGCGTGATGAGGGACCGGCGATAGCTATCATTCGTACATAGGCCAGGGAGCAGCACAAATGAGGGGACATAATCGTATGGCAACTAATGGGAGAGCATCACGAGCGCGCAATAGGCCAGAGACAAGAAGCGGATAGTTAAGGGTAACTAGCAGTGTCAGTATCCGCGATATCCGTACTTCGGGCGGGGAGAGTAAGTTCGGAGCAGAGTAACCAGCTTATTAACTGATATGTGGCTGCAGACTGGGGAGCACGGTATGATTATTTTGCGCGGCCAGTGTATGGTTGCGACGGACTCTGAGGCAGAGTGAAACAAATCCAAATCCAACGGAAGCAAAAGCGGCTGACAGCGACAATTAAATAATTCCGGGCCGATCGCCATTGAGGATCGAGCGGAGGTAGAAGTGGTACAACCCGAAATGAGAATTCTTGGGGACGCAGGGGGTGGTAAAGGCAAAAGAGGCTTGCTGAGTCGGGCCGGGGGGGGAATCCTCGTGCCACCTTTATTTTATTAACTTTGGACAAACGCCGAAGAAAGGCCAGGAGATCCGTGTGTTGAGAGACGGGGAAAACTTTCAAACTTTTAGAGGCGACGGATCGTGTCGATAAAGTCCCGGAAAAGGCAAAGGCCGCAGAACCAATTATCGGGCCTCGGGGGGTACTCGGGGAGAATTGCTAGTGGATTGCTTAGTGGACTGAATTGCGCGAGTTGGTTGACAAGTTAACGAGAAAAATAATGAATAAAAAAAAGGAGCAAGTGTGTTGAGAGTGAAGTGGAGACCTGGATTACCGGGAGTGGCCGTGTGAGATGTAGCAACGGACTGGAAGGAGAATGATTGTGATGGGCTATTCTGGGTGGCGGTAGCAGTACCTTATGGGGATAGTGGCTGGATATAGGCAGCTAAAGCCGTTACACATAAAATTTGACATCAATCCTCCGAACGGTTCAATGTCCTCCCTTTCCATGGCCCACCTAATCGCCAGCGACGCCCCCCTCCTCTCTCCCGTCGACTACCACCAGTACTCTCCAACCCAGGACTCCTTCTCCCAGTACAACCAGTATCCCTACTGCGACTCCTCCTCCTCCTCCTCCCTCGACGGCGACTCCCCCATCCCCACTTCTAGGATGCTCAAGCTCCCCGTGAACGACAGTCTTCACTGTGTTCCTACCCACCAGCTCTTCGACTTTCCCCAAGTCTCCCCGTCCCCGTCAGAGTCCCCGGACTCGCCTGTCCATCACCCGCGGCTGTCCATCTCCATCAGCCCCGTCGTGTGCAAGCGCTCCGCCAGTCCAGACATCAGCCAACCAAAAAAACGCGCCGCAGGCGAGCGCATTAGCAGCAAGGATTTCGTCCCCCCCGACGTCTCCGGCCTCAGCAAACGCGAGGCCCGCCTCGTAAAAAATCGTGCCGCGGCCTTCCTTAGTCGACAGCGTAAGCGCGAGGAGTTCGAGCTCATGGAAATGTACGTCAACGTCTTCTGCTATCCATGCTTCATTTTAATTTACCCGTACCTCAGCCGTGTTGCAGAGCTGGAGCAGGAAAACGCTAGGCTACTGGCAATCGCCAAGGGCGGAACTCCTAGCGCTCCCGCACCCCGTAAAAAGACTGACTCCGACGACGCTCTGGTGTCCGAGATCGAGCAGCTTCGCGCCCAGCTGCGGGCTGCCGAAGAACGGGAACGCGAGCTAAACGCCGAGCTTACTGCTAAGAGCGCTTCGCGTGACGTCCCACCAGTCAAGATCGAGCCCTCGGAACCTTCCTTCCCCCTCTCGCCTACCCCTCGCCTGCAGTCGCCCCATAAATCGGCTGCTAGTCTTGGACTTATGGTATGCAATTTTTTTATAAAATAAATTTCTTTGGACGATCATTGAATGCCGTACAAGCAGGTTCTTCTGTGCGCCCTGCCATCCTTACTTTCCGTGCCTCCCAATTCGTCGCTCCCAACATCATTTTCCCTTCCCCACTCCTCCCTCCCGGCGTCTTCCTCGGCATTTGATTTCAACTCTTTTCTTCCCAACGAATACGACTGGTCGAGAACAGGCAACTCCGTGATGGACCTCGACGCCGATGACAAGCGCAGAGTCACAGATGCCTCGGCAACAACTACCACCCGCAAACTTGAATTCGCTGACGCAGATTCGGGCGCCCTTGCTGGGCTCGGCGGGCTTGACATATCCTTCGATACATCCCCATTGGATGATGGAAAACTCCGTGTGCGGATACATCATCCGTCGTCCTCGGCATCATCGAGAGCTCCCTCACCAGGAGAAAATAACTACGCCACAAAACAGGAGAGCCCGTTCAGGATGTGGTTCGGGTCCCAACCAGAGCCTAGCGCGAGCGCCTCGCTAACATCGGAGCCTTACGGCGGAGTAGGCTACCCGTCCTCGTCTGGCAGTGATCCGTTCCTGGGCGTTGGTGGTTACGGTTCCTCGTATTCCTCCTCGTCGTCGCCATTCATGTACAGCCAAGACGACATATCGTCTGCGGACTACAGCGAGTCGGACTTTGGCGTTGCCTCCGAATACTCCGTCGCAGATAGCACTACCGGTGGGAGGCGGCGAGTACGGATCGCTTTGAAGAGCATGCCGGCTTCCGGGGGCGAAGGAGGCGAATGGGAGGTCGAGTTCTGCTGACGTCCTGCACCCAGTCAAGCTGTCGCTCCAACCGGAGTTTGCACGCACCCAATTTTCCCTGTCTCTTGCTGTCGCTTTGCTCTTTTCATGTGTATTACCACCGCCAACCGCCACCCCCCGATGCGACCCACCCGACCTCCTTTACTTCATACCGTACATATTAAAAGTAGCGTACCTTTTTTTGCAGCCTTGCGAAACCGCGAAACCTCCCTCCGTCGCCTGGGTTCTGTATCACCAAATTTAGACCAAGTATTAGGCTATACCCACTCTGTGTCTAACAATCTATATATTTATTCTTTGGAGACTCTGTACTTGTATGATCAAATTCAATGCAATTTTTACCTTACCATGGTTCCCGTTCCTGTGTTAACATCGTGACATTGATCGACTTATCATGCAAGCATCTTTGTCCGGATCTTTTCTTGCACTTTCAGAGATCTCTGTCGGAATTCTGCCGAGGCGGCCTGATGCGAGCAGCTTGTAGCTGTTATCATGTAGATGATGTACCTTTCCGGTTAATATTATGCGAAACACGAGATTTTGTTTCAAGCACGGCGCCCAGTGCCCGGGTGGGGTTTGGAGGGAAACTCGGGCCGCCGACACAGTATTCGTTCGGTGAATAAATACAGCGAGAGGTAGCGCGCAGTATCAGTATGCATCATTAACCAGGAACTATTATGTTAGAATCAGCGCGCGTACATACCGACCTGTCTTAGTGTCTGTCAGGCGAAGACAAAGCAGATACCTAGCTATTTTAGTATGTCGGAATAACATACCAAAAAAGTAGCGCAGTGCGCCGCGTGCGCTCGCCGCTAGGCGGACATGAAAACTGGCGGGGTTGATGCCATCTCTCTCTCGCCGGAATTGCAGAAGGAAATCCTAGGAAATTCCCAGGAATATTTGATAAATGCGGCCCGCTCATCAGATTGAGGGCATCCATTCAGTGGTTTGGACTGATTTTGGACCAGGGAAAGATGCGGAATGATATCTTCTGACCAGTTTTGACCGCGGACAGTTACGAAAGTTCGTTTTCGAAGCCTGTCTGTTCCCGATCTGTGAGATTGCAGCGATGTTGACGAAGGATTCAACCCACAAGCGGTGCTCACTGTTGTGCCCTGCTTGATGGTCAGCCGGGCCGATCGCCGCGCGCATGTGATTAGGTGTGACGTCACGCGTCTCCCAGGTTATAAAGGCTGCCAGCTCACTGGCCCTCTTTTCTCTTCTCTTCCTCTCCCCAGACAGCCATGGAGGAATGCTGCACACCCTGACCTGCAGAGGGCGGTATTGGTAGACTTTTTCGATCTCAGCATGTTGTAGCCCGTGATTAAGAATGCAATCGGGTTCGATCGCGATAATGGACGACGCGTCGCATGCTCGCATGGTGGTGGAACATACCACTTATAGATCACATTACCTTCTCTTAGAACCTTGATGTCGACTCCGAACGGTCTCGTCTGTTTCACTAACTGCTTGCTCCCGCAGGAGGACGGGGGCTCATCGAGAAAGACCTGTGGATTGACGAGCGGCGCGGAGTCATATTGGATGCGCAGGTGAGTCAGTCGTCTTTGTTTGGTTTTGGGTCGTTGACGAGCTCTCCTAGCTCACTTTCTTTCAGCGGAAAGAAAGACCGGACAGGATTATTGATCTAGGAGGAAATATCTCAGGCAAGCCAGCATCACATCGTTTGGGCCGGAATCGCGCTCATCGCGTCTATTTATCTTCAGTCCGGGTTTGATTGATATCCAGATTAACGGCGCCTATGGCTTTGATTTTTCGGTGTACGATGGGGACGACGAGGCTTACAAACAGGGTATGAAGCTCGTTGCGGAGAAGATAGTCGAAACTGGTGTAACATCGTAAGCTTTTAGGTATCACTGATGAACCAGAGGTTTATTATATTGCAGGCTTGTCCCTACGATTATTGTTTGTTTTCCCGCGCCTCGTAATGTGCAACAACCGCCTTATCGCTGAATTTAGACGCAAGAGAAATCACTGTACCCCAAGATCCTCAATCTGTTGCGTCCGTTTTCCACAGCCACCTCCGCAAACCTTCTCGGATGGCATGCCGAGGGACCCTTCATTGACATGGCCAAGCGCGGGGCCCATGCCCCGCCATTTCTCCTTTCAGCTCCGGAGGGGTTCCAGTCGTTCGAGAACGCTTATGGCGCGCAAAACTTGGTCGACTCTGAGGACTGGCTAATGTCAACAGATGACCAATGTGGCGTTCGTATCGTTACTGCTGCCCCAGAAATCAAAGGCGTGATGTCGGCCGTGAATGAATTGAGCAAAAGAGGTATTGTTTTTTCAATTGGCCACAGGTCAGTACTGCTTTTCTCGCTTATTTTCCGTTTTCTTTGTAATGTTGAGTTCCCTTCAGCGTTGCGAGCTCTGATATTGCTACCGCTGCGGTCGTGCAAGGAGCTCGTCTCATTACGCATCTTTTCAACGCTATGCCGCAATTGCACCATCGCGATCCGTCTATCATCGGCCTTTTGGGGGCCTCGCCGCATCTCGCTGTCCCCTTGACCGCGGAGACATTCCCGGCCTCTACTAGCCCGACCACTGCGTCCGCTATATCGGGCGTGAGCTCAGAAGCGTTCGACTACCGCTCCTCGCCCGGGACTCCGGTCCCGAAGCCCATCCTAAGCCGCGCGGGGAGCAGATCCGAACTGCATCTCGATAAGGGCCAGGTCGCGGACATGACCTTCGACCGACCGTATTACGACATGATCGTGGATGGTATTCACTCCCACCCCAATTCAGTGCGGGTTAGTATTTGCGCTGCGGTGTTGTGGTGCTAGATCTACTCCCGCCTCTGCTGATCTTGTTTCAGTTGGCATATTCGGCGTTCCCTGATGGATGTATCTTAATTACAGACGGTGGGTAATTTATTCACAGCTCGGTGATATTCTTTTTCTTTTATTTATAACCGATTTGTTGTTATAGCGATGAAGATACTGGATCCCAACCTCCGGGATGGCGTGCACGAGTGGCGCGACGGCAAGCGCTTCGTGAAGGAGGGCTACAAGCTCTACCTCGAGGGAACGAACACCCTCGCGGGGAGGTACGGCGTTTGTCCATATATGTATTCTGCTTTCCAGCTTAGTTTGTTTGTTCGCACTGTAGTGTCGTAACTCTCGACAGCTGTGTTCGCAACTTTTCCCGCTTTACGGGATGCTCGCTTGGAGAAGCGATTAAATGCGCGACATATAATCCCGCAAAGTGAGTTTTTTGTTGGTCGTTCCGTTGACTGGCACTCATGGCAGTGCAGATGCCTCGGAATCGAGAACAGTAAAGGCACCCTTCGGGCTGGGGCGGATGCTGACTTGGTGGTTCTCGACCGCCAGGGCAATGTCGTTAGCACCTGGGTGAAAGGACGTCAAGTCTGGGGTGCCGCGGCGTGAGCAAAACTAAATTCACTTCAAAGGGGGTTACCTTCTGTACCACTAAGATATTTGTCAGAAAGAAGTAGAGTTCAATTCACGATGCATTCTCTTTGGTGGTTAGTCCTTTTGAAGGGCTCAAGGCCTTTTTTTCGGTCTAAGTCACCGCTTGTGGGATAAATTCTTTGTCTCGCTCTCATGCCCATGATCTCCATACCTCAGCTACCTGTTATGGCACATCTCTGCATGGGCTTTGCACACTACTTCTGAACTTCCGAGTTCATTCAAGCCACATGTACAACGTCATTTGATTTGATTTACAGAATTGATTCAACGCAAACGCGTCTGGTAACTGGTTCTTACAAGCTGCTCAGTGCCCACGAGCGCTTCGCCTTGGACGCCTCGAATTCCCTCTTGGCTGCGGTCAGATTGGCCATTGCGTTCTTCATATCCTGCGCCCATATCCACGGCTGCGTCACATCGGGGAGTGAGTTGAAGTACTCCCAGCTATTCGAATAATTTAATTAGGTCAGGCCGGTCGAGTAGTCGCAGGAAGCAAAAAAATACTTACCCGTTAATCCCGCCAAAGTTGAAGCCGTATTTGGCGGAAAGGGCCTGTGCGCTGCTTACGACTTCGTCTGTACTGATATAACCACCTCCATTGGCGGGGCTCGTGAGGACCGACGCAACAACTCTGCAATGCCGGTGCCGTTAGATCTGGACAGAAGAAAGAGATTTAAAACGAACCGGTTCGGATCCCAACCAAAGTTGATGATATTTATGTACTGCGTATCGGGGAAAAGGGTGCCAAAGCCCGAGTAAAACTGCACGTTGTACCAGCCTATTGACTGCCCATCGCTTTGTCTAGAGCAACATAGTCGAATCCGGAGAGATTAGAGCCTTCGGTCATTGCCGTCGCTACCGGTGCCAGTGTAATTATGAAATCAGCGCCAAAGTCTGCCTTGAGGTTGGTAATGAGGTTCTCAATGACAGAGAGGGAGGTAGATTGTTCGACGTCGAGATCCATGCCGTCAAGATGAAATCTAATGTGATGGAAAGACGCGTCTTAACTTATGGCAATTCGGCGAGACGCGGGGAGCGGACGAAAACGCACTCGGAGATGTAATTCGCCAGGATTGGGTAATAGGTGTTGAAGTTGGCGGGCGTGAGGAGGCTGTATGTTCCGCAGCTGCTCCGCCGAGCATACCGATGACCTTGACGCCCTGTCCCTGCATTTGGCCCAGGTCCGTCCACATCTGCGTGAACTTGGGGGCTTCGGGCGGGTCGTCGTTGAGATGGACGCTCTTGTCGCTGTTGATGTGGAACGCGGCAAGGAAAATGCTAAAGTAGCGTTAGTATATAGCGCTCCTCGAGGACGAGCTAAACCGCGCTTACTGGGTGACCAAGGTCAGCAACGGGAGGGGAGAAACGTAGTGTCCAAAGGGCGAGTTGGACGCCATGCTGCTGTCATATTGGGTCTGGTAGTAGACTGCAACGCGGTGGCCTTCAGACATTGTGGAGGATGCAGTTGCAAGACCTTAGATGCGAAGAGGTTGCCTTTATACATAGTTGTACTACAGCCATCTCCGGTTGCAAATGAACCAGCTCCATTCTGTTGCACAATTGCCGAGATATTCAGCCTGATTCAGCAGGTCGTAAGCGATCCAGATACTGAGATTCCATGTGCGGCGATGACCAGCTGCTTTTGAATCACTTCTATGCATGGCATCAGAGTGCTTCATAGATGCGAGACGCGTGGATTTCAGAGGGTCTGGGAAACAAGGACGACGAGAGCGAGACAGCCTCAGACACGAAACCGTAGTGTAGTGGTGATTGCCAAGTAAAAACCTGCACAGGCGCTGCAGACGAAATACAGGTCGTCATGGTTGAAGACAAGTCAACAACGCGACATTGTTTATTTCTGAAGGCTAATCAACGTTACCAAACAAATCACCTCCTGACTTGTCTTCTTCAAGTTCTCTCTATGTATGTCCTCTGGACCTTGGCTAGACCTTGACCTATGGACTGCAGAGACCGTCCGGAGGGATTTCTAATAATGCGCTCTATGGACGGACTCGGATCACCCATGCAATAGTGGCTTATCTTGTCATATCTCTTGTTATGTCAGCTTCCGTCTTTGGACCTCTCGGCAAGTTTGCTCTCGGAATTTTTCATCTTGCCAGCACACCATGTCGGCGCTCACGGTGACCCAGGTGCAGCCCGCCGCTCATAAAACGAGGGCTCGCGCTTTGTCTTTGGCTCTTATTGCTGCTTCCAAGACTGCCCCTTTGCTTGATATCCCCACCGAACTCGGCCTTGAGATACTCGAGCTCGGTCTGACTCACACAACCTTCAGCACTTTGGCAGCAGTCTCCAAAGCTTTCAGCGCCTTAATCGCCAGTATTCTATACCGACATGTCGTCCTCGATTCACTCGAAACCATGTCTTATTTCTATCGGACAACAAAGTCCAAGTCCCCGATTTTCTAGACACACATATTAAAACTCTGGCCGTCACCATAGAGCCGTGGCGCTTTACCCCCGCCGCGCGTAGAGAATTAGAATCCATCATCGCTGCCTGCACAGGAATACGCGCTGTTTCTGTGACGAGACCGGGTATCCTCGCCCAATCCTTATCGCATCTCCGACCACACTACACGTTCCCCAGCGAGGTGACCATCCAGGCCTTTGACGCCATCACCCCATTTGAGTGGGAGCATTCCGATGGAGCCACACCGCCATGTCCGGCGGCCCACCTTTCATCCTCCCTTACACATCTCCGAATATCCGAGCCTGGAGACACATGGCATTCTCCCCTTTCCATCCTCGCATTCTTCGGTTCGACACCCCACCTTACCCACCTCTCCCTAGCACGGCGCATGGACGCCAACACCGACAACGACCAAGTGTTTGTCGACGAAGTGTCCGTGCTGCTTGCGAGCCGAGCCAACTTGCGGATGCTTGTTGTCCGCATCTTCCCTGCCCAATGGCCGTACTACTTTGACCCCACGGTGACTGCCGTGGACAGTAGTATCTGGGCCGCTCTGGAATCGGTAGCGCCGCTGATACACGCCTTATTTTGGTTCCGGCGGGGTTTGACCGTCATACGGAGGGAGTTTCGTGGGCACATGTGCCTGCTAAACAGGGTGGGTGTCAGGGCGGGTTCCATGACTTTTGGGAGTCGTCCAGGAAGGAATGGGAAGCTCAACATAAGGAGGAATTAGAGCAATAGAATTTTATTTTAGATATGTAGAGCCCGGGTTAAGTAATAGTTTAGTGCCAGTGCGGTCATAATGTAATCCTATTTACCCATTCAGCCTCAGAAACGGGGGGGCGCTATTGAAACCTTTTGAAGTCTTACATACAGCTGGTATGATGGTTTCATCTGGATGCTCGCCGAAATGCCTCAACGTGGATCCCCAATCTGGAAATTAGATTACTGGGCGTCTGCTACATACAGTCGGCAATCATTCTTCGAAGATCCCTGCCTTTCGCGCTTTGGCTTAACCTGTGGTATCCAGTCATGTACGGTCCGCGACCCCCTCCGTTTCTGCAGTCTCTACCGCTTAACAGCATGAATCCGCAAATCCCTATGCGTGGTAGTCCCTTTCCGAGGAAATCCAGACTTGGAGCCCGAGCAGCAGTGCCCATCCGCAGTGTAATGTCCCTCGCACCAACCGTGGCACCCCGAGCGTCGCCGCTGCTCGATATCCCCCCAGAAATTGGCCTCGAAATCGTCCAACTCGCCCTCATAGCCACACCTTCCAGCATTCTTGTAGCTGTGTCTAAACAATTTAACGCGCTCGTGTGTAAAATAATCTACAGGACGGTCGTCCTGGACCGTCTCTCTCGCGTCGCTCGTTTTCATCGAACGGTCCGTTCCAAGTCCCGGAATTTCTGGAGACCCATGTCCGCGCCTTGGCCGTGACTTGCCCATCCTACAGCACCGAGGCCCGAGTTCAGCTCGAGGGGATCGTCGCCGCGTGCACGGGGCTGCGCACCATCGCAATCCCGCGACCAGGCATCCTCACCTCGGCGCTCATCTCCGCGACCCGGCCCAGCGAACTGATCATCCAGAAATTCGACGCCATGACGCCCTTCGAGTGGGATCCTCCGTTCGCTCAGGCACTGTCAGACGACCCCGGAGCGCACCTATCACAGAATATCACGCACCTGCGTATATGCGAGCCTGGCGCGGTGTGGCACTCCCCGCTTGCCACTCTTCGGTTCTTCGGCGCCCTCGCGGGCTTGACGCACCTGGCGCTCGCGCGCCATGTCAGCCCGGACTCGTTTTGGAGAAGTAACAACGACAGCGTGTTTGTCAACGAGATCCGAACGCTGCTCGCGGCGCGCGCCAGTCTCAAGATGCTTGTCGTGCACCTCTTCCCGGCGCGCTGGCCGAAGCCGACACGTGTGGCAGCCAGCTTGTGTAACCACAGCTGTCTCTGCAAGGCGCTGATGCGTGTCGCTGACGCCGATAAGCGGCTCATCGTGTTGGCCACCGGCTGGGATACGCTGGTGGTGCTCGAGGAGAGCGGCGGGTTTTCAGATTTCTTCATGACAGCCTCGCCTGAAGCCAGTCACGGCAATTGGTCGCTTGGAGGTTCCATAAGTTTTTGGGAAAATTGGCGGATGTCAGACAAGCGGGTTGTGTCCTTGGCCACCGGCTGGGAGCCAGAGACTTTGCCTGATGCCACGAAGTGGACCTACCCTACGGTGTCGAATGAGTTGGTTGAGGGTCACAATTTTTGGGAAAATTGGTTGACGCGTGAGTGAATATGTACTAACCTCGGATTTTGCAACAACCTGTATTTTTGAATCGGTTTCATGTCGTGTACGTACTGTTGTAACTATAGCTTTGTGCACGTCGTTTCTTCTGTTTAGTGAACAAAGACCAAATGCATTTTTTTCCGTTCAAAAGACCCTAGTATGAATATCTGGCTGTAAAATAAAGTCAATGCCGCAACCTGAGAGTCTCAAATTTATCGCTTTGACCTCAAATTTGATCCGGTTGATCCGGAGGAAACGTCGATCAAACTTCAAGCATCGCCACCGCAGCCCTCATGTGCGCCGCGGCATTTCTTGGTTCAAGCCTTTCCGTTCTACCTTCATCCACGCGCATTCCACGATGCTTCCATGTGGGTTTAAAGTCGCCTCGGGGTCGCCTCAAATGCAGTAGGATGTATGCACCTAACATTGGCGCATGGTTTCAAGAGCGGTGAGTTCAAACTTTCTATTTGTTTTTGGATGAAACCTTTTGTATCGTACAATCATTGGACGAGAGGCTTGCGATTTTAATCCAAACGCTCTCGAATGACGCCGTCTGCTACAGCAGACGTTATCTTCTCTCTGATTCTGTGTCTTCGATTTCGCCAATCTGAATTCTGGACGGGCTAAACGGACATATTTCCAGGTGACTGTGACGGATCATACCGTCTAATCATCTAGTATGATACTATCGGATCCCGCGAGAGTCGTGCCTCGAGGCGTCCACGTCGTGATCGACGTTAGGAAGCGGGTAGGGAGAGGCGTGTCCTTTCTCTTATATAGCTCGTACAGATCGCTCGCACCCACCCGGCTCTTCTCCAGCAATCATGATACAGCAGGTAACGCCTGCACTTTGCGAAACGATACATGAGATAACTGAGTCGTTTTCTCAATCAGGGATCCATGGAAGTCGATCTTTGTGAGCTGTTACTCAGTATGAAACTCGGGCAGCCCGGAAAGCCAGTGCGTTACCATGCTTTGAGCGTATATACTCTCTTTGACATTTCCCGGAGGCAGGCAAGCCCAAGAGGGGACGGTCAAACCTTACTTTTCGCAGTAGACAGCGAAGACTCAAGCATGCCCGAAGTGCCAAGCTCCCATGTAATATCCACGAATCTCTTCATTCTCTCCTCTAATCAACCTCTTTTAGCCCGACGAGACATTACACCCGAGACCAAACTCGCCATCCGAACCGCCATATCAAGGATGCGCATATCTCCAAACTATCCAGTCCCAACTCGAGGACTTTCCAACTACCGGCGGCGAATACATCGAGTCTATCTTCACGCATCGTCAAATATTCTTCGCGTTCCCGGGCGGGCATAGGTGTTGTGCACGGGCTTTCAGTGATCTTGCCTGTTCGTTGCAGCAGAGGCAATGGAGGCCGATCGGGACGCCGACATGGAGGCAGTCACCGCGTTTCACTACGAGGCGGAATTCATTGCGTCCGTCATATCGTGAGGATGATCCAATGAAGCTGCCTTTCGTTGCATATCCAGTACTGGCCGACCATGTATGCTCTTAGTTGGATTGATGATTTGAGTTACGTTGTCGGTCTCGGTCGGGGATGTAAGGAACGCCAAGGATTTTGATTCAGAGGATGATCGGCGCTTTGCTTTCAATCATCTTCGAGTCTTCAAGCACCAAAAGTTATTGCAAAGGTCGACGACTGAAAATGCTAGTTTTCTGAGCGCCAAAATGCGGGCACGCATTGGCATTACGGTCGTCTGACTTGATGACATCGAAACCCGACTGCTTCAACGACGATGCAACAAACCAGGCTCAAGGTATATCGCCAGAAAGCACATCCCTAGCCATCACTAACTGTTGCAGGGCACGATTTTGGTTGCGGCCAATCCTCAGTGAACCTCAGCCTGGCCGGTATGGAGAAGTATAAGCAACCACTCGAATGAATCAGTGAATGGCTCGCACCACCGCCGCGGCCACACGTGCCAAGTACGTTGGGCTGGTGGTGAATAGCGCATGCAGACATTGAATCTGCGATACAGCTGCACAGAGCACCCAAGACAAGGAAGATGACAAGGCAAAGCGTCAGGCAGTCAAGGATCTTGCCCAGTCCTGGATGGATCGACTTCAGCTAATCAGCGTCATAGTCAGCTCATCGTCTTATCAGTCCTTTTTTCTGGCAGAACATAACCATAATGCAGACGACGTTCTTTGCTTCCACTGAATCCGGGATGCTGCAGGTAACATCATCCGGCAATAGTGATAATGCGGGCAGTCAACTAGCCAATTCGGCCTTTCTTGCTGCTCTTGTTCTGCATGTCTGGGCCGGTGGGTCGAGACGGTCGTGTGAATCTTAGTCTTGTTTAATTGTTTTTTTGATACAGCGATTATATCCTTCATGGGAGCCTTTTTTCTCGTGCGCTACAACTTGAAAGAAGCCAAGGAGGAACAAAAGGAAGTCGGTCTCGCTCCCGGGCCTAATAGTCCCATTTCACCCTCAAGCCAACTTGTACGGCCCCGAACGGAGGAATCCCTTGCCTCGTACTTGCGATTACAGCCGGTTTGGACAACCAATCCGCATCTGGAACAAGTTGGGCCGTTTCAAAGCAAGCCTCCGACTCATCTGCTGAGTCGTTGCCATAATTTCTGCATCTTGTTGACGTTCATTGGCTTTGCGTTTGCGCTACTGGGAATATTGGGCTTTGCTTGGGCCCAAAATCCTGTGTCAGTCGGCGTAGTGACAAGCGTGTCAACAGCTGTTTGTTTTGGAGGAGCTGTATGGGCTTTCATATAATTGTTTGAATAAAAACTTTTTTTTTGAGCTTCAATTGCGGGATTTGGGAAAGATGTTCGACGCGTCTGTGGCTGTGTCGCCATTTTGTCTCGCACGTGGGCGCTAATGCTCTTTCCCGGTCCTTGTTTTCGTACATTCCTCCGACGCTCCGAGTGTCTCCTTCGTCCCAGGAGGGCATTGTATTCTACAAAATCGGATAGTGACGCCACCCCTCGTCCTCCGAGAAGCCCCTCTGTCGCACAATGGGCTGCTGAAAACCCAGACAAACTCTCTCCCGCTGTTGCGCGATGGGCTTCCACGGCGCGAAAACCTCCAGATAGGGCTATACCGGTTCTCAAAGTCTTGGACCGGCCGCTCGGTGTTCGCGAGAGACCTACCCTCGTGAAGCATCAAACTCGAATGCAAAGGTTCAAGGACATATGGCTGAACGAGGAGAAAATCTTGGAGGAGCGGAAACATCTGTCCGTCGTTGCAAACTCTGTCTCCGAGCTGCTCTGATTCGAGTCCGCAGAATTAAGCAATTAAACAAAGGCTATTATACCGATGTTGCAAAGATTATCCACCCAGGTCATATGGGCAAAACATGGATCGCGCCAGAGGTTCTCATTCGGGAGGACGTGCGTGTCGTTTCACTCTGTTTTTTCTCGCCATTGACGTCGGGGTAGAAAGCGCTATACCTGCCCAACATAAAGGGCAAAGATCTTGACAAGAAGGAGCAAAAGCACACCACCCTCATGTGCTATGGGAAAATTACGCTTCTGGCCATCGAGTCCACTGAGCTATCCGTAGTAAGATTCTTCCCGTTTCCTCATCTTCAGCACCGATAAACGACGTCCCAGCTTCAAACGAAAAGCTTTATCAACTCGGTCCACCCACGCTTCGAGTCCAATCCGCTCTACCAACGGGTGCACATAAACATCCAAGAAAATATTCTCAAGGCGCTCGTGGTCAACCTCTTCCTGCATAATCTACGTGCCAAAGTGCCAAAGAGCTATATGGGAACTGTTTACTCTCGACCCAGAACATGGAGTACTTGCGCGAGCCGATGGGCTGCATGAACAGGATGGTAGGATATGTGTATCTCATTGATGAGAATTTGAAGATTCGGTGGGCTGCGGGAGGAGACGCCACGCTGGCCGAATTGCAGGCGTTGGAAAGCTGCATGGCTGTTCTTTTGAAGCGGTTGGAGGAGAAGAAAAAGAAAGAAAAGCAGCCACCACCTTAGACGTATTCCATATTGCAATAATAGTGGCTGTTCGAATTATAACGAGGACCCGAAAAACGAAATACAAGCAGGCTACATGGAGATGTAGTACACTGTAGACAGCGGTAAGATAGGTTAATGATAAATAAATGGAAGATGAAGCAATTAAATCGTCTTCCTCTTCTTCGATGAGGAGACCAACGCAGCACGCTGTTTGTGGGCAATGGCTAGATCCGGCTCCGGTGCGAAGACAGGCAGTTCGTCGTCGTCGCCGACGGTACGGCGTCGCTTCATTTCCCGTTGCGGAGGATCGCGAATTTCCGTTGAAGGAACCATGCATCATCATCGACCAAATTAAAGACAATGGGAAGCTGCGTTCTTCCTCGACATCCGAGTCAGGTTTAACTGAAGAAGCTTTGGCGCGGGCTTTGGCTTTCGCAGCTCTTGAGGTGCTGGCAGTCGCAGTTTTCGGTTTCCGTGGCTTGGGAGTTTTTTTCTCCTTCTTCTTAGCGTTCAAGTCCACGACATGGCATACTTCTACTGCGCACCCAGCGGTCAGCAGAGCATCAGACCATAGCTATTGTACGGTCAAAACGAGGAAAAAGGTATAATCAATTTATGGTTCACCTTCTGGTTTTCTTGCAAGAGTCTCCGGGCCCTTTAACTTCGACAAACTTGCACTCTTTCCTCTCAAAGTTCCAGACGATGAGATCAGGAACACCGCTGCTTCGACCTTCGTAGTCCTCGCAAAACAGTCGACAAATCGACGACAGTGCATTCCCACCCAAGCACTGAAAAAGAATTAGGCTCATTGGTTTTCTGGAAAGCGGATTCGTAGCAAACCTCGACGATTTCGATGAGATCGTCCCGACCGCACATGTCCCAGCCAACTCCGATACAGCACGTCTTATTCTCGCGATGCCGCCCATCGTTGTCCTCGAGAAAAGTTCGCGCCTCGCCGTCCTTGATTCGAGCCAGTCGCTCTTCAATTTGAACTCGCCGCGCATAATAGAATGAATCCTCCGCAAGATCCAAGGGCCCCAGCTGCCAGGGTGTCTCGAAAGCGCCCGGAACTGGCGCGAAAATGATCTCCCAAAAGAGGAGACCGAAGAGTGTTGTCAGAACCCGGGTCTCGGAGTGGAATCTGACAAGAATTTAGTTTAACGGACGGGCCACAAAGGAAAGCAGCATACCCTTTAAACCCATGTTCTTCATAATATTGAAGTGCCCGGGTCTCAACATTGACAGTCTCGTCCTTGCCTTGCCACATAGACTTGCCCGTCCACCACCACTTAGTGGCACTCTTCTTGGGCTAAGACCGGGGTTAAACGATGCAAATAAGGTAGTGAGAGAAATAATACCTCAGGAACACTTGGCCCGTCTGGCGCGACGAAGTAGGTGGTAATGTTCTCCTTGCCTTTCACCTTCCCATTGGCATCTAGGTTGATGGGATCCGGATGATCCCAGACGCGAATGGCAGTGAAAGACACTTCGTCTGGTTTCTTGAGTATCACATCGTCGTGTTTGGCCTTCTCAGCGTCAGTCATCTTGAGCATTTTCTCCACGCGATCAAGTCGGCGTATAAGAGATGGCCGCACAACTTGAGTTTATCAGAGAGGAATAATGGCGCGCAGAAAACTCGGCATACCCATAACGGTGTCATCGTCTCCCAAAGCTTCGATAATACCATCTCGGGCGTCATGTAGCACATCTATGTTTTTGGTACCGTCGCTGTTCTTGAACAGGTAGTTTATCTGCAGCAACGCCCGCCGGTCGGACCAATGGCCCCGCCGACCACGTCGCCACAGTCGTTGCTCGAGCAGTAAATCAAGTATCTCTTTCTCAGCCACAAATTCCTTCAGTGTGGCGAGTGCCTGTGCGCACTTTCTCACTATCCGCGTATACACAAACCCTGCACAACTATAGATCAACATATCCCATTCGGAAAGAGATTCTTACCGGGCTCAAACCGCTCCAAGCCGGGTTTCCGCACCCTCTCCGTCTTGGATTCAGCCAAAATGAGCTCCTTCCACTTTGGTAGCGCATGCCGCTCAAGAATCTTCTTGATAAGTCTGGCGTTGCGCTGGTTGTATGTATCCTCGGCCATGTCAAATTCAAGCACTTCTTCCTCATCGGGAGTGCGCGCTGGAGTCGTGAGAGTACGCATGAAATCGTACCCCGGGGTCCCTGGCGTGAACCTCTGGTGGATATCAGGCGCGGGGGTCTTGGCAGCGCGTCCAGTTTTAGGTTCGGGTTTGAGGAGGTCTTCGATCGTGGCTTCAATTCGTAGCGCCATCTCGTAGTCGATATATTGCTCTCGCGTGGACCAAACATCTGGAGTTCGCTCAAACGGGTATTGCGCATAAGTTCGTTTCTTGAATGCGGCAAAGAGGGCGGGTCGGAATAGCGACTCGGGAAAGTCGGTACTACCAAAGGATCACGATGTGTTATATTAGACAGAAAAATGAACTAACCTTCGGAACCAGATGATATGTAGACGTACCATGAGCGTATTAAGGTACGGATTAACCCTGACGGACTTGTCTGCGGAAGGATCGTATATTAGTAGAGGGATCTATGGATCAAAAAAATCTTACCAATAGCTTTTAACATCATCTGCCGGAGTCTACTCGTCTGAACCTGTTTAAGTATTTCCGTGGAAAAAGATAAGGTGGTCTGGCGAAGTCCAATTTCGCGAGCCTTCCCCTTCCCCTTCCCCTTTGCTGTGGATTTAGGGCTGGGAACAAAGGGTAGGGTGGATTGCTTTGATGCATGATCCAGTAGAGCAGTGATCATTTGGTCTTTCTGTTTCGTAGAATTTCAATAACACATTGCAATTTAGGCGACAAAGAATTCCTACCGTCATTTTCGCGTGCGTAATTTTCAACGTTTTACAAAACGATTTGACGTGTTCCACTTTGAGGATTTGAAGGCCCTCGAGTAGGGAAAGACTCCGCTCATCTTGGCAGAAGTAATCCAAGCGCACTTCATTGTCTTCGGTATTGGACAAATTTGGACCGAGGTTCGATGGTCCTGCCACAGATGGCCCATCTTCGTCATCCGAGTCGAGAGTCAGGTCGATTATCCCGTCGTCGACTTCCATAGGTTCTGGCTCAGGCTCAAGTGATATAGACAGCTGCTCCATTGCATCACGCAGCCCGTGCTCCCCAACTTCACCAAGATATTTCTCGAGGTTTTCAAGTCTATACCACCTCCCCAGTTTACGCTGAATGAGGCGGAAAAGTATGAACCGCGAATGGTCTGGGTGACTATTAGTGGATGCGTTCGACACTCAAACAAAAGGACTATACATTTCAGGCGGCCGAGAGCTATGAGAAGAGACCATTCCTCTTCTGTAAACAGATTCTCCTCCATCTTCCCGATGGTGGTGATAGCTCGCTCGGGGACCTCGACATAGATTGAGGGTCTCACCCATCTTGTGATTCCGTCCGTCGATTCCTGCGGGTCTGCTTCTCGCTCGGGGTCAACAATGTCGCTGTCCAAGATATCCTCTTCCAGGCCAAAGAGCAGATCGCGTATATTCCTGCGCGGCTGGCCGCTCATCGTGGGCAACGCCTCGAGGAGGAACGGTTCAAGAGTGTCACACGGCGCGTGACCGCGTGCGTGACGAAGGCGCAGCGAAACTGATCCAAACATCCTCCTCAAAAAATTATCTGGCATGACCAGCCTGTTCCCCGGGCAAGTGCCCTATGCCGCAGGCAAGGAGCCCGTCCCTGCGGGATTCACGCCTGAGGACGTCGAGAATGTCCGGCAAGCGAAGAAGATGGAGATGTTCATGAGCGAGGCAATGACCTCCTGCCCTGCAAAAACCGTCATGGCGGGCGGCGCAGGTACGTTTGTCCCTCGCATGTTGTGCATAGGCGTGGACCCCTTTTCAGAACTCATTCCTTAGGTCTTGCGCTTGGTGCGGTGTTCACGCTGATGACCGCTTCGATGAGTTACGAGGACCCGATCCTGCGGCAGAACGCGGGAACCGCGCAGCGTGCAAGGGACATCCTGCGCGACACTGGTAAGAGCATGTGGACGAGCGGCAAGAGCTTCGGTAAAATTGGCGCGCTATACGCCAGCATCGAATGCGTTATTGAATCGGTGAGTTGTATTTGCATGCCGTGTTTTTATCCCGGCTTACGAAAAAAAAAAGTATCGCGCCAAAACCGACATCTACAACTCGGTTGGCGCCGGCTTTCTGTCTGGCGGTGTACTGGCAAGAGCCTCCGGCCCAAAGCTGCTTTTGGCGGCGGTTTGGCGTTCGCTGCATTCTCCGCTGCGATTGATATGTTCCTTAGACGAGAGACGCCCGAGTACGTCTTCCTTCACTATTCTTGCACCCGTATTAATGATTCCTACAGCGAGGATTGACTATTCATATTAGACACCCAGCTCAATTGTATCATCTACCAAGTTCATATACATCTAATATTGCACTACGCGGCAGTGATGTACACTCACTATTATTTTATTAAGGTAACTAAGAGACCCCTTGTCCAAGAAATAAAAACCCCAAACCCATGGCAGCACCGTTGTTTTAAGAATTGTAAGCTGGCGGTGCCTCGCCTAGTTCGCTTTCCTGGCCCGACATAAGGCGTTCGAAGAGTGCATTGCGCGCGAAGAGGGAATCAGTGTGCTGGAGCGACGGCATGGTGGCCTGCACAGGGCTTGTCTCCGCCGCGCTGACACCGGCAGAGTCCGACGAGCTGCGCGTTATCATGCGCTCCAGCCCCTCGCGCCGCACCTCGCAAGGACAACTTGGCGCGATTCTGGCGGGTCTTCAAACGACGTTGAGTACTGTGGAAGTGACATCCACTCAGGATTGCAGCGGCACTATACGCATCGTTAGCCCGATAATTCAGGACACCTCACCGCAGACTCACAGAAAGAATGTGCACCGGCGTCTGCACGACAATGTCGAACAGCTTTCGCTTGCCCGTCTTGGGGTCCAGGGCGACGTCGTCTCCGCGCTCGACCCGTATGACGCATTTGAGGGTATGCGTCACGGTCATGTTGCTCCGCTTGTTCTTGCTCGTGAAGTGAAGTATGCTGCACGACGAAGGCAGTCGCAGTTCCTGGTGGAACGTCCACGGACCCGGACCCATCCACCCCGATGCAAGCTCTGAAAGGTCGTCCCCTGGTGCCGTGAGCACCAGCAGTGGCGAAGTTGTGAGCGCGTTGGCGTCGTTGGATTCAAGTGGGAGAATATGCCCGCCCTTCTTGTCGTCATACTTTACCGAGAGAAGTTGTATGCGCGTAACAGGATCTGATCGTGCAACGCGCTTCATATGCGAGTAATACTCGACCCTTTCGTCCAAAAGTATAGAGATCCGATGGATCTTGACCTTCGCTAGCGGCATCAGGGTAAAGCTGACGGGGACCACCCCTACGGCATGTCAATTCGATGGGCCAAAGGTTAAAAAAGAAGACAAGCGCACCGCCGATAGGGAAACTTCGACCAGAGATAGAAATTAGATACTGCAGCTGTTGTTCCCAGTGCCGCTCTACGACAATGCTCTCCGTCTCCTCGGTGTCGTCCTCCAACGGCGCGGCAATGACGAGGACCTGGCGGACGGCGGTCATGCGCAACGCAAACGTGCCTGGGCGGTGCACATTCGCCTTGAGCCGCCACACGACGCTTCCATAAGGGCACTCCATGGATGGCGGCGCGTTGGGGGGGATTGCAAACGAAATCGGGAACGTATATGTTCCTAAAAACATAAACGCCGAATCCCGGCCTGAAGAGCGGTGCGTACCTTTCTTAAATTCCTTCCAACTATCTGACTTGACCTTATCCTTAGCGTTCTCCTTCAACTCGACGATCTTCCCAAGTGTAGTCCGCTCCTTTGACAGGCCACCATCCTCGCGAGCGATTTTCTCTTGAGTCCGCCCGCGACGATTCGACTCGTCCCGCTCTCTCGATGAGCGCGTCTTAGGAGAGCCCGAACGGACGGCATCCATGAGCACGCTTGACACACTCGAGAGGCTGAAACGCGCTCGCCGCCCCCGTGTGTCCGCACGGCTGGGACTGCTGCTTCCCGGAGCTGCATCGCGGCGGGCCTCATCGAGCTCCGCGACCGTGTCGATACTGGGCCGTCGCGAGCGCGATAACGATACAGCGGGCGACCGGTCACCCCTTGGACCTAGGATGGGGTGAGATTTAAATGTCTGAAGGGTTGTAATAAAGACGCACTGCTAGGCGACGACAGGCCCGTCCGCAGCGCGTTGCGGAAATCCTCCAGTGCATGTGCAGGATCCTCACCAACGCGCGTAAGGTGGCTCGAGGATTGTCCTGGGCTCGGGTGATTTGAAGAGGAAGGAGTTATAGCGGTGTATATGGTGGGATAGGCGGCCCATCCTCGTACGCCTCCCGGTTGTGGAAGTACGACCAGTCCGCACTGACACGGCGGGCAGCGCGGACAGATCCGGGCGGCTGGGGATCGTCGAGGCGAGGTGTTTCTGGGCGTGAAGGGTTGTCATATGGATAATCGTCGTCCTGCCATGGATCAACACCAGGCCCGACGGACGCTGTGCGTCGGGGAGCAGGGCCCGCACGAAAATAAACGGTGGACTCTGAGAAGACTTTATGGTCTTCTTGCACGTCGACTCGCCGCGCGCCAATACCTACGCGCTTGTCAGCCCCAAGGAGAAAACGGCACAGGCTAAAGTTACAAGTCTGTAACTTTCAGTGGCTTACCTTCAGGCCAGCAAGTCGCAGTCTTGGCCTGGAGTTCCAAGTCGATGCTGGTAACCTTTATGGGTTTGTCTAGATACCTTGAGAGCATCAGCCATCGCCGCGCAGAGTGTTTCGGTACGAACCTATATGGAGAGTGAGCAGGCCTCTGAGCATAGATGGACGCGAGTCGGAAAGTTCTTGGGCATGGTTACGGCGGCGGGCATTGTTCTCGTTGGTGCGGAGGAAGACTGCAGCCTCTGTAAGGCGAATACTGAGGGTGTTCTTGGGCATGAGAAAAGAGAACGTCGAGCACGAGCCGTTCTAAGAAAATGATATATCAAGAACCTGTTGCCGCCGGCCAAACAGTGTTGCTTTGGTGTTGCTCCTCTCCGCGACGATGAAACAAAAGGAAGCAAACGTTTGTTGTAGAAAAGCTGTACAGACCTTGCGCTCACCTTGTGTTTCTGACTCGGTCGGCCCGACCTCCATTTCAATCATACCTTTCGGACAGTCGGCCCTCGTGCGCAAGAGAGCCATATTCCCTGGCAGCCCAGGTCCGAGTCTCCTATGAAGCTGGTTGCCCACCCTCGTGTCTGCCACTGCCTGGTCTGGTGCACGCTTTGAAAGCCAGCATGTTTGACGTTCCTCTCGAGCTTGAGCTATTGGCCTCCACATTTGCGAACAGAGCACAATGCGCAAGTATATCCCAGGCTGAGGTAGTTGGTGGTAAGTCCAGAGAATTCTTTCCCGGCCTTTACGTTTATCCGTGCCCTTTACGTTTCTCAAACTCTAACTTGAATTCGTGCAGTCCATCCATTATTCTTTGCAAGTCTTGAGGACGCTTTGATGTTTTGAGGGCACACTACTTTCCCCATCAACTCTCAGGTAGTCGCGCTTTGGCCTGCACGCCTATAAAACGCTTCCCTCGGGTAATATTTTTTGATTCATTCCCTCATGTCTGAGCCACCCCCAACAAAACGCAAACGCGTTGAAAGAATTCCAATAAGGCGCTCAAATGGTCTCTGATTCGACGACGGCAGCGTCGTGCTCCAGGCCGAGAACACGCAATTTCGCGTTCATTGGAGCATCTTGTCAATCCATTCCTCGGTGTTTCACGATATGCAGGGTCTTCCTCAACCCCCGGACCAAGACAGCATCGAGGGGTGCCCCGTCGTCCAGCTTTCGGACCTAGCTGCGGACGTCGAACATATTCTCGGTGCACTCTATCATCCGCTTATGTTCGTTTGCGTCGTAAGTGCAACTTCAGGGATCTCCTCTCCTCCACCGTAAAACGGCTCTAGTTTCTCAATCCCACGGAAAAGGATCAATACCTGGAGTGGGGGAAATCAGCCATTCCGGAAATATTATTCCTTACCCAGGTCTCCTCTTCGACATCCTCACCCTCGCCAGAGAAAATAATATAATGTCGGTGCTTCCCTGTGCGTATTATCATGTCGTCGCTGAATGCACGCAAATACGTTCTATTCGTTTTCCTCATGTTCCCGGCTTCATTGAACGTATTTAGGAGATGATATTTAATGGAATCCCTGGGCCCAACAAGACTGTTATCACTTTATCTCCGATGGACCAGCAGATATGCATTTTAGCGCGTCCAAAACTCATCCGGGCCCAATTCGAGCCCGGCGGAGCTTTCGAATGGGTGGTATCCGAAGACTGGGGAGAATTATGTGAAGATGACGAATGCCAGATTGCGAGACTGAGGTACATCCGCGACCTCCTGCTATGTGGGAAGATTGCTGGATTTTGACGATGAATACTGGGAGTCTCTCGGGCAAATCTGTTCAGAATGCACCGAGTACGCAATGGAAGACGTCTGTCCGGATGAGGCCAGCGAAGAAATCTGGCGGTCACTCCCCAGTTTTTTTAACCTCCCTTCCTGGGACCTGTTGAAAAACCATTTGTAAAACAGGTTCAGTCACCTACTGAGGTGTTCAGCTCATAAATTGATAGCTTGAGCGTATTCTTGTGAATCGTAAAATATTTGTGATCGTGAGCAAACTGAGCAAATGGGGCTATGTAGTATGCAGACGTGACTTTCAACTGAACTCTGCCAATCCAAAAAATCTTTTCAACCCAGGGACGCAAATCTTCAAATAGACTTACTGACTCTCACGTTGCTCAAACGAATGCCCGGTCTCTCATGGTCTCTGGTCCGGCCGTCTCGATTGCCTGTGCCGGCAAACTCTAGCTCACCTGAGCGATATGGGATAAAGCTTCTACCCGCGCCACAACCGTTTCTTCGCCACTTGCGACCATGACCGGAGAAACGAAATATTTCACGAATGATGTGCATCCCAACACCAACGCATCCGATCCCTCCAAAAATTCCTCCATGACGCTCGCATACCGTACTTTCGGCGACCCCAAAAATCCTGCCGTCTTCATTCCGTCGTGCTATTCCGGAAAACTCGATAACACACTGACCTTCCTCTACGTCTCCGACGATGACACTCCGCCCGTTCTCCATAACCATTTTGTCGTCGTCTGTGGTTTGCTCGGCGGGAGCGAATCCTCCTCTCCATCCAACGCCCCCGCAGGCCTCCGCGGCCTCGATTTTCCGGAAGTAACCTACGAGGATAATATCAAACTCCAGCACGCTCTCTGCGAGGCATTGGGCATCACCAAGCTGGCGGCGTACATTGGGTTTAGCATGGGCGGGCAGCAAGCGTATCACATGGCGACGCTGTACCCCGACTTTGTGTCGCGCATCGTCGTCCTCGCTGGCTCGGCGCGCACCAGCTGGCACAACTGGTCCTTCCTCGAGGGCCCGAAGGCCGCGCTGGTCAACAGCGTCGACTTCCACGACGGCAAATATCAGACACCGGCGACCAGGGGGACCAAGGCCTTTTCGCGTGTTTATGCGACATGGGCGCTGTCGCAGGCGTGGTTCCGCCAGCGCTGCTGGGAGACGCTCGGGTTCCGCACTCTCGAAGAGTATTTGCAGGCAAAGTGGGAAGGGGCACAGGGCGCTTGGGACGCGCACGACCTGCTGTGCCTCATAAAGATCTGGCAGAACGGTGATATATCGATGTTTGGACCGAAGGAGGAAAAGGGCGATCTAGCCAAGGCGTTAGGACGCATCAAGGCTCAGGCGCTTATAATGCCGAGTCGCAGCGATTTCTATTTTCCACCCGAAGACAGCGAAGAAGAAGTCAAGCATTTGAAGAATGGGGACCTGAAGGTGATTGAGAGTATCTGGGGCCATCTTGCAGGAGGCGGAGGTGGAACCAAGGACGATAATGAGTTTATCAAAATGCAAGTGCAGCGGTTCCTTCAGATTCAGGACAATTTGCCTGTCTTGACTCCTGATTTTCTTCGAGCACGCCTTTAAGTTAGCAGTACTTGTTTTGGAATTTTATTCAGCGCTTTGACCGAGCTGTGTTGATCCAATCATTTCCTTTTGGACACTTCTCGAGCTGTTCGCCTTATCCACCATGTCTACCTCGAGTCCTCCTGCAAAGCGCCAACGGACGGAGAGCATAGCGATAACCCGCTCAGATATTTGGTACCACGATGGAAGCCTTGTGCTGCAAGCCCACAATTATTATTATACTCTTCCTTCGTTCATTAAAGGACCGCGCTGACAAATTTATCCTGAGTCTTATCCTCGATCCCGTCGTCCGTGACATCTGCGTTTCCATTCGGGACTTGCACTATTCCAGTTGGCAATGCACGCTCTCCAACGGTGACAACCAACCTGACTTGACGCTCCAATATACTTAATGAATCACTGCTGACACTGCACGGTCCTGGGTACACGGCACATCGGAGAGCCATAGACTCGGAGCGGGAACCCCACACGGATACGGCGCGGGACATATGCTGCAGGTCTCCGCGATCCTGAGGGCCACTCCGCAGACTTATTTGGGTCATATTTCCCATTCAGTGATTCACATTTTCCCCAGATCATTACGCTGCAGTATGAAGGATGCAATACCTCGGCTTTCCACTGAACACAGCTCTTCAGATGTCCAAGCACAGGCTGAGATCATTGTCCGGTGAGTATAGAATGGGAGTTATCCTAACGTAACGGTTATTATGGGCAATCTGGACTCTGCTATCTATTTCTGTCGACCTCCTGACCCGCCCAGTGACGACCACGGTATCCATCGTCCCAGCTGTGTGGTAAGCTCAAAGAAACAGGATTTGCCCAATTAAAACGTCACACGACTATTTCATTATCTCAATATCATGTTTCGTTTCATTACCTTGGAATCAGCTCGCTGAAATTTTCTTTCTTCATGAGCGAAAATCCGTGGGTTTCAGAGCTTGGTAGAGCTAGCTCATTTGTGGATTATTCATCCGGTGCTTAGTTTAGTTGACGGCTTTTGGCTATAAGTGAAAGGGTGAGTGAACCCTCTCTTGCTTTACCATCATGACGCCTTACACGCTCCCTTGCGCAGATGGGTCTTTATCTCTTTTGCAAGTCATGGAGTTCCACGCGAAGGCAAACCCAGATCATCCGCTATTCAGATATGACTCACCCTCCACACCCGAGGGATACGAGGATATCACCTGGCGCCAGGCGGTGAATCTATTTGATACAACCGCTCAGATTATTCGAGGCCGCCTCGGAGCCGCTGTCGACCGCACGCCTCCGCCCGTAGTGGGAATCCTTGCCTCTACCAGTACGTTCCCGCGTCTTCCATCAAGATAAAATGGATTTATTCCGCAGGTTCTATCCTCTACGCCTTCCTGCTCTTTGGCACCCTGCGCGCAGGCTGCCCTGTATTCCCCCTGTCAACCAGAAACTCCGAGGCCGCCATTGCGCATCTCATCACTGAGTCTGGCGTGAACTACCTACTGGTTAGCCAAGACACACACATGCAAGACATTGCGCGCAAAGCGAATGACATCCTCCAATCGAAAAACGTCCATATCACCTTGATCTCGATCCCCACATATGAGGAGATCTGTGCTCACGACCGCGAAGATCGAGATGCTCTCCCCCCGCTGCAACCCATCGACGATGACCGGGTCCTGATCATCGCGCATTCTTCCGGTAATTATTGTATAACCATTGAAGCTATGTCTGACGCTCTCAGGATCTACATCATTCCCCAAGATCATACCTCTCACCCAGAAGTACTGCAGCAGAATTCCCGGACCACGTACACTGGTTTACTCTGGTGCACCATTCAAGCAGGTTACTCATATTATTCATGTCCAGACCTAGTCGATCTCAGCGCCAGAGTGCAAGCAGCGCACGGTGCCGCCATGTTTCGTATGTTCCTCCACCCTGTTCACCCAGAACAGACTCGAGTCTAAGTATCTAGACGCCATGGGGTTCTTGTGCATTATACGAGCGGTAAATAGCCTTTCTTACCTCGAACAGCTCTGTTCTCAATTACTTAGGTTTTCTTCGGTATGACCATATCACTCTTTCCCCCGACAGCAAATGCGGTCATTGCCACACCGGACCGAGTGCTTGCCTGCGCGCTGTCAACCAAGAGCACGGCGATACTATGCCCACCCATGTTTCTTGAGGTATTTACCCTACCATTACATGTTGCGGCCGAGCTTGCTAATCTCCGTACATAGCACTGGGCACAAGATCCCGCTAGTGTCAAAAAACTGCGGATGTTCACTCAAATCGTGCGTTCTCTCCGCTAGCCAGCCCACGTAGGCATCTTCTGCTCATACTTTCGATTTGGCTACAGGCTTGTCCAGATGCTGGGGGAATGATGTATCGCGGGTTCTAATTAGAGTGAAAATGCGATGTATAAAACGCTCTAATTAGAAGGATCGCGATACATCGCGTTAGAAGCGTTCCTTTTTTGAATTCAACAGTGCCCAGCCTATTCCATGCAGTGAGCTCGCTGCCGTAGTCGCTGTGATGCCAACATCCGCATTTGGCACACAATGATCAAAAGGTCTCGTCGTCGTCTACGACGATGAGCAGAAAAACTTCGGATAAAAAGTTCGAAAAAAATAGGATTTATGCGGCCAGACAGTAGCATACATGTGGTACAGTAGATAACCGAAAGCATCAGTAGGGACACCACAAAGAGCGATTTCCCCCTCATCACGCTTGGGGGAACGGCACCAGAAGCAAAAGGCTTATCCGTACCCGCGCAGCCCAGTGCACACGAAGCGCGTACCCATTCGCAAAATACACCCTGCCCCCACTCTCCTGCCCCACAGTGTACGGCGTGCCCACGCACACGACCGCACTTCTGGGCAGCGAAAGCGGGCTCGGGCAGCTCGTGTCCATACCCTGTGGACGTCACTCGATGCGTCTGCTGTGCGGGTGCCTTCCCGTTGGTCGTGGCTCCAACCGACGACCGAGAGAATGGGCTCGGGCAGCTCTGTCCGTGCTCGGCGAGAGCAGCGACGTCGATGTGTCTGCTGGGCAGATGCTTTCCCGTCTGTTATGGCGCCGAGCGACAGCCAGATGTGCACGAAAAGCACTGACAGCTCACCTTATCCTGGATCACCCTCAATGCTCCGCGGTTGAGTGTATTACAGCCTTGTACCGGGCCATGGGGAATCATTCGAGCATTTGCGGAGATCGGGTGCACTCGAGAAATGAGGTGTCAGGGTGGCATTCCCAAAGCTCTGGGCCATCGCTATGGGGTGGCGCTCCCAGCTGTGAGTTAATGAGGAAGCGTGTTGAGAGAAACATACATTGGGGCTTGTCTCCATCCGCATAGGTCTATACCAGGCGAAAACTGACCTATGGAGGTAAATACCGAAGCCACAGGGGAGTAGTTAGAACGACATACCATACACCTCATAACCCATGCATCCGACGCCTGTCCCCCGCACGCGCGCACCCTTGCATCGGTTCTCCTCCGTCTGATGACGTGTACATGATCGGTTTGGTGCAGCTCAAATCCCAACAGGAAAAGGATATAGAAGTGGCCTAGCAAGCATGCATTTGCTCTTGATCTGAAGGATGGGGTGTTCCGGGCAACTGTTGATGTTTTGAAGGGTGATAGATGAGGCAAGAGCGTAACCACTAAAAACACCGTGGAGAGCAAGAGACCGGCATTTCAGCGACCCCAGGCCAGTTGTACATCTAAGCTTTAGTCTCCCTTTGAAGGAATGCTGATTAGACGGGGTGGACACGTCAAGAGGTCAAGTCGTACAGTGGGAAGCTTAGTGGGAAGCGGAAAAGAGAGGCTGTCACACTTGTGATCGAGTGACATTCCGCTTTCGGTCGAGAAAGTTCGTCATTCATTCAGGGCTCTGGGGCACTTTGTTCAATATTAGACACCACAGAACATCTTAGAGTTACAAATGGAATCCGCGAATATAAAAAAAATTCCAAAAGGAGGGTACTCAAATGACAGTTACAGACAAAACAACGTGTTTTCTCTCTGGTTCCGGAAGACTGGTCTTTCTAGTTGTTCCCAGGTCGGCTACCTTCACTTACCAAGGACTAATATACATAAAGTACGATTGTTTAACCCGTATGAACAGGTCCAACGACCAGATAGAAATCTGGCCAATTTTGGTTGATTTCGAGACGAAGGAAAAGTTTCACGTAAGTTTGAACACCATATCAGATGTCAGAGAACCCAATCGAAGAATCTGATGCAAAAAAACTTGTGAAAAGAAGGTACTAAAATGACAGTTACAACCTAATTCTGCTCCGCTTGGACCCAAAAATATGTTCTCCCTTGGTTGGACCTCGTAGGAAGGGTCAGAGAGTCTAACCGTTTCGGAAATGTATAATATTTATGGACAGGAAGGTAGTATTCCAAAAAAATATGAAATAGGGTTCGTTTACAGGGCTGAGCTCAGTATGGTGATAGCCTTGTTTTCATGGACGAACATTGTAAATGTTAAAATTTCTTTCTACACGCATGAAAATGCTTCAGAGGGTACATCTAAGTTCATTTTTTCTGCCATTAGAGCAATATAGCATCTAAATGAGTGGCCGTTGACTAGAACCTAAAAAAACCGAGATTGGGTCGGCAGTCAGATTTGCGCTCACTGCATTAACTCAGAAAGGGTAAAACACATATGGATTACTTGTAATGGGATACAAGATACTGTAAATATATAAATTATACTGGAGTAATCTGCGCTCGAGCCACAAGATTGAGCTGTATGACAGGCAACAATGTACCGTGGTCAAAACCGGTGAAGCACACGCCCAGCGCAGCTATGCCACTTAACTCGGGGGGCAGAAATGTGGATGCATGGGGTCTAGTGTGGGGACGCGCCGATGGGCAGGCACCGGTGGCAGGAGCGCATGTAAAAGCAAGGGCAGCGGGAAGGCCAGAAACAGCGTAGCGGGCGCTCCATGGCAGCCAGGAGACTGAAAACCAGGCCGAGTGTGCAGGTGTATAGGATTGAGCTCAGGGAGGTGCCGATGGATTGGTACCGGCGGCGGAAGCGGGGCGTGGAAGTGGGGGTGGGTGGGAAACAAAAACTGACACAGTGTGTGCGCCAGGACAGCGAGGGGTCTGAGAAGTGGGGAGAACGTGCGGGTGTATTGGTTCGAGCGCAGGGAAGTGTCGCTGGCTGGGTGCGGGCGGTAGGAGCACGCATGGAAGCGGGGGAGGGGTGAAAAAACTAAAGTCGGCACAGCGGGCGCCCCAGGACAGCCAGGGAGCTGAAACGCCAGTCGGACATGTGAGTATACCTTCTCGAGCATGGAGAGGTGCCGATGGCCGGCTACTGGCAGTGGGAGCGCGGGTTGAAGCGGGTGAGCGTCTGGAAGCCAAAACAAACGAAGCGGGCGCACCAAGATAGCCAGAGGTCTAAAATGTCAGGTGGACATGCGAGCATACTGGTTCAAGTGTGTATAGGTGCCGACGGCAGGCTATAGGCCGTGCGAGCGCGCGTGGAAGCGGGTGAGCATGCGGGAGCTAAAGCCCACGTAGCGGGCGCACCAAGACAGCCAGAGGGCTAAAACGCCGGGTGGACATGGGGGCGTACTGGTTCGAGTCCGGGGAGGTCCCGCTGGCCGGGTGCAGGCACTGTGAGCGCTCCTGGAAGCGCGGGAGCGCGTGGGAGCAAAAACCGGTGCAGTGGGCGCCCCTGGGTGGCCAGAGAGGTGTAAGCCGGGGTGCAGGTGCAGAGGCATAACTATAATTGCAGAGTCATATCGCCGGGCGGGCCCAGGCGGCGGGAACGCGCGTGGAAGGGGCAGGAGCGCTGGGAGTAAAAACGAAATGTGGAGCCATGTGGGCGTATTGGGGCAGAGCAGAAAGATTTTGGAGTATTTATTATACAGTAAAGAGGTTGCGGGGAGTTCCAAAGGCTGCAGACGCGAGAGAGCCCGGTGGTGCTAGCAAGAATGGTGGCAGAGGAGAAGGGGAAGGAAATGAACAACAAGAGCAAACAACATGCATCATCCTAATTAGTGCAACATTGCGTTGCTCATTAGGCACTAATGCGGGCTCTAAATGTCCTACGAAGCTAGGTAACACTTAAATTACATCCATATCACATACACTGACAATCCCCGTTCCGCGGGAGGTACGGGTGGAAAGTACCTAAAATGGAAGGGGCGGGAGGTGTACAGCCACCCGACTGTGCTGCGACGTCCGATTGTCGGTCCAATGCCGCCACGTGATGGCAAATCACACACATAGTAGGCCTACTAAAAGAGGCAAGCCTCTAACGCGATATATCGCGAGCCTTCTGATTAGAGCGTTTGATACATCGAGTTTTTCCTCTAATTAGAGGCCCGCGATATATCAAAACCCCAGATACGCCTGCAGGCTTTCGCTGGAGGCCCGCTCGCCCGGTCCGTGGGCGATGCTCTGGACAGGAGTGGGGTAACATTGACAGTCGTATACGGAATGTGCGTACCATTGGATCCCGCAGCATTCACATAGTCACGAACCCTCTTGCATACAGCACCGAGGTCGGCACCATATCGCAGCCATCTTCGGGTGAGTGTCGGTTGTTGGTGTTCTCGTCGTTTCTATACCGCTAATGATGTACAATACGGTAGCGGCGCACGGCAATGGCTGGGAATATTTTCAGGTGTGTTGTGCTGTTGTCCCTCTTACCACAATCACCGACACCGCACCGTAGTTTCATCCATCATTGGAGCCGGTGCTCGTCCCTGTGGACGGTGATCCCACTGGGTCGTTATTTCAACTCATAGTGAAGGTACCCGCCAGCTCAACTCGTACATGAACGCAATTCATTCTGATACTCTGTTGAATATGTCCAGCAATCTGAGACGAACTGTTTGGTGCTGCCTAATACAGAGGTCGACGGTATCCTGGCATACGATACAAACGACATCCTACAGCGTCACCCAACAGCGCCGACATTTTACAGAGTGTATGGGCGTGCCGGTATGTTTGCGATACATATAACTATTTGCATGCTAGGATCTTCATCATTTGCTAGACGATCAGATCATGCATTCTGTGAGTCCATGTTTTCTGCGGCGTAGGCCTCGAAATATTTCTAATTCCGTATGTAGAACGGCGAGAAGACCAATCCCGGGCCCATAGGTGGGAGATGCTCCTGCCGGTCGGGGAAATATCTTGACCATACACGGTAGAGCAAATTCTTGCGCAGGATCCGCGCGTCAAGGCCGCCATCATGTTCGGTCGTGAGCGGCCGCATGCCGGCGTTGTAATCGCTCCATCCCAAGGCGTCCTCGACGTGGAGGCGTTCCGAAACGCCATCTGGTATGAACAGATCATGTCCTGTGAAATTTGATGACCATGATATATGTAGGCCCACAGTTGAGCAAGCAAACGCCACCGCGCCGAGCCATTCACGACTTTTCAAAGATGTACGTGGTTCGTCTTCAGTTGAGTCTTCGCCCGCATATTTGTAGATGATTGTGCTGGCTACGCCGTCGCGCCCCTTCCAGGTGACGGCGAAGGGTACGCCACGCAGACAGGCGATCCTCGAGGATTATGCGCAGGACATCGACGCGGCCTATGTTGCTTTCAACCGTGTGCCGGCACGAGCCGACCCTCAGGTGCACGGGTCCATTTCAGTCAACGATGCCTTGGAAATCGTGCGGGGCCAGGTTCACACCCATGTTCAGCCCAGCATCTCTGACAACGAGAATTTATTTGATGCCGGGATGGACAGGTACGCATCGTCGCGTCATTCTCATCAAATGGTCAGCATCAACGCAAACGGTAGTCTTCTCGCGGCACGGATCCGACGTGGGATCATACAACTTTTAGGTGGGCGAATTCCCGAGATGGTCGCCCAGGCGCTGCCGGACGATGTCGTCTTCACGTCCCCCACCATCGCACAGCTGGCGTCATTGGTCTACGGTGTCGGTATCGGCGCGTCGGCGGTCACTGACAAGCCCGATACACCGTTCAAAAATGTGCCCGCTTCGATCCTCGACAATAAGGACAACACGATCGTGCGTCTACGCGAGCCAGCAGTGGGCGAGCCACCGCTGATCCTCGTCCATGGTGCGTCTACCCGGGCCCAGCCTGTAGACTAGTGCTGATGTTCCATTGGCAGGTGCCGGCGGCTTCATATACGGATTTCTCTACCTTCAGAAGCACTTCCACACTGGACTGTGGGCGATACAGGCCGTACCTGAGACACCGCTCACGAGTTTCGTTACCCAGACAGATTTTTATTATAGGAAAATTAAGGTGCGTAGAATACGGGGATATTCGATATTCGTGCTGATATAGGTGGTTCCTGCGCAGGAGGCGCAGCGAACGGGGCCGTATCGCATCGGAGGGTACTCTGCCGGCGCGTTCATAGCGTTCCGTATCGCGAAGCTACTCGAGGAACATGGCGACACCGTAATACAGCTCGCGCTCATCGACAGCTCGCCTTTGGTCGCCCTCGCTCCACGCACGGGGAACACACACACGGTTGAGACGGATTTTCCGACCCGCAGACACTAAAAGCGCACCACGAGCGGGGCGTGCGCGCACACTGTGCATCGATGCGTCGGTACAAGGACCCCTGGTGGCCGAAGTTTGCGGATTGCGTATGGGAGCGGTGGAACGGCCGCATACGGGCGGAGGAAATGTCGGAGCTGATGGCGGCGATGTATGAGAATATGATTGTGGGTTCCGCCAACGCATTCGAGTTTGCTTTGAGCCTCGCAGGTGAGCGCCGGGTGTATGCAGAGGTTATGCGCGGGATGATTGCATGGATGGGAGAGGTGAAGGCGCCGGTGACATTATACAAGGCCTCGCGTGGCATGGTTGCAGGTCTTGCGCCTGAGGCGCAGAAGGAATGGTGGGCGCTCGGCCTGGACTGGTGTTGTACCGAATTGCGAGTAGTGGAGGTGGACGGAGATCATAGGGACATCATAAACCGAGATGAGCTTGTCGAAGATCTTCAGAACATAGGTACATAGTATGGCGGTCAAACTGCACATTGCTGCAACTTTTTTGATGCCCATGCCGCAATTTTTTAGCTAGGGTACTGAGTAATTGTAGATAAATTGTATATGGAACATTCGACAGCACGAGTAGTATGCATTCTGTAAAAGTATGTGTGACGCGTAGGGAAATACATGCCCAAAAGAGTGCTTGACGGACGGCGAAGACTCAAGAGCCAAAGTGGGTGTCCAGAAAAGGCAATTCGATGACCATATTTGGACTCGGATCCTCGAAACGCGCCGAGTCCGGTCGAGGGCTAGGAGCACAGAACGCAGACCCTACATGTCTCTCTAATCAGCACGGACTCCGGCGCGTGGATCAGGGGTCGCGAGTTGATTTTTTTAATTTTTAATTTAGGCATTCATGCGCGATGCCCGCGTGCTTATGTGCATCGTATCGTGTGGTAACCTATCCACTTTCGCACCGGGGGGGGGGCCTAAAAAAACATCTAAAATTGGCGCACATATAGGTCTTGATGAGAGAACAATATTCCGTCTACAAATGTTGATTTGCTAGGGACATTTTGATCACAACCGGGGCCGCAACTAGGGCACAGGCTAGCCCCCCCCCCCCCCCCTTCAAAAAAAAAGAAAGAAAGAAAATGGACATACAGATGCAGACAACTTAGAAAACCATATTCCATTGTTGGAGTATGTTGGTATGTTGGTGGCAGTCGCCATTAGGGTTGTTCATCTCATTGGTAAGTAGTTAGATGTACTATGTTCTGAGCTCGATCGCGAACCGTTTTATGATGAATTAGAAATACTATGCTGCTATCGAAACCCTAATATAAGATATGAAGATACGGCGTTCGACGGACTTCTCGTTAATAACACGAAGCAGATGGGCCAATACTTTTCAACGAGTCTTGTTTGAGTCTTGTCTGCGCGATTACCTGATTCATTATGGATGATTACAAGGTATAGATGCAGCTATAATTATTTCAATAAATTAATTAAGCGGTAAGAGCTCGCAAATAATTTAGACAGTCTCTTTCTCCTTCTTCGAAGGAAATATTCTCGAAAGCGTGGAGTTCCTCCTGGGCCTCGGCTTTTCTTGCTCAACAGCGTCTGTCTTCTTGTATTTATCCTTGTCCGGTGTGACAGTCAGAAAGCTGACGAAGCCAGACCACAAATTATTCGGGATCATCGAATGCTCCTCGGAATGCAACATCGGCTGGTCCGCGATGCGCGCCAGGCGGAGCGCTTCCTGCGTGTCCCTGCGCGAAACGATGCTGCTCGGTGGCGGATTCTCGTTCGCATCCAGCGCCCAAGCCCAGCTCCAGCTCCCAGAGGACGCCAAAAGCCCATCCTTGATCCCCATCACGGTCGTCTGCGTCTTATCCTCCGACATGTCGTCCTCCCGCTTCGCCTTCGCATCCGCCTCCCGGCCAATAAAGTTGTGCAGCATGTTCATATTCCTTACAATGTCCTTCTTCGCGCGCTCCAGGTTCCGCTGGCGATGTTTCTCCACCGTCTTCGATGCGCCGGCGAACTTGCGGTCCCAGCGCTGCGTCCCGTCGAGGAACCGCCTCGCCGCGAGCTCCGAGAAGACCCCGACGTTCTCCGGCGCGACGCTGAACGCGACGAGATCCGCCTCTGCTTCCAACGGGCGCAAGACCCCGCGCGTGGAGACGCGTTCGCGAACCATGATATTGTCGCCCGCCGTCCACTCCGCATCGGTGTACACAGCAGGGTCGCCTGCCGCGCGCTCGCCGTCCATCGGCCCCGGTATCGGCGTCCTGGGCGTAAACCGCGGTCCGGCAACATCGCTCGATGTCGATTCATTTCTGCTAGATGGCGTCGAGGCGGCGCTCGGGCGGGACGGGCTCAGGTACGAGAAATAGGATCCAGTGCGATTGGGCTCGAGCTCGGATTCGCCGTTGAGTTGTAAGCTTGGAGCGCCGCCAGGCTTGATGGGCGGCGGGAGAGTGGGTGTTCGAAAAATGGACACTCGTTTAGGGGTAAGAGTAGACCTGGCGCGCCGTAGACCGGTTTCTTTTGGAACGTCTTGTGCGGTACTGTCGTTCGAAACCAGGATAGTGTCATTCGTATGATTAATAGGACCAAGCTGTGAAGAAGGCAACGCTGGAGGATCGCTCGGGTCCAATTTCTCGGGCCGTGGTGTACTACTGCCAGCACTAGGCGGCGGCGGTTGCTTCATGCCCGTAACCGTCCTACAAAAGGTCGCAATCGCGCGAAAACAGAATTTTCCCGGAGTGGTAAAAGAAAAGAGAACAGGTAGAGCATGTGCCGTGTCTGCAGTATCATGTCGTTAGACTCGAATTTGGGAGAGAACGAGGAGAGGACAGCGGACCATCGTAGACCTGCAGATGCACCTTTGTAGGCCCAAACTTCTTCTCAATTCCGTCGAGAGGCGGGTACATCGCACGTATTTCCTCTTTCAAGGGGTACTTCTCAGGATTCGCTGCCTTGTGCGCTCTAGATGCCGCCTTGGGTTAAACCAGGTGGTGCAGGGAAATCTCATAACCTACGTATAGATGATCTCATCCCGGAGAACCTCCTTATCACTGGCGATAATAAGCAGCGGTGGCAGGCCACCAAGGTAACTCAACGCGCCGGAGATGAGTGGATGCACGATGAGCGAGTTTTGCACGTAAAGGTGGATCTGTCTATCAATACGCAGCTCTTCACCCGACATGGCCGTGAAGGTGATGATTTCGCTATCGCGCGGAAGGGGAGTCGTCGCGCCCATGTCGACAGACTCCATGGATTTTCGGGTTTGGGGAACGGGTGCATCGGGCACATCGAGCGTAACCGATGACGCGGAGGCGGTGGCGGGGCCGGGTGGCGTCGGGGGCCGGGGACCGTCCTTGAACGTGTTGCGGATCCATGTGCGCAGGGACGCGTGCACTTCGCGGCTCATATCTTCAGAGGGTGGCGGCCATAACGAACTTGGCTTATGGAACGAGAGCCCGAAGTCGGGGATGACGTCCTGCGATAAATTGAGACAGTCAATTCAGTGACAGGAACTCGTTTTCATACCGTTGCGGTGTTCATATGAATGCTGGGGAAGGAGTGCGTCAGGTCGCACCACGGCGATGTAAGCACTCCGCCCGCGGGTAAAGGAAGCCCAGTATCGCGAAGCACTTGTAACAGAGCCAGCGTCAGACCCCCTCCGGAAGAATCGCCTGCGACCACGATGTGAGCAGGGTTCACAGGTCGATGTGAAGCGTCAGGCGGTGGCCTGATCAAATACAAGTCTGAAAAGAGGGGTCAAGGCAACGGAAGGAGCTGACAACAAGAGGGACGCACAGGCAGCGACAAGATCTTGCAAGGCGCAGGGGAAGGGGTATTGTGGAGACAGCCGATAATTTATGGCGAACAGACGACCATTTATTTTCGTGGCATGTCGTTGAATACTAGATCGCTCTTGGTCAACACTTCCAAAGTAATAACCCCCTTTGCCGTCATGTTAAGAGCAGAATCTAAGTAAACAATCATACGTACCTCCATGGGCGTAAAGGATACAACGCATCTCGTCCATATGTGCCTCGTAAGGTGCAGAGTCGGCCGCGGCGTCGACCGGGGCTTCAGCTGGGGTCTTGGATTTATTATTCATCTTGTAGCGCCGTTTCGCTTCTTGCCAGTCCTTTTTGGCCGTGACCCACTGCGCGTCAACCCTGAGAAAAGTTGAAGCCAAATTAATCGTATGCTCAATGCCTAGCTTACCCAGGAACACCTCGAACTTGCCACCACTTGCAGCCCCCGACCATCTTGCGCGCAATGTCTTCTCCGCCCAAAGCAGTGATGAGATACTGAGCGGCTTCGTCACAGCAGGACATGGGTATCACGAGTCTGACCACATGCACCCAGGGGGGCGACAGAGTGCGTGTATTCGTAAAGGCTGCTTGACGTTAAACGGTATGGAAGATAAAATAGAATAAGAACTACCTTGCAGTTCTTCAACGGTATGGCTGCGATGCTTAACATGAATTGAATGAAAGTTAGAAATTTGGATTCTTACTAGCTGGCGGCATTAGTGAAAGTCTTGACATCGAAGCTTCAGAACATGAACCAATCACAGCAAATCCTGGATATACCTTGGCGATGTTAAATACTTCATCATACAGCAATTCCTCACGGCGGAGGGGGGTATCGGTGTTGTGATGATTGTCCGCTTGAGCCTTGCGCTTCAGACGTTCAAAATAATGTTTAACGAGGGTCTCAAGCACAACGGGACCAATCTTGAGGCCAGCTTGTGTGGTGAGGGCGTTCATTTACGGGGACGGTGAAAGTGCAGTGAGCGTTCTTGATGACGAGTTAGAAATACTGTGCTGCTGTCGAACAGGCGTCCAAACCTTGATATCAGATACATATGAAGATACAGCGTGATTATCCTCCGACGGACTTATCGAGGTGCATCTTTTCAACGAGTCTTGTTTGAGTCTTGTCTGCGCCATTACTTGCTTCATTATGGATGATTACAAGGTATAAATGCAGCTATAATTATTTCAATAAATTAGTTAAGCGGTAAGAGCTCGCGAATAATCTAGACAGTCTCTTTCTCCTTCTTCGAAGGAAATATCCTCGAAAGCGTCGAGTTCCTCCTCGGCCTCGGCTTTTCTTGTTCGACAGCGCCACTGTCCTCCGTCTTCTTGTATTTATCCTTGTCCGGTGTGACAGTCAAAAAGTTGACGATCACAGACCACAAATTATTCGCGGTCATCGAATGCTCCTCGGAATGCAACATCGGCTGGTCCGCGATGCGCGCCAGGCGGAGCGCTTCTTGTGTGTCCCTGCGCGAAACGATGCTGCTCGGGGGCGGATTCTCGTTTGCATCCAGCGCCCAAGCCCAGCTCCAGCTCCCAGAGGACGCCAAAAGCCCATCCTTGATCCCCATCACGGTCGTCTGCGTTTTATCCTCCGACACGTCGTCCTCCCGCTTCGCCTTCGCATCCGCCTCCCGGCCGATAAAGTTGTGCAGCACGTTCATATTCCTTACCGTGTCCTTCTTCGCGCGCTCCAAATTCCGCTGGCGGTGTTTCTCCACGGTCTTCGACGCGCCGGCGAACTTGCGGTCCCAGCGCTGCGTCCCGTCGAGGAACCGCCGCGCCGCGAGCTCCGAGACGACCCCGATATTCTCCGGCGCGACGCTGAACGCGACGAGATCCGCCTCTGCTTCCAAGGGGCGCAAGACCCCGCGCGTGGAGACCCGTTCGCGAACCATGATATTGTCGCCCGCCGTCCACTCCGTGTCGGTGTACACAGCCGGGTCCCCCGCCGCGCGCTCGCCGTCCATCGGCCCCGGTGTCGGGATCCTGGGCGTAAACCGCGGTCCGCCAACATCGCTCGCTGTCGATTCATTTTTGCTAGACGGCGTCGAGGCGCCGCCCGGGCGGGACGGGCTCAGGTACGAGAAATAGGATCCAGTGCGACTTGGCGATTTGGGCGGCTCGGGCTCGGATTCGCCGTTGACTTGTAAGCTTGGAGCGCCGCCAGGCTTGATGGGCGGCGGGAGAGTAGGTGTTCGGAAAATGGACAGTCGTTTGGAGGTGAGAGCAGACCTGGCGCGCCGTAGACCGGTCTCTTTGGGGACATCTTGTGAGTTACCGTCGTTTGAAACCGGGATAGTGCCATTCGTATGATTAACAGAACCAAGTTGCGAAGAAGGCAAGGCTGGGGGGTCGTTCGGGTCCAACTTCTCGGGCCGTGGTGTACTACTGCCAGCACTAGGCGGCGGTGGGTGCTTCATGCCCGTGACCGTCCTACAAAAGGTCGCAATCGCGCGATAACAGAATTTTCCCGGAGTGGTAAAAGAAAAGAGAACAGGTAGAACATGTGCAGTGTCTGGCATATCATGTCGTTAGACTCGAATTTGGGAGGGAACGAGGAGAAGACAGCGGACGGACCATCGTAGACTTGCAGATGCACCTTCGTAGGCCCAAACTTCTTCTCAATTCCGTCGAGAGGCGGGTACATCGCACGTATTTCCTCTTTCACGGGGTACTTCTCGGGATTCGTCGCCTTGTGCGCTCTAGATGCCGCCTTGGGTTAAACTAGGTGGTGCAGGGAAATCTCACAACCTACGTATAGATAATCTCATCCCGGAGAACCTCCTTGTCACTGGCGATAATAAGCAGCGGTGGCAGGCCACCAAGGTAACTCAACGCGCCGGAGATGAGCGGATGCACGAGGAGCGAGTTCTGTGCGTAGAGGTGGATCTGTCTATCGATACGCAGCTCTTCACCCGACATCGCCGTGAAGGTGATGATTTCGCTATCGCGCGGAAGGGGAGTCGTCGCGCCCATGTCAACAGACTCCATGGATTTTCGGGTTTGAGGAACGGGTGCATCGGGCACATCAAGCGTAACCGATGACGCGGAGGCGATGGCGGGGCCGGGTGGCGTCGGGGGCCGGGGACCGTCCTTGAACGTGTTGCGGATCCATGTACGCAGGGACGCGTGCACTTTGCGGCTCATATCTTCAGAGGGTGGCGGCCATAACGAACTTGGCTTTTGGAACGAGAGCCCGAAGTCGGGGATGACGTCCTGCGACAAAATGAGACGGTCAATTCATTGACAGGAACTCGTTTTCATACCGTGGCGGTGTTCATATGAATGCTGGGGAAGGAGTGCGTCAGGTCGCACCACGGCGATATAAGCACTCCGCCCGCGGGTAAAGGAAGCCCTGTATCGCGAAGTACTTGTAACAGAGCCAGCGTCAGACCACCTCCAGCAGAATCGCCTGCGACCACAATGTGCGCAGGGTTCACAGGTCGATGTGAAGCGTCAGGCGGCGGCCTGATCAAATACAAGTCTACAAAGAGGGGTCAAGGTAACAAGAGGAGCGGACAACAAGAGGGACGCACAGGCAGCGACAAGGTCTTGCAAGGCGCAGGGGAAGGGGTATTGTGGAGACAGCCGATAATTTATGGCGAACACACGACCATTTATTTTCCTCGCATGTCGTTGAATACTATATCGCTCCTGGTCAACACTTCCAAAGTAATACCCCCCTTTGGCGTCATGTTAAGAGCAGAATCTAAGTAAACTAAACAATCATACGTACCTCCATGGGCGTAAAGGATACAACGCATCTCGTCCATGTGTGCCTCGTAAGGTGCAGAGTCGGCCGCGGGGTCGACCGGGGCTTCAGCTGGGGTCTTGGATTTATTATTCATCTTGTAGCGCCGTTTCGCTTCTTGCCAGTCCTTTTTGGCCGTGACCCACTGCGCGTCAACGCTGAGAAAAGTTGAAGCCAAATTAATCGTATGCTCAATGCCTATCTTACCCAGGAACGCCTCGAACTTGCCACCACTTGCAGCCCCCGACCATCTTGCGCGCAATGTCTTCTCCACCCAAAGCAGTGATGAGATACTGAGCGGCTTCGTCACAGCAGGACATGGGTATCACCAATCTGACCACATGCACCCAGGGGGGCGACGGAGTGCGTGTGTTCGCAAAGGCTGCTTGACGTTAAACGGTATGGAAGATAGAATAGAATAAAAACTACCTTGCACTTCTTCAACGGTATGGCTGCAACGCCTAACATGAATTGAATGAAAGTCAGAAATTTGGTTTCTTACTAGCTGGCGGCATTAAGGAAAGTCTTGACATCGAAGTTTCAGAACATGAACCAATCACAGCAAATCCTGGATATACCTTGACGATGTTAAATGCTTGATCATATAGCAGTTCTTCGCGGCGGAGGGGGGTATCAGTGTTGTGATCATTGTCCGCGTGAGCCTTGCGCTTCAGACGTTCAAAATAATGTTTAACGAGGGTCTCAAGTACAACGGGACCAATCTTGAGGCCAGCTTGTGTGGTGAGGGCGTTCATTTACAGGGACTTGACGGAAAGTGCATGGATACTCCACACGACGAGCGCGCGTGCGGTTACCCCATAGTCGTGATGATCGCTTGACATAAGCGCAGAACCGTAATCCCGTTCACAGCCTTGTACAGCTCTGAATTTTCGGTTTCAGCTTTGAGGTCTTGTGTTGGTCTTGAGGCCTTGAGGACGGAAGTTCAAGTCAAGGCTGCTTAAGGATAATTTCGTCGACATAAAAGTCGTGTCGATTTTTGGCACTCGGCGCTGATGGTTGATAGTACTACAACAGTGTCTACTGCATATCGTGTATCTACATATTAGCATTATTGCTCTTAAGATTAACAGGAAGCAAGTTCAATATCCAAAGGACGCTTCCTGATCCACTCTCGCAGCCGATCTTCTCCGCTCCGCTAACGACATCTCTTCCGTGCTCTGTCTCCTAGCATTCCTCCGTAATCTCCATTCGGCGGCATCTTCAGACGGCTTTTCATGCCCGCTCGACACCGGGACATCGTTTCCCTCCTCGACAGTCTGTTGTTCGGCGTCGGTATTGTGAATAGCAAACTCCATGGGCAGCATCACTGCGCGGTCGACAGCTACGGGCAAACCACGATGGCGACCCCGAAGCATGACCAAGCACACGATCAGCTTCGAAAGAGGCGTGAAGGCCCCGGAAAACGAATAGTTTTCCTTTAAAGACGTCAATGAGAAATTTCGTAAATGGGGTAAAACTTACAGTGGGGATACCGAGACTCAGGCCGACCGTGCCATAGGCCGAAACAAGCTCAAAGACTGGAACTGGTCTTCAATAAAAGATACCGAGTTGGGGGCACACACTGACCGACAGAGAATATATTGAACCAGCCAAAATTCTCCTCCAGGTCGATGTTACTCCGCTGCAGAGACGATCAGGAATGATGATCCGATATATTAAATATAAAACGCACCTCAATAATACAAACGAGGAAGATGGCGAGTCCCAACCACCACATATCTAGAGCTCAATAAGAAAATAATAATTCGAGAGCGGCGGAAATAATACCGAACGCAAGCTGTTTCCGGGCATGCATAGCAAGATACCTGCTCCATACTGTGATTCTATTCTCGCCGGTCGGCTTGAAGTTGTCTTCGTCATCGTCGGAGTCGTCGTTGTCCCGGAAGACACCGAGTGATTGTTCCTCGTACACGTTCGTAGACCGAACACTTGTCTAATAGTCAGGGTTTGAAACATTGAAGTACGACCAATTATCGCACCTCATGGCTATGGGATCTATATCATAATCATTTAGGGTGTTTCTGTTTCCGATGCAAGAAGGGGAGGCCACATACAGACGCTGATATACATCATGATGAGATACAGAACCCTGTGCAAGACCATTGAGTATGACGGCGATCCTAATCCAATAAACTCACTTGACAGCAGGCGCAAGGGCCGACAACGCAACAGTCCCAAACCCAGCCGCTCGGACGGCAATGGCCTGTAACAGCCCAATAATAAACCGGACGTTCAGTGGAATACCATCAATCGCCGGATTCCCGATGTCTAAAACCATGAAGAAAAACCAGTCCGTCAAGCTGGAAGAGTGATAAAATTAGTGAGGCTTTTGTAGAGCATTCGAATTGGTACTTCAACGTCAACACCACGGTGAGGAGGAACCAAGTCTGGTGTGAAGGGAAGAGGTATATGAAGCATCTTCGCGGGTGATCGAGGAGAAAGTGAAGGGTCTCGCTTGACCGAGAGCCCTCCGGGACAATGTGGGCTAGTGTCCATCTAGACACAGTCAGCAGGTGTCGAAACTACAGGATGATACTCACATTGTCAATCTCAGGCTGCAGGATAATCGTGGTTAGTTAATTGTATGAGGATCTTAAAAAAAACATACAAGATGGGCTGCAATACATGTAAGCTGAGAGTAAATTGAAAGCAGGATTGACTTACGAAAGCGGTGTTGCCGGCGAGAACGAGGAGTACCATAAAAACAATCATGGGGTAGGCTCGCTGGAATGGCACCTAAACTGTAATGAGCGGGTGGTCGGAATATTCTGCATTCGTATTACCATTGACTGATCAACAAGCGACATTCCAGTATTCGTGTACGCCGACACAACTTGGAAAAGGGAAAACCTGAAGTCATTATGAGTTAAATGAAGTCCATGATCGAGTGCTCTGCCCACCATGTTGATGGAAGTTTTTTGTGCTGCATCGGTGGCAGAAAATTGTGGTCCCATCTAGATTGCGCCATATAGGGCGCAATGACAGTAAAAGCAATCAACTGAACACCGATATGATACTGAGAACAATGAGTTGCGCTCGATTAAGCATTGAGAAGAAACTTACTCCTGCTACGATCCAGAGCAGGGCTTTAAGAGCACGATACTCGACACCCCCCAGCTCATCTTGCTGCTCCCGAGTCAATTGGTGAAAAGCCGAATTGCGTCCTACGATGGCATTAAAAGAAATATACGGCGCGGGTTTGGCTCCAACGACGCCATTCAATGTCGTGGTTCTTGGTATCGTCATCGTCCGGGTCAGTTTCCGCTGCAACTTGGGGAAGAATCGGGTGAAAATATCTCGGGCAATCTCATGTGGCATAGGAAAGCCGCCGAAGCCACTATGTTTGGTGTGACGGCCGGACGCATAAGTATGGGTGGTCATATGCTGGGTCAAGGCTTCTTGTGGGATCCAAGACCCTCGACGGGTTGATCCTTTACGCACGTCAGTCCGCAGATGGAATCGGAAAGTGAGGTAGCCTACTTCGATCTTGAGAGTGCATCGACTCTTCATATTCAGGAATTTGTGGTCGTTCAATGCGAGCACGACGAGGGACAACATCGGGGGCAAACTCTACAGTTGCCGTGCGAGGAAATGGCGTCCCTGTTGCTATTGTGCCAGACCGCGGGAAGGAAGCTATGTAACTTGCTCAGAACACCACAAAAGAACAGAAAAGCAACTGACGAGTTACGGGCGATGGCGGTAGGGGAGATACACGTCCGGGATCAGATAACCTTCGTCTGGTTTGTTCTGTCAGTGAATATCAAGCAGATTTAAGGTCGACTAACCCCCGCGGCGCAAGATGAGAGGGAGAGGAGGGCGAAACGGGCGGTGCATCTTCAGGGAGGGCTTTTGGACTTGATACTAGATTATCCGTAAATTTAGGTCTCTCGAGCTCTACCGAGCCATTTTTTTCCGCATCGCCTTCCAGGTCCGGGTTGCGAGCTTTGGGGGCCTCACTCTGACCTTCGCTGATCCATCCACTCGGATTGACAAGTTGCGGTGGATGGTCCATGCGGCGAATCATTTCTGGTTTGAGTTTGCGCATGAAGCCCCTTTTCTTCGGTTTCTCATCGTGGTTGGAACTGCTTGACTCTTCAACTGCCGAGAGGACGGTACCCCGGGAAAGAAGGGTGCTGATGCGACGGGTCCACGGTGGAGGTGATTTCTCAGTTTCTCCTATTTCTAACGCCCTGGCCTTCGCCGCCTCAATAATATGGTCGAATTTCTTCGCGAAATAATATCTATAATGTAGGGCGGTTAGTGCCCTCGACAGAAAGACCGGAGTAGCGCGTACTTTCGCAAGTAAACCATAACCCACGAAACCACCACCTTTGCGGACCGTGAGGAGACGGCAGGAGAAGGCGTTGCGACTTACAGGACTACCCAAGCACATCTGCACGAACAGGATGACCTGCTGCCATCCAGTCAAGGAACTGAGGTCTACGGTGGCTAGACCGCAGACTGTTATGGCACTAACGCAATTGTAGAGCGCATCGATGTAGGAGACACGATATTGGCCATTGCTAGCGTAAAATATGCCAGAAAATAGGAGCGGCGTAAAGGTGCTGTTCCTGATTAGGATCAACGTCAAGCGAAGCTGGAAATAGGCTCACAAGAAGAGGATGTGGACGCGGTAAAAGTTTAGCTGCTTCCTTATGGCTTTCCAGGTCGAACTCATTCGCCACGAAAGGGCAAGGATCGTCGATCATACCGAATGCAAATTGTCCTTGGCGCACCACAATGCTGTGCTGCATCTGTCCGGAAAGCAAGCTTGGTTCTGCTCAAGCTAGGTTATGTACATGTGCATGCTAATCTGTGCAGAACAGAGCGGGATAACAGGGAAGGAATATTGTGGTAACAGGATCGAAATATTGTACCTACGAGAGAATAAAAAAAGAAGGAAAAACTAGATGCAATCAAGCAGAGTCGTAAGTATGTATACCAATGAGGTCTATGAGAGCAGCTCAAGAAGCTTGTCGGGTTCCAACGACTTGTCCGCAATGCGTGCAGTCCGCTCGCTATCGAAAGAAGCAGACTTCATCATCACGGCCATGTTGTTCGGGGCCTTGGGGGCGTCAATCGCAATATCCTCCAATATCTCGACAAGAGGGCTGAAACCCTCTTCGAGCGCGTCGACGGAACATAGCTCCTTCGACACAGCCCGAGTGAGGAAGTCTGCGACCAGCTGCGCATCAGCTTCCTTGCCCTCCACTGCCGTTCCGACCAGTTTCTCAACCAGGCGGCGATGATGTACGATGGGCAGGGCGGAGAAATAGACCTCGGCTTCGTCCAAATTCCGAACGGCAAAGAACTCCTTCGAGTCCTCGCCAATCTTCTTGTCCGCATCTTCCTCAGTCATTTCAGGCCCAGTCTCCTCCTCCTCGCTGTCGGAGCTATTGTCCGAGCCTGCTGGGGTGGCCTCCGCCGTAGCTGAACCTTGCTCTTCAGCAGCGGGTTTCGATCGGGGCTGGAGGATGAGCCGTCTGCGTTGTGCCGGCGCTTCGGGAGCAGCTGGGGCAAAAGTCAGCAGAATTCCTTGACTTGATAGCAGTTTATTACCTTTAGCGTCGGCCGGAGCTTCAGCAGTTTGACTGAGCATCGAGAACATGTTCTGGTTCGAGTTCGACCGAGAAAGAGATTCTCGCTTGCTATCCTTGTTCTTGCCGGAGAACACACTGCTTGGTCCAAAGGTCATCGGGAGCCCTTTGCTGTTGCTGCCGATTTTGCCGAAGTTGGAAAGATCTCCAGCCTTGGGCGGCGGTCGAGGAGTATTGCCGGTCGCGACGTTTGTCCATCCGTCGGGGCCAGCTTGGAACTCTCCTCGCTCTCCGCCGCGTCGGGAGCCGCCTCGTGACATGCTCATTGTACGCTGATATGACTCCTTCTCTTGTGTTGCCTTTTCCTTCGCAGCCTATCGGATGCCTGTTAGTTGACGCCGGAACCGCAACGCTAAAGGCGCTTACAGCTTCATGTACGGCCGCGATCGTACTGGGGGCAGCGACCTGGGTCCTAGTGACCCATTTACGGTCACGGAGCTCAATAACATCCTAGAAACCAAGGATCAGATCACGACCAGAAAACATAAAGACTGAGGCGCACCTGCAACATGAACTGCATACGTGAGCTGACGTTGCTGCCTCTGCCGAGTTCCTTCATGCGAGAGAAATAGACATCCATATGCGCCCGGGCCTTCTGCGTATCGAGCAGAGCTCCAACAGTCGAAATGAGCTTGCACAAGCTCTCGATTTCTTCCTCTTCCGGATTCTCGACGTTCCCGAGGAGTTTCTTCACACACTCGTGCATGATACGCTCTGTCAACATCTGCAGCTTGAACAGCTCGCCGATGAACTTGATCAGACCGAGACCTTGTCGCTTTGCCTTCTGCGCAGCGTAGTACTCGTCCGAATAGAGAACAATCTCGTCGCCGGCCTCTCCAGAATCGGGATCGGCGGAAGACTTCTCGTTGGCGGCCTTGGCGGCCTTGTCCTCCATAGCTTTCGTCGCGGCGGCTGCGGCGGTAGCCTCCTTCGCAACCCAACCACGCTCGAAGTCCTCCTGACAACGGTTCAACAAGTACTTTCGGAAAAGCTGACCACCGGCGATCGGCTTTCCTTCAGCGTTCTTGATACCGTCGTCCTGCACCTTGGGGCTGATCTGCTCCATCATCTTCCTGCAAAGACGAGCGTACATCTCAGACCACGTCGCCTCATCCGTCGCCTTTTCGAACACGAGTCGAATGACCTGGATGAGCGTCCGACCATCCTTCTCCTTCTCCGACTTGTTCGCCCACTCGATGATCTGGTCCGAAATGGAGTCGAACTTCTCCATGGTCAACTTGTTCAGCAGACCCTTGACCTTTCGGTCGACGATCTCGGGTGAGTCTGGATCCACCGAGCCCACCGTCTTCCTGTCCCAGCGATTGGCGGTCACCTGCAAAGGCGGTGGGTTATCGAAGCCGCCCGGCGGGCCCATGGACATGCTGTTTCTGAAGTTGTCGTGAGACGGCTGGGAACCGTTCTTGTCCCGGGCCTCGCCACGCTTACTCCGCGTCCGTTTGCTGCCACTCAGCGAGGAGCTCACACCCGGTTGGCTCGCCGTACGAGTCATCGGTGCCGGCCGCCCGAACGGCGGGCCAACAGAAGAGCCGCTGACTGTTCTGAGACTAGACTCGAAGCGCTCCTGGCTGGACTTGGAACCAGCACCGAACTTGCCCATGTCGAACCCAGGCGCCGCCTTCGGGAATCCGGGGAATCCAGGCGTATTGTTGGGCCCGGATGCGCTGGAGATGGACGGAGTACGCCCCGGCCGGTGCGTACCTCCTCTCGAATTCGTGCGTGCCATCGAGTGTTGGTCGACTGGGCCGATCCCGATGGCATCAAGAGGAGGCAGCATGTCAGGCTTCTCTTTGCAGATCGACATGAATTGGAGGAGGAATTCGCGGTCGTATCTGTGTCAGCAGTTTAGCTTCCGACTCGACATGAAAGAGAAAATCACGCACCTGAACTTGCCATCTTTGGCGTTGATGTTGAGCTCGACCTTGGGCTCTGGATGTTTTCAGGGTAGGGAACGCGACTAAGGTCGTCGATGATACGGGCAGTAGCAAGAGCGGAAGGGAGGGCGGCGGGAATAGGTTGTTTGTGAACAGTTGTGAGATCGAGGCGGTCTGGCCGGTGGCGGGGAAACGCTACAGGAGCGGACGCCGCGGTCTCGATCCGGAGGGCGTCCTTGGACTTCTCCTTGATTGGAGTAGCCACATCGTCCTCGTCCTCGTCCTTGGGCTTAATAGTAATCTCCTGCACCTCGCCCTCTTCCTCATCCAATGAAGCGGGCTCTTCAGTTATGGTCGAGCTCTCGGCGGCGGCGGCGGCAGCGGCAGCGGCAGCAACAGCAGCAGCGTCCTCCTGCTCTTTCTTCAACCGTGCTTCTTCCTCCGCCTTCTTGATTCTCTCCTTCTCCTCCTCCTTCTGCAGACGCTCCTTCTCCTCCTTCTCCTTGCGGGCCTTCTCCTCAGCTTCAGCCTTGGCCTTCGCCGCCTCCTCTTCCTTCTTCTGTAGCTCCTCCAGCCGTACTCTCTCCTTCTCCTCTGCCTCCTTCCGCTTTCGCTCCTCCTCAACCCGTATCTTTTCCTTCTCCTCTTCCTCCTTCCTCAACCGCTCCTTCTCCTTCTCCTCCTTCTCCTTGCGTTCCTTCTCCTCAGCTTCCGCCTTTGCCTTTTTCTCCTTCTCCTCCTCCTCAGCAATCCGCTTCTTCCGCGCCTCCTCGGTCTCCATCCGAATCTGCACCGACTTGCGGTTATTGTGGCCTGGGCTACTGGATGCCGCAGGCGCAGACACAGGTGGCGAGGTGACAGTACTGGAAGCAGACGACGGCGTTGGCGCAGGACTCTGTGTCTGCTGCTTCAAGTTCTCCAGCTTGATCTCTGTCCCGTCCGCACTCTTAAGCACAATCTTCTTGGTGCGTGGAGTGCCACCCGGGACGAACGCGCTGGCATTGGTGTTGAGGCGGGCGGTGGACGGGGTCGGAGGGGGGAGGAGACGTTGCTGGACGACGAGTGATGCTGGGATAATGGAGGGGAACGTGGTGGGCGGTGGGGACGGCGTGTGACGGGGTCGGAGTGCCAGGGCCGCTATGTATAGGTATGGGATGATTTCGGGGTGACATGGGGATACCCGAGTGTTGTTGCGGGACGGGAGGGCGGGGTGATGCTGCATTGGCTGGGGATGTTGCTGGTGCTGCGGAGGCATCCCAGGATGTTGCTGGGCGGGGGCATTCCATACCAACCTGCTTGGTAGTTCATGTACGGCTGCTGCTCGACTGGCATACCCGGGTACTGCGCCAAAGATCTCAGTTTGACGAGGTCAAAAATTGAGAGCAACTTTCGATACATACAAAGTAATGGCCCTGCCACATCGGAGGCTGCATCTGGGGCGGCATCTGAGGTGGCATTTGGGGAGGAGGCATCCCCTGCTGCCCGGGATGCGGGTGCTGCGACATTCGTGGGCTACCCAACCCCGTCGACATCTGAGATGGTCCGCCGGGTCCGTTGGCATTGGGAGGCCGACCATTGCCATTAGCCATTTGTTGGCGAGGATATACGGGAGACCGAGGACCACCGGAGCCCGAGGTTCCAGAATTTTGTTGCGAAGGCGGACGCATCCCACTTTGTTGCGGGACAAATGGGGTATACGTATGACCGAGCTGGGACGGTTGCGACGGAGGCTGGGACGGATTTTGCTGCTGGGGCTGCTGGTGAGGAAGATCGGAGGGACGCATAGAGGGGGAGGAGGTCGTAGGTTCTGAGGGAGGCGCTGGGGAGGAAGCAGTCCGAAAGAACATCCGTACGTCCATTTTAGGAGGCTTTGCGGGGGTCGCAGGAGTAGAAGGCGGAGGCGTGGACGAGGTCGACGCCGAGGTCGAAGCGGGTGCTGGTTTTGAAACAGACGCCTTGCCATTTACATGACCTATGGTCGCGGTAGTCGCAGGCACCGAACCAAAAGACTGTACAGCACCCTCTGATTTGATAGCTGGTGTGGCGGCCGGAGACGATGATATTGGCGCGGAGACGTCATCTATAGAGCCGAAGGTAACGGCTGAGCCTGGACGAAGAATTGAGCGGAATTGAGGCTCGGACAAGGACCAGATGAAACGCGAGGTGGCGCACCTTGTTTTACAGCTCCAACATTGTTCCTGGGAATGCTCACGCCGTCCTTTATGGGCACGCCTTGACCGAGGGCGCTGGGACGGCGCGAATGGGTGAGATGAGGCGCATTTGCGGGAGCGGGAGACTGGGAGCGAGGAGACGGAGCTGTCTGGGGCGGGCCCTTTGCCCAAGCTGACTTTTGCGGAAGCTGGGGGGTCGGAATCTTTGGTAATGTTGCAGTGGAGGATTTGCTCATTCTAACACCAAAAAAATGAGCCATGTAGAGCAAAAAAAAATCGGGAAAAAAGACAGACGAATGGTCAAAGAGATAAAAAGGTAGATTTGATGAGTTGGGGGTTTTCTGCGCGTGTGGTGGGTCGTCAAAAGAGACCTGCCAGCAGGCTAGAAAGCAGCTGGAAAAGACGGCGAAGTCTAAGCGGTTCTCGCGGCCGACGCTGGATGCGATCCGGCAGAGGTCCTGTGTGTAAGAAACACAGAGGAAGGTCTGGACACAGCCACCGGTCCCGCCGATGATGACAACCACCACTTTTGAGTCACGCCCATGTAACTGAGACACCAAAATATTTTTATACAGGTACGACGATGGTACAACAAGGTATCCTGAACAGAACCTGAGACATCGCATCGAAAATACATTTATTTTTCAGGCAACAGGCGGTACAAATCACTCTGAGCTCCGCTCAGAGCTATAAGTGCCATAAGAACTGCTGGTGCCACGCCCAGAGTCCCTCCGTTCATCGTAATAATCAGGAGGCTGTTCCCCACTAAGCACGGCATTGTCTGCCATGAGATGCTCAATCTGCCGCTGCAGCTCGACTACCCGTTCATTGGCGCCCGCATTCGAAGCAGAACTCTGGGTCTGCATCTGCATATCGCGAATGAGTCCGTACATCTCCTGTATCCGGTCAATCGCCTCTTGCAGCTCTGCCGGGCTGATGTGTGGCTGTCCTGGAGCTGCCGGAAGTGATTTTTCCGACACAGCTGGCGCGACCAACATCGAATCCACTGTTGATTCAACAAAATGGTTGGTCGGCAGCGGCCGTTCATACTGCGCGGGGACATTCTCCGGATCTATACATAAACAAGTCAGCGTTTAGTGACCATGCACACGGAAAACGCGGCCTCCACCCACCCTCGAACGGGTTTGCTTCCCGTCTCGATTTTCGTAATCGGAGGAAAAGGAAAAGCAATACCAGGAGTATTACGAGAACGATAGGCACCACGATGGCCGCGATGAGCACATTATTCCCGCTGGCGCTCGATGTTGTGCTGCTAAGTGGTTAAAGATAGGTATACACGTGCTAGGTCAGACATACCTGGTCGCAATCGGAGGGGACGTGCTTATCGCTCCGACGGCTGACACAGAGCCAGCAACACCAGAGGGCGGTGATGGGAGGGCCGTAACAGCAGACCTGGTCGGTCCAGCAGGTTCTGCAGAACCGATCACAAGAGAACTAGTCGAAGACGGTATAGAAGCAAGACCCAAGCTTGTCACCGATTTCGAATTCGGTTGTACGACGCAGCTCGTATCGGCTTTGGTGAGGTAAACAACCTAATCGATTTGAAAGAAAAATCAAAGTGTCACTCACTGCCCTCTTGGACATTGAAAGTACTCGTTTGAGCAAGAGTACCGGCGCTGTCGCTGACCTGCAACTGGACGGACGTGCCTGATAATCCGAAGCATCAATATCCTGCAGAGACGTATACGAGCCAGTTCATGCGGCTCACCGGCTGGGACATTAGGCACCCACACAAACGAAGTATCCGTCTGAGTAACCGATTCTATTGGGGGATTTGGATTGGCGGTGTCTCGTAGTCTGCGCTGGGGTCAGGGCGAATCATAGTTGCTGGGAATCCGACGTACGACTAGAAAGACAGTCAAGAAAAGTAAGTGTGAAATCAACGAAACGCACCAGTTGAAATGGTGCTATAGAACATAGTTAAGTATCGACAGACACCTCGGTGTAGAAGAGAGAAATATTACCAGTTCCCCCCGCCCATGAAATGCTGAACGACTGGCAAGTAACAGCATGTGCACTGCGCGTCGTGGTGGTAAACTTTCGATACCCGAGCCGAGATAGCAACACTTACTCAGTATGAACAGAACTAGCAGCGCCCAGAACCGAAGAGACGAAGAAAGCTAGCGCCAACCCGGAGAAATACATTTATGAGCGTCCCACACTGAGACTATGAGGGTGGAAAGTTCCCGGACTGTTAACGTTCAACGTTAAGCAGCGAGGCCTCGGTCTATTAGGCCCCAGCATTACGGTTTACTACCAAAGCTACCCACGGCAGCATCTCTCGCAGATGTTCGTCTCTAGTTTGCATAGGAGAAGGATTGAAAATATTGACGACGAGGCTGGTCGCATCGCGTCGTCCAGAGTAACGGTGACAGATAATCACATGGGACCGAGGACTTGAACAGAAAATCTGGGTTTTGTAAACTTATACATAAGAATGCTCATGCGCGGTGCCGTGTACTGCAATGGATTCAAAAGATCGGGAATTTGGATGGTTGCGGTAGAAGAGAACGCCGTCACGTGGACTACTATTTGTCGAGTTGCCGACGGCGCGTCCCTTCCAACTCTAAATTTCAAATCCGTGTTGGCGCGTTGTCGAGGGTTTTTTTGTAGTGGATTCTCTGCGCCAGCGTCTCTTTCCTTCCACCATATCTTGCTTTGCCGTCCCGAATCGTTGCCTCTGCAAATCGAGTCTTTACGGTATATATCATGATCTGCCCACTGGCAGCGAAGTACTTCTTAATTCTTCAAGTCCATTCAGCTGACGTCGGTTTACTGCTTAACTACCCGGCGCACAGTCTCCGCCTCCCAAGGCAAACCCCCACCTTGTTCTAAAGAGCCTCTTCAAGTCAAGCTTCAAGTTCACTCGGCACAAGATTAATTAAAGTTCTCTGGTAAGCACAAGGACTTGAGGCCGCCAAATATCCTGGCCATCGAGGACGATCTATAACTACCCTCTACCGGGAGCATGATTTTGGCGTAGGTATTCAGGGTTTAGGAAGAACTAGCCAAACTCTTCAGGGTCGGAGTCGGCCCTCTGATTTTCTTTGCAGCCATCTACTCCAGTCTTAATTGCGGGAGAGACATCCCATTCTGGCGGTGTTCCAGCTGACCCACATTAAATTTGCCGAGGAAATGGAAACGTTTCAATTTCATGGACACTGCATTAAAATTCATTTCATGTTGATTTAATGTCAGAAGATACAAGGAACGTCCACCCGATTCCCCTAATCCGATCTAATAAACTGTCCCTATACGCAGGTGACAACTTATGACGCCAAAGAAGCCAGTAAATTTTGAACTGGCGATTGGGTTCTGCTTGCTCACTTTCCGGGTGGGTTCGGGTCTGCAGCCGGTTATGGTCCGGCCCGGCCCGCAGTCGAGAACTCAAACTGTTCGAGTCGTGTCCGAGCTCTCTCACCAGTGGACACGCTTCTCCTTGGACTGTGGCTCGTCATAGTTTGCATCATACCCTCCCGTCCCACCACCGTGCCCACCATCTCCGAACTCGTCAACTCCCCAGGCCCACGCGACCTCGAACATCTCTGTGATCATCTCAGAATCTCGTCGTCTATCTTGTCAGGGAATCCTCTGATCCCTCTTCAACTGCCCTGGTTCGCGAAGTTCCATCGACTTTAACCGAGATGCTATTTTCTTTATCGCAATCGACGTCTGCCTGACCACAGATAGCGCGTGATTGCGGTTTAAAAAATCTGGTGTTCAACTAAGTCTTTTTTGTTTTTCGGCGACCATTGTTTTTCGGCGGAATCTCCAGCGATTCCAACGCGAGCTAGTCGATCTAAAAATCTTCTCTATTCACCAACGGTCATCAGCCCTGTTTCCGTTATCACAGGGATCTGCAAACGGGTCATGCGATGGGCACTTTTATAAGGTTCTCTGACCGGCGACAGTGCGATAGCACGCGGCACGGGAGCACAAAACCAACAAGGGATGTCGAAGCGACGAGCCATTATGTGGAAATGAATGGATGCAACCAATTATATGGAAGTTCAGTCATGCTCCAGCTGACCGAGGGGTTTAAATAACCGAACTATGGCGTAGCCTCGAGCTCAGGCTTGCTTAACACTATGTCCCCAGTCATCAAGAGCGTTGGCCATACCACTGCGTCTACTCCGCGACCCCACATCCTCTACCAGTTCCAAGTCGATAATGACGGAAAGGTAGATGTCGTGAAGAAACGTTACTCCGAGGTCGGTTTTTCGTGTATAGGCCATTCCTGCTTTTTGTCTCACCATTTTGACCGACAGTTTGTGGCGCTCCACACGGCATTGGGCGTCAAAGATGTCGAGCTGCCCCCGAAACGAATCTTGGTCACCACATTCATTCCCTCAGCATGGGTAGACGACACTCTGATAGCCGAGCGCAAGGAAGGTCTGAAGACATATTTGAACGCCCTCCTAGCAACCTCTCAATACAAAGACAACGAGACCTTACGAGAATTCCTTGCTCCGACTTTACTTGCCTCACCCCGCCAATTTGACCTTGAAGACGCACTCCCGTCGACTCTGTCTCGGAAGGCAGCGCAGCAGCTCGGCGAGGTCACCGCGGCTGCGACCTTCATCGCGGCGGCATATTATCCAGGTAATAACTTCTATCACGTTCTCCGATTCACGGCTTCTGATACGCGGCTTCCGTAGACTGGAGTGCGGATGCTTTCCCACCTGAGGGCCTCGACTACTCCAGGTTTGATATCCTCAATTTCGGTATGTTCTGTTCAAGAAACTACGCCTCCAATCTGCTTATCACTTTGCAGCATTCGCGATTCCGAACTCGTCCAACGGGCTAGATTGGGATTCTGGCAGCCAGGCCATCCTAAAGAGGCTTGTCGCCAGTGCCAAGAGCAGCGGCAAGGGAACGAAAATCGTTCTGTCCGTTGGTGCGTTTTCCCCTTTGTTTCAAACCGGACTTGCGTTGACTATCAAAAACCTAGGTGGCTGGGGAGGGAGTACCTACTTCCATCAAGCCGCTGGCACCGCTGCGAGCCGTGCTACTTTCGTGGCCGCTCTTTCCAGTGCTGTCACGACATACGGGCTGGATGGTGCGAACTACTTCACCTCCCAACACTTCTGCGTACTCAATTTCCTTTTCACCAGGTATCGATATCGATTGGGTAAATATCCCGCGTTGAAGATCGTGATAAATTCCAACATATGCTTGTAGGAATATCCGAATCAGGCAGGGGCGGGCAATGCCTTTGGGTCTGCGGATGCTGCAAACCTGCTTACGGTCATGACCTCTCTGCGCACGGCACTGGGTCCGTTTAACTACCTATCGTATGTCCTTATCTTACAGAATTTTAGGAACGTCGAAGATCATCTCTGCGGCAGTGACAGATCTTCCTTGGATCGGGTCGAACGGCAGTCCACTCACCGATATGTCGGCGTATGCTGCCCAAATGACGTACGCTAACTTGTATGTTCGATCCGTTTTCTCTCGTTTCCATTCCTGAGGCCTTTCCCAGGATGAATTACGATATTTTTGGGTCAGTTTTTTATTTGTGGTTTCAGCTGGCTACATAATACTTACCGTTACCGTAGTGATTGGTCTCCCGCTGTGAGTTTCTTCCTTCCCTGTGCTGGGAAATTGACTGATACACGAGCCAGCCCGGGCCCAATGCTCCTCTGGGTAATTTATGCGGCACTTCCTCTCAACCGCAATACAGGTGAGTAGAATTAATTGGAAAAGAGTTCGAAGGAGGAATGATGATGGAATAGTGCGGAGGCTGCGTTCTCGCAGTGGACTGCAGCCAAGTTCCCCGCCTCTAAGCTTCTTCTTGGTCTGCCTCTCTACGGCTACGTCCTTGATTCCACCAAGACCAAGTTGACCGGGAGCTTCACGTCGCCCGACTCAATTCCCGAGAGCGACGGTGGACAGGCGCCGCCTCGGCGTCGAGCGCGCCCGTCCGTGGCGCGAACAAGAGGCCGGCTCAGCTCCCGCACCTAAGCCCACGGTTGGCCCTGGTAGTAATGCTGCGCAGGCCAATCTCCAGAGCTGGTGGGGTCACAGATTCCTTTCAGTAATATCGTATCATCCGGTGCATTGGTGAAGCAATCGGACGGAAGGCGAGTGGTCTTCTTAGTGCTACTTCTTATGCAATCTCACCCGGTTGAGCAGCTATGGTGAAGGTGGAGGGTTCACGATGGGTATGTTATTGCGGCCGCATTGACTATGGGAGCATTATATTGAAATATGACTTGAAGGTTGGGATGACTGCAGTGATACTCCATTCCTGTACAACACCTCTCAGTCGACGGTCGTTTCATATGATGGTGCGTCTGTCCTTCCTCTAAAAATTGTGTATTTATTTCGGTTCAGAACCTTTCCATCTCGGACAAGGCGGCCTACGCGAAATCGAAGGGTATGGCTGGATGCTTCACATGGTCCCTTGATCAAGTCAGTTTTTTTCACCCTGCGATGTTTCGCTGTTCTTCAACTGCGTACAGGACGACGGAGTGACACTTCAGAATGCCATCCGCACGGCTCTGGGCAAGTGAACAGGACGGTCAATATTTGCGTAGTCTCTCTCTGGACGGATCTGATATCATCTGAATTATCATAATCTAGGACAGTTTTTTTGCCTTAGATAAATAATGCCTCATGATGTATGTACGACACTCACGACTCTAAAACGATCTTGTTTCTTTGTTCTCCGGTCCGGCCGGACCGGTAACATTAGCCTCCCCTAAAGTTCATGACGCTCTATTTGAACCGTACTTTCAGCCTCATCATCGAGCAATGGTACACTCTCAAGGACATCCCTGCCTGTCTTGTGTAAAAGATTGGATACTAACCATGTTCTGGCTCGTCTTGGAATCGTAGAGACTGGTCGATTTTTCAAATTTCAACTCTTGAACTCTCAAACGTTACTCCTTGGTAACACTCCTCTGTGTCTGTCCTGTTCTGTGAAACAACTCGTCCACCGTATGAAGAGACGATTGATTGGTTCGTTGGATGTGTGCCTGGATATTTCGGCTGACATTTTCCTCCTCTTCTGGTTCCTGAATTTTTGGTGAGCTTGGTATACTGTACGGTTTCATCTTGACTTTGAGCTTCCAGAATTTGCTTGAGTACCATAACCAGGCCGCCAGGCACCGATCCAGGGGCATTGGCTTAAATAGTACATCGCTTCGTTTTTTTTCAACTTTTACTCATTCCTTTCCACCGTTTATCAATGCTCCCTATCATCAAGAGTGCCGGCCACACTACAGCATCTACTCCGCAGCCGCATATCATCTATAAATTCGAAGTCGACCAAGATGGAAAAGTTGACACCGTGTACAAGCGCTATTCAGAGGTAGGAAGTGCGACATTCCTAGATGAATGACTGCTCATTTGAGGAATAGTTTGCGACACTTCATGCGACGCTGGGCATCACCGATTTCGATTTGCCTCCTAAGCGGCTCTTGGTCACAACATTTATTCCCTCAGCTTGGGCTGACGATGCTCTAATTGCCGAGCGGAAAGCGGGTTTGGAACAGTACCTTGCCAAGCTCTTGGACGTCCCCCAATATCGTCAGAGTGATGCTGTTCAAGAATTTCTGGCTCTTTCTATCCCTTCTTCGCCACCTCAATTCGAACTCGAGGACGCAATTCCCTCAACTCTGTCGAGAAAGACCGCTGAGGAACTTATCAGTGCTGCCGCAACATTTATTTCAGCCGCCTACTATCCTTGTAAGTCGCCGAAAGAGTATTTTTTTTCTAGTTTGCGACCTACCGTCATTTCAGCTTGGTCGGCAGACAGCTTCGCACCTGAGAAGCTTGATTACTCAAAATTCGATATTTTATTTTTCGGTAAGTCTCTAGGATTTTTCCGATGTGCTTACTGACAACCAAGTCTAGCATTCGCTATCCCCAATTCGTCTTCCACATTGACCTGGGATTCTGACACTCAATCCATGTTGAAGAGGCTTGTCGCAAGTGCCAAGAATAGTGGAAATGGAACCAAGATCGTTCTCTCCGTCGGTTGGTCATCCCCTCCAATTTCCTCAGCCTCCCGAGCTAATTCAGAATTCAGGCGGTTGGACAGGAAGTGGTTCATTCCACCAGATTGTTGGCAATTCTTCGAGCCGCTCCAAGTTCGTTTCTACCTTATCTACTACGGTCTCCAAATATGATCTGGATGGTAAGTCTTTCCGTTTATTTTCCCCTAACCAAACTCACCTTCATTACCAGGCATTGATATCGATTGGGTAGGTTTACTTTCGAAACATGGCCGGAGTTTTAGACTAAATTTCTTGAGGAATACCCAAATTCCGCAGGCGCGGGAAACGCCTACGGATCGGCCGACGCAGCGAACTTTCTCAGCTTCTTAAAGGATCTGCGCAATTCATTAGGTTTGTTCTATTGGCGTCCTGCTCCTTTGGGTCTCACAGTGCACAGGGACGTCGAAAATCATTTCTGCGGCCGTGACTGATCTCCCGTGGCTTGGTTCTAATGGAAGCCCCCTGACCGACGTCTCAGCGTACGCTTCACAGCTCACATATGTCAACCTGTGCGTTTGTTTTATTTTATTGCGTTGGGTATCCTAACGTACCTCAAGGATGAACTATGACATCAATGGTGGTTGGTCAAGTAATGTGAGTCTCATTTACTTGAAATCTCGTTCCCCTTTTCATTTTGCGGCATTTCAATTGTCGTTTGACTTGCGCTGATAATCAATTAAGCCTGGCCCCAATGCACCTCTTGGGAATCTGTGCGGAAATTCGTCACAACCCGCGTATAGTGCAGAATCTGCATTTAAACAGTGGACTTCAGCCAAATTCCCCGCATCCAAACTCCTCCTCGGCCTGCCCCTATACGGCTACGTCTTCAATTCCACCAAGACAACACTCGCGGAATTCACGTTGCCCTCGGAGACCGAAGAAGGAGACGGAGGCAGCGGAGAATTGGACGCAGAACCCCAGGTCGAATCCGATCCAGACACTGTACCGGCGGGCGAAACCGATAACACTGTCCGTGGTGCCAACAAGAAACCAGTGTACATGGATCCCTCCGAACCTTCTGAGTTGGGGCTTCTTGAACTCGAGTCACAAATCAGCATTGAATCGACGGCAATTCTCAGCAAGTGGTGGGGCCAGCAAATTCCTTTCAACTCTCTCGTTTCATCGCACATATTGGTGAAAAACTCGGAGGGCAAGTGCGTATTCGTTTGGTTTTTCATAATAATCCATGACTGAAAAATTGGTTAGATACGACGGTGGTGCTGGATTCACGAGGGGTTTGTTACTTTTGTCCATCATCGGAGGACAATTTGATTAACGTAAGAGCAGCTTGGGACGAGTGCAGTAAAACTCCATTCCTATATAACGCAGCGCAGAAGACAATAGTCTCGTACGACGGTGCGCGCCTTCTTTTCTCTGGAAATATTTCATTCATTCGAATTTAGATACCTCGTCTCTCGGGGCCAAGGCGGGGTTTGCAAAGTCAAAGGGGATGGCTGGATGCTTTACATGGTCGCTCGATCAAGTCTGTGCTTAACCACTGTTACGATTGATCGGACTGACCTCGCAACAGGACGATAGCATAACGCTTCAAAATGCCATTCGGAAAGGTCTCGGTAAATAAGGGATCATGACGTCAATTCAATTCTTCATTTCGTGTTTTCCGACTTGAACTCATGTACTAAGGATGTCTCATTATACCACATGTTTTTTGAAGACAACAGCGGAGCGTTCAACCTCAACTGATCAATTCGATCAGCACTGCCGCTGATGCGATAGTCGATGCCAAGATTCTGCCAAGAGCTGCAAAGATTCTCTCGGCAGTGACGCGTTGATCCTGATGCGCTCAAGTACAAAAGGTCCCGGTCAAGCAGTGCATTCAATTCTTCACCGAAAGTACACATGCGAGTCCTCAACACAGCTTCTGTATTCTCGTCGGTGTTCTCACTTCAGTGACACATACAAATCCCGTCCGAATCCTGTCCGTCCATATCAAGCCCGGAAAATGAAGGTAAAGCCATAACGGCGCATTCCGGGGAGCGTAGCTCCGGAACCGCACTAAAGCAGCATTGCAACGCCAGCCAGGAGCGCGAGCGCGAGGGCAGCGGGAGGTCCTATGTGGGCGACACTATTGGTGTTCGATGCCGCGGCGCCGACAGGGGACACTGCTGCGTCGGCGCCGTCGGTAGGCCGCGCGACCACACCCTGCGAGAACGAAAGTGGGTTGACGCCCTTCGTGCTCGAGGAGAGGGAGGCGGCGAGGGAGGCGGAGGGGAGGTGGCGGAGGAGAAGGAGGCGGCGGGGCGGCGGCGGAGGGGAGAAGGCGGCGGGGCCGCTTGAGTGGTGACGGGCGCCTTGACAATAGTGGTCTTCGGCAGCGGCGGCGGAGTCGAGGTTGTCTTGGGCGGCGGTGGTGGAGTCGACGTCGTCTTAGGCGGCGGCGGGGGTAGCACCTTGGTCGTTTTCGGCGGCGGCGGAGGTAGCGCCTTAGTCGTCTTCGGCGGCGGGGGCGGTGCCTTAGTCGTCTTAGGCGGTACCACCCTAGTTATCGTCTTGGTTTGAGGTGGGGGCGGGCGCTTTGTTGTCTTCGGCGGCGGCGGAGGTGGGGGAGGAGGCGGAGGAGGGGGAGGCGGAGGCGGAGGCGGAGGCGGAGGCGGCGGGGCCGCGTCCTTCCCGAAGTCCGCGGCCTGGGGCAGGCCCTGTGGACAGGTGCTCGATCCGGAGGAGAACGAGCCATCCTGCGATTTACTAAATATTGGATCCAAGGAAATTTATTGCAGGAATAACGCACCCCCGCAAAATACGTGCATATTCCGGCATCCTTATAGGTGCACTCCGCAAAGCCTTCATCTCCAGGGGCCGAGCCAGTGAGTGGGCTGCCGTCGTCATCGACCTTTGCACAGTTCACGGCGCGGCTGGCGAGCCGTACTGGCGAGGCGAAGACAGCGACAGATGCAGTCAAGAGGAACAGAGAAGTGGAAGCCGAGAAACGCATGATCGACAGCGACAACGAATGGTGCGATCTGAACTCAGAACGGAAGGCGTCCAACCGGTGGAGGGCGTCTAGCGCTGGGGAGAAAAAAAGAGACGAAAACGAAAAGAGCAGGTGGGAGGAGAGCGACTGAGTCCTGGGAGCTTTGCATTCATCACCTGAGTATAAAAAGCCAAAGCTTGGTTGTATCAGATCTCGGCGGTAAAACGCTCCAGATCTTCTGTACAGTATGTATATATACCCTTGGACTGGGACATCGCCTGATGAATGCTGATCCAAATCTCCAGGAGTCAATGGACAACAGCCTTGGCTACCGCCCACCATATATGCGCACTGGAGAAGTAAGTAAAAACTTGAAAAGGCGTTCGCATCCCAGCCGGGGAGCCAACTCACATATTTTTTCTCCTAATCCCACTACCTAAAGACAAGCCATCTCGTCGATCTTGCAAATGATCTTACCCGTATTACGGCTTATCCCGTAACGTGCAGGACGTCATCATAATGTCCACAAGCTTCGTGAGGGTTGTTCAAGTCCGTTGTGACCAAGGAATACCAAGGAATTGTTGGCGTCCGTGTACATCGTTGCCAGGTTCTTGTGACGTGCTGTGGTCCCGGTATCTCCTTCCTGCAACTGGGCCGGACGTTGTATTCCACGATCTCTTGCCGTCGCGGCCGAAGAAGACCCTCTTGTATTGTGTCCGCATCGTTCGTGGCGAGTGCAAAGAAGGAGGCCAAGGATGATCGACATTACTTACCAAAAGTAGAAATTGTCGAAGGCTGTGGCAGTGCAGTCAACCAACCTCATCCTGAACCTTGATCATGCTTAATGGTCTTGAAGCGGATCGTATTCGCATCGCAGATTTAGAGGCTCAAATCCTGGATCTTGAGCGCTCACTTTCTGCATTGCGGAATGAGAAAGTGCTCGTGCAGGAGCGGCTCGATGCCTACAAATATCCAGTCCTAACATTGCCGAACGAAATCGTGTCCGAGATTTTCATCCACTTCCTGCCAGTATACCCCCTCTGTCCACCCCTTGCAGGGATTCTCTCGCCAACTTCTCTGACACAAATTTGTCGCAAATGGCGAGACATAGCGCTGGCAACCCCCGCGCTCTGGAGGGCCCTCGAGTTAACTGACGAACGCGTTCCCAACACGCTGCCATATATCAGAAAATTGGTTGAGCAGATCCCGCTGCTGCCCTCTGTCTATCCATACCAACGAATACGAGGAGTGGATACACGTGCCTGAAATCCTTTCAACACTCGTGCCTCACTGCGCGCGTTGGGAGCACTTGAGACTTCGCTTGCTATCCCACTTCCCTGATGGCCCGCTCCCTTTGCTGCGCCACCTCGATTTAACACTCGAAAAATACTCCGATTTAACATTTCCCAACATGCCCTTATTACGCACAGCTGTCCTCCATAACGTTGCCAATTCCAAAATTGGTCTACCATGGTCGCAGTTGACTTCCCTAACTTTGCGCGCCATATATCCAGACGAATGCCTGTCAATTTTACAGCAGACATTAAACCTGGTCCATTGTGATGTTCATTGGGAGGCGGACGTGTTCCGGTCGGACAGTAACGGTGCTCGGCCTAAAATCACTTTTCCGTACTTGGAATCATTGACCTTGTGGAATCCAAACGATGACCTGGTAATATGGCATCTCGATACCTTCATCGTCCCTGCTCTTCGCAGTCTTACAACCCCGGAGCGATTCCTTGGGCCTGGATCGAATCCCATCGAGTCGCTTGCATCATTTATGTCGAAATCCGGCTGCAGGCTCCAGGAGGTGTGCATCACTGGTCTCAGAACAGTATCTGGCCGCTCCTTCCGCCAGGCATTTCCATCGATTCGAAGGTTTTCCTTCAGCGGCCCGTGGCTTTATGATTCCGATTCCGATTCCGATTCCTCCAGCGCCGAGAACAACTCTGGGTCGTAGACGCATTTCGTCGTATTACCACTCACTGTTACAATGCTGTTGCAACACGAATGCATCCGATTTCCCTTCTGCGCATACCTGCTGTTTCTTATCCTCGGCATCCTTGCATACTTCGAGTTTGATCAATAGGTTTTCTACGAGCTACTCTGACACGCCCGACGGTATACCAGTGCGTTAGTTTGAGCCACAGAGACACCCGTAGGAAATAATTATTTGGAATAATAATTACAGCTTCGCCTGCGTTTCAATCTTGCCGCCCGTCTCCTCAATGACCGTTTTCGCCATCTTCCCAATCAACGGGAACTTTTTGGCATGCATGAACGCCTGCTCCGAGCTCGCCTGCTTCCGCGCGACGCGTGCCGCAATGCCCTGCGAGATGACCGAGAGCTGCCGACGCAGGTTAGTACATCAAAGCCGCGGCTCGACTGTTACATACCCGGAAAAGCATCCAGCTGCTAGCAAAGACCATCTCCGTGATGGGGTACGGTTGATGCGTGAGACGGCAGTACTCGCGCTCGAGGTCCTCGAGTGGGATGGGCTGCTGCTCAGGCGCGTCTTTGAAGCCGGCTATTAAGGGCTGCTGTCCGAGGTCGGTCTGCATGTCTTTTGTGCGGATCGCCCATGGCATGGTGAGGTTGGCGAGGTCCGCGAGCTGCAGCGCGGTCAGCGTGAACTCAAATTAATTAATTGGAGGCAGCGACATACCGGGCTGCCGAGCGTGCAGAGCTCCCAGTCGAGGATGGCGATGACGCGGTTCTCGGTGGGGTGGAAGATGAGGTTGTCGAGCTTGTAGTCGCCGTGGACGATGCGCAGACCGGTCTTCTTCTCGTCCGGGAGGTTCTTGCGGTACCACACCATGAGCTCCGCGAAGAAGGGGATGTCGCCTATAGGCTGCTTTGTGTCGAGGTCGACAACCGCGGCCTGCGCGCTGGAGACGCGCGAGAGGGACTTGATCTGGCGCGGGAAGTAGTCTGAGGAGGGGCCAAACGTGGATAGGCCGACAGCAGCCGGGGAGATGGAGCCGAGGGCTGCGAGAGCGGCTATGGCGGACAGCCAGCTGGAAGGGTTCAAAAAAAAAGCCCTAAGCGTGGTGTTCCGCTTACCATTCCCGTCGGTCCTTCGGGGACACCTCAGGCATTGTGGTGTCGGTAAAGATGCGGCCGTCAACGAACTCCATTACATAGAACGGCGTTCCGATGATGGACTTGTCCTCGCAGAGAATAATAGGCTCGGGTACGGGGACGTATTGTGCGCGCGGCGTAGAGGGGTTGGTGTTGTGCGTGTGCAGCGCGCGGAGCATGGTATACTCGCGTTCTATTTGGTGCGCCGTGTTGGATATAAGTTCGCCGGCGGGTTTCTTGCGCAGTACGAATTTTGTTTTGCTTTGGGGGCATTAAAATCGTCCTCATAAGACAACTGAACATACTTGGCATCCGTTAGAAAGTACGTTGGATTGGACTTTTCTTCACGTCAAAAATCAAGGTGAGTACAATGTATAGCGCATCACACCTGTCCAAACTAGATACAATATTAGCATTCCACCCTCGACCGCCTCATCTGACTTACTTTGAACTGCTTCACGTCAATGGGTCCCCGGAGCGCCTTGACGTGCTTGAGGAGATACTTGCTGAGGGTCTCGACGTCGATATTTGCGCGTACTTCGCCGAATTCGCCGCCGATTTTCTTGGACATGGTGGTAGGAGACTAGGAGTACGGAGGAGAAGACCCCGGATTCTGCAGCCATAATGATTTCGGCTACAAGAGGACCGGTGGAGGCTGTTGCACAACACGCCCAAATAAGTTTGAACTTGCCAAAAACATAACATCAGGCGGCCCAGCCTCTTCTGTTCTCCCAAGTCTCCCCTTTATTTCTCAACCTGATTGCGGCATCTTTGGCTGTCGAATCGGCATTTCTTTTTCAGCTAGCTGAGGCTCTTGAGTTCTTTCATCAAATCGAATTTTCAAAAATTCTGGCAAACTTGCGAAGGTTTACAACTTGAAGGGATACTGCAAGGATACTGGTTCGTACTCAATTCCTGTTTCCGGTGTACTCATACCTACTTCCCAGGTTATGGCTGCGAAAACGACGCATAAAAGAAACGAGGTTATGAGTCTAAGACGCAGGGATTTGAGAAACCACGTCGGAATTCGCATTTAGGCCCTACGTTTGCGGAGACAGCTTTGTCAGAGTACCGGGAACTCAACAAACTCTGAGACGTAGCGACTCAACGATTCCTTCTTCAAATTCCTTCTTCAACCGCAACCATGACTCGAACATTTTAAAGTGGCAGTATGTCTCTTCCGGGTACAAATATCTTCTCTCGACAGCGATTTTTTTGGAACTAACCTGCAATAAGGTCACAGCCACACATTACCAAGGACCCGTTGAGTTATTGGGTCTGTTTTCTTCCAAAAATCAACATGCACTCGCCGAGGTATCTGAAAACTTGCCGGACCTGAGCATGGAGTTCACATATGTCTTGCATACCTTGGATCCTGTCGAGCCGACCGCCGGTCTCCTGGTTCTTCCGTCAGTGACGTACGACGATGCGAAGGAGCAGTTTGATATTATTCTTGTCCCCGGAGGTAAAACATAATTAGAAATCACACCTCGAACGATTTCTCAGGACCAAGTGTCAATCCGCTAAGTGCATGCCCGGAATTCATCAAGCGGCAAGCCCCGGGAGCGAAGTACATATTGACAATATGACCCGGCTCGCTCATCCTGGCGCGTACCGGCTTGTTGAACGGAAAGCGTACCACCACCAACAAGAGTACTTTTGGTAGTGTCCAGGTAAACTCTGAAGCAGTAATATACATGGTTCGCTTCGTCGAGCCTGATTTAGGAAGAGACCAAGTATCTAGGGATCACTTGGGTACCAAAGGTGCGTTGGGTGGCCACAGAAGACAAGAAGATTTGGACTAGTTCTGGGATTTCAGCAGGTTATTACTCGTGGTTTGAATTGGGCTTCTTCGACTGAACAAAATTACAGGTATGGATTTAGCGGGCGGATTTCTTGACCATCTTGCCGGAAAGGAGCTCGGTCTTGCCTCGAGGTCTTTCATCGAATTGAGCATGAAAGCAGAAGATGAAGACGAATTTGCGGCTTACCATCGACTGGTGTAAACTCATGGTTATTGAATCGAAATAGTTATTGAATGCGGCCCGAAAGTTGAGTAAGAATTTATGTTCTTCGCGGAAAGATTAGTTGGAACTATAAACGCGGGTAGATAGGTAGGTATAAAATAGGTGCTGTGTTTCTAATCGCTTGAACTTCAACACGAAGCTTGCACCTCAGGTCTTTACCTCCTCCGCACAGACGAACATAAAAAAGAAGGCCCCGCCCCGTGCCGCGAGGTCACCGGGTTTGCCTCTCTACGTACGTCGGGGCAGGGCAAAAATCAATCGACGATTCGGGAGGGGGGATCTAAGTTGTGTGCTTTTTGTGCGATAATATCTTCTTCCTCTTCCTCCTCCACTGAAGAGCTATAGTCTGGAGAGGAAAAAGATCACACATCGAAAAATCAGATCACAATCCGCGCCAGAATATACCTACTTGCCCAACCTACATTTTTTTAATAAAAAAGGGGTTACTTTTTTAAAAACTCTCCAACAGCACTTTCCAGTACAGATACACCAGCTCAAAAGGAGTTTCTTGCACTTCGACTGCAAAAAAAAAAAAAAGGAAAAGCTCCGCCCCGCGCTGCGAGAGAATAGGAGATGTGATGGAATCTGTTTCCTACCAACAGCCCACCATGCCCTCTGGACATGCGTCGGGGCGAGCCCCTAATCAGTGTACGATCGGGAAGGTGATGACATGAGTTATGTGCCTTGTGTGGACCGCGGGTCCATTTTTGTTGATGGCTATCATACTGTAGGTACACCCAATATGTCGTGAACTGCCAGAGAGGCCGGTGTACCGTGTAAAAAGATTTCAAAGATCTGTATTCCCTTGGAAATACCCAGAACAGCTCCTGGCTGCGCTGCGGAACGGGATGGGCAGCAAAGTGGCGATTGCAAATCAATTCTGAGGCAAAGCTTGATCAGGGAACGTCACGGTCGGGGTTAGAGCTCGAGCCAGTATCGTGTCTCAAGGATTGTATCAACCAACTATGGTTCAAAGTCAGTAATATAACGGAGATTGCAAGAAAGCTGAACAAGCACTTACTGAACTGTGGTTAAAATCTGTTGAATTTTGGGTTGAAACGCGTTCAAAGTAAGACTACCTAAGCAGACGTCTTCAACAAATGTGAGCGTAAAATAAATTGAAAGGTGTCCCAAAAGATATTACTTGACGCAGAGGTCGCATGGAACCAACAGATGCAGTGATCCATGGTTAGCAAAGAACAAACCGCTTAATACATGCCTGACGCTTCATCCTAGCCTCAGTTGGAGTGGGTCGAACTACGCGTCGCGTCGGGGACGCGTACGGCCCATACGGGAAGCCGAGGAGGCTGTGGGAAGGCCAAAAATAAAATAAAATATTAAGCTTGCTACGCGCTGTCAACAAGTGCACTCGGAGCTTGAGGAGGCTGTGGTCTGCTGTGCTAAAATGTAGAGGCCAAGGCCAAGCGGAGGCTGCACAACAAACCCTAACGAGGCCACACAGCAAAACGCAAAGTGCCGCATGGGGATCGTGAGGTCACCGCCAAATTTGACCTTGACTACTTGTTAGCGTGTACTGCCTCCTCTGCTTTTGTCCTCTCCCTTCACGAACATCCATTCGTCCTAGAAATGGCTTTTTTCTCCTAGTAAATCGCTGGTCTGGTGCGACTGGCCTTTACGACTCGACATGTAAGTGCGCAGCATCTGCTCTCCAGCGGCGAGATGGTTTATGTGCTATGATAACCCTATAGTTGACCAATTTCCCCATTAACGACCAAGGACACTGGACACTGTTGCAGTGCTGCTACATTGCATTTACATTTGGCGACCTGATCGTCAGTCAGCCGCACTTCGCCCAAATAGAGAATCTTCCGCCTTGCCTCTGACGGTCTCTCCTCTCTCTCCACCGCACACTCGTATAAGTACAACTATACCGCTCAACGATCTCTACGACCATGTCTGGCCCGTTCATCTACAGCCCCCACTCCGAGTACTTTCCTCATCTCGGCCCGCCCACTGGTTACACTGGTTACCCAGGTTGGCCTCGCTCGTTTCACAATTCTCCATTTGCTCCGACCGAGACGATATATCCATCCTCCCCGTTTGTGGGCCCTCTCGCCTCATCTGATGGCGCGCCCAACACGCCCGAGCATAGTTTCTTCTCTGCTCTCAATGGTTACGACGACGGCACATGGACTCGTACACCGCGGCGACGAGAACGACGACTCTCCTGGCACGGCCGGAGCGCCCCCAGAGTCTCGCCCTTCATACCTCCGCCTCCCCTTCCTTCCTTCTTCGAACAAACCGGTCGTAGACGTTCTTGGGGCAATGCCGATGCTCCTGCAGGATGGGCCTATCCCCCGGCACCCTCTGCACCGTACTCCGCACCACCATTCTCAGCTCACCCGTTCTCCGCTCCATCGTTCTCGGCACCGCTGCCGCCATACCAGGCTCCGTACGTGTCTGGCTATCCTCAGTTCCCCGGCCCGCTCCAGATACATCCTTGGATCAACGGCGACGTGCCTTCCCCGGAGTTCGTTTTCGACTTGTCCTTCTCCAATTTCGCCCCCCAGCGAGCTGTCGGCCCGGACCACTTTATCGACCTCGCGATGACAGATCTCCAGCAGTCCGCGTTCCACCCTCCGGTCACCAGGTTGAGGATAGTCTGCGACATGATCCCGAACTGGCCCATTGATCTCGTATATGGCGCGGTTGGGATGGCGCCGCCGATCACGCTGGGGGACATCCTTGTCGCCATACACCAGAAGATGCACCAGCGAATCACGCACCAGGACTGGAGCCGGTTGTCAGTGTCTGAGGAGGCGCTCGTGTCGCGGGCGTTTACGCGCAGGTGCCGACGGGAGAGTTTGCACTCAGCAGTCAGATATCGGTCGGACGACGAGTTGCCCGAGCGACGGCAGGGGTGAAGGTGATCGATTTTCTACTGGGGAGGAACATGTTCCGGGGCTGGTGAGGTCCGCGGATGGATATGTCAAGATGGTCGTTTCCGAGTGAAACTTCTACGTTTTTATGACTTCTTCTTCTTGGAATGTGTAGGAATAGCTGGACTTGTAGCCATGTAACCCTTTAATGACGTTGTATTTTCTCTGGACTCAAAGAAATGTTCCAAGCAACCTCGGCCAATTCAAATATCGCCAAAATGGCTGCAAGCGTAGACACTGCGTTCCGACCCCATGTAGGCACATGCTGTGTCTACCGGTGTAGACAACAGGTAGACAAAGCTATTGCCTACGTATGCCTACAGCATGTAGACACCGTTGGTGTACGTGTTCTACATTGGTCTACCGGGGTAGACCGATGTAGACCAACGTTAGCCGGATGCAGACCAATGTGATATATCAATTTGGAGTGTTTCAAGTGCTTCGAGTGCCTAAGAGTAATTGAGTGCCTAAGGACTGACGGGAAGACTTCCGAAACTTAATCTGACGCCTCCCATGCCTGATGGTGGCGTGAAAATGTTTGCGCAAGGCTGAGGAGGTACTAGCAAGATGGGAAGGGAAAATAATGATTTTAAAGGCCAACATTCAAAGTTTGGGGAGACCAAGGTAGACCAAGGTGTGTCTACGGCTGTGGACAAACTTAGGCGAAGTATGTCTACGTGGCGTACGCTGACGTAGCCGAACGTAGGCGAACGTAGGCAAGGCTGTGCCGATGTCCCCTTGCCTACGGCAATCGACGCACTTTGACCCATGTAGCCGAACGTAGACGAACGTAGGCAAGGGTGTGCCTACAGGGGGCTGGAACGCAGTGAGATTGAGAGACAATCTATCTTAACAATTCCCATCCACCCCATGCACCCGGTGCAATTGTCTTCTCAATCACGATGACGCGTCCCGGGACTCCCATAACTCCCGCTTTGACCGAGGACCAATAAGGCAACTCATCACGTGCCAATTCTGGAAGCTTCCGATTCGGCAAAGAAAGCTTACAAAGCAGCACCAAAATTTTCCTCCGCATTTTCCCTTCCTTCCACCATGTTGTCTGCAGCGAGACCCTTTCGTGCTGCCGTCGCCCGCGCGGGGCCCCATGGCGTGTGTAAAGACCAGTCTTTTATGATCCTAGCTGACGGTTTTTTAGGCCGTACCGCGGTCCATGTTCGCGCGGTTCATGAACCAAAAAGTCAATGGTATGTGCAGTTAAAAAAAAGTTCTTCAGAACGATATTGAACCTTTTTTGCAGGACCCGTGGTCGGTATTGATTTGGGCACGACAAATTCCTGCGTTTCCATAATGGAGGGCAAGACCTCCCGTGTGATTGAAAACGCAGAGGGTGCACGGACGACGCCGTCCGTCGTCGCCTTTGCAAAGCACGGCGAGCGTCTTGTTGGTCTACCCGCAAAACGGCAGGCCGTTGTGAACGCGACGAACACCGTCTTTGCGTTCAAGCGTCTTATTGGCCGGAAATTCCACGACAAGGAGGTTGCTTCGGATATGAAGCACTGGTGCGTCGATTCTTGAGTGACTGGGTGTTTTTTTTGACGCACTTTCAGGCCGTTTACCGTTGTCTCGAAAAGCGACGGTCGTCCAGCGGTTCAGGTGGAGTACGACGGCCAGAAAAAACAATTCGTAAGCTTTTTCGGTCCTCGTAAGCGACTTACGTCTCATGTCATCTGTGTAGTCGGCCGAAGAATTATCATCAATGGTCCTGGCAAAAATGCGGGAAACGGCTGAACAGTACCTGAACACAAAGGTCAAGTAAGTGCCGTTATTCGTCGTTTAGGTTGTGCGTTGACTCTTGTGAAAAGCCATGCCGTCATCACGGTCCCGGCTTACTTCAACGACGCTCAACGGCAAGCTACCAAGGACGCCGGGCAGATCGCTGGCCTTGACGTTCTCCGCGTAATCAACGAACCTACGGCCGCCGCACTCGCATACGGACTGGACAAAGACAGCAAGGCGAAGATCGTTGCGGTCTATGATCTTGGTGGAGGCACATTCGATATTTCCATTCTCGAGATGCACGATGGCGTATACGAGGTCAAATCTACCAACGGCGACACCCATCTCGGCGGAGAGGACTTTGACATCGTCCTGGTCAATCACATCATCAACGAGTTCAAGGCGGAGAACGGCATCGATCTCAACGGCGACCGGATGGCCATCCAGCGTATCCGCGAGGCGGCCGAGAAGGCCAAGATCGAGCTGTCGTCCACTGCACAGACCGAGATTAACTTGCCTTTCATCACCGCTGACGCCTCCGGACCCAAGCACATCAACACCAAGCTGATGCGCTCCCAGTTCGAGGCCCTCGTTGCTCCCCTCATCCAGCGCACCGTGGCTCCCTGCAAGAAGGCTCTCTCCGATGCCGGTCTCAAGCCCAGCGACATCCATGAGGTTATCCTCGTCGGTGGTATGACCCGTATGCCCCGTGTCACGGAGACCGTCAAGTCCGTTTTCGGCCGCGAGCCCAGCAAGGGTGTCAACCCCGACGAGGCTGTCGCCATCGGTGCTTCGATCCAGGGTGGTGTCCTCGCCGGTAACGTCACGGACGTCCTGCTCTTGGATGTTACTCCTCTTTCTCTCGGTGAGTTTTTCCAAAACAAATAATTGTTGTTGAGAGACTCATGGTGATGTAGGTATCGAAACTCTCGGCGGTATCATGACCAAGCTCATCACCCGTAACACCACCATCCCCACCAAGAAGTCGCAGGTCTTCTCCACCGCTGCTGACGGCCAGACCGCTATCGAGGTCAAGATCTTCCAGGGAGAGCGTGAGCTCGTCGCGGACAACAAGCTCCTCGGTAACTTCAACCTCGTTGGCATCCCCCCGGCACCCAAGGGCGTTCCCCAGATCGAGATCACCTTCGACATCGATGCTGGTGCGTTCACCCACCTTGGTTTGCATACTAAAATGGCTAATGGTCTGTAGATGGTATCGTCAATGTTTCCGCCAAGGACAAGGCAACCGGCAAGGACCAGTCTATGACCATTGCCTCGTCATCCGGCCTCAGCAAGAACGACATCAACAAGATGGTTTCGGACGCCGAGCAGTACGCCGAGTCTGACAAGGAGCGGAGGGAGCTCATCGAGGAGGCCAACAAGGCTGACTCTGTCTGCGCTGACACCGAGAAGGGTACGTGCTGGCTTCGTCGTGATGAAAAGTGACTAACCCGTCTCATTTTTCAGCCATGAGCGAATTCAAGGATCAGCTCGATGCCGCGGAGAAAGAGAAGGTCACTAAGCTCGTCTCTGAGCTCCGCGCCCTCGCCCTCAAGGGCCAGGCTGGCGACGAGTCTATCACTGCCGACAGCATCCGGGAAAAGATCAACGAGACTCAGCAGGCGTCGCTCGGACTGTTCCAGAAGGTATGATTTCTTTTATTCGTGTTTCTCCTGTTGTTGAATGTGCATTCAGATCTACGAGAAGAAGAACGCTGAGAACGCCTCGGAGGCGTCCTCCGAGCCCGCAGAGGAGAAGAAGGAGGAGAAGAAGGACTAAACGCTGTCCCATTTTCGCCTCTCTTGCGCCCTGCCTCCTTTCGCCCGCGCACCGATGCGTTGCTGCCTCATCTAGGCCGCGGGGCGCGACTGACAGACCCATGCCACGATTAGACGAAAAGTACAGCTACTATATTACTCACTTACACCCCACATCCACTATGGTATATCGATACTCAACCTGCATGTTCCTGACACCGCACCCCCTCTCAATCTTGTAGTTGAATAGGAAAAGAAGAAAAGATTGATAAAACCCCGTATGATGGACGCGTTGTTTGAGTTAGTTTCGTTTCGAGGACTTCGCTTAGGTCCGTGACGGCGCGTCTGTTCTTATCGCAATTGCCAGCACCATGAGTGCTCCTCCCACTAACGATACAGTAAAGTCGGCGTATTTGACGCGTCTTATAACGACTGACGAGAAGCCAGGACGCGTTGGTCAAAACGCTGCTTGCAGGGAATAAACGACCAACTGAAGCTCAAGAAGCTGAGATACGGCAGGCGATTCCCCATCTGCGAGAACAAGTCTTGAAAATCGAAAGGGAATTCAACGACGTCGACATTTCTCTTGCCATTATTCCCCCGGAGCAGACACCAGATGTCCAACTCACAGAGCAATTCGCGCAGCTGAAACTCCGGCTTGATAACGCGAAAGACCGTCTCGCGGACCATATGAGGTCCCTCACATACGGTCGGCAAGTGCCCGTGGAGGTACTGGAGGTCATCTTCCGCTTCTGCCTCCCGCGAACGGACTACGTCGTTCCGAATCCTTTGCAAGCGCCGCTCTTGCTATGTCAAATCTGCAGCGCATGGAGAAGGGTGGCCCTCGTCACCCCGCTTCTGTGGTGCTCCTTATCTGTACATCTCTCACGACGCCCTGGCGCGTGGAAGGCGTTTCTAGATTCGTGGCTGGGCCGTTCTGGACAGACCCCCATCTCCCTCAGCTTTGCGGGTGACAGTAACGCCAATTACAGCTACTTTAACGACCACATCCTGAAAGTGCTTCTGAAGGGCTCGAAGCGGTGGCGACGTCTGCGACTGGAAGTCCCGTCCTCGACTCTAACGAAGCTGCTTAACACTTCTATGCCGTTGTTAGAATCCCTGGAGATCGGCACGCGGGATAGGTTTCCGGGTGTGTTCCTCTCGTCCGCAGACGCGCCCCGACTGCGGAGTCTCACCTTACTTGGTGACAAGACGGATCCGACACACATTCACTTGCCGTGGGATCGCCTCACGCAGTTTCACGTTGCAAAGGTGGCTCAGGATCTGGATAAATGCTTCTCCCTCCTTGCGAAGTGCAAGAACCTCACGCGGCTCACCGTTCAACCCAGTGGGACTACGGTCTCGCAGGCGTCAGAGATTCTGCCTCTGCGCCTAGCGCGCTTGCGCAGTCTCGTCGTCATTGGTTCGATCGCAGTCCCGACGTTCTTTGCGCATGTCGAGCTACCGAGCCTCAACAAGCTCGAGTTGGTCAGCCGCGGAGGCGAGCCCTTCGATTTAAAGCCCGAGTCGTCCATCGTGTCGCTTGCCAGGCGATCAAACTTGCGGATTCTGTGTCTGACTGGCGGATGGCCTGTTGATGGACTCTTTGACGCGGTAGTTGCCATTCCGTCGTTGAAAGAGGTGGTCCTAGGCAGCGGAGAATCATTACCGCCAGCTGTTCAAGAGGCTTTGGATATGCGAAAGTGACCCATGTTATTTTATCAAATATTTCTTCAGTTATATGTATTGTATCTATTATAATGTCACTGGGATTTTAAAAATCATTTCCTTGAATTTACATACTTTGGTCGAATCGGGTTTCGGTCCGATTCCGAATGCTTTAAGTTTATCAACTTGACCGCTCTCCAACCTCTCCGTGGCTCTTCTACGATATAAGTATTGCTGGCCGCTGTTGTACTTGGCAGCGGCATATGCAGCCGTCAGCGCTCTCCTCATGTGGCCCAACCTGTCCGCCACTAACCGCGACTTCTTGAACTTCTTGCTCCATGTGATGGTTCTTCTCCGGGTTGTCTCTCCACCTCGACAATGAAGGCCTACATCGCCCATATTCTCTTTGTCTCTTCATTTTCGGTCAACGTTTTGGGCCAGACATGGTAGGTCTTCGCAGAGGCGAACGCGACCAGCTAAACGAACCGCAATGGAAGGTGCAACAAAAACTACATGGCGTCTGAGCCAGTCACCGACCCTGGTACCCTTATCGTACAGTGGACTACGCTAGTCTAACAAGACCCTTAGGTGGCCGTTTCCCCATCCCTGCGACGTCCTCCAAGCCTCTTCTGGCTCTTCGTTGTGCGCCAGCCATTCGACCTTACCTCCCTGAAGACGCGGCACACTCCTCTGCTACCTCTCCGACCGATATCCTCATTGACGCGCCCATCGTCTTTTCTGAGATCTCCAATGCAGTCCCAATCACTCTTGGCCCCGGAACCCTCGATGTTACCGTTTCCGTCAATGGCAAGAAAATCGCAGGCGGCGCGGTGCCACTCAACGCTACCAAGCATGCGCTCCCCTTCTCGCTTGCCGCGCTGAAGCCGCAAAAGGGCGCGTACACAATAACGTGCTCCGCCACCTTTTCGAAACAGAAATTCAGCGCCACGGGCCTGCTCACGTACCTGCCCGATCCCCCGGCGGATATAGGCTCCGTGACGAAATTCGATGCGCGCACTGGAGCTCTGTTGGTAAGGCCTCTAGGTGGACCAAAGACGGCGGCGTTCGAGCCAGTGTTCCCGATTGGGTTTTACACCGGCTATGGGAGTTATCTGGCAACCAATTTTTCGACGGCGTTGCCGGAATTGAAATCGCAGGGGTACGTTTATTTTGTATTGCCAGCGGAACGGTCCTGATTATCTGCTAGTTTCACTGTTGTACGTCCAGTCTGAGTTTTAGCAGTTTTGAGGTATTGAAGTGCGACAACAGGTGCATCCCATACCCGAATTCCCCAATATCACGCAGCTAGACATAGTCCTGGATAAAATGGAAGAGGAGGGGCTCTGGCTCATGTACGATATGCGTCTGTACGTGTTCTTACCCTTTTCTTCTTCTGAGTTCTCATATACTGTTCAGAACGTACATGAACGACACCTCCGTCAAGAACAAGTAAACCACATTAAAGCACGGCCAAACCTGCTGCTGTGGTACACCGCCGACGAGCCCGACGGCACGGCTGATCCACTGAACGCCACGCTTCTCTCTTCGAACCTTATCAACTCGCTGGACGGCGGCGACGGTCTCGGCGGCGCGGGGTACCACCCAGTGTCTCTCGTGCTGAATTGCGAGAACTACGAGTTCACGGCGTACGCAGCGGGTCGGACGTGGTGCTGCAGGACACTTACACCATCGGGAACAACCTTCCTTCTCGACCGTGTGGGGAACACCGTGTACTGATGGTTCGTGCTTGGTTCCCTTTTGAGGATGAGATACTAAGTATGGGTGAAATAGACTACGGCGACTGCGGGTGCGACAATTGCCATACAGGCTTTCCGGACATCTCCAAAAGGATGGATGAGTTCAAGCAGCGGCTGTTTATTAACGGGTGGGAGCTGACGAAATCCGTGTGGGCTGTTCCTCAAGGGTTCGGAAACGAGTCGTGCGTCTGAGCGTCCCCTCCTTTGATTTATATCTCAATACCAGTCTAGATACTGGCCCCGCTATCCTACTGGTCGCGAATGGGTGCTCGAGAGCATCCTCGGGATCAACCACGGCGGTCTCGGTGCGTTCACCTCTCTAAGTATAAAACTACGCACTCACCCCACTAAATCTAGGTGTCGTGTCGTGGGACGACCCCACACACGCCGACGTCAAAGCCTCTGCCTCAGACCTCGCGAAAGCGCTTACCGCGAGCATGAACTCATTCATTATGAGCCCCACCGCGACAATAAACCAAATCACATTCCCAAACGGGATCGACGTCGGCTTGTGGACCGTCGGCAGTCAGACATTGGTCCTCGCCACGAACATCAACTACGAGAATCTCACGCTTTCGATGGCGCAGCTGCATTTATCCGGGAAGGTGCGGCAGGTGTTGACAGCGGCGCGAGTGTTAGTAGCGATGGCCGCACCTTGCACTTTGGCGAGGTTGGGTCTGGGGGGTTCGTCGTGACGAAATGAGGTTGATGAGACTGGATGTGTAATGTTGTGAGCTGTACAAGTAGTAGCCCAAGAAAGTGTTTTTCAAGGGAACATCTGAGTGAACGGTCATTGTTGGAAAGAAGGTATTGTTAGACCGTCCGGCGCGGAAATGCCTTCATTATTACGCCTGAGGTGAATTGGGGACACTTTGAATTTGTGCGGTGGCTAAGGAGTTGGACGGATGTACAGCGAAGGGACGGAAAATATAATGTCTACATGTCGTTCTTCAATTCGCCCAAGGTGGAAGGTCAAAGAAACTGGGCAACTCGTTCCAGATTTTCGTTCGGCCCGCAAGGGACATTCATCGGCGCGCTGTCGACATCCATGCACAACTCCTTTGGCGCACCCGAAAAACCGGAAAGCCCAGAGTTCAACTATCTCCATAACTTGATGAGGAGGACATCCCGCGCCTTGGTACACTTCCCCGAGTCTCATTGCACATGAGTCATCATCCTGGCGAAGCCATCCCCACGTATAATCTTTTTATACTGTGCATTGATGAGTGACTCGCGGCCCGCGATGCATCGATGTAGGTCGACTGGAGCGAGAGAAGCGACAGTTCCGTCACCTCTCGGGATGCCATTGAGCAAATTACCTGGAATGACATGAGGGTCACAGCACCGAAGAAAAAAGGTACGAACCAGGCCACTTTCGCCGCACGATAATATGCAGAGGGAAGAGCTGATAAGATGTTATTCTCTCGCGCCAGAGTTATTATGTCGAAAAAGATGCCGTTATACGGCACTATACGCGTCGATCTGTATTTTTGTCGGAGAAGAGGCCTGGTATTCCTCTAACGTTTTCGGATTTCAAACGTTACGCGTTCCACTGCTAACTCTAAGATGTCATGAAATTGTACTTTCGCCCGAGGCGAATGAGAGCTGCAACAACTGCGAAGGGGAGCGCGGGCTGGAACTGAAACTTTCTGTGGACATCCAGACAGACGACGTCAGCGCGGTGGCAACCGATGTGAGACATACGAACGGGTGATATAACGCCCTCAGGAGGTGCTCAACGTCTACAGCCGTATCCTGAAGCTCCACAATGGGGCAGCCATCGATGCTGGGCTGGTCGGGAGGCTGTGGCAGCCCCTGCATATCACGGAAGACTGACGAGTGCAGCGCAAGGAGACCCCAATGGACGCGAAATTGTGTGTTTTCGGCTTGCAATACGACACTACCATCGCAGTATCACTTCAAGCTTGTACTCAGCGCTTGATGCTGTCAATGGGCATGTCTGATAGGATGTCTGATAGGCATAAAGACACACTACATATTTACTGCTTCTAAAGGCGTCGATTTGCAGTGCGGCGATTCTGGCACTATGAAGAGTAACGGGCACTGGCAGCGATATCCTTACCCACAACCGCGTCCAGACCATCCCATCCTATTTGTCCTCTCCAGGCTCAGGACTCTCCAACACAACTCGACCCGGTCCTAGTGCGGTTCGATGACTGGTAAATTTCTCATAATTTTCTGACACTCAGCGCACAGCGCCCATTAAATTTTAAATGCATCGCATGCCATCTGACAGGCGCTGACAAAATAAAGAGGACTACTATCTAGACAGGTGCGAAGATCCTGATCTGCAGGTCAATACAAAATGCGGATGCCAAGCCTACTTGATACCGATAAAGCCTCGCGCAACCCGGCCTAGACAAACTTATTCCTCTTCTCCGGGCTTGACTTGGGTTCTCCACGCCAACTTCACGTTGCATTTAATTCACCACACCTCTATGGCTACCAGGCTCCCTCCGGCCGCGAAGCTCTCGCTCGCTGTCCGCAAGAATGGTGAGCGACCATGAACAAGCCATGTCTCACATCTCACGCTCAACTCCAGTCCGCGACGAGTACGAGAACAAGAAGGCGGGCTTCGACAAGGAGCTTTCAGACCTGCTCGGCGTGTCATGGACCTTTGACTTCAACCCGCTTGCCATCTACCCGTACGCCGAGTCGCAGCATTTTGCCAAAGAGCAGCCCGGAACCGTCCTTGGCCTGTAAGCTCACCCCATCCGTGCTCGGGTAGAGATCGATTCGATTAACAGTCTCTCCCTTTCGCAAGGTACATGGAAGGTGCCATTACCGGGCTGAAGTGGCTCGTCGAGGTGTACGGCGAGCCCGGCAAGAAGGAGCTCAACGCCGTCGTCCATGCCCACACGATCCAGCTCGAGCTCGGCGAGCCCGAACAGATCGTCCGAAACACCGACCTCGGGGCCGACGTCGTCGACGGCAACCTGCGCATCCTCTTCCCCGCCGACCGCTTCGGCTCTAACCCGCACTCGGCCCTGGGCCAGTTCGACCTCTTCAGAGCCGTCAACGCGGCTCCGTCCACGCTACCCATGACTTTCCTAGCGCGCCTGGGAATTAGCAAAAACTACTATGAGACGGCCGACCCCGCGAAGAAGCAGTTCGGGGACCTGCTGCAGAGGTCCGACATTACGTTCGACCCCGACTTTGAGGAGGTGTTTGGGAAGTTGCTGGAGGAGAGCAAGAGGCCCGGCAATGAGATAGTCTCGATCCCGGGCCCGTGGGAGCTGCAGTTCGGCCGTTACATGGCCAGCTACTTTGCCGCCATGGCGTATCAATTACAGACGCTCGGCTTCGGCACGGACGATATGCTGCGGGAGGGGTTCAACGAGGGCGTCGGCAGCGGGGTTGTCAAATTCCGGATTGTGGACGCGCTGAAACGCCAGAAGTACTGCGAGGCGGAGATTGAAGATGGCGTGCTCTACCTCCAGGTGAGATCCCTTGGTCACTTGCCTTTGAAAAGGAACTGAAATTCCACTCCTCTACAGACGACTCTAGAGAAGTGGGGTATGAACCCCGATAACATTGGGTATGATATTGGTGACCTGCTGTAATCACTGTGAAATTCAATTGATACCTACCTCGATATTCTGTTTGTGTTCTGACCATTAGACCGTGGGGATTTTCATGCGGAGGCTGCTTCATTTGCTCTTGAACGTGAAAAACGGGGAACGAAAATAAAGATGAACACTTCTCTTAGTCTAAGTGAATATTGTACTGGATCCTAGACCCAAGCGCTCGTCAACGTGTTGCATCTTGACGAACTGTGAGTTATGGGTGCTAAGATGGGCGCTTAGCCGTGCAAAGAGTCGAAATTACCCGATTTGGAACTCTCCGCTTCGGCTCGGCTCTTTCCTTCCACCTTCACCTTCACTTTCCTCCAGATGGCTCTCATCGAGGTACGCACCCCCCGTCGACCCGCACACCCGGCCTCACAATCCTCCAGGTTATCGCAAACGATCGTCTCGGGCGCAAAGGTGCGTCACGGTCTATGCGCTCACAAATTGTACTCATCCCGTCTTGCAGTGCGCGTAAAGTGCAGCCCAGACGACACCGTCGGCGACCTCAAGAAGCTCATCGCCGCGCAGACGGGCACGGACCACACCAAGATCCAGCTCAAGAAGTGGTGCGTGTGCATCCTTCTTTCCTTCCTCCGTCTTGCTTCAAGTCATTCGTTCTTGACTCACCCACGACCGCAGGTACACTATCTACAAGGACCACATCACACTCTCCGACTACGAATCCACGATGGGATGAGCTTGGAGATGTACTAGACGCGCCGACACAGCGACCGCCACCATATGTCGAGAATGTATCCAACGTACGAAGACTGACCGACCGACCGAGGCGATGTACATGTACAACAGCACACAAGCCAAGTAGGATTTAACAATGTATTTTTGAACTTACCGCCGACATTGTGTTTCGCTGTGGAATACTGATGAGATTGTGCTTTGCTGTAAACACTTGAGGTCTGGGTGCGTCCTTTTCAACTGCTCAGAAGACTTCAATCAGGAGTGGGTGAACTGAAACCATGCAATGCAAATGTATTCGTGAAAATGCCAATGTGTAATGAAAGAAACCGAGTCCGTGCGCACGCGGCTCATTATGGTATCGTAACTCTGCGCAATTATGTTTACCTTCCCCCCTCCAAGTGTTTGAGGCCTAATCTTGGGCCAAACAACGCAGGCCATACGCCGGGAGTCGTAACGGTCCCGCAAACACCGCGACTCATATTCACAAAATGGCTGCGACGATGCCGACCGCAAGCGCCGCGCCTGCGCCGGACACCGTGCGCCCCAGCGCCGCGTTCGAGTTCTCCGTGGGCTGTAAGGAAGAAAGGAGTCAGCGCAACGAAGAAACGAAAACCATGCGCACGGACCGGGTTTGTGAGCCCTATGTTATTCTTGTAAGCGATAATGGGCTGTAAACCGGGGTCGATCGGGGCGGGGGCAGGGGCCGGGGTCGCGGCAACTAAGGATGATAGTGTCAGTGAATCTGAGGCAAATGGGTAGGAGAGGGGACTTACCGAGCGCAAGGAGGGCGAGAATGGCAAGCGCGAGGCGGGAAACATCGTATTCGTGCACAGTCAAGTGGATGTGGATGTCGTTAAACACGGAGGAGTACGGCAGAGGTGCGTCGCAAGTGCGTAGGAGGGAGTGGAGATGCGTCAAGCAAAGGAGTGGGTATAGTCGTAGATTGACTCGGGCGGTGGGGAGTGGACAGCAAATTTAGAACCGGGCGCATTTAATGGCGGGAGTACAAGGTCACAAGAGGACACACAGGCGAGTGCAGACAAGGCGCATAACGGACAAGGAAAAATCCTAAAGTGGGACAAGGCGGGTCACGTGTTCGCGAATCTGGTCTTGTTCTTTGCTTTGCGCATTGTCGGGCCTGACGACGCGCAAGCTTGGCATCGCAAAACCGCGAGTATAATGTGAAGAATCTGGAGACGTGTCAGTCTGCCGTATGCAAAATGATGGAGGGACGAGAAGGGTTCAGCAGAATAGAGTTCGTCAGGATCGTTGATTCAGGGCTTGACTTCTATTTTATTCATCCTCAAGCACTTGGAAAGAGACTCACCCAAGGCTAGAAACACATCAACGGCCTCTACCGATCGAGCGGTTGGAACCGCGTGTAATACTGCTTCGTCTGGGTCTCAACAATCTCCTGCGTCGACTCAGGCAGATCCTCCACAAACCGCCCCGGTGATCCCGAAAACAACGCTAGGGCGGGTATGACCGTGTTCGGGGGCACGATCGTCCCGTCCGCGACGCGCGCGCAGTCTTTTATAATGGTAAACTTGCCGATGACGCAGTTCTTGCCAATTTCAACGTGGTTGCCGATGGTTGCAGCCTCGACGACGGTGTTCGCGCCGATGTGGACATAGTCACCAATTTTCATTGGGTAGTAGTTGAAATTTCCACGGTATGTCTTGTACGGCGGACGCATCACGCAGCCCTCGCCGACAACGCAGTAGCGCCCAAGCGAGATGACCACAGCGTGCCCTGCTCCGGTACGTCGCAGGTCACCCCGAATTATTGCACCGCTGGATATGATCGTTTTGCCGCCCAGGATGATGTTTTGAGGGCCAGCAATGGTCGCACGGCGGGACACTTTGTTGCCCGTGTCCTGCGATGTACGGATATATTAGCTGGAAAATAAAAGCATTACAAAACACTCACGGTTTCGATGAACCCGGTTTTGGAATAGTAGATAGGCGGATCCATGGCCACTGAACGTTAATGCAGTTGTGTGCGTGGATGCTGAGAAAAGGACTGTGACTGTGACGCGTATCAAGACCAATATTCCCTTCGACCTTCCAGATATTCCTTGAACGGTATCTTGAGCTTGCGAAAGTTTGTGTCGGCTCTGAATCCCGTCGAGGATGCGTTCGAGTCTTCCTACTTTCTTGCGGACCACCAGAAGCGCTTGGGCGAAGTTCGCTCCCGATGCCCCCCTCCCCGACGGGCCAAACACTTGGAAGGGCCAGAAAGGGCTCCGGTACGTCTCCCTCCTTTCGGTCTTACCTTGTAGTGACATCCATACCAAATCCTCCACGTCCTCCACGATCTTTACCTACAAAACCCCCTACTAGTATCACGACGGCCCCTAGTCCTCTGCATCCTCAGCTTCCCCCGATCCAAGACCCTGTTGCGCTGTACATATTAAACATCGTACAACACCAGAATTCTGTTATTCAGCAACAGATGGCGAAAACAGGGGCAATGGAGAAAACATGGGCGACACTCGAAGAGAAGATGGAAAAATTAACTGAGACAGTCGAGTTTCTAGGGCGCCAAAGCGAGTCTCAAGGTCGACAACTGTCGGACCTCCGTACGGGAATGCTATCAATTGCCGTGCCTTTGACACTGAAAGCCGGCCTCAACACTTTCTCACTTGCATTCCTCATTGGGTTGATGCGGCCGCACCGTCGTGCGTATAAGCGCGTCATTAATTATCTCAACCACTCGGTTGGATCCAGCGCCCCGTCCCTGTTATTACCTCCCCCAACTCCCCTCCCAAGTTGCTTCTCCCAACGGACAATCTCGATGTCCTTGCTCTAGCGTCTTTCCTCCTCTCTCCCCTAAACATGCAATCAATTGGGCTACCCAATTATCAACAAGCAGTCTTCGCTAAGCTGATGACTGAGATCGATGCAGTACTGCCTGCAGCAGATGCGCAGAGGCTAGCAAATGTCTTCCTGACGGTAATTCCTAGTCTCCCCTCTACTGAGAACATATACATACAGACGCGCGTGGGAGCCAGGTGCGATTTTCACGCAACACCGCGGCTCACGAGGTCAGCCTCGCCGCATTCCTCGCTACCGCGCGTGCACAGCTGGATGCGGAGGCGGCTGGAACATGTCCCCCTCACCCCGGCTGGGTGGAGGCGTTGTGGTTGTGGAAGATGGTGGAAGGGGGCAACGGGAACCTCAACGAGGCGTCGTTGACACCGTTTCAATTGAATATCATCCTGTACAATAGTTCGTGCCTCAAGATGCCTTCAAACTGTCTTCTAACAACTTTTACAGTGCCGGGAGAGGGAGATGACGAAGCAGACTAGTTAATGTATCTTGACGCTATAGTAATGTATCTCGATGACGCGCGACGGGTAACACCAAATATATATATGCCCAAAGTTGTCTCCCGAAAAGTCAACCACTTCAAGGTTTCTTGAGAAGAAACTCACCATTATCTTTTGGATCGGAAGGGAAGGGGCCACATTTCCTCGTTGAAGGATTTCCCTCTACCCTAACATTATGTATGGAGAGACCAGTTCAAAACGGCGCAAGCTATACTAAATAGTTAAGATGCCGGCACAGTAAAACTACGCGATACTATCAATCACCCTGATCACGGTGCAAGACTTTTTTGATGGCCCAGTTCTGAGTTTTGTGCTCATTAAGCAGTTTTATGCCCTCGGCTTTTCAACTAGCACCCAAAACATATGAATATTACGAATCCGAGGCGGCTTAATTTTTGACCCCGAATTGAAAGTGCATGAGAGCTGCTGAAAGGCATCACACTTTTTGGCGGAGAAACAACACGGATATGCAAGACCATCAAAAAGCCATTTTGATTTTCAGTGGTCTCTAATGTGCTCAGATCGCTCTAAGAATTTGGTAGTGGTAAGTAATTTTGCAGTGAGTTCAAAGTATCCGGTCTGCGGGTTTCCTCTGCGTGTTGCTGCATGCGAGTACTGTACCATTTCGACCAGATTTCATCAGCTTTTACCCGAGAAGGCTGATGAGAAATTTAGTTTCGATTTAAGGCGATTTTTGCACACAGCAAAAGAAATTCTACTGTTGACCGAACATTCAGTCGAAATGGTACAGTATCTCGGGTAAAGAGAAACAGCGCGAAAAAGGACATCTGCTGCGGCCGCTCCGGCGCACCCGGTGATAGATGTGCACACCTATCATAAGTTTGAATCGAGCTGAGAGTCACGGTGGAGTGGAAGCAGGTTAGACATGGTAAATCTGAAGTAACCAGCCATCGACTTGTCTAATCATGTAATAAGAGGCGATGGGGAGCGGGATCCAAAGAATGGGCAAAGGTGGCCCATGAATTGCTACGAACACAAAACGAAGAAGCGATGAATAGTAAGTGTCGAAACGTTGTCCGCAGGTGCTGGAGTCGACTTGAGGAAAATCAGGCTGCGGGTCGAGACTGGATAACTTCGGCGGCGGTTGACCTTCCCAATTCATCGCGAGACAGAGGGCGAGAGCATTCCAATCGAAGATCGTTGCTGGTGGATGCCCACCAAATCCGTCCACTACGCCCAGATCCCAAAAAGGAAGTTGCGTGGCTGTGCCTGCGATAAGCCTCCAACTACAAAAAAATTGCCCTCGGAGGTGCTAGTGTCAAGAATTAAAGGAGCTGAATATTTCATTTAAGTTGTTTGTGCCCAATGTCAAAGTTTTATCCCTCGTCCGAATTTTTGGCGAGATGGTGGTGATGACTTTGGTGCGGTCGTTGATATGTTTAGAACAAAGCGAGAATGAAAACAGCTGACCGACTGAAGAACAGAGTACTGCGTTATTTTATGAGCCTACAGTATTTCGTTGGCGGCCATCGATCATGCGTCGTCGGGATTTATTTCAAGATAGAGGTAGTACGCTATCCAGACAACCGTCACCATCGACGTAAACCCGATACCAATTTAGCTGTTGTCAACTTGTTGTCAGTAACCCTCAACCGTGCGAACTATATCTCTGATTAGAGATAGCATCGTACTCGCCAGAACGCACCGTTAACGGTGCGCACTATGTATTACCGGAACACCGGTGTGGGTGTGGTTTGAAACATGGCGGCACAGAGCATTAGAAAAGCGCCCGGGCCTGAATATGGTTCAGATGATTGTTGAAAGCATGTACATGGGAGTAGCCTTGGCGAGCGACGACGACGGCATTATATTGGCAGAGAAAGGTGATAATGCGAGGCGTGAAGGTACGAAGATGCTGTTCGCAGAGGCTGAGCTACAGCATAAAGGAGGAGCAGGGGGAGCAAGAAAGAAAGTGGGGGAAGGCAGAAAATGTTGAAGTTGGGAGGAGAGGGCAATAGTATTGTGAGGACCACTGAGGAGTAGGTAAGATGTAGTCTCTCTAGTTTATCGAGCGAGGTACGAGCTAGAAACGATAAAGTTTCTGTCCAAAGAGACTAGGTAAGATGGTAAGATGGTTAAATAATGGAATCAGGTGAGGCTATAGGTCGTTCTTCAACTCGCCCCAAGGCGGGAGGTCAAAGAAACTTGGTAAATCCTCCCAAATTTTCTTCCGTCCCGTAATGCATGATTCCTTGCGGCGTTCATGGCAAGAAGCACAGAGACGGTTACTGGTACCGCTGAAAGCCAAGCGGGACAAAGCCCAAAGACCAAAAGCTTCGTGATATTTTATCCGTTGCATGGTGCGCACCGCAATGCATTTGGGAAGGTCAGTGCAATTGCCATCGTCTCCGTCCCACGAAGAACAAAGCCATCCCAATGTATAACCACGTTGGGCTTGAGCCTTGATGAGTGCTTCGCGACCAAGGACGCATCGGCATTGGTCAACCGGAGCTAAGAAAGCCGACGTCCCATCCCTTCTGGATATGCCGTCAAACAATCTTTTCTGGAAGAAATCAGTCTCCACTGCATGACAATTCATGGAGAAAGGCCGCTCACCGGCGGATGGAGCAGTGCGCGATAGTAGGCGCAAGGAAGAGCGGTCTGTATATTGTTTTCTCTGGCCACCGTAAGCATGTCGTATATGACACCGGGATAGTACAAGATACGTTTCATCGTGTAATTCGTGCCGATGTCTGGCATTAGGGCATCGTATTCCTCAAGGGTGGTTGGGTTTTCGAACGTGAGGCGCTCCACAGCGGCATCCAAAATATCACGGAAATCATACTTCCTGCCTAAACGAATGAGAGCAGCAACCGAAAGGGGAGTGCCTTCTGGAGCAGAAAAGTCCTACGCGCGCCGAGCGACGAACAGTGAGTACTGAATGCCACCCAGAGCCTAGAGGACTTGATATACGCACGGGTTATATAGCACCTTCAGGAGGTGCTCGACATCTACAACCGCGTCCTGGAGCTCGACAATGGGGCATCCGTCGATGCTAGGCTGATCGGGTGGCTGGGGTAGCCCTTGCATCTCGCGAAAAAACGACGAATGCTGGGAGAGGTTGCCCCAATGGACGCGAAATTGTGTGTCTTGAGCTTGCAAAACGACACTCCCATCCTGATACCAAATATCCGAGCGTGTCATGGGCGCATCCTCGGTCCGTTGGCGTTTGGCTGGAGGTGAGGACATGAGAGTAGGATGAAAGCCGTGACTCTTCCTCGGAATGCTTCTGCTGCCTGAGTATCGTTAGGTTAGACCCAACGCTCCAAAAAAAAAAAAGAAAAGAAAGCCGTGACTCGGCGATCGGTGGCGTAAGCCGATCAAAGGTCAAAGCGTTGAATCTCTCTAAAACATGGTCCGGTCTCAGCAATTACTTAAAGTGGTTGTAATATACAAGTAGAAATTCCAGGCGGCTGAGCTTGGTTTTATTGTATTCATTTAATTTCAGTCCGTCGGCCAGCGGCAGGAAATCGATGTGCCAATGCACACTTTCCATTGCGTTTCGCCAACGTGTAGAGTCTAGGCTTATTATTAGTTGCCAAAAAGAGACCGCGACGCAAACGCAAAGAAGTGATATCTCTAAAGCGTAGATAGCGCAACGATTGATATCCCTTTGAAGCTTTTTTCTAATGCTGTTTCTCGTCGTACTCCGAACCGGAAAACTTGACAGACTCATTTATTCTTTCTAGCATCCGGATGGTCTACCGAAGCCGGCGTTAATCAAACACCTCATCCGTCTATGAACTGTCCCGGAACTCAAGCCGAGGATCGAGCTGGCAGCTGGTGAATATATATTTTTGAACAGCTATTCAGGCGTCACCAAACCCTTCGAGTCAAAAAGTTCGCGACGTTATTCACTAAGATTGACTATATTCATCAGTTGCCACGGGCACGTTGATGCGAATACAACTTAATATTTTTACTCGTTCACACAAATAGAAAAACTACGGATAGCTATGCAAGGTATTGGATCGCCCCGCTGTACCTCAGAGTCCCATGTTCCCAAGTCAACATCTAAAAAACATGAATACACATATTTTGAGCTATATTCATTCTGAAAAGTACATAAACCTTCAGATCTGCTCTGGATTCTTCAGCTGGTCTCACCCACATACGATTCAACGACTCCCGACAGGCTTCGGACTTCATTTTAAACTCGCAAATTCGGCGCCATGTTCTCCTAGACTTCCACTCTCGCTGCTGTTCTGATCTTTGCAATTGCCGGTGCTCGTGCGCAATGCCCCAACAATGGTGTTGGTAGGTGTTGTTCGCAAGTACAATGTTCCGAAATTATACTGACTCGCACTTCCTAGGTGTTGGAATGACCCAGTTATGCAACATCGGCACACCGAAAGGTGGAAGTTGTAGGTCTTGCCCATCTACCGCTTTTGCACACCGCTCATCGTCTGACTTTGCAGACTGCAATGATCTGGACGGCTTCATCACAACCCGTAAGTCCACAGAGCGCTTTCGGTCAGTGGCTAGCCCATTAATTTCACCTATACTCGCATCGCGTATTAGCCGGCACATGTAAGTCATGTTCATTCTTACCTCAGGCAGTTGAGATCATATTGCACCTTTTCAGGGAACGAAGCCGCCGTCAAGATCAACCTGAGCCTTCCAAAAGACATGTGCGGCGACGGCTACACCCACGGCGCATTCACCACTTGCGATGGCAGTGGCAACGTCATCTCCGTCAACCCGCCAGGGGCTGGCGCAATCAAGTGCACGAAACAGTCTGAAGTCGCCAAGGTGCGTTCTAGGCCTGCATTGCTGCACGCTCCACGCTGACGAGGTATTCATTGAACAGGGATCAAGTAGCTTGGGAGCTGCCGCTATTTATTATTGCTGCAATTAATTTAGCAACAATAATGATCGTAAAAGTAGTCCACTGGCAGTACCTACGAGTTAGAGTCTGGTTGTGACTACCTTTGGCCACATAGATTGGTCTCTTTTCTTGTTGGCACCGTTCGGCACATCGGCAATGCAATGCAACCCATTGGGTTTGAATATACGCTGGTATGGCAATGAAGCCTCGGATTGTGAGTATGCAAGGGCTCAATAGCTTAATTTGGAGTGCGGACGTCAAGTGAAAGAAAGACATCGGAACTAAACCAGATGTAGCGTTAGGTTTGAATTTGTAGTTGGAGACTAGAGATCGAGAGAAAGTAAGAATCAGCACTGGCAGCAATTTGAAGCGTCTTCAGAGTGGAATTTGAGACAAAACCACCAGTGGCTGGGAGCCAAGGATCCACAATATACTGTATCATAGATGGCAATTCTAGCGAAGGATACTTCATGCCCCGAAGACCTGGACTAGTATTTAGACCGAGAAGTACCAAAGAGAAGCCAGAATGCCTTGAAAATGCCAGCCTGAGAAATGGAACGAATGGAACTGTCAGAAACCAGATGGGATCAAGAGGCAGTGCAATCGCTTTTCGACCCGAACACCAACTACAATTATCCATCGCCCTCTGCGCTCCTCTGCACCCCGTTCTTGGTCATGCTTGAAGCGGATCGTACTCGCGCCGCAGATTTAGAAGTTCAAATCCTGGAACTTGAGCGCTCACTTTCTGCATTGCGGAATGAGAAAGTGCTCGTGCAGGAGCGACTCGATTCCTACAAATACCCAGTCCTAACATTGCCGAACGAAATCGTGTCCGAGATCTTCATCCACTTCCTTCCAGTATACCCCCTCTGCCCACCCCTTGCAGGGATTCTCTCGCCAACTTCTCTGACACAAATTTGTCGCAAATGGCGAGACATAGCGCTGGCAACCCCCGCGCTCTGGAGGGCCATCAGGCTCTCCGACTATCACATTCCCTCGGAGCCACGTCGCGTTATATTCGATCTCTGGCTAAACAGGTCTCGGTGCTGCCCTCTGTCTGTCCACATCGATGAATACAACGAATGGCTGCACGTACCTGGAACCTTTTCGGATGTCATCTCTCACTCCACACGATGGGAGTACATGAAGCTTCACTTGCTGGGGCCTTCTGTCCCTGCAACTGAACGCCCGATGCCGTTGCTGCGCCACCTGGATCTCGCACTCGACGTTCCCTGCGTCTGGACATTTCCCGACATGCCCTTGCTACGCACAGTTGTCCTTGATGACGTTGCAGCTGCCAACGTCGTTTTACCGTGGGCGCAATTGACTTCCCTAACCTTGCGCTACGTATACCCAGAAGAATGTGCGCCAATCCTGCAGCGCTCATCGAATCTGGTTCATTGCGACCTGGAGGTTTGGATCAGCGATGATGAGTCTCAGCCTGATATCACGCTTCCATGCTTGGAGTCGTTGACCTTGCGGAGCACAAATGATGACCCGGTAATAGGTTATCTCAACACCCTAATTGTCCCTACTCTTCGCAGTCTCGAAGTCCCGGAACGATTCCTTGGCACGAACCCCATCGATTCACTGAAATCATTTGTATCGAAATCCGGTTGCAAGCTACAGGAAGTGTGGATCACTGGTAAAAGAAATGTACCTGAACACTCCTTCCGCCAAGCCTTTCCTTTGGTTCAAAGGTTTTCGTTCGGCCGCAGGTATCACAGGGAGATAGGCGATGATTAATCGATGATTCGTCGGAGGAGAGTGATTCATCGGACGTTGAGAACATCTCCACTTCCCAGTAATAGTTGGTCTGGGTCATAAGCACCACTCTCACTTGGCCATTTTTTGTTGCCTCAACTTCGTTGTCAACTGTTTTTTTTTTTTTCACATTCGTCATATGATATTAGCGGTCACAAATTGGTGCATCACGCCGTCTTCAAAAGTTGTCTTCCACCATCATCATGTCAGATATTATTTCCTCGACTCCAGCAAAACGCCAGCGGACGGAAAACACGTCCATAACGCGCTCGGATGTCTGGTACAAAGACGGAAGCGTTGTGTTGCAGGCCCAAAACACGCAGTCTCGTGTTCACTGGAGCGTCCTCGCTCAGCACTCGTCTTTCTTCCGCGACTTGGAGGACCTCCCGCAGCCTCCTGACCAGCCTACCGTTAACGGCTGCCCCGTTGTTGAGCTTCAAGACGCGTCTGTTGATGTTGAGCACTTACTAAAGGCGCTGTATGATCCGTATGTACCTCACAATTCGACCTGGCGCGTACTCATTATATCTAGGACATTTCTACTCGAAAAAGCGCTCCCGCTGCCAATCGTAGCTGCTTTAATTCGTCTGGGGCGCAAATACAACTTTCAGCGCCTGCTGGACTCGGCGATGGAACGTTTGACGTTCGAGAATCCATCCACCCTTGCGGAGTTCGATGCTTTGAATTCCGAGTTCCCCCGGGCCTTCAGCACGACATACGCACCAAGTCGAATCGTGTCATACCCGGGCGTACTATTTGACATGTTGACTCTCGGTAGAGAAAATGATATACTGTCGACTCTTCCCTGCGCGTATTATCGGCTAGTCAGACACTATTCTCAGGTGAGTCGCTTTTCAGGGTAAGATCAACATTCTCAACTCATTTTTGCAGGCCCAGTTGTTCGATGGGATGGAAAGAAAAGATGGAACGACAGCTTCTCTCGCTCTAATTGACCTGCGTCGATGTGTCCTGGCCCGCGAAAAGCTCCTGAAGAAGCAGTTTCAGCCGGGCTACACGCTCGGATGGCTTCGGAACTGGGAGTACGATGATTGCACTGGTGGAAAGTGTAGCCGTGAGCGGGAGGCCCTTCTTGGGATTTACGTGGATAGAGCCGCCGTGGGATCCTTGGACACACTGGGTGGCAGGAGTCCGAGCGGCTTTTGTGCTCATCTGTTTTGTGCCACTTGTTTTGAGCACGCGGTGGAATCCCTAGCCAAAGGCCGGAAAAAAATGTGGGAGGAATTACCCGGGTTTTTTGACCTCCCACCCTGGAATGAATTGAAGAACGACCTGTAGTGTTTATCCTCATCCGCGTCGACTCTACACTCTGTACTGGGCTTAGTTACACCTCAAAATTTTCCTGTATATACTTTAGGAGCTACAAAGCTGGCTAAATCATTGAATTAATCGGCATTCGCAATGGTCCCCTAAACAAAAATGGGGTGCACCACATTTAGGGTACCGATCTGTCTACGGGACAAACTGTGTCTACCAGATCGGTCACCGGTCTACATTTAGGGGGAAAAATATGAGACCTTTGATCGGCTTTCGGGCCGGTCGCCAAGCTCGGCTTTGTTCTCCCACCCTCCAGTAAAACGCCAACGAGAGCACCGGAGGAATGGGGATGATGGCGGAAATGATGGCGGATTCGTCCGCGGCGGAATTCCCACGGTTGCACGAATATTCGTCCACAGAAATTGCAGGTGTCTTGCAGCGAATTCCGTGGAGGATATTCCCTGCAGTGATTCTCCTGAACTATTTTTCGCACATCTGCCTGGAGCAAAATGCGTGAATGAAATTTCCTCGAGTTATCTTCGTGCACAAATTTTGAATGTTCTTACTGAAGCCATTCTCCCCATGGAATTTTGAATATCCTTACTGAAGTGATTCTCTTCCATGGGATTTTGACTTCTTGCTGGAGGGACTTTACTGGAGCAATATTTTTATTGTTCCCAGACCTATCTTCCTTCACGCATCTGTTAATTTCCTCTAGTCCTTTCACTGCAGAAGTTCTCATTTCGTGTTCAACTTACACGTTGCTTTGGCTGTAATTAGCACGCCGCAGGTTTCCTCTCGATGTTGAATGGATGCCTTCTCCGCCTGCAACTAGATTCAACATTTATGGCAGAGATTTCCACAGTGAAGGTATTGTTGGTTTGGTGTAGTTGGTAGCTTGTGTAGTCCTTGTATTTCCTCACTTCTTGCGGGTCATTGGTTCAAGCCCCGCAGACCTTTTTTATTCATTATATTTTCTGAGTTTTACTCACCATCTCGATCGACCTTGTTCAGACCCACCAAATATGTTTGATGTTTAGGGTATGAAGCTGGGAATTGCGGAGCGAGAATTTCATCAAGGTAAACCAAGGAAGATAAAATGGACAGCCTCGTGGAGGAATTTTAGTGAAAGAAATTTTGTTGATGCAAAAACGTGTTGTAACAGGTTGTAACGTCCGTCCTCAGAAATTTCTTGGACCGAAATCACTGGACGGTTTTTGCTGGAGATGGATCATTTTCAGTGGACAGAATTAGCTGCAGGAAAAATGAATTTTGCTGCAGGGATATCTGTGCACAAACTCGGCTGGAGCGAAATTTCTGGACCACAATCCGCCATCAAATCCGCCATCAGTCCGCCAGTCCGCCATCATCCCCATTCCTCCGTCTCCTTGACGCCAACGGACCGAAAGACGCGTGGATAACGCGTTCAGAACTCTGGAACAGCGATGGGAGCGTCACGTCGTATTACAGGCAGAAAACACGCAATTCCGCGTCCATTGGAGTTTTCTCGCGCGGAATTCGTCTTTCTTCCGCGACCTGCAAGGTCTCCCTCCTTCAAGTTCAGCCGCCCGAACAGCCTAACGTTGACGGCTGCCCCGTTGTCGAACTCCCAGATGCCGCCGCGGATGTGGAGCATCTATTGAACGCGTTTTAAACCCCGTCCGTATGCCTCCACATAACTAACAAGCATTGTGCTGACCGTTTACTGCAGGAAGTTTCTGTACCAGCCCGCCCTCCCGTTTGAGCTCAAGTATGGCCGCATTTCAATTGAATTTGAAGAACTTGACCAACGATCTGACTGGATTCAAAGGTCCACCAGCCATTGTATGGATTTTGACCAACGATGTCCGTTGGTGAAATTTTAAGTAATGTACACTAAGTGCGCTCTTCGCCGCTGAAACCGCCGATGTGCCTTTTTTCTCCCGAACTTTGAAAATCCGAAAACGCTTGAGGAATACGATGGCCTCATCTTCGACAAAAAATACACATCGACGCGCATAGTGCCGTACCGCGGCATTCTATTCGACATGATAACTCTAGCGCGAGAGAACAACATAGTATCAGCTCTTCCCTGCGCGTATTATCGGGCACTGCATACTCATGTCTTAGTGCGTACCTTGTCTCGATGCCTACTTCTTGAACCTCATGTCTCATGCTAGCATACTGTGTTCGACGGCATTCCCAGGGGTGGCGGGACGACGGCTTTCCTGGCTCCTGTTGACCAACGCCGAACCGTCCTCGGTCGCGACGTCCTCCTGAGGGCTCAAGCCAAGCACGGTTATACATGGGGATGGCTTTGCTCCGAATTCAAAGACGGAGACAATGGCAAGTGCACTGACCCACAGATCTGCACTCCGATGCGAACCCAACAGCTGCGAAAGTATCACGACACCGTGAGCCTTTGGGCTTTATCCCGCTCACCCTCCGGCTCTTCCAGTTACTGTGCTTCGTGCTGTAAAAACTTCCAAGAATCGTCCACTGCGGGTCGGGAGAAAATATGGAACGAGCTCCCCGGTTTCTTTGGTCTCCCGTCTTGGGCCAAGTTGACGAATAATCTATAGTCGCACTCACCATTACTAATTGTAACTTCCATTATCCTACTATTAGGATATTGCCTCAGTTGCTCCTCGCAATACCATTACGCTCTCCTCTCGATGTCCCTCTACTGCATATTACATGATCGTAACAAGTTCGAAAAGTTCAACCTCCTTCATCTTTCAGTGAGCGTAGTCGAAAATATCGATACTTAAGGTGTTCTCAGTTGCTACAATTGGCTCCAAACTGGGACTCTCTAACTTGAACCAACAGCTTGGACCCAGAAGATATAACTCGCAGATGGAAAGGTTCCGCTTCAGGCCATGAATTCGGACGCAAAGTGCTCAGAACAGAACTGTAAGAGTTAAGCAAACACGAATTCAGCCGACACTTAATTTAGACTGTTGAGACGGCGATCGATGTCCTCAAGTGCACCTACTCGATATATTCATAGTTCTCTACTACTGATTTGAATCTAGGTCAATAAATCGCCATCGGAGAGCGAAAAATAGATAAATCCTCAAAATAATGACATTCTCTCACGGTTGAATCACGGATATCGGCCCGCGACGCCTGTGAGGCAGGAATATCATTTCTTGCTGAAAGACAGTCTCACTCTCGCTGGCACCTTTCCTGCGTTGCCGTTCAATATTCGACAAATTCAAATTCATATCTATTGACCAACGACGATTTGAACAAAACAACAAAACATTATCATGCAATCTAAACTACTATCCAACGCAAAGGGTCGCCGAAGGGCCGAACAGCGCTCCCGCTGAACTAATCGTCCTCTCGAGCTCGTCCAGAGTGATTGGAACCGACGTCGAATAGGGGCTCCCACCAGCCGCGACGTTGATAACGACGATCCCCTGGTCTAAGCCCCGCTTCCGCGCTGCATCCACCATCTCCACCGTCTCCTCCCAAAACAACGACTGTCTGTCGCTAGCGTGATTATGCGGCAGCCGACGTGAATCCGCTGACGTAGTGACGAATGTCGTCGGGTGAGTCGTGTAGTCGAAGACGATGACGGGCGCCAAGGTACCATGGCGGTGCGTGTTCCATGCGTCACGGATTTCGCGCAATTTCATCTTCAGGTCGTGTCGGACGACTTCGTCCACGGAACGCAGGTCCCGGTTTCCGATGGGGAAGTTTTTCCGGTCTGGAGGCGACGGGAGAATAATCAACATTGGCATAGTTAGCTAGAAAGGAAAGACAGACCGGGATAAGGATTGATACATGATTTTTTGTGGTCACCGTGTTTCCAGTCGTATATTTGGCACGCCTTGGAGCAGTAGAAGGAGATGTGACAGCGACCACAGCACGCTAAATCGGCCCTGGTCCTACTTTTTCGGCACTGCGGATGGTCTCTTGAGCTGGACGACATTAAAGATGGAAGGAGTTCCATACCATTATATTGCTGCAGATTATTTCGTTCTTCAGGCGAACCCGGCGCTCCTGAATTTGCATTCGTTGAATTGCCAACGCCTTGAAGTTCGACCACGCAACGGCAAAAGGTGATTTCTCCAACAGCAGGAATTCGGATCCATTCGCAGCGATGATTGCAAGGGATTTTGAGACTCGTTCTCGAGCGGAAATATAGATCAGATACTTGGAGAGAACAGTAGTGAGTAGAGAAGCGGCATCGTGTTCTGTCGGAACAAGGGCATTGAGCTGAGGAATGTGGGCGTAACATTTGATGAGAACGGGAAGTAACATTGCGTCAAGCACCTCCAAAATTGTTTCGAAGCCAGCGGAAGCCTCTAATATGATGCACAGATGCTCGACACAGAGCGATATGCACTTCGCGACCAATGTCATATCCGAGGCACTTGCAGGGAGATTGCTTAGGGATACGAGGGTCTTGGCTGCAATGGAAGGTGAATGGTGATTTATGAAGGCATATTGATGCCTCGGAGCACGGGAAAGCGCGACAATCATTCCAAGATGAGCTTCGATGGAGTTGATGTCGGGAGATGGGGCAGTAAACTCTGCGCTGGGGGAGCAGAGTAGCAAACCAATCGTCGAGGATATTGAATGATTAATTAAGGTGATGTCCTGAATAGCTATCCACTCTGGTTTCGAGGCGACAAGGCTCGGCATGCTCGCGGCAACACCGAGGGTTAGGCACTGACAATCTGGCGTGGAACTGTTTGCGTTTAGATAGGTGCGGCATAACGGGAAGATCGAAGACGGGATGGAGGTATCGATTCCTTTCGCCTTCCAGTACCACAGTCGAGTGACCAAAAGGTCGACTGGGGTGCCTTCGTTCTCGGCAGACATGCGAAAGAGCGCCGGATGAGTAGAGTACAGGGAAAGGACATTGATCGTGGCGGAGACGTAGTCGGAATTTATGACAGAATTGGCAGGGTCGGTGGGTGGGAGGTCAAGAGGAGATGCACGGATCCAGATCCAATGTAATAGTTTTGGCCAGCGTTGAGCAAATCGGTTATGAGACGGGGACCGTGGATCGAGTCGAAATGTCGCGAAACCTTTGTTACAGCCTGCAATGTTTCAGCTCCGATGCGTAAATAGGTAGGCTCGGCTTCCAAGTCGTCAAGAAGTATCTGCAAAATGAGAGGAGCCTCGACTTGTTCTGAAGGCAAACACATCAACAAGCCAAGGGCGCGAATACCTTCTAACCGTCGGAGAGGCTCGGGGGCCCTCCTCAGCTCAAGAGCAAGAGCAGAAATGACAGCGGACGCCATGAAAGCAGAGTTCAGAAGACCGTTGATTGGATCAACGTGTCTGCCAAGCAGAACCAAGCAGCCTTTCGAACCAACTCCCACTGCAACCGTTCCTTCCATTCTAATACTAAGTAAAGCACAACAAACGCAGCAATCTCTATCTTCTTTTTTCTCTTCACTCGCGCGGTGCCTCTGAATATTTTATGGCCTTGGGTGCGAGTGATTTCTGAACTCCCATCTAGCAAAAGAATTATGCACGAATGTACTGTTTGATGGCCGCTACACGTAAAAAGTGTTTGGCTTTTACACTTTTGGCTTTGTCTGGTTTGCTTCCTTCTCACGTCCACAACAATGAAACGCGGTTTTTTGAAGTGTTCAAAGGCGAAGGCGCCGTCGGGTTCAGTACCCGGTGAGTCGTTTTAACCTCGATTCATGGCTTTTGCTAAAACCGCACATTCGTCGTTCAGCGTCGAAACCATCTACGTCGAACGCAGAGAATAATTTCAAGATCACGAACTTTCCGATTGGCAAAGTTGAAAAAGTCGGTAAGTTATTCACTACCCATTCCTCTTCAACTAGGTTGAAAAATTGAATCTTCGCACTAGCTGTTCCCGATGGTCCCACGCTTCAATTTAATGAACGCGACCCTCGCAGCGGTAGTCACCCAAACCCGAATGCCATGACTTATACTGCAGTCCCCTTTGACGCGAAGCAGCACGAACCAGTCACGGAATGCTTCTTCTTCTCCGGCAGCAAAGAGGTGCTCATGAACATCCCTGGGTTTGCCCAGCCTTTAATCCACCCCACAACGCCCGCATTCCGTATGACGGCCATACCGGGCAAGGGAATGGGTCTCGTTAGCAAGCGTGCTCTCAAGATGGGGGAGCTCATCCTCAGCGAACGCCCGCTCCTGGTTTCTGCGCGCGGCCTGCCCCAGTCCTTCCCCCCGAACTTCACACGCGATCAAATGCACCAGTACTCGTTGAACCAGCTCGAAAAGTGCCTCGCGTTCTCTGTGAACCACCGCATGGACCCCGACGCCAGGGAGGCGTTTATGGCGCTGGCGAACTGTCACCGCGAAGACGGCTCTGGCCCTATTACCGGTATTGTGCGCACCAACGGGCTGTCCATCGAAGGCCTGCGCCCCGGCATGAACGACGAAGTAAACTTGTACAGTGCGACTTGCAAAGACATCTCGCGTCTAAACCATAGGCAAGTGCCCTTGTTCGACCCGATGTACCAGGACTAACGGAGAATCACCAGCTGCTCCCCCAATACCGCCCCCTGCTTCGACTTGCCCTCGTTCTCCTACCGCCTCTATGCCGTCCGTAACATCGCCGCAGGTGAGGAGTTGACATTCCAGTACATTGATGTCGAGCCCGCTGCGGCGCTGCGCAACGAGGCGCTCAAGCCGTACGCCGTCTCCTGTACGTGCCCCGCCTGCGAGGACGCCCCTGCCTCCGACGCTCGGCGCGCGGCTATTGTGGCCTTCAATCCGAACGTGCTCATGTGGGCGGTCAACCGCGAGCTCCCGGACGACTGGCTCATCGATAAATGCCTCGAGCAGATCGATCGACTTGCAATCGAGGGACTGCAGCATCTCCCGGCGTACTTTGACGCGACGAAGGCCATTATGGAGGTGTACATTGCTCTGGGGGATGCAACCAGCGCGAGCAAATGGGCGGCCAAAGCGCACAAGCAAGTTTGGGCCCCGGATTACGCAAAGACAGACTTTAAACCGCTGCTGGATCCGACGAACGCTGCGTACGAGGCGCATGCAGGTTGGCGTATGCGGGTTGGTGAAAATGCTGCAGCGAAAATGTTTCGGGATTTTGCGGCGCTTGCGGGCCGGGTAACGTCAAGGCGCTGGGTGGTGGTTATAGTATGATGGTGTTCCCGGGCCAGCCGCCCCAGAAGTAGTAAAAAATTGTGTTATCTAGCTGTATACAGAAGTTGAAATAAAAAGAGCGCAGGTCTCCAGCAAGGTTAGTGTGCGCGCGTCGAGCCCTTGGCAAGTTGTTGTGCATTGTGGACCATATGTATTTCAAGCCACTGGACGATATAAAAAATATGCGTGTGCCCCATCTTTGTGTTCCGTAAATTAAACACCCATGTAATATAACACCTCAGGCCCAGAGATGTAGTCCCCGACTTGCTTCAAATACTCTGGCATTGGCATGTCCATCTTCTCCAGCTTTTCCAAATTATCACTGAACGCTTCCTCCCCAACTGAGATGACCCTGAACGTGTAATTTTTGTCGTCATTCAGGCGAGAACCGAGAACGACCGAACTCAATTCAGCGTTACGGACGACCAGGTCGAGAATGAGTCTGAAGGCGCGACCGATCCGCCAATCTTGCCAATTCAGAGCCCCCATATTGGCTTTGATTTTGTGGTCGTCAATGACATAGCCTTTGACGTATACGTACAGCTGAGAACAGTTTCAGGAACGACGCCAGTAAGAGAAAAGAGAAATCGTACCGGCATTTTAGAGAGGAGTTGACCAAGATGCAACGCTTTGACCTTTGATCCAATCTTTGATTGGGCATTCGGGCCGATCGCTGGTCATAGCTTTCGGATTTCCTCCTGCCACCATGTCGTCGCCTCCAGCAAAACGCCAACGGACCGAGGACGCGCCCATAACGCGCTCAGATATTTGGCATCGCGATGGTAGCGTCGTCCTACAAGCAGAAAACACGCAATTTCGCGTCCATTGGGGTGTCCTCGCACTGCACTCGCCCTTTTTCCGCGACATGCAGGAGTTGCCCCAACCACCCGATCAGCCCAGCGTTGACGGCTGCCCCATTGTCGAGCTTCAGGACACGACTGTAGATGTTGAGCATCTCCTGAATGCATTGTATAACCCGTGCGTACCTCCTTCAATTCCTCCCTGTGGCATCCACTTATTATTCGTCGCTCGGGTTGTGTAGGATACTTTTGCTCCAGAAAGCACTTCCCTTTCCACTCGTTGCCGCTCTTATTCGTTTAGGCAGGAAGTATGATTTTCGTGATTTGCGGAATACGGTGATGGAGCGCTTCACGTACGAAAACCCAACCACCGTCAGGGGATACATCGCTCTACTGGATGGCAATAGGAAATACAAGACGACGCGTATCTTGAACTACCCCGGTGTCATCTATGACATGTTGACTGTGGCTAGAGAGAATAATATACAGTCATGTCTTCCCTGCGCATACTACCGCGCAGTACAATTCCACACCCTCGTGAGCTGCCTTTCCTGGTGACTTGCAACCGTCCTGATTCCTGGCAGGAAAATTTGTTCGACGGCATCTCTAGAGGGGATGGGACATCAGCTTTCCTAGCCCCACTTGACCAACGCCGATGCGTCATGGGCCGTGACTTCCTCCTGAAGGCTCAAGGTCAACCTGGTTATTCACAGGGATGGCTTTGCTCTTGGAACGGCAACGATGATAATTGCGCTAATCTCCACAAATGCACCAGGGTGCGATCCAAGAGTCTGAAACATTATCTGAAATATTTCGACGTTCAGGCATTTAAATTTCTCGACCCTTCTGAGCTCTGTAACTCGTGCTATCAACACTGCTGGAAGTTGTATGTTGAGGGAAAGAAGAAACTTTGGGAGGATATGCCGAGCTTTTTTGACCTCCCGCCTTGGGCCGAGTTGACGAACGACCTGTAGTCCCGACTCCCAATTCACTTATCATCTTCTCCGTCATCCGACATCACTTATTCCTCACAATACCATTACCTTCTCCTCTCTACGAAGTACTTTCGCATTTCCTGTGTTCGCCGCTTTCTCCCTTCCTACTTCACACTGTATATTTGCCACAAGTTCAACAACTAAACCTCACCAAAACAGTAATTTCCCGCTCCCCAAGCTGATTTCATACCAGCACCACAGTCAGGCACCTCGTAAATTCAGAACTTCCCCGTTCACTTCGGGCGCAAGATGGACGCAATTATTGTTGAATCGACCGCACCAGACGGTCTCACAATGCCTTCTTTCCAACAGATGGCTCGGATATTCCACCACTAGATCCCAACCTCCGGGGTGGCGTGCACGAGTGGCGCGACGGCAAGCATTTCGTGAAGGAGGGCTACAAGCTCTACCCCGAGGGAACGAACACCCTCGCGGGGAGGTACGGCGTTTGTCCATATATGTATTCTACTTTCCAGCTTAGTTTGTTTGTTCGCACTGTAGTGTCGTAACTCGACAGCTGTGTTCGCAACTTTTCCCGCTTTACGGGATGCTCGCTCGGAGAAGCCATTAAATGTGCGACATATAATCCCGCAAAGTGAGTTTTTTGTTGGTTGTTCCGTTAACTGGCACTCATGGCAGTGCAGATGCCTCGGAATCGAGAACAGTAAAGGCACCCTTCGGGCTGGGGCGGATGCTGACTTGGTGGTTCTCGACCGCCAGGGCAATGTCATTAGCACCTGGGTGAAAGGACGTCAAGTCTGGGTGCCGCGGCGTGAGCAAAACTAAATTTATTTCAAAGGGTTTACCTTCTGTACCACCAAGATATTTGTCAGAAAGAAGTAGAGTTCAATTCACGATGCATTCTCTTTGGTGGTTAGTCTTTTTGAAGGGCCTCAAGGCCTTTTTTTTCGGTCCAAGTCACCGCTTGTGGGATAAATTCTTTGTCTCGCTCTCATGCCCATGATCTCCATACGCTCAGCTACCTGTTATGGCACATCTCTGCATGGGCTTTGAACACTACTTCTGAACTTCCGAGTTCATTCAAGCTACATGTACAGCGTCATTTGATTTGATTTCACAAAATTGACTCGACGCAAACGCGTCTGATAACTGGTTCTTACGAGCTGCTCAGTGCCCACGAGCGCTTCGCCTTGGACGCCTCGAATTCCCTCTTGGCTGCGGTCAGATTGGCCATTGCGTTCTTCATATCCTGCACCCATATCCACGGTTGTGTCACATCGGGGAGTGAATTGAAGTACTCGAAGCTATTCGAATAATTAAATTAGGTTAGGTCGGTCAAGCAGTCTGCAGGAAGCCAAAAAGATACGTACCCATTAATCCCGCCAAAGTTGAAGCCATATTTGGCTGAAAGGGCCTGTGCGCTGCTTACGACTTCGTCTGTACTAATATAGCCTCTTCCATCGGCGGGGCTCGTGAGGACCGATGCAACGACTCTGCAATGCCGGTGCTGTTAGATCTGGACAGAAGAAAGAGATTCAAAACGAACCGGTTTGGATCCCAACCAAAGTTTATGATATTTATGTACTGCGTATCGGGGAAAAGGGTGCCGAAGCCCGAGTAAAACTGCACATTGTACCAGCCTATCTGACTGCCCATCGCTTTGTCTAGAGCAACATAGTCGAATCCGGAGAGACTAAAGCCTTCGGTCATTGCCGTCGCTACCGGTGCCAGCGTAATTATAAAATCTGCGCCAAAATCTGCCTTGAGGTTGGTAATGAGGTTCTCAATGACAGAGAGGGAGGTAGATTGTTCGACGTCGAGATCCATGCCGTCAAGATGAAATCTAACGTGATGGAAAGACGCGTCTTTAACTTATGGCAATTCGGCGAGACGCGGGGAGCGGACGGAAACGCACTCGGAGATGTAATTCGCCAGGATTGGGTAATAGGTGTCGAAGTTGCCGGGCGTGAGGAGGCTGTATGTTCCCGCAGCTGCTCCGCCGAGCATACCGATGACCTTGACGCCCTGTCCCTGCATTTGGCCCAGGTCCGTCCACATCTGCGTGAACTTGGGGGCCTCGGGCGGGTCGTCGTTGAGATGGACGCTCTTGTCGCTGTTGATGTGGAACGCGGCGAGGAAAATGCTAAAGTGGGCTGTAGGCATATCTCGCTCCTTGAGGACGAGCTAAACCACGCTTACTGGGTGACCAAGGTCAGCAACGGGAGGGGAGAAACGTAGTGTCCAAAGGGTGAGTTAGACGCCATGCTGCTGTCATATTGGGTCTGGTAGTAGACCGCAACGCGGTGGCCTTCGGACATTGTGGAGGGTGCAGTTGCAAGACCTTAGATGAAGAGGTTGCCTTTATACATAGTTGTATATCTCCGGTTGTAAATGAACCAGTTCCATTCTGTTGCACAATTGCCGAGATATTCAGCCTGATTCAGCAGGTCGTAAGCGATCCAGATACTGAGATTCCTAATCCAAGTCAATCTCAATGGTGCCGTCGTCGGGACGCGCACCCTCCTCTTTGTCTGCCAGTGCCTGCATCAAGATCTCTTCCTCTTCCATGACCCATGCAGATGGGTTGCGTGCGCGCGGTTTCTCTGCCCCGGTCCGAGTCGGAGACTGGATGCCATCGTCGACGGAGAAGAAAAGATGGGAAAATAACCACTGTGGCCTTTTGGCTTAGATCAAGGAAAAATATACACATGATGCTCTAAGGCTTGGCCAAGGGCGGAACTTCCAGCCAAAAATCGTCAAGGGCTTGGAGTTTTAACCTTGGGCGATCACTACATCAGAGCGCTTCATAGATGCAAGACGCGTGGATTTCAGAGGGGCTGGGAAACAAGGACGACGAGAGTGAGACACTGAACCGTAGCGTAGCGGTGATTGCCAAGTAAAAACCTGTAAAAACCTGCACGGGCGCTGCAGACGGAATATAGGTCGTCATGGTTGAAGACAAGCCAACAACGCAACATTGTTTATTTCTAAAGACTTTCAGAAACAATCACCTCCTGACTATGTCCTCTGGACCTTGGCTAGACCTTAACCTACTATCGATCGCCCACCTGTGCAAAATTAGTTTGATGGCGTTTTGTTGGGCCTGGTACTTTGTGCATCTGGACGGATGGCCTCGGCATCGACACACGGGATGCTTGACATATCTCTTGTTATGTCGGCTTCCGTCTTTGGACCTCTCGGCAAGTACTCGGAATTTTTCGTCTTGCCAGCTGTGCCACGTGTCCGAACGCGTTATGGGCGCGTCCTCAGTCCGTTGGCGCTTTGCAGGAGGCGAGGAAATAATATCTGACATGATGATGGTAGAAGACAACTTGAAGACTGCGTGATGCACCAATTTGTGACCGCTAATATCATATGGCAGATGTGAAAAAAGAAAACACAGTCGACAACGAAGTTGAGGCAACAAAAAATGGACAAGTGAGAGTGGTGCTTATGACCCAGACCAACTATTAGGAAGTGGAGATGTTCTCAATGTCCGATGAATCACTCTCCTCCGACGAATCATCGATTAATCATCGCCTATCTCCCTGCGATACCTGCGGCCGAACGAAAACCTTTGAACCAAAGGCAAGGCTTGGCGGCAGGTACTCTTTTCCCAGTGATCACATTCCTGTGGCTTGCAACCATTGTCCCGGCGAATCGATGGGGTTCGTGCCAAGGGATGGTTCTGGGATTTCGAGACTGCGAAGAGTAGGGACAACTAGGGCGTTTTTCTGGAGGCAAGGACGTGAGAGCAGGAGGAAAGCTGCGATCGGCTATCAGGTTCGAATGTCGATCAAAGGTCAAAGCGTTTGATCTTGCCATCTTGGTCGATTCCTACGCTCTTGATGGCGCAACTGCATTTGCCCGAAAAAATGTGGCAGGGGGGGTTCGTCGTAACGAAATGAGATTGCTGGGACTGCGTATGTAATGTTGTGAGCCGTACAAGTAGAAGCGCAAGAAAGTATTTTGCAGGTAGTGTGCCCTCAAAGCGCCAAAGCGTCCTCAAGACTTGCAAAGAATAATGGATGGACTGCACGAATTCAAGTTAGAGTTTGAGAAATGTAATAAACGTAAAGGCCGGGAAAGAATTCTCTGGACTTACCACCAACTACCTTAGCCTGGGATATACTTGCGCATTGTGCTCTGTTCGCAAATGTGGAGGCCAATAGCTCAAGCTCGACTCGGAGAGGAATGTCAAACATGCTGACTTTCAAAGCACCAGACCAGGCAGTGGCAGGCACGAGGGTCAGCTTCATAGGAGACTCGGATCTGGGCTGCCAGGGAATATGGCTCTCTTGCGCACGAGGGCCGACTGTCTGAAAGGTATGATGGAAATGGAGGTCGGGCCGATCGAGTCAGCTCAGCACAAGGTGAGCGCAAGGTCTGTACAGCTATTCTGGTGAAATTTGCTCCCCCAACAACAGACGTTTGCTTCCTTTTGTTTCATCGTCGCGGAGAGGAGCAACACCAAATCAACACTGTTTGGCCGGCGGCAACGGGTGGTTCTTGATAAATCATTTCTAGAACGGCTCGTGTTCGGGACATGGCGTTGTGGCTCCACCGGAACGCTCCCACTCAAAGGGGGTGATGGCGTCAAAGGCCTGGATGGTCACCTCGCTGGGGAACGTGTAGTGTGGTCGGAGATGCGATAAGGATTGGGCTCGGATACCCGGTCTCGTCACAGAAACAGCGCGTATTCCTGTGCAGGCGGCGATGATGGACTCTTAATTCTTTACGCGCGGCGGAGCTCTATGGTGACGGCCAGAGTTTTAATATGCGTGTCTAGAAAATCGGGGGACTTGGACTTGGTTGTCCGATAGAAATAAGACATGGTTTCGAGTGAATCGAGGACGACATGTCGGTATAGAATACTGGCGATTAAGGCGCTGAAAGCTTTGGAGACTGCTGCCAGAGTGCTGAAGGTTGTGGAAGTCAGACCGAGCTCGAGGATCTCAAGGCCGAGTTCGGTGGGGATATCAAGCAAAGGGGCAGTCTTATAAGCAGAAATAAGAGCCAAAGACAAAGCGCGAGTCCTCGTTTTATGAGCGGCGGGCTGCACCTGGGTCACCGTGAGCGCCGACATGGTGTGCCACGTTCATGAAGAGTTGCAAATCATCTCCTTATTTAGATGAGCTTCGGCAGCCTCTCGGCCACCGATTTATTTTCATTCTCCGCTCTGTAACGTATTTCTTTCCTCTCACCACCGTTGCCGCCACCCACCCACTCGCCACACACGCCACCCTGCGCGCGCTCCATGCTCCATTCCGTCCGACACTCACCGGGACTGGCCCCTGCGCCTTCAATTTATCTGCCTTCAGTGCCACCTCCCGCCACTGCGCTCTACACCCTCTGACTGTGGGTTTCCTTCCACTTCCCCATGCTATCATGGCTCGTGTCGGTGAAATTTTCACCACTCTGCAATGCGGCAAGTCTCTACGTGCCGATTCCAATTGGCGCGCGTGCCACCGAGACTCATTAAATATATCATGTTGCCCCTCACCTTTCACTTTTGTATGGTGCGACGTGTCGACATAATATTGTTACTAGATAAAATTCATTCAAAAAATATCTGTGCCGTGCACAATGCGCAATCAACCGGCGGCTTAAAGGGCGTCAAAGTAGATAGCTTGATTTTATGCAGAAAGTGAATGACCCGAGTTAAAGCAGTGATAACTTGTTGTATAAATATTTCTAGCAAGATGCACGCAGTAGCAGAAAAAAAGGGAAATGCAGGCCTGTCAAACAGCATCATGATCGTGGTCCAAAGATTGAGACTTCGGCGGCTTCATTTTCTGACCCCACCCGCGCAGCATTGAACTTGTCCAACTCCAGTTCCCCTGTGCTGAAATTAGGGTCAGTCAGAGTAAGTCGTTTCGACGTTTCTGGGGTCGTTTCTACGGTCGTTTCTGAAGTCGTTTCTCAAAATTGTTGGCATCATAAACGTGGGAGAAACGACTTGGGATTTATTTTGGTGTAGAAACGACTTGCAGAAACTGGGTGACTTCCCGTAAGGTAAATATATTCCAGCGCAATTTTCGAGCTTGTTTGAGGGGTGCCAGTGATGAGATCAATGCCAACGATATTCAAGCCTGCGGGTTTCTCGCAAGCAGAATAATATATTCATTGAACTATAATGCGCTGCTCGCACCTAAAGAGAGCTTTGAAATGACATCCTCTGGGCCCCACCATATAAAAGAAGTGTTGCTGCGTCGTGAACATGTAGGAGCATGGACATTCATCTTGTTCGGCCAGAAATGGATGACGTCGAAAAAAGCTGACTCCCAGCTGATTCCAGTGAATGGGAGGTGTTTTGAGGTGTTAAAGAGTCAAATTATAGTGAAGGAATATCGGGGTCAACGCGTTGAAGGGCCTGCAGCGGCCACGGCCAACGTCTGGAGACGGCAGAGGGTTTGTGACACTGGTGACAAGGAGTGACGATCAATCAAAATCGCCCCAAAAGGTTTATTCCGCCATCCAAATTCCTGGAGGGGGGTGCCTACCCCCCCTCCAGGAATTTAATCTACTCGACTGATCCAGAATAAAAGGCGTCCGCTTTTGGATGACTCAAGTGATGGGGTCCTGACAGGTGCCTCGGCATCTGGCCGAAATATTCCCCCAGAGTAAATTTACCTTACGGGAAGTCACCCACTCCTCCAAAGGCGTTTCTGAGGCGTTTCTAAGGCGTTTCTCGGTTTTCCCACACTTTAATTCTTTTTCATAATTCGAGAAACGAGTCCAGAAACGACGCATTAAAAGTTGCTCTGACTGACCCTATTGGACCCATGAGTGCATGTTGTAACTTTTATTCCGTGGGATCCCGGTCCACCGGGGATCGAGTTCATCAGTTGCTTACCTCCATCATCGTACGATACACCGAACACAAAACCGTCCGAACCTTTGGGCCTTGATTTCCATCCGTCCTTGTACCATATGTAGTTGTCTACTTTCTACTACTCGACATGCCCGAACATGTGGTGTTCAGCGACTGCCTTAGATGTTTCTTGGCATGCAGAGGTCCCCCAACTTCAGTATTTATGATTATACGTGTAAGAACTTTCCCTCGGAACTGTCTCAGGTATTTCTTTAATTTTCAACATGCGGGATATGGTAACATTTTACTTGCGGAGGTTCCGAAAAAACACCTATTTTTTGGAGAGGGACATGAGACGGCTAGAGCAGAAGACTTCTGATGTAGTAGTTGCAGACAAGCGATTATTGAAAGACTTTTTCTTTTCAGAATCTCAACCACAGAAAATATACCAACTAAATGGACATAAGAAAATCAGAAGGCGAGAAACATTTAGCCATCGCCCTGTCAGACGAGTGGCCATCCTCAGGAAGAATACGCCGAGATGGCAGCGGCCAACGCGTACTAACATTCGTCAAACCCGTCAATTTGGCTTGGAGGTCAACCTGCAAAGGAATTATGAGTTGAAGTCAGATGTTGACGAGAGAATGTGGTCTTACCGGCACAACGGCGAACAGTGCTTGGGCCAAAGCTGTCTCTGAAGCTCAAACATCAAGCAGATCCGATGAATCAATGCCGTGATCCGCCGACAGGTTGCCGCCTAAAATGAGTATATCAGTCCACGGAATTAGTGCGAAAAAGAAACACAAGATTTACAAAATTGGGTTCTTTCAATGAGTTGTTGCAATGCATCCAACATGGTAGGTTCAAGAGCCACGATCGAGTTAATAATAGTTGAAGCATCCGCCTCGCTAAGAGGTCCAGTCGCCTACGAAAAATCAACTGCCGGTCGCAAAGCAAAGCAAATAATACTACCTTAATGTCAGCTGCTGCCTGGTTTACTGTGGTTTCCAAGGCCGTTGCATCCGAGTGAATGCCCTGCAAAACGGCAGGTGAGATAGGTCCGATATGACGCAGCTGTTTCACGACAAATACCAAAGCACCAGCAAGGCCCGAGGCGGGGAAAGCTTGGACGGCGGAGTGCAACGTGGTCACTTGGGTGGTGATACTAGCAATATCAGCCTCGATTTGGGCAACAGTCCTCTTTAGAGGGGTTCCGAGGCTGGCTGTGAGCAACAAGAGCGAGACGAGGAAGCCGGAGAGCTGGACCATTTTTCGATGGTTGGGTTCTCGTCGCGGCTCGACACATTTTATAGAGGTTTGAATAGCATGCGGGCTCCCAGACGACCGAGAAGACGGGAAGCGAATGAAAGACTGGTCCCACTGTGAGAACGAACCAGGGGAAATGTGTTCAGAGCATGTAAAAATCAATTCCATTTGGATATGGCATCGTAGTTGAATTCGATGGTTATTCAGTTCATACCCTGATTTAGAACCTTGAGTCCTTGACAAGCGGGAATTCGCCAGAAGCTGATAGGTACAGTACCTCCTTGTTCCTTCGAGAGGCTTCGAAGTACCTCCTCTTCCTAAAGAGTTGATGCCCTTTTCGTCCATTGGGCTGAGGAATCCTAAATCGGGAGAGTGGAAACCAACATTTTACTTTAGGAAAGGGCTGCGTGGCAGATGTATCGGTCTCTTATAGAGGCAATCCTATTGGGTGTGTTCCGGCGAGAACGGCCGAAATTTGAAGCTTCAAGGCTTCCAGCTTCAAGGACTAAAAGACGCAGTTGCAGAATTCAGACTAAGTTCGAGAGAAAGCGACAAAGAGAGTTTTTGGCATACGAAGACAGACGAGAAAGGCACAAATGAGCGAGCCATAGGCGAGCCATGCGTTGGGTTGTGACAAAGCATCTCCTTATTTAGGTGAGCTTCGGCGGCTCCGTTGATGCCGACGCGGTTTACAACTCTCACGGTTCATCAGTCACCACCACCCGCCACACGTCCACCATGCACGCACTCCATGCCATGTCGACACTCGCCTCCAAGCCCCCTGAAAAAATGTAAAACCCAAGATCTAAACTTCAATTTATCTGCCTTCAATGCGCCTCCGCCACTGCGCCATACACCTCTCCAACTGTGGGTTCCCTTCCATTTCCACATGCTCTCCTGGCTTGTGTGGGTGAATTTATTACCACTCTGAAATGCGACAAGTCTCTACGTGCCGATCCCAATTGGCGCGCGGGCCATCGAGACTCATTAAATATATCCCGTACCACGTTGCCCCTCACCTTTCACGTTTGTACGGTTCGACGAGTCGACATATATTGTTACTAGATAAATTCATTCAAAAAATATCTGTGCCGTGCACAGTGCGCAATCAACCGGTGGCTTAAAGGGCGTCGAAGTAGATAGCTTGATTTTATGCAGAAAGTGAATGACCCGAGTTAAAGCAGTGATAATTGCATTAATATTTCTAGCAAGACGCGCGCAGTAGCAGAAAACAAGAGGCATGAATGAAAAGCAGCCCTATCAAACAGCATCATGGCCCAAAGCTTCGACGGCTTCATTCTCTGACCAGGTCCATCTCCCGGCCACGCAGAATAAACTCCAGTTCAAGTCCAGTTCCCATGTGCTGAAATTGGACCCATGAGTGCGCATTGTAACTTTTATTCCGTGGGATCCCGGTCCACTGACTGTACGCAATAGAAGACATCTCAGAGCCGGTTTTCACTAGTCTCTTATAACAGACGCTGCAACAAAATTTGAACTCGCACCTCGCTTTGTGTAGGTTTTCGCAGTGCCTTCCACCCTGTCCGCCAGGCTCTTCCGGTACATGGCCGACGCTCAGTTCGGCAGCAAGCGTGCTGAAAATGAGATCGAGTTCATCAGTGGCCTACATTCATCGTCGCACGATACACCGAACACAAAACCGTCCGAACCTTTGGGCCTTGAACTTGATTTCCATCCCGTCCTTGTACCATATGTAGTTATGTATATACTTTCTACTACTCGTCATGTGGTATCAGTGTCTTAAATGTTTCCTGGCATGCGGAGGTCTCGCAACTTATAAAAACTTTCCCTCGGAACTTTCTCAGGTATTTCTTTAATTTTCAACATGCGAGATATGGTAACATTTTACTTGCGGAGGTTCCGAAAAAGCACCTATTTTTTGGAGAGGGACATGAGACGGCTAGCGCAGAAGACTTCTGATGTAGTAGCTGCAGACAAGCAATTATTGAAAGACTTTTTCTTTTCAGAATCTCAACCACAAGAAAATATACCAACTAAATGGACAGAAGAAAATCAAAAGGCGAGAAACATGATCATCCAGCCATCACCCCACCGGTGTCCAGATGAGTGACGATAATCCGGAATACGCAAAGACAGCAGCGTCCAGCGCGGTACTAACATTCGTCAAACCCGTCAATTTGGCTTGGAGGTCAACCTGCAAAGGCATTATGAGTTGAAGTCAGATGTTGATGAGAGAATGTGGTCTTACCGGCACAACGGCGGACAGTGCTTGGGCCAAAGCAGTCTCTGAAGCCACACATCCAAGCAGATCCGTATGAATCATTGCCCTGAATCCGCCGACAGGTAGCGTCACCTACAATAATGTATATAAGTCCAATCAGTGGGAAAAGAAACACAGTATTTACAAAATTGGGTTCTTTCACAATGAGTTGTTGCAATGCATCCAACATAGTAGGTTCAAGAGCCACGATCGAGTTAATAATAGTTGAAGCATCCGCCTCGCTAAGAGGTCCAGTCGCCTACGAAAAATCAACTGCCGGTCGCAAAGCAAAGCAAATAATACTACCGTAATGTCAGCTGCTGCCCGGTTTACTGTGGTTTCCAACAACGATGCATCCGTGTGAATGCCTGCAAAATGGCAGGTGAGATAGGTCCGATATGACGCAGCTGTTTCACGACAAATACCAAAGCACCAGCAGAGCCCGAGGCGGGGAAAGCTTGGACGGCGGAGTGCAACGTGGTCACTTGGGTGGTTATAGTAGCAATATCAGCCTCGATTTGGGCAACAGTCCTCTTCAGAGGGTTTGCGACACTGGCCGCGAGCAACAAGAGCGAGACGAGGAAGCTAGAGAGTTGGACCATTTTTCGATGGATGCCAGTGGGTTCTCGTCGCGGCTCGACACATTTTATAGAGGTTTGAATAACATGCGGGCTCCGAGACGACAGAGAAGACGGGAAGCGAATGAGAGACTGGTTCCACTGTGAGAACGAACCAGGGGAGATGTGTTCAGAGCATGTAAAAATCAATTCCATTTGGATATGGCATCGTAGTTGAATTCGATGGTTATTCAGTTCATACCCGGATTTAGAACCTTGAGTCCTTGACAAGCGGAAATTCCCAGAAGCTGATAGGTACAGTACTTCCTTGTTCCTTCGATATAGTACCTGTGCGGTCCATGCAGGGGCGACAGTAGTACTTCCTCTTCCTGAAGAGTTGATGCCCTTTCGTCCATTGGGCTGAGGAATCCTAAATCGGATGAGTGGAAACCAACATTTTACTTCCTTTAGGAAGGGCTGTCTGGCAGATGTGTCTGGTCTCTTGTAGAGGCAATCCTATTGGGTGTGTTCCGAGGAGAACGGCCGAAATTTGAAGGCTCAAGGCTTCCAGCTTCAAGGACTCAAAGACGCGGTTGCAGAATTCAGACTAAGCTCTGCGCCGTGATCACCGTGGTGCCGCATGTCTCTAACGGGCTATCCAGTACTGAATCAACATATTTCTGGCCTGGCCAGAAATCTCTGGGCCTGCCAGTGACCAAAGCGCCAAACCGTCGAATAGCCTTGAGGTCCGAGCAAGATGGGCCCCTCAGTCGAATCAACTTCGGGTTTCAAGTTGGTCCCTGTAGTTTTTTGAACTGGCTTATTTGTTAAATCCGGAGAACAGTATAATCCACGAGACTCAGGCTCTTGGTTCGCATGAGACTAGAGTACTGGTTCGCCATAGGTGGCCGTTGCACAGCCACCCCTTATAAGGTTCAACAACATCGGTTTCTCTTTCTCTTTCCCCACACCCTCAAAAATGCCGCCCCGCAAAAAACAAAAGACAGATACGGCGTCGAAGGCGACGACCTCAAAGCCAAAGGCGCCAGCGACGCCAACAGATTTTCCTGACGCAGCTCTCCTCAGTCGCGCTCTGGAACACCACGCGCACGCCATCTCCCTGCGGTCCAAGGAACACAAAAAGGCCCCAGACGAACTCACCTCGCTGGATGCCTGGCTCACAAATCGCGAGACCGGCCTGCTAGGAAAGATCGAGTCCTCGCAGCCCGTAAACAAGACCGACATGACGTGTCTGCTCCCCTCCTCTTCTTTCTTGGATTAACTGGATGTAACTCTGCCTGCAGCGCTCATGAAATGGAAGCTATCGCGCGGCAAATCGCGGCCCACGCTTCTCGGCCTGGTTGCGTCTAATGCGGAGGTCCTCGTCCTGCAGGCCACGTCTGCCGCACTGAAGACTGTGCGGAACGCGAACGACGACCTCGATCGCGCGTTGTTGGCGCTCCCGGACGCGTGCAAGATGAAGGGTGTGGGGGCGGCTACCGCGTCTGGTCAGTTGCCGCGTTGTATTCGCGTTATATGTTCTCTAACGATCGCGCAGCGCTTCTCACTCTCCAATCCCCCCACCTGCTTCCCTTCATGAGCGACGAGGCCGCGTCGTTCTTCGTCTCCACGCTCGGGCAGATTAAATACACCGACCCCTTCTACAAAAAGTTCGCCGCTGCGATGGTCGCCGAGGTCAAGCGGCTCAATGCCAACTCAGAGTCGGACGACGCACCAATCTGGGACAGCATGAAACTCGAACGCGCACTCTTCGCTATCAGTATCCTGAAGAAGCATGGACAAGAACATATGCTGCTGGGCTCTGACGCGCCTTCTGCGTCAACCTCTGGCTCGTTGAAACGACGGAGAGACTCGTAGTTTTGCATGGGATTCACTACGTGCAACTATACGCTACAAGAAATTGCTATCGGATCGGAAAGTGCTGTACAGTATTTTACTGGAATTTATACTCTTTTCAAAACTTCATTCCCGGATGAAATATCATACCGGCGCCGCCAGGCACCATAGTCGACCCGCCCGGACCCGCAAGCGCCGCCAGCTGTGCCATCATTTCCGCCACGTTACGCGCCTTCCCAGGCGGCGCATCGACCCACACGCGCCACATGGGGTGCTTCTCGTACGCCGGGCTCTTGGGGTCGAGCAGCCCCGAGACGTTCACGGCGTCGCGGCTCTCGTCCCAATAAAACCTATCCAGCTTCGCCGCCCACTCGCTCGCCGCCTGCGCCTCCCCGCGGCAGATGTGCCCCTCCATCAGCATCTTCACGAGGTCAAAGTGGACGGGGAGGTGCTCGAGCCCCTCGCGCGCGATCAGCGCGACGCCCTCGGCGAGCTTGGCGAGCTGCGCGTCGTCGAGGCGTGGTGCGGAGGTGAACATGATGGAATTGGGGATGGCGGAGATGGCCGCGCGGCGCGTGTCGGAGGCGGGCGCGTCCGTGCACGCGGGACAGGTGCAGACGAGGGCGTACGGCTTGAGCGCCTGTTGGCGCTCCGCCGCGGGGCAGTCGACGGTGGTGTACTGGAACGTCAGCTCCTCGCCCGCGGCGATGTCGCGCACGGCATATAAGCGGTAAGAGAACGACGCCATGTGGAAGCGTGGAGCCGTGTTGGGTGAGCAGCTAAAAAAAAGATAATGAGCCCATGGCCATCGAGAGGAAAGCACCCAAAAGCATACATACCTATGATTCAGCCGCGAAATATCCTTGCAGACCGCGCTGTACAGGTTTGTCTCGTCTTTCACGCCGGGGCGCAGGCCCTCGAGCCACAGCCCGTTCGTGCGCACCCTGCCCATGATCTCGCCGGAGCCGTCCTCCGTGTGGCAGTTCGCGAGCGCCATGAACGCCGCCTTGGCCTCGGGGCGCAGGCGCCGCACTGACACCTCGCAGTACCGCTCGAGCTGCTGCAGCGCGTACTGCATGTACTGCTCGCGCGTGAACGTCGGGGGCGCGGGCACCTGCACGCCGCGCGCGGAGACGAAGAGCGGGCGCTCGCAGAGTATGAGGTCCCCCATCTTGAGGGCGCGCGTGCTGACGAGGCCCGCGCCCTTGCCTGGTATGGCCGTCATGCGGAATGTGGGTGTGGCGGGGTGTATCAAAGGCTGGGGAAACCAGGAGTTCATGAGCACCTCTTTGCTGCCGGGGAAGAAAAAGCACTCCGAGACGGGCTCGTCCGCGGCCGCGCCGACGGGAATTGTCGTGTAGGTCATGGAATTCGGGTTGGGATCGCTCCCACCGTGAGGGTCGCATTCTTTGTATTGGATGTCGTCTTTGAAGCCTTCGGGGACGGCTGGTGCAATATTTTATATTCAATTCTTTCTCGAACGCCGAATGAACCGCGACTTACAAATATCGACTTTATCGACTTTGCCGATAGGAAAGTGGAATGGGCGCATCTTGACAGGCTTTTCCTGGGACTCTGAGTGGCGCACGCAGTCAGAAAAAAAGCGCTGAGAACCAAGTTGAGATAGAGGTGAAACGAGAGGATTACCTGGCACCGGCCCCAGTGGACGCGCCTTGGCCTTGGATCCGTTCAAAAAACCGCGTTTCATTCTTGTGCAAGTCAGCAGGAAGCAAGCAGGAAGATACTCGAGACAGCCAAAGCCAAAAGCGTAAGTGCTTCCTTTGTTAGGCTTTTTGCCTTTTGTTCGGGGTTCATTTTACGTGTAAGGCGACCTGTGCACGGACCCGGCCAAATCGAGAGCGTCTTTCGGTACTTAGAGGAAATATTTTGCTTCGCATTCGGCCTGACATTAGTTCGAGGCAAGGTTCGAGGCCAGGTTCAAGGGGTGGCCTGGGGTAGTCTCCATCACCTGCGGTCGGCCCGGGCCCCGGATCGCGACGCTTTGACCGCTCAAGTGCAAAGTTCCTCGAATACTAAAAGAAGTGCAAAAAATCGACGGAGAGTGCAAACGACATACAAGATATATCTACTAATTTATCAAAATATAGGTCACGGTCTTTTTGTCTTTCAAGCAACGTCCACAGTCATAACCCACAAACTAAATAGGGTCAAAGCGCATGCACCACAAGGGATGTTTGGGATACGCTGGGCTCTCGGGATCGAGCAGCGGCTTGACGTCCAGATCGGTCTCTTCCCAACCAAACTTGTCCAGTTTTGCCGCCCACTCGCTTGCGGCCGATGCATTCCCCAAGCAGATGTATATCTCCAGCATCGCCTTCGTCGCTGCAAAGTGCTGTGGAATGGTCTCCAGCCCTTCCAGCGCAATCAGTGCGAGGATCTCCCGGCACTTGACCAGGAGCCAGTCATCCGAGAGAGCGCGCTCATACACCCATCCACTGATAGACGGGCGGAACGCCAAGATGGCCGCGCGCCGCGGATCCGACGCGACGGCGTCCGTGCAGGACGAGCATGTACAATGGAAGTACCGGCGCAGATCCTTCCGACGCGTCGCCGCAGAGTATTCGAGGTAGGTATACTGGGTTGTCAGCTCCTCGCCCTCTGCGATGTCGCGCACCGCGAAGAGTTGGTAGGAGAACGAGAGCATGTCGAAGCGCATCCCGGTGTTGGGCGAACAGCTGAAAAAAATGTCAGCGGGCAGCATTAGGGCGAGCTTGAAAAACAGTGTGACTACCTGTGATTCAGCCGAGAGAGGTCTTTGCAGACTGCGGGGTATGTACCCCGACCCATTAAGTCATGGCCAGGGAGGAGGCCCTGAACGCCAAACGCGTTCGTATCAATGATGTCATGGATAGGTGTTGTCGAGCCGTCCTTTCGTCTCGTGTTTGCCAGCGCCATAAACGCCGCCTTATCGTCTGGTCGCATGCGGTTCACAGACACCTTGTAGTGCTTTTCCATCTCATTCCGGCGCCAGTCCATGTGATTATTCTCGAGATTGTCCAAGTCTGCCGTCTGAATCATCACTGGCACGGTCGGCGCGGTGATGAGGAGCGGGCGCTCGCAAAGGATGCGGTCGCCGAACTTGAGTGCACGCGTGCTGAAGACACCCATCCCCATTCCCGGTACGGTATCCAAGCGGAAGGTCGGTGTCGCGGGGTGTTCCAAAGGCCGCGGAAATCCAGCAAGGTTCATCAACACTTCCTTACTGCCGGGGTAGAAAAAACACTCGGAGACGGGCTCGTCTGGCTTCGCGTCAAAAGGCACTGTCGTGTAGACCATAGCAGTAATATCTGGTATGTAGAAGTCGTCTTCGTTGGATTGCATGAGTTTGTTGCCTTCTTCTCCAAGACCTGGCGCAATTATGTGGTGAGTCTACAGTATTCGGATGCGGGGTGGCGAACTCACCGAGTTCATCAATCATGGCGGAGAATTCAGATAAAGTGGCGGGCCCCGTAAAAGGTTTGGGCGCTGAGCGACAACACGCAATGAGAAAGCTACATAAATCGGGGCCGAACAACATTACCTGGGACAGATACTGGTAGACGCGTGTTACCACCTAGCGCAGACCCTAGCGTATGTGCTTTAGCCTTCGAACCGTTTAAGACCCCGCGTTTCATTGCGCCGAGGGAGGGAAGATGAATAAGAGTAAACAAGCGTTTTTCAGGGTTGACTGTCTTCTTTTCTTGCTTATGTAGGTTTTACGTGTCCAGCCGTGTCCGTCCAACCAGCATGTTCTGGCACAATCCCAGAGTGGGGCTTCTTCGAAGGCCTCATGGATGATGAGGGTGTTACCGAGCTCTTACGTTGTCGAACAAAAAGGTGTTCGTGGCACGTTTCGCGATCGACTTGAAGGGATTCTGAGTCCCGAGCGTTGCAGACAAGTTACAACCACAGCTACGCGACTTGAGTTACTTGAAGTTAACTTGAGGGGGCCCTCTTTGGATGGAAATATTACAGGATTGTCAGAAATTCACTGGCAGCACAGCGGAGGTTGAAAGTAGCTCAATGAAAGTTGAGGAAGGAATTTTGCATCATGGCATGATTGATCGAACGCGTTGATCCAATCAATTGAATTAGACGCCTTTTTTGCATTCTTTGCCGATTTTCTTTCGAGTCTTGGCGATTTTCGAACCAGAGACATCGTTGACATTTACAGTAACCTAGCGGATCTTAGATTCAAAATGTGGTGAAAGCATGCACTGTCGGCACCGAAAAATTCGCATCGTTTTTCACGTTGATTTGCCGGTCGTTTCGGGGTCGCACCCATAACCATGACGCTAAAAGGTTGTTCTGCGCTGGATTTGTACAGTAATTATGTTAGATGGTCCGGTAAACTGTCTATTAAACGCTTGGTCGGCACTGTTGAGCGCGACACGAGTGGAAATCTTGCGATCGCAACAATTCAGTGCATCCTCACTGTGTAGAGCGAATCGAAAACATTCGAAATAATTTCCGAGAGATTAGCACTGAAGTTGAATTACTGAGCGCGCTGAACAACCAAAAAAGGCATGGACAAAGTTCAACTTTGAATTCTCACGGTTGAATCACGGATATCGGCCCGAACACCGTGTTCCCAGAAACCATAGCCCATTTCTAGGCTCGTACGCTCGCGATCCTTATCCGATATCCTTCGGCATTTTACATTGTTAGCCAATAAAAATATCATCGTTTGATTGTGCGGAAGGGAAACCATATATTTTTGTCGTCTTTCGTCAGGTTCGCACATTTAACAACTACGACTTGACCTGCGGTCCTGCCAGTCGAATCGAAGGAAACGAGCCTCCAGTTCTATTCAGCCGTTGGTCCGTATGTAGATTAGAGTACGAAAATTTGGTTGACACACGCTACTTCTCGTTGTAAAATGCTGGGTGCACTTGAAAAATGACGGGACTCTGGCGACTGTTCTGCGCCTTCCACCTTCAAGTTGAACATCCGAGATGCAAACGCCATCAACTTTCTTAGACCCGAGGTTTAGCCCTTTCGAGTCCTCTGGGCCCCGTACCAGGTAAGGCTGTTTGGCGTTGACTCAAGGTCTTTTCTTGTTGCATTTGGCAAGCTTCGAAACCTCAGGCTGCTGCGTTGGTCCCACTGGCCGGACCATTTACCGTGACGTATCGGATGGACAACTTGATAGGCGCTGTGTTTTGTATTGAGTTGTAGCCTTCATGTATTATTACATGAATTATCGTGGGCCACACAAAATGAACTGAGATCCAAACGCTTTGGCTCTGAGTTTGATCGGCTTTCGGATCTGATCGCCTACAGTTTTCTTTTCCTTACCATGTCGTCGCCTGCAGCAAAACGGCCACGGACAGAAAACGCGCCCATAACGCGCTCCGATATCTGGTACAAAGATGGAAGCGTTATACTACAGGCTGATGGGATACAATTTCGCGTCCATTGGGGTGTCCTGTCTGAACACTCTTCCTTCTTCCGCGACCTCGAGAACCTCCCTCAGCCTCCAGAACAGCCTAGTGTCGACGGATGCCCTGTTGTTGAACTCCTTGATTCCGTCGTCGATGTCAAATACCTACTGAAGGCCCTTTATACTCCGTACGCCTTCAAGTTGTTCGGGTTCGATTGAGTGGCGGACGCTAATTTGGAAATGTAGGACTTTCCTGAGCCAGACCGCGCTCCCGCTTCCGGCTGTCGGTGCTCTCATTCGTCTGGGACGCAAGTACTATTTCCGAGAGCTGCTGGATGCAGCAGTGGCGCGCCTAACATTCGACAATCCCACCACACTTGAGGAATTCGACGCTCTGGAGCTCAATCCATCCACGGCACACATCATGGACTCCCCCGGCATTGCATTGAGCATAGCGGCTCTGGCTAGTGACAACAATATATTGACCGCACTCCCGTCCGCCTATTTGTCCCTTGTGAGCGCATTTGGACCAGTAAGTCCTGTTCCACGGAAGCTAAATACGTCTCCGACCACCCCGTTGCCAGGCTGAGTTATTTGACGGCACCCGAAAGACGGATGAAGAATTGGCTTTTCTGTCTCTCGTCGATCTGCGCAGGTGCATTGTTGGCCGCGAAAGGCTCCTACTGAAGCAATTCCAGCCGAACTATGCTTTCGGATGGACTCGGAAATGGGAGTATGGTGTCGATTGTTCTACCCCTGCAGCGTGTCGCTCCAAACGGGAGTACCTTCTCAGCCACTACATGGATAATGCCATTGTCGGGCCTTTGGACAAACTGCATGGCGAAGCCAACTTTTGTGCCGGATGTCGGCGGCACGTGAACCGATACATGGATGCTGCCCGGAAGAAAATATGGGAGGAGTTACCTGGGGTTTTCGACCTCCCGCCCTGGAGCGAGTTGAAGAATGACCCATAGCCCATTTGGTTTTACCTACGTACCCCTCTTGCTCACATCGGTTATATTATTTCGACCCCTTGTTGTTCTCCTTCTCATGCAGCTATTACGATCCCAGTCTTGAATATCCAAAATTGCCAGACAAATTCCGCTTCTGTTTTCCACATACTCTCGCCAGGCTGACACTAAAAAATCCGCCTCAAGGGTGATTCGCAATTTTTACTAGTCTCTGGACCCGGTCAAGAAGCTATGGTCTGCCTTGTTCACGTTTTGAACCAAAGTTTACCCGCTTCCTTATTTCAAATTGAACGTTTTTAACGAAATGGTTTTTAGGATCACCGAGCAAACCTCGCTCTAGCGTCGAATTAATTATACACCTTCGTCCTCGAATAAACATCACAACACAACAATCAATTCACTAATCCCGCAAGGATGGCCTCTGCAAGCGGAGCAGCGGACGCAGGGTTCTGGCCCGTGTATAGAGTTCCATCCACAACGACCTTGGCCTGACGTTTTGTAAGTCCTCTGGGATCTCGCATAAACCTTTGAACACATACCCCGAGAGGTTCGTCAGCCTTGGCATACTTTCCACCAAGTCCAACGATCTTGTCCTCTAACAAGAAAGGGATCTCCTATGTGCATCCGTTAATTGGAAAAATCACTGCAAGGCAGTCTTCAAATTCCCCACTTTGACTGATTGCGTGATGTCTTCTTCTGCGTTTGAATAGCCTGTAAAAGATTTACCGGCAAAAATTGATTTGCCGTCGGCATCGGTGGCGCCGACGAGAGCTGCAGGACCATGGCAAACGGCGGCAACGATTTTCCCCGCTTGATAAAACTGACCCGCCCTCAGAAGACGCCGAAAGCCAGAACAAATATTACTGACCTCCGAGGCGAGCTTGATGTTCACGGGGTCGAACGCAAGATCGATAACGGGTCCGTGACCGCCTACATAAAAAATCGCGTCGTAGTCCTGCTTTAATTATTTCTCCGCGAGATGCCGCGTAATGGAACAAGTCACCTTCGCATTGACCGCAGAAAGTTTTTTGGCGCTGGCTAGTTTGGTTTTGACAGTCTCGTCGGCGAGAAACTTGATGCAGTCCTGGTCGGATGCGTACATCTGTTCATACAGTCTGAGCCTCTACTTTCAAGGTCTTGGATATATCGCACCTCAACGCCGCGTTGATCGACAGGAGGGTCTTCTCCGTTCGGGCTCGCAAAGTCGATGGATGCATGGGGGGAGAGAATGTAGTAAGGGTGAGCCGCCTCAGGCAACCACCATCCTGTAGCTGCCCCAGTCAAAGTTTTGGTAGCTGAAGTGAATACGAAGAGAACGGCAGGCATGTCGAAAGCAGCTTCAGACTTACCGTAGGTCTTTAAATATGATTGAAGGCTGCAGAGCCGAGAACCGAGAATGCGGGATGTAATCTTGCTTATAGAGCAAAAAAAAAATGACTCACTCAGAGGAGCGAGTCATTTTACTGAGCCAGGTTGGCACAAAATCAACACAAAATTGCAGCTTGGTATATTAGCAGCCGAGGACGTCAGAAAGGACGAAATCTTTCTGTGGACAGAAAGCGGGGAGGCCGAAATATGAGGACATATTATATCGCTGGTATGCTTTGAATTTCGCAACACAAGTTCCCAATGGGACAATAGGCGGCGGCGCCCGCCTCTGCCGAACGGACGCGTACGCTTCTGCAAACGACCCGACTACAAAGTGCGGACAAAAATGGCCGCGATGTCCAATCAACAACGGGCGGAATTGCCTAGTACAAAAAAATCTTATCACCGTAACATATGGTGGGCTGCTTCAGTCTACAAATACCGTACTGCTCGAGCGCTCCCGTTAAAGTAGTTTTCGTGTCGCTGGTTGAATTGAAGGATACCATGAATGGTACTTGGAAACAACCCCAAGTTGAACCAGAGCAAATATGAGCCTATTGCTGTCACCGGCGGCGCCGGGCGCTGTGAACCTTGGTCCCGGTCCTTGGTGACAATGGTTGCGGAAAGGAAGTTCAAAGACTTACGTGATCGGGCCGAGTTCCGGTAGCTCAAATTGGAAGTCGTGAGCAGAGCCACCGAAATGAACTTCGAGCTACTCGGTCACCGGTCACCCTGGGCATCCTATGAGATCAAGAGACCATAGATCTGGAAGATATTTTCCTTCGACCAAGGTTCAACTGTTGATCTGGCTCAACCAGGATAATAATAATCTCGGACAGCAGGCTTGGAAGCCATGACCAGGTGTTCTCTGCCACTGTTCTGCTCCTGAGGTCTCCTGCCAGGCGGGCCGGTATTTCAAGTTTCAACGTTATGTGGACGCCAAGAGCGCTGAACTCCATCCAGCTCCACGTCGCTCTGGAGACTTGACGCCTAGGAGCCCCGATCTACCTCGCTCCACCGTAAAAGAGTGAAGGACTTAATTCTGCTCCTACTTTCAAGTTCATTTTGCCCCCAAATTCTTCGTCTACGACGCTTATTAACAGAGAAATGGTATGTGGTTCATAATTCTTGTCTTCCGTGCTATGCTTTAAAACCATACCGCAGGGGAAAACCCAATCATTCATGTGCCCCTGGCTGTATATTTTCGCTGCAGCCTACGTTTTAGTGGGCTTTGTTACCAGCGTACAATCGGCTAGTCCCCTTCCGCCCAACACGGTCGTACTGGACAACTCTAGGCTTGTGGATGCAAAGATGCGTATGCTGACAGATGCCTCTATACGCAAAGCTTTAGGTCTGAGAGATTCATTCCATGCTGTATCATTCACACACTCATGTGTCATCCCTAGCTGCTCTCACCACCCAAGCGGACAGTTGGCTTAACCAAGGACCATGGAGTGTAACGAATAAGAAGATTCTACCCCCTGGTGGCGATATTCACGATTACGCCAGTCAAGCGCCATACTACTGGCCGTCCAACACATCGGATGGTTGTCCCTACGTCAACAGGGACGGCGTGCATAACCCGGAGGTGGATTTATACACGGATCATGCAGACCGCGGCTCCATGTTCCAGTCCTCTTACATCCTTGCTCTAGCGTGGTACTATACGGGAAAAACACAGTACGCGACCAAAGCCGAAGATGTATTGCGCACCTGGTTCATAACCCCGGCCACTCGGATGAACCCGAACCTCAATCATGCGCAAATAATTCCGTGCGATGACACTGGCCGCTCCATTGGGATCATCGATTTCTCTCAGCAATACACAGACGTCCTTGACACCGCCGCGATTCTTGCCGCAGGTGCTCCGGGGTGGACCGCCTCAGACATCAACGGCTTCCGTCAGTGGAACGTCGACTTTCTCAATTGGCTCGAAACGAGCCAGTTCGGAAAGGACGAGAGTGCCGCCACCAATAATCACGGGACGTTCGCCATCATGCAGAGCGCTGGCATCGCGCTCTTCACCGGAAATACCGCTTTGGCCAAATCGAAGGCGAATCTCATGAAGACGCGTATCGCATCGTATATCAGTGCCAACGGTTCGCAGCCCCAGGAACTCACGCGGACGCGCAGCTTCCACTACTCGACATTTGATCTTGTTGCATACACTCGTATGGCGGCAATTTCGAAGAAGGTTGGCGTCGACCTGTGGGGATACAAGGGCCCGCAGGGTCAGAGCCTTAACGGAGCGGTGAACTTCATTATTCCAGCCGCCACTGGAGCGGTGACGTGGTCTTACCCCGAGTTGAATTTTACCGCGTTCGCGGCCAGCGACATCATCCACGCTTCAGCTGATGCGGGCAACACCAATGCTAAGGGAGCGGTTGGTAAAGTGCCCGCGCCTCCCGGTGGAGACCTGTGGTACGTTCGTCCAGCGGCAGAACAACTGGACGCGATCACGTCGTAGTCAGCTTCTATCAGTCGTACTTATACCCAAACACTCTTTTGTGGTTATCTAACGTCTTTAACGAAACATGGATATTTTCTTTTATCTGGGATGAACCAATTTTACAAAAAGCTTGGGCGGTACATGATTTCTACAGAAGCTCAAGGCCGAAGGAGGATCTTCGCAAGTAGACCATAATGATCACTAACCCACACATCCTGGCCCTCAACCTTCAATCCCACACCGACGCGCTGAATGTCGACGACATCAATTTTCCCCACTGTCAGTATTTTGTCCAGCCTGCGAGGCGGCCACTTGCATTTGGGCTGATATCCCCAGGTATGCCCCTCTGCTTCCCCGGTATCCGTCTCGTCAATGCGCTGGGTACCAGACTCCGTGGGCGGTGGTACGGTGGTCGCCTGCCAGGCGTCTGAGAGGCCCACCCGTTCGGGAAGATCTTGGTCTGAAGGAGAGATGCAGTTCATATCTCCCGCGACCAAACCACCGTCCACCTCGGCCGCCGTAAGCAGTTTCGATATTAGTTCGAGCTGTTTCGGTCTGGCCGTGTCCCCGAAACCGTCCAAGGATTCCAAGTGGGTGTTGGCAATGCGAACTCGCAGTACGGTCTGCGTTTCGGTTAAAGGAACATCGAGGTCAACGTATAGACAGTCTCTCCGCATCCGGGTTTCAGTGAATGGGATCCTCGATACGGAGGAAACCAGGCCTGCGAGAGAGTTTGGCACGAGCGTGAGGGTGCTGTACCCTTGTTGAGAGGAGATATTGGTCAATTGATAAAATTCCCGAATGAATGCATTTCCCAGGAGGATCTGGAAACAATCGGAATCAACCTCTTGCAGCAGTATTATGGTTGGCGGCGGGGGTGGCGAAATAAGATGAGGGGAGAGGAGTTTTTCGAGATGGGAGAGAGCTGCTCGGAACCGGAGTCCAACTAGCCGAGCGGCGAAGTCTATGTTCCAAGTAAGGAGAGAAAACGGGGCGTCCGTAGGTTGGAAAGGCTCGGAAGCCTCCAATGTTCCTGTGACCCATCGCCTCTTCCCGAATCGGCCGTCATAGCAGTAGAGTTTATTGGAATTGCTTTGAGCTGATATTTTCCTAGTCGACGACATCGAAGAGCGGACTAAAGCACTGAGTACTGAGAGGGGCCTAAGGTTTGACATCATGACACTATATAAACCGGGTGACGAAGAATTGCGGAAGCGACGGTGTCGTTGACAACTCGGATTCGGTAACACCAGTGCGGCACCGCCTTCAGCATACTGACAGCATTCCTTATTTGGAGTCTAGCGTCTAAAAGGAGCCTTTAAGGATACAACGTTTCGACTATTGAAAGATAGCGATTAATATTATTTAAGAACAGACGATGAACTTCTCCCTATCGGAGGTAAAGTCCCTAGTAAAGTCCCTGCAAATAGGAAACCCTGCTCAGATGGATGAAAATGCCGATCCTCCAGCTTTTGAATCCAGATTTACGACATCGCGCAGCCCTAAAGACAACCGAATGAGTGCGATGTACGTGCCGCGGCCCGGAATGCCAACGTACCCATAACCTCGAAGAACTCCCTAGGCCCCATACCCTGGGCAGCGCTGAAGTCGGTGCCGGTCTCTCGCAGAGATTTCATAGCTGCCCGGACAGCGTGTACCATAGGAACGCATGAAGCTAGTGAAAAGACTGCAGAGAGTTAGAAGACGCTTTGAGTAAGTGGGCGAATCTCACTAATTATTTTTGCGCCCATAGCCTCAGCGTCCTTGGAAGTGAAAGAAGGGGTCAGGCCACCTGAGATGACGTTGACGAGCACCTTCGAAACAGTCAGCGATGATTATTAGCGCTGCGTGAAAGTTAGCGTACCGGTTTGGGAGACAAGGTGTCGACAGTAAGCTCAAGAAGTTGCTTTGTTTTGACTCCCTCGATGAAGAGGACATCCGCTCCGGCATCCGCGGCCAATTTCAAGCGGATAAGGGCCTCATCCATGCCCAGCACTTGGGCAGAATCGGTCCGACCGATAATTACGAAGTCCGAGCCTCCAGGTATCGAGTCGCGAGCGATGACCGCAGCCCGTACTCGAGTGACGAATTCTTCGCGAGAAACCACTTGCTTTCCGAGCAGGTGTCCGCATCGTTTCGTTTGAACTTGGTCTTCGATATGTAACCCAGCGACGCCGGCCCGAGCATACTTCGTGACAGTGCGAGCGATCATAGCGGGGCCGCCAAAGCTAGGAATAGATATATGTCAATATCGTTGCGGCGGCGACATAAAAAGCCACTGTACCCGGTGTCGGCGTCTGCAATTACGGGCATTGTGGGATCCAGGCTGCAAACCATTTCGGCCGCCTACAGACAATTAGCCCAAAGAGGAAAAAACAGTGGTTTGTGTACGCACCCCAACAAAGTCATTTAGAGTTGCAATCGCGAGATCTGGTTGTCCAAGTCGCTGAAGAAATGATCAGAAAGGGATCGAAGCACGCATGAGACAACTCACGGACGCAGTGGTGGCAGCGCCACTATTTGAATTTTGTCAGCCCTGAGCATCAAAGAATGACGATGAGAAACCACCTTTGGTAAAGACATTCAAAGCCGGCCTCTATGGCGCATCGTGCGCTGATACCGTCGCAAATTCCCGGAGCAACCTAGTGGATCCGTGATAAATGGCCAACGTACAAAAGAACAAGAGAGGACTGACAATGATGCCAGGACGGGCGAGCATTTGTCGGAGGCGGGTCGCGGGATTCGTCGATAAAGGTCCATCGAGATAATTACGAGGTTCGAGACGCGGATTGTAGTAACAACTGGTAGAATTACGAGCATCGGGTTTGGGGTTCCAAGAGGGTGTGATGGTGGAGGGAACGTTCCACAGCTCGGTAGCAGTGGTGGTGACGCTAAGAACAGGAGACATGGTGAAGGAGTGAATGGGTGATAGGTGAGACCGGGAATGAGTGCAACTGGCGGGCAAACGCTGTCTTTTAAACCAATTCAAGGGGTCCAATTAGGAGAATGGGAATCGGGAGTGCGGAGTTTAGAAACATTATTATCCCCTGTTAGCCCCACTCAGTCTCAGCATAGAGCTCTCTGAGAAGTCCTTGGCGGTCAGAACGCGTTATAAGTTACCGGATTGCCATATATTTGCGCCTTGTGTGTATAGTACGGACACCCACCAGTCAGCTCTGGGATCGTGTGCGTAGCGACCGTACCATGATGCATATTCCGCCCTGATTCATAATCCTGTAGGAGAATTTGAACCCGATGTCTCGAATTCTCCTGATCGAAGCGGAAGAATTTTCATGTATTGCGAGGCCGTGTACCGTCAATGAGACCATGATGGCGGAACTCCTAGAGCTTGAAAGAAGTCGGCGCGCCATTGATCGATCGAGGAGTGTGAGGGCGGTCCACCGGTGTACTTCTGCGGCGTTAACCAGGCACAGCACACCGATACTGATCAGACAAGTTCACAAACCAGGGAGCATTTAGTTTATTACAAATCACTGGGGATATTTCTCTTTCAATAAAATTGAGTGATCGCGAAATTTCACCAAGTTTACATCTACATCTCGGTGAGCATCAGACTAGGTCGTAGGTGCGAGCGCCGTGCTTGTGCATGTACTTGGCGCCAAGTCATGGGCGGGCAGATTGGTCCGTCTCGAAGAGGCGGGGAAGCACCAATGCCAGAGAAGTGAGCGAATGGTGAAGCTCTACCGCCGAGGACAAGAAGCTTGGCAGACTTTCGCCCGTGTAGGTGCCGGCTTTGCCGCTGTTAGCGGCGTCCAGCTCACGCGTACGACTGATGCTTGCTCAGGTGGGCTTCATCCAGATGAAAAAAGGAAAGCCAGTCAAGCTAGAGCCAAAAGTGGTCGTAATGTGCGATAAGACAGGTTATAGGAAGTACATCCTTCCTACCCACAGATGCAGACGTGTGCCCGTGGAGTTAGAGGCTGCTTGATGAACTGCAGCGTGCGCCTTGCAGTTTTCGTATTCTGTTCGAAGGTAGGTGCAGCATTGCATTCGACTGGCAACTGCCAACACATTAAAATTCGACGACCACCGTTTGACCTGTGGTCCAGCGGTCACAGTGGGATCCGGACTTGCTTTACTCAGTGCTGCTTGAGGCGGCGGAAGAAAGAAGTTTGGAAGTTTGGTGCTATGTGGTAGCCGCTTTGAGATCAAACCTGCGTACATAAACCCCTATTCGTTAACCGTTCAACCTTTCAGCTCATGAGTCCTCCATACCTGATTTGGAATCCAGAACAAAATAAATATAAAATATCCACTCCCTGAATTCTGGCCTTGATACAATGAAGCCACCTGGCTCCTGGGGCGTTCTTACAATCGTTCGACGCCTGTTGGAGTTGCCCCGGACCTCGGTGAATCTTGGCATTAACGGTCTCTGAATTAAATGGGCCCACTATCGCTCTACTTGGATCGTCCTCCCGCAAGGCTAGCTCCTCAGAATCCGGCCCAGGGGCCAGACCATTTCCGAGATTTCCGAAATGGCTTCCCAAAATAATTACATGGTAGCTGAACTCGATCCGTGGAATGCTTTTGAAGAGCTCCGATTCTGATCCCCCAAACTCCCGATATGAGAGGATGCAAAAGTTCTGCATGGGTACGAGCCCTTCTCGAAGCAATCGCGAAGGTTGTGGTCTGAATTTAAAGCGGTGCCAAAGTTAATCACCCTTCATTCATTTGAGTCTTGAGCGCCTCAGTCCCCGCGTTATCGACGTCCGCAATATCAATTCTGTTCTCAAGGAGGCGTGTTCGCTAACGAACTGCACTGGTGTTGAAATTTGAACACTTCAAGTTGGCACCAAGATATTCATGAAGTTTCAGTACAAACTCGCAAAGAAAGCAGTAAAGAATATATATGTGCGGCCTGGCATATTTGCCATCTAATTTGGCTGCCGTGTAAGTCTCTGTAAGAATCCAACAATAATCGAGACCTCAGATTGAAACAAAGGCGGACCCTCCCGCCTTGGCGTCGAGGGTCACAACATCGTGCAAACCTAGTTAGCAATGAGAATTGAAATGGCTGCTGAGCTATAAACACCGTACCCATGACTTCAAAGAACTCTCGAGGCCCCATGCCTTGTGCGGCACTGAAGTCTGTGCCGCTATTCCTGAGCGACTTCATAGCGGCGCGCAGAGCATGTACCATAGGCACGCAGGAAGCTAGCGAAAAGACTAGAAAGATATGAGCCATGTGAAAAAATCTTAACCATGTTTCGCACTTATTATTTTGGCTCCGCTTATTTCAGCCTCTTTGGATGTAAAGCTGGGTGTGAGACCGCCGGAGATGACGTTCACAAGAACCTGAGTAAATTTGAATTATTCAAATCTGTGACGGAAGTAACAAACAGACTCACTGGCTTTGGCTCTAGCGCAGCGACCGTAAGTTCTAGGAGCTGCTTGGTCTTGACGCCCTCGATAAAGCAAACATCTGCTCCAGCGTCGGACGCCAATTTCAGTCTGGTGATGGCCTCATCCATTCCTAAAACTTGCGCAGAATCAGTCCGACCGATGATCACCTGTTAGTCAGTAGTCCGTTAGATTTTGTCTCGGATATGGGGGGTTATCAAAGATCTTACAAAGTCGGAGCCGCCGGGTATTTGGTCGCGCGCAAGAACCGCAGCTCGGATCCGAGTGACAAATTCTTCACGAGAGACCACTTGTTTTCCGAGCAAGTGTCCGCATCTCTTTGTTTGAACCTGGTCTTCGATGTGCAGGCCAGCAACTCCTGCTTTGGCGTATTTTGTGACAGTCCGAGCGACCATAGCAGGGCCTCCAAACCTATTATTCCACGTGAGGTTGACCTGTAAAATCACAAATAGTACACGTACCCGGTATCTGCGTCTGCAATCACAGGGATAGTGGGGTCCAAGCTACAAACCATTTCCGCAGCCTGAAGACGATTAACCCCAGGAAAATAACGTATTAATTGGAAGTACCTCAACAAAGTCGTTGAGAGTAGCAATCGCTAGATCAGGTTGGCCAAGTCTCTGGACATACGACTAAATAAAAAAATCCAGCAGGGATCATACACTCACGGAGGCTGTCGTAGCAGCGCCGCTATTTGAAATTTATCAACTCGGGTCGTCGAAGGAATAAATAAATGAAGGAGACCTTTGGTAGAGACATTCAAAACCGGCCTCTATGGCGCATCGTGCGCTGATACCGTCACAGATCCCAGGTGCAGTCTGCAAAAAAAAATTGAATAAACAAGAAAAGACCTGAAAGTGTAGAACTGGACCCACAATGATACCGGGACGAGCGAGCAGCTGGCGAAGACGAGTAGCAGGATTGGTCGACAAAGGCCCGTCCATGTAGTTACTGGGGTCAAGACGAGCATTGTAATAAGGAGCGGCGGCGGAGTTGCGAGCCTCAAGTTTGGGGTTCCAAACTTCCGCCGTGGAGGTGAGAGTAATATCTAGTGCAGGAGACATTGGGTGTGATGGTGATGGAGCACATCCGCCGCCAGTATTCAGCTTTTAAACAAATCAAGATGCGAAATTAACCAGGTCGGCGTTTACGAAAATCTTATTAGCGCCGCACAAGTTCTTGATGTTAGCCACTGCGGACGATGAATCGGAGCGGAATCCAGTTTCACGGAGATTTGAGTCCATTCGGGAGTTCGAAATACCGGCGCACCGGCGGTTGTGTTACACCGGCGGGCAACACGACAGTTCGGTGGCAAAGGCTTCTCCCAAATTATGATCTCGATCACACCACCGGTGAACCGGTATCCCGGTATTTCGAACTCCCAAATGGACTCCATCTGCGTAGAGCGAGTAGGCTGAATCTTGTGGGTGCGGGTCGGAAACTGAAAATGATGGGACAGTAGGGGTCCTGAAAAATATCTGCCCGCTTTCTCAATAATTCATGTTGGCTGGTTGAGCAAGTCTTCAGATTTAACAAGTTGTTGACAAAATATCTGCAGCAGAAAGAGTTCATCCATGGGCATGCTAACGTTTCTTACATGAGACAAATTATTCCATGAACCTGAATCAACTGGCCGTTCGGCACTGCCAGGTTATGGAAAGGAAAAATACAGGGTTTCGTCGGGCGCCTGAGAAACATTCGACCGATTTCTTGCTCCAAGGTCGGACTCTCCACGTAGGACCAAGAATATGTTCGAATTCGTTTGATCGATGTTAGTTTGATCGGTGTTAGAAAGGGTTGCCCATGGAATCCATTTACAGCATACCAGGAGTGGAAATATTTGGCCTTTGAGGGTCTATTATTAAGGAAGCCCTTTGTTACGATCGTTCGAGACTTCGTCGGGTTCCTTGCGAGTTCTAACACAAACTGTTCCGAGTAGATGCGTAGTGCTTGCGCTGAGATTTACGGTCCTTGGCAAGTCCTTGGCCAGACTAGTAACGAGTCTATGTTCCGAGTCGGATTCAACACAAGGATAGCAGTGAGATGGTCGATCTACCTGCCTAGAGAGATTATTCAACTGATTTAAGGCTCTTCGTCGACCTTAGCGGCGAACGCAAAGGCTTTGCATGTTGGAGACTCGGGCTGGGTTGGTGGGACACCGGAAGTTCCAGGAACTGCCGACACGGCAACAGCCGAATCGCGCCCAGTCACGTCATGCTGTGTGACATCGACGCGTCTTGGAAACGCGCTCCCCGTCGATGTGACTAATCTGCCAAGCCCTCCAGTTAATAGCAAAAAATGCACTGCAAACTACTGAAAATTGACGGCTCAGAAGTCTGACTGTGTGACAGGCAATTCTTTTTTCTATCCCAAGCAATCTTGGAATCCTATATTTCCTGGAATGCGCAGCTAAGCAATGTGCGGCTTTTCCGGGACTGTTTGATCCGCCCTGGGATATTGCACACGAGAGCTAATTGCAATCGGAAATTTTGCACGGCGTTAATGCGGAATTAAATGCCTTTAGTGACTGATCAGTCTCCAAACATTTCGACAATGCACGCAATTTTCCCGCATTCCGGTAATCCCTTAACTCCACTCCTTTCTCGAGTCCAGGAAGTGGAGGTAACTTGAAGCGTATAGCGATGGCATTCCGTTAGTAAATTTGGCGCCACTCCGAGTCTTCCGTCCCTTCCCCTCTTAAGCCTAAGGCTCTGTTCAAGTAGTTGTTCACGTCCATCTGGCTATATCTGATGGGTCCATCGTCCTTGATTCCTCAGCAGGTTGTGGCCCAGCATGCAAGTCGCGAGAGCTGCTGGATCATCGTTCATAGTGAGTCAAATGGCGCAATATTCATGATTCATCCGAGTCGCCAGCTGAACTGAAACAGACAAGGTTTACGACATCACTGACTTTTTGGACGGCAAGTTTTCAACGGTCTTTCTCAGTTAAAACAATATTCTGAACCTTAGATAGAGCACCCTGGTGGAAGCAGAATAATCTTGCGCTACGCAGGAAAAGACGCTACGTACGTCGTCGATTTGGGCAATAATTTATCAGGTTCAAAAACCTGCCTTTTACTAGCGCGGCGTATGAACCGATCCACCCGCCCGATGTGATATCATCGAATCTGCCCCCTGAGAAACAGTGAGTGACTGGTTCTACTTGTTCGTTTTTCGAGTTTCAACCTGTTCGTAGCATCGGTATAGCAGAGCCGAGCGCAAACATTGTTGACAAGCCTCAAACTGAAGAGGAGAAGAAACGAGAACTCGTACTTGCCTCCCGCCCACCCCTAGATGAGATCCTCAATCTCCACGATTTCGAGGTTTGTGATTTCCCGTTCGTGACTTGTAGCATACTTGACATTTGTAGGCTGTGGCGAAAGCAGTTCTTCCTCCAAAAGCCTGGGCGTATTATTCCTCTGCATCCGACGATGAGATTGCCATTCGTGAAAACAGAGCAGCGTTTCAGCGGTAAGCCGGAAGGCTCATAGAATCACGATTTGATTTTGACTTCTCGTCGTGTTTCTAGCGTTTGGTTCCTGCCTCGCATTCTTCGGGATGTAACTGCAGTCGATTGGTCAACTACAATTCTGGGTCAGAAATCATCACTTCCGGTATACATTGTAGGTCGCATGAATGTGGAAATTACCCTTCCTGATGTATTTCCTAGTCTGCGACTGCTCTGGGCAAACTTGGTCATCCCGACGGCGAGTTGAATTTGACAAGAGCCGCCGCCAAGCACGGTATCATCCAGATGGTCCGTTGTCAAACTAGATCCGAAAAGCTCTTGTGCTAAATGTCAGACGATGTAGATTCCAACTTTGGCTTCATGCTCCTTCGACGAGATCGTTGATGCTGCCCAACCAAATCAACCTCTATTCCTTCAACTGTTCGCGCCAATCTAAGCGCTTCCTTGGATCATGCTTACCACAATTTACAGATATGTCAATCGCGATCGTGAAGTGACCAAGAAATATGTTCAACACGCGGAGAAGCGGGGCGTGTCGGGTCTCTTCATCACGGTGAGCCCTGATTTTTCGGTGGCCTTCAAAGATACCAGACCGGTACCGTGCCTCTAGGTCGATGCACCTCAATTGGGTAGACGGGAAAAGGATATGCGCATGAAATTTGTGGATGACGGTGCTGGTTAGTCTCTTTTCACAGACACTTTGCCGATTTAATTCTTACCAAATTGTTCGATCAGGTGCCAAAGTTCAAGAGGGTCAGTCAGGGGTGAAGAAAAATGAAGGCATCGCTCGCGCTATCAGCGTAAGCGCCTTATATTACCCCGCCCCGCGCGGTGATGATTGAATTTTCTATATAGTCTTTCATTGATCCAAGCTTGGCGTGGAAGGACATCCCATGGTTCAGAAGTATCACTAAAAGTGAGTGCAAATTAATATCTCTTCGAAAAATTGCTCACGCAGAGATTCGTTCAGTGCCGATTATTCTCAAGGGTGTTGCCTCTCCTCAGGACGCCATCATGGCACTTGAAGCCGGTGTGCAGGGTATTGTGCTGAGTAATCATGGTGGTCGGCAACTCGATAATGCCCGCTCTGGTCTCGAGAATCTGGTAGACATCGTCGCGGCGCTCAAGACTCGGGGACCCTGGCCCAACCCTCGGTTCTCTGTCTTCATCGATGGCGGAGTGCGCCGTGCTAGCGACGTGCTTAAAGCTTTGGCGCTCGGTGCCTCCGCTGTATGTTCCTCGGTTCACCCCAGTTCTTTGATTAACGTCACTTAAACCTAGGTTGGTGTCGGCCGAGGGTTCCTTTATGCGTTCTCGTCGTATGGACAGGAAGGAGTGGAAAGAGCCATCGAGATCCTCCGGGTAGGTATTCGCCGCAGGCCGTTGTTCTAGACTAACATCGATCAGGATGAGTTCGAAATGAACATGCGTCTGTTGGGTACAACCAGCCTTAGTGAGATCACTCCGGATCTGGTAGATGCCTCCCGACTCAGGACGGGCGTCACGCCGCAAGACAATCTGTATTCTGCAACATGTAAGTTTTTTTCGTACCTTCCGTTCACCATTGTGACTCGATGGACTCAGATGAACCACTTCGTCTGGCTCAGTTCAGAGAATCGAAGTTGTAATCCCTTCGTCTAGATACTATTGTCAACCGAATAGATACCATCCGCAAAAATATGAGAAATTTCCAGGCACAATCAAGCCAACGTAACCCCTGCAGCTTTCATAAGGTCACGGACCTCGACATCTAAAAAAACGATTAAGATTTAGACGTTGACAAATTAGGATTGGCGATCAAGTAAAACAGTGCTCACGATCTGCGGTGTGCTGCATGCGATGGGCAAATGTGCATTGGTTACCTGTCAAGGAATCAGCAGCGTCCAAAGTTCCTGAGGGGGGACTTACCTGGACCAAAGACAAATTCGCCACCAACCTGGCTCAAATTCCCCTGTTTACCGATGGTAAGGGGATCTTTGAAACAAGGACGTCAGTTCAACTATGGGGCCAAATACGCTGCGATACTTCAATGACCTTTCATTCCATCCTAAAAGGATGTTAGTGTAACTCCACAATGAGCGACAATAGATGACCTTAATACTCTTCCACACGGTCTGTGGAACACTGTCTTTGATATAGCTGGGTTTCTGTTGACCAGATGGCGTGGAAGCCATAGTCTGGATGTCCATTCCGAGGGTGAAATATAGTTTCCGTTTGGAGTCGGCGTAGAGTGGGCCATTGAATCCGGTGTTTTCCTTGTAGTGGGCTAGGCCTCGCCATTCGCCACATCCGATTACCACGATTTTAATGCCAGCGGCCTCCAAATTTGCCTCGGGCACGGCGGCTAGTTCCTCGACATATTGCTGTACACGGTTATTATCGCAAACGCTTCCAAGAGTTTATATCACTTGCCTGGCACAGCTACATGCATTCGAGTTAGAGATTTAACATGTAAACAAACATGAAAACTGGAGCTTACGCCGCAAAAAAAGTGACCTAATCGTCGGAATAAGTAGTCTATTGGCGCCAAGTATTAGATACTAACGGATGAAAACCACGACAGTTTTCTGGTCGGCAATGATGGAGCCAAATTCAACTTTATTGCCGCTGGCGTCCTCGACCTCGCATTTGGATGCAAGTTCGAGGACAGAAGCCTCAGGCAAAGTGTCGCGAAGGGACATGGTGGAAAGAAGCGAGCGTGGAGATCACATCAGTGACATCATGATTCGTATGGTTGATCGACCGAATCGGAAGAGTGTGACAGTCACAATTATACGTTGGCTTGCTCCCGTTCTTTGCTCCTGTTCAAGTCTGCGCTAGAACATAGATTCGATTATATTTTCCTTCCATGTCTTCTCTCAGTGGTCCAGAAGCTCAAGATGCCTTGTTCGCCGCTGACCCGGCCAAAGTCCCGCCGTCGCTTGTCCGAGCCACGTCAAGACTTCAGTTTCCCCCAAGCTATGTAATCGTTGGGGTATACAGACTTTTCACAGACAAAGTGCATCTATAAACACAAAGCCGTTACTACGCGAACTTACTTTTGTAAAGAACCTCTACGTTCCTGCGTGGCAAAAATGCCAGCATGGGGTTCTGCGCGGAACTGTTGTGGGGCTGATTTGGGTAGCGTGATACCAACCAGAAAGGCATTCATGCTTATACTGGGGTGACCAGAGCTTCTTGACATTTGGTGTTCAGAAGAAATTTATCGAGATTTTCTTAGCCAAGTGAGCAAAATACACTCAACCCTCCTCACCCTCTCTTCCCTTCCCACCATCCGTGACCTCATCCCCCACCTCCTTTCTCCTTCGCAGGGCGTGCGACTGACATTTTTGGCAGCTCCCCGCGGGTCACAGGTCTCTCGAATGATACTATGTTTGGGTACAAGATCCCTTTTAGTGTACACACATGTAAGCCTCGCATACCGCCATCCTCCATTTATTCATGGGATAAGCAGACGCGGCCGTTATTTTGCTTGGCTCCCAGGTCAAATTGTCTCTTGCAGATATACCTGGAATCAATTCTCACTCGTCTCGCTAGGTCACAAATATCTTGCGTTTTTTCCTTGCTCGTAATATCCGTATTGCGCGCGAGCGAGCATGGGACCAGACGGTGGCCTCGCGCGGTAAAGGCCCAGATTTTTGGTGCCTCTATTTCTCTCCAACGTCCTTAATTATGTTGACCTTCTTTCTTTAGGCTGCCTTACATTGAAGCATGCATGTTTTCTTCTGGCTTTAATCTCTTCTAATCTACCCCAGGAATGGAAGGTTCCGCCACACGTAGTCGTCGATACGTGGACTGGCCGATTTCAGCAACAGTGGTTGGGAGGTATCATCGCCTTCATTATTAAACGTGGTATGTCACACCAATGGAAACGGGTTCTTCGCTCAGAATTTCCCCTAGCCCTCTTGATACCTTTTAATTTTTACCCTGGTGTCGGTATACTCATTGCCGCATGGTTCAAGGCGTTGGGAACAGCACATAATCTCCATAAACAAGTCGGTCCTTTATTTTTGTGAAGCTCATTACTGCAACCAGTATCTAGTATTTCGCTGCTAAAAAAATGACGGATAAGGAGATAGCCGTGTTCGTCGAAGAACGAAAATGGGACTACCGCAGTATGTTAGCTCTCTCCTCGCCTTCATCACGGGCCTAAAGACTGTGTCAGCTTTCGGCTTCACTGCCGCTCTTCTTGAAGGGCTTCCGATCGTGGGCTTGGTTTTCACCATCTCCAACCGGGTTGGTGCTGCAATGTGGGCACATGGTCGGTGTCTATCTTTGATCCTTGTTCGTCGTCTCATGTTCCTTCAGATTTGGAAAAACGGCAGCACTTCGTTGCAGCATCGCGCTCGCACGAAACAGCCAAATGAAGCCAAATCTGGCATAGCGTTCCCACGATGATAAGACGCCGTTATACAGCTATGTTGCCGTTAGCGCTGGTTTCGAGTTCTTTTTGTACAGCTTTTCCACGAATGTGAACCTCAACAATCACGCGTGTTTGTTTGCCCCATTAGCGCATCTTGTTTAGCCGCCCGGCGGGTTAGAACCTGTTAGAACGAATCTTCTGTCACTGACACGCTTTTAATGAACTTCCCTCTCCACGGGCCTTCCCCTTCTCCCGGAATCGTACCCCAGTCTTCCCAACCCCCTTTGTCCTGACCCTCGACGACAAACATGTCATTCTTCGACAATTGTAACGATTTCGAAGTCAACGGCGGGCAATTCACCAACGTTGCGGGCAACATGACTCAATACAGCGGCAATGCATCGTATTCGGTGAACCCGGGGGCGCGTGCGAGAGACAATGCGCGCCCTAGACATGCGACGACCGGGCCGCATTACGCCCAGCCGAATGGAAACCCAAGTACGCAATTAGCTTGTGTATCGTATATTGGTCTAACATACCGTCAAGGTTACGGTTATTCTCAATTCCCAGCGCCGCCAAACGCTCAGTTCCAAGCGCCACCAAACTCTCAGTTCCAAGCGCCACCAAACCCTCAGTTCCAACGGCAGCCATACCCTCCGCTCCAAGCGCCACCAAACCCTCAATTCCACGCGTCACAGAACCCTCAGTTCCAAGGGCCACCAAACCCTCAGTTCCAAAGGCCACCAAACCCTCAGTTCCAAGGGCCACCAAACCCTCAGTTCCAAGGGCCACCAAACCCTCAGTTCCGGGCGCCGCCGCCAAACAACGTGCACCCTCACCAGACACCAAGCAAGCTGCCATTTTTTTTTGTCTCGGACTCTACTTACACTTGGCGGTCTCTCCAGACTTGGGACGCTCATTTTCGGACTCTCCGGCGTATGCCCTGAACAACCAAAACAGTGGACCGCGTCTCCCCGATCCGCGCGCCGTTAACCCAGAGGGTGTTCTCGCTGCACAAATCGATGCGCTTCGAGCAGCAAGAGCAGGGGCGGGGAATCCCCCGTTTCGGAACCCCCCTCCGCTCCAGTCGTCGGTCTCTACTCCTGAAGCGCGCAGGGACTTTGCCCGCAATACGAGGGCTCCAACTTGGAGCTCTGCCCCGCCGCCGTCACAGCCCATTCCCAACTCCAATACGAGGGCTCCAACTTGGAGCTCTGCCCAGCCGCCGTCACAGGCTATGCCTATACCCATTCCCAACTCGTCCCGCCGAACGAGTCATTACTCGAACAATGGCATGCCGCTGAGCTCTAGTCCAGAGGAGGCAGACCGGGCATCATGGGCTCCCCCATCTTCAGCCTCTATGAACCAATATCCCCCTGTTACAAGCACATCCCAACAACCTCGGGGGCCTCCTAGTGCTCGTGCTCCCCCTGTTGCGAGCACATCCCAACAACCTCAGGGGCCTCCTAGTGCTCGTGCGCGTCAAAAGAGTAGGAAAATGGAAGTTGACGAGAGCAACTCGAGCTCGGACTCTGAGGGTACAGCTAAGCCCCACAGGTGGAAAAAAACCTCCCGTCATTAAATATTGGTTACTATGAAATTGCTGTGTTCACTGCTTTGATATAGCTTTCGTTGGTCTTTTTATGTCGTCCATTATGCAGTTTACCTAGGATAATTCGTAGTATATAAATCTATTGTATTTTATGCGGTACTTCCTGTGCTCACGCCAGCGCTAATGAACACATGCATCTACGCCGGCTGACCTTGAAGTTGGGGTTTTTTTTACATGGGGATAGCACATGATCCGTCACTTGTGGCCTTGACAATCTTGAGAATCCCCTTATCGACGCCAGCGTCAATCTGCTGAGCGGCGTTCACCCGCTGTCCACTTGATGTGTCACCCACAACTTGATTGGAGCTCATAAGACGAGTTCACGAATATTATTTCCATTTTCGGGTTCGGGTGGAGGTCTATTTGTGGATGCTTGTGATGGCCGATGGCTGTGTGCGACTTAGACGCTGCTATCCCCAATGCTATTTTCTTTCCACCATTGTAGCTGTGGGCACGCTTGATACAGGCACTGCCTTTCTTCCATCGGATGTTTTCACTGAGACCAGTGTCATGTGGATTATTAATATGACTGTTTCTAGCCTTCGCTGGACCTTCTTCGTCTCGTCCCCCCGGCACACACAAGTGCTACTGCTCAACCATGCCGTTCTTTGAGAATGCGACGAATTTCAAGGTCACTGGTGGAACATTCAATGTTGTCGCTGGTGACCTGAACCGACACGACCACTATTATTCCAACTTCACCTCGAACACCTACAGCGATTACCCAGAGGATATTTCAAATCACCAATATTACGACCCGTATGCCGAGTGGTCTCCTCGAGGGCGCCATCCTGCACACCATCGGTCTCAGCGCCGCCAACAGGAGCAGGGGCCTTATGGATATGCAGAATATTACGATGACAGACAATCGGAATCGCAAGGATACTACGAGGGAGGATATGAAGGATATGAACCACCACCACCTCATCGCTTTGAATCGTCTTTACATTCACCGCGACATGTCGAGATCACGGAGGGGAGTTCACCCAGGCCCGAAACTGGAACGCCACCCAACATTATCGTCCCGATGCACCGCAAAGCTTTGTGCATGAATCAGAAGGTACAGAATTCTCTCCGACGCACTCGTCGCGCCCTCATGCCGTTTGATTTGAACAGATTTCATCCCGCCGACCTCGCATGTTGAGCCAGGCTCGCGTAGCAATGACAACGTGCAAGACGATCCAGAATTGGTGGGCTCTATGTCAACATTGGCGCTGTATTGGTCTGATTTGCACACTAGATTTACATCCCGATACTCCCATGTCAGACGAGGAAAGTCCCGATACCTCCACAGCTGTTCCCGCGGCTGTTGCGGCAGATTTGCCAACCCAGAAGCCTCTTACGACCGTCGAGAAGATGAGGATGGCGATGGCTCAGATGGAGATTGACGCCGCAGACCAGCCACACGCTGTAGAGGAACCACCGCCTGTACACGTCCGAGTCCTGGCGTCTGAAGGGAAGCCGAAATCTACGCCGTCGTTCAGTAAAGTCTTTCAGCTTCGGCCAAAACGCAAATCGTAGTTTTTACCACCCATGTAAACACGATGCATTTAATGTATATTCACACTTAATCCACGGAATCAATTCGGAACCAAAACTGTTTGTCGCGACCCAAGTGGCGACCTATAAAAAGGCTGTCAGCTGTTGACGAGCTGTGACATTGCTGTGTCACGGCTACTAACACACCTGGTAAGGCTGTTGGCTGTTGAGAACTTTCCATAGCGAACGAGCGCCTAAGGTCGTGTATACCATGCTGGCACAGGACTTGTAGTCTCTTTACTCCTTCGCTCACAATGCCTCCCATGGTCCAGTATGCGCATGTTGCCGAGCCCAATGCTCCAGCAATGAACGCGGCTTTTGACATTTCATCGACCGTGTTGGCCACACTGTCGGCTGCTGCTCAATTAACGCCACTTCCGTTCCTCCAAGAAGCCTCCTTTTTGGCGCTTGCAATTCTAAACACTGTCCGGGTCAGTGACCACTCACAATATCCATATAACTCTTTTTTGATACCATGGGTTTGTAGGGAGCCAAGGATAACAAAGAGTCCTTCAAAGCCCTCGCGAATGACGCCTGTGAATTGGTGTCGGCCATCTTATGCGTGTATCAAGATATGGAGAAAGACGGCCTGACACCGTCCCTGGGACTCAAGAAGCGCGTCGAGGACTTAATCATGTCCGCACTGTTTTGTTTTAGACTGAAACTTTGACTCATCCGTCGATTGGATAGTTTGCTCAAAGCGATAAATCAATTCTCACAGAAACATATAGCGAAAGGCGCATTCCATCGAATGGTGAGGCTTCAGACAGAGAACGGGAAGATACTCCAGTATCGGGCACGGTTACGGCAGGCGCTGGATGTATTTGGGGTAAGCTATTCAAGACCTGTTTCGTTAGCATGCAAATTAATCCCATTCTAGCTTCAGTCAAACATTACGATCCACGAAACCGTCGTTCAAATACTCCAAGAGCTCCGGGAACGAGATTCCCAAGAGCAGACGAAGAAAGGGGAATCAGAATCGAAGTCGGAACCGTCATCTCCACCACCACCGGACCATCCTTTTGGCAATTTACTTCATGGAAATATCACCGGCAACATCAGGATAAATAACATCGCTGGCAATCAAGAAATCCATTCCACACGACACTATACGACCATTGTGGATTCCTATAATAACAGAACGTTTACTTCGCGGAGTCAATCATCAGAGGATGCCCATCGACGAGATCCATAACATTGGACTGGACCGTTCTTACCACTTCATTTTTTTCACATAATAGTTGTATGGCATTTGTATACACGAATGGACTACATAGGCGTTGTCTAGTGCCAAGGAGGAATTTCAGGAACCCGTCGATGCCGAGCTCTAGGTACCAAGCCCGCCGGGGCTCGCGGAAAATTACGACGGTCTCAGAAAGGAAATTGGTCATACGTAGATAGCTGTGGATAGGCTGTAGATTCGCGGATCAATGATATCTGAACAACCAAGCGTAATCTGCACATGGAAAGTCTTCAGGTAAACAGTACTTAACCGACCATGGCGTCCAAAGCCTGGGTTCTAGTTCCTCGCCAGCCTCACGATCGATAGTCCATAACGAACGTTGTATCCCCACGAGTTGTAAATGCTCTAAATCAGTGGCGAGCTCAAGAGGAGAAATCGGCACTGGATCCTCACCATTTGAGAATAAATGGAGGAACGACAAGTGGGGGAACTGCTGCAACTTGTTAAGCTAAAACGCATATTAGCTCCATCTAGAAAGCGTGAAGGAAAGGAAGTACCAGTGGATACCATGTTCGCACGTGCAGATCACTATACCATGGCAAAAGGAGCTGAAGAGCTTCGAGCTTTGGGGATAGTTGATCGGCAAGATGCAAGACCGCAGCTTCATGGAGAGGCTCATAACCTGCATGAAATCCCAAAACTCGAAGACACTCCAGTTTCCCAATAACGGTTGCGAGCGCCAAAGCGACCTCTAACCGCACTCCGGGAAGGCGAATGTACAATCTACGGAGGGAAGAGCGTTGACTGAGAAATTCGGAGAGATATGGCACGTGCATTTCTGTTGCGAATGGATTCCAGTACTCGCAAGACAATCTGAAGGAGGCAAGACGAGGCAGGACACTGGGCTCCTTGGGAAGGTCCGCGAAAAAAAGCGGCTCGATGTACCCCACCAAGGATAGTGACTCGAGAAATAGGGCATGGTGAAAGAGGAGATCGAGGCCAACGAGCTCCCCGAATTGTGGGACGCATATATCCAGCTGGGTCAGGACATTGCATACCCGGATAGGCAGTAGACCAACGTGTGTCGACAGAAGCACAAGCTCGCGGATAGGATTTGTCTCGACGACGCGGACAAGATCTGATGGGTCGCCAAACCCACCCTCCCGTTCAGCGAATATTCTGTCGAGTTTTTGGTCTCGGACGTAGGTAAATGGGATCGTTGGCTGCAGAAAATTGAGGTGGTCGAGATGAGTGAGCAGCGTCGGATTGGGCATTCTAATAGATCTTTTAGAAAATTGCAGAAAGTTGGTGAATCAAACTTACGACTGAATTCTGAGGCTCCTCAGGCCTTTTGGCAGGCATTCCGCCACGGACAAGAAATCTGGACAGTCCCCGAAATAGTGGAACGCCTGCAGGTTGGGCAGTGATCGCAGGGCTTGTGCCAGAGTGCCTGATGGTCGAGTAAGTACAAGGAAAGGTGTCATATTCAAGGTAACTTACGCTGTTCGAATACTGCTGGCCCATCGGTGAATGCGTGAACGCTCATAGTCTTGACGACGTTCGCGAAGACTGGATTCGTGATGATGCAGTGAAGCATCTCCCAGGAACGATTAAGGAGATAGTCCGAGGTTTCTCGGACGTACCGCTCATTTTCGGTATTGAGCATGAAGAACGCAGGCTCCCCGTGCATGAAATAGATCTTGACTGTCGAGAAAAGAAGGCGTATGGAGATGTCATGTAGTAGCCGAGAAACACGAAGCATGGGCAGCGGGAGATAATGGACAATTTCTGTCCATATTTCGACAGGGAGAGCTTTTCCGCGTTTCTCCTCCATCTTCTGCCAGGCAGGTATAGGTATCTTCCGGCGCGGTCCTGTCAAAAAACAGCCTGGGGGCTAGAGAGCTGAGCGAATTTACAGGCGGACACAGGTTGAGAAGTGAGTCGAACTGTGACTGTGTGACGCTCCATGAAGCTGCCAAAGCATCCGACACTGACAGTACCATCATGGCGTGCAGTCTTTTGTCCTCGTAAGGAGTGCATAATACACCTTGTTCCTCTTTTGTTCTTCATGGGTCGTCTCTCCGCCACCAACCTCGCCGCCCACCACCATTTGAGCTGTGATTTATACCTTCACAACGTCTATCATCGTCCACAAGCCTCGCACAACTTGAACGCGCAAGACCCCTCCGAACTCGCAAAGGCAAATTTTGAACGAGGTCTGGAATGGGAGAGACTACTCTTTTCCTTCCTAGACCGAGAGAATCTTCTCCTGACAATCCCTCCTACCCCCATCGACAGTGATGTTCTGAGTGCGAACATCGAGGCAGATGATCGTGACCATTTCTTTGTCGCCGGTGTGGCGTTCTGGCCACCGCCAGCACTGAGACAGCGATTTCTCGACGCTGGTACAGACCCTGTTAACTTTGGTCTAGCAAAGCCCGACCTGCTTGAGATCAGCCGTACACCCTTGGGAATAACTTGGAAAGTTGTAGACGCCAAGGCTTCCAAGGCAGTCAAGGTCTGCATGACTCTTGTTTCCCCAGTGTTTACATCTGAATAAGCGCACCAGACATCCCACCACGTTCAAATTTACTTTTACACTCTATGTCTCTCCCATCTTCTCCCCGAACCTTTTCAGCCGGCGGGAAGTGCAGCGGTTTGGCTTCCACCGGCCGACGGTTTCAACTCGGATTCAATACCCTCATTTGATGACCTCAAGACCATCAATACCAGTCTCCTTAAACCGTCCCTAGACGATTTTTTGTTTCGTCGCCTTCCTAAGATCCTCTCCCTCCCGCGCGGTAGCGTCGACTGGCATTTGAATCCACTTTGTCGTGGCTGTCCTTTCGAATCTGATTGTGAAAAGCGGACTGTCGAAGATGGGAAGTTGGGCTCTATCCCAAATATCTCCTTGGCTCAAGTCACAACTATTCGGACCCTCCTTGGAATTTCCCGCGGGTTTCCGACAACAGACACGGCCGTTACAGATATAGAGGATCTCCATCTCCTTTTAGGCGATGTTGGCAAGCTCAACAAGATCCAAAAATCGTTCCCCAGTACACTGAAGAAGGCCAAGCGGATATTAGCGGTGCAACACACATCTCTCGTCAGCCCCATGGTCGAGGCAGCCAGAACAAAAACAGTGCAGGTGTGTATTTTGTCGTTTCGAGGACTTGTCGTGATTTATTGTTAGGTTATACCACGGCGTAATTTCACTTGCCCTCGACGAGAGGACATCGCCATTGTCATATCCCTCGTCCTCGATCCTTCGACGTCTACGAGAGGATTTGCCATTTTCTGCATATCTGTCTTTTCTTCCATCCCGACTTTCCAGCCCGATCCTTTTCACGGTTCTGAAGCCATTTTTATTCCGACCTTGACGTCTATACTGAGACAGATTCTCTCCCTCAACGAAACCGTCCGACCTGTGCCGCTTACACAGTTCTACGTCTTTTCGGCAGGCGAACAGGCAGCCCTGCAGGCGCACTTGATCGACAACGCGCTCACGTCGACCTCTGGCGACGACATACGCCTCTGTATTGGTGCCCTTGCACAAGGGGTCTCCCTTCTGCAGACCACATTCCAGCCTCTTCTGCTCTCTGGCGCGTTGCTGAACTTCTTGGCCAAGGGCCGCAAAGTTGAGCTGCAAACCTACCTAGACCGTATGGGACTGCAAGTCTCCACTTCTGGGACGGTGGACGCGCTCCGGCAGCGAATTCAGCAGGAAATACAGCGCCTGCAGGATGAAGGGCGGAGTGGAGACGATGACAGGCGGACCGAACTGGGCCAACTGCCGCGAGTTGTGGTGCTGAAGAAAGAGGTCGAGAGTCTTCTCGCGCTGCCCGTTCCAGGATCCTGGGATCTGGCGGAATGCGCCTTCACTCTGCTTCCGTCGTCCCCTGACCGAAAATGTGCCAACGACGAAGACATTTTCAATGCATATAGGGGTAGCGAAAGTCTGGAAGTGCTCGAGGACAAATTGGAGCAGCGGAACTCGAGTATATATGCTGTACTGCAGAACATGAGGACAAGGGTCTCTTCAGGCGGCGCAAGGCTCCTCGTTAACGACGCCAGGAAGCTCACCGCGAATTTCATGGATATCTGCAAAGAGGATAATCTCCGCAAGCTCTTCTTCATGCAGCAGGTATGTTCAGTGGTACGTATCTTTCCCAAAGGCCTGCTGACAAGACCATTTCGTAGTTCGAAGTCCTAGCCAAGCTCACCGACTTGTGGAAGGCTCGCATCGAAGGATGCCCCGACGCCCCCGTTCTCGAGTACAAGGAGACTGTCCAGGGAGCCAAAGGCGTGCAACACACCTTTTACCTTCTCTCCGGCTCTCTCGATATGCCCAGCGGAGATAAAGACAAGGCATTTTACGACTATATCATGACCGAGGACGACACCGGCCCAGACGACATCCCAGTCGAGGCCTTGTTCGACGATTTGAGCGTCGCTGGCCTGCTGTTCCCCCTCAATCGAAACACCAAGTCAAAGTGGGATTCGCAGAACGTTATCGTCCGGCGGAAACTGCTGGTGGCCGATCTCCGGGATATCGCCGTTGACGGGCAGAGGACGAAGGTCGCGGTTCAGACATGGGGCGGGTGGGATGTCAAGCTGGTGGCTGGGCACCACTACCGTCTCTCACCTCGACTCATCGATTTCAATACCACGAAGATCCTTTCGACCCTCCTCGAGCTCGACATCGCGGCTACGACGAGCTTCGACGCCGACGTCCCGTTCCTGCAGTTGATTCTGAACCCCAGGTCGTTCGGTGATGATCCAGAGTTTGTTGAGATGGGGAAAGAGTTTGTTAAAGTGGAGAATAATATTCAGAGCATGTTCCGACAGTTGAAGGACTTGGACACCGCGGGAGGTGCTGGAGCGCTGGTGTTGAAGCCCTCTCAGCATCGCGCTGTTCAACGCATCTTGTCAAGCCGGTGTTAGTTTCCACTCTTCGAGTTGTACATAAATCTGATCTCTCCCTTACGCAGTGTCAGTGTTATGGGGCCCACCGGTAAGAGCTCCAATGATTTGGGACCTGAAGACAATCTCATACATAGTACTAGGGCACCGGCAAAACGTACACGATCGCCCTGGCTTTACTACGTCTCCTCGAGGTCCAGTATCGACTTGGTGACACGAAGCGCAAGATAATATTCATAACCGCCATGACGCACGCAGCAATCGAAGCTGTTCTGAGCAAACTTTCCCATTTAATGGGCTGCTACAGTTCGATCGATTCGCTCCCGACGGACTGGCTGGACAACGTCAAGATCGAGCATGTTTTGAAAGGCCACGACCATGCCGCCCCGTCAAACTCAGTCCCTTCAGCAAACCTCTTATATGCGGGGACTGTATATCAGGTAAGCACCGTCTATTCGCCTCACCGGTATCCTTCTTACTTTAAATCTCGCAGCTATACAATTTCTCCAAGCGCCATTCGTTTGAAGTGGACGTTTGTGTCGTCGACGAGGCGGGCCAGTTGGCGCTGAGCTCCGCGGCACTAGTTCTCCGCGCTCTCGGCCCCAAGGGAAGGGTAGTGGTTGCAGGCGACTCGGAGCAACTGGCGCCCATCCTGACTGCCCAATATCCGCAGCTCAAATCCCGTCTGCTGTTCGGCTCGATCTTAGATTGTCTCATGCATCTCTCCAAGGTTCCGAGCCGGAAAGACTCGCAACCGCCTCTGTCGCCGACACTGAGCGATTACTCGGGAATGTCGTCCTCGCAAGGCACTGTTGTCCAGCTGACGGAGAACTTCCGGTTAAACCCAGACCTGGGGGAATTCGTGTCGACGATATACTCCAGAGCGTTCAAGCCCCAGAAGGTCCAGGCCCGGCAGCTTGCAACCCAACTAAAGTCGATCGAGCAGGATATAGGGCGGGACCTCGGTGTCGAGCCGCAGGTCTTGCGTGACGTTCAGAATTTTTTGCTTGCCTTGTCGGACGTCATGCTTCGGAAGCCTCAGGCCGTCCTTCGCCGTCCCTCGATTTCTCTCGCTCGCGAAACTGCGACGGCGATCCACACGGCAGATTTACTCACTCCTACGCCGATTTCCCTTGCCCTTGTGCGCCTGCAGACAGAGAGTACCCGGCCGGAGGGCGTCGGGTACGAGGCGCATGTGCGAGCGGAGGCTGCTCTTGCTGCAGCATTGATCACCTCAATACGGAGGTGTTCTCCAGGAGAGGATATATTCGTAGCCACTCCGCATCGGATCCAGCGTCAGGCGGTCAAAGCCGCCCTGCGACGAGCAAGTTTGAGTGAGTTGGCGAACGAACTGGGAGCCCTCAAGCTCGAAGGATCGCCGGAGAGGACCCCCGCGGGGACAGTGACGGTGGATACCGTCGAGCGACTGCAAGGTCAGTGTCATTCGCTCAGGAAAGCCCAACCAACATTGACACTTCGGTGAACTAGGATCAGAAGCCGCGTTTGTTATCTGTTTGTTTTCGCTGCCTCCTTCGGCCACGTCCGATCTCGGATTTTTACTAGAACGCAGGCGGCTGAATGTGGCTATCAGTCGAGCCAAGACGTTGTGCATTCTAGTGTCATCCCTGGTTGTTCTCCGCCCGCCTGTCAGTGTATTGGCAACCGAGGAAAACGCGAAGGGATACAAGTTTTTGAGGTGAGGGTGGTTCTTGAAGGTCGCATTCTCCTACATCTAATCGAATTTCAATATACAGGGCATTCGAAGAGCGTGCATGGTCCTCTGTTATAACACTGGATGTGGATAATTTCTAAGTAGTGTGGGGATTTGTACAATGCTGAATGTATGTATCAGTAGTCGCTGTAATTGGCGTATAATAAACACGGGGCAATTGCTCGACCTTAAATATTGAGCGTCTGCACATTCCGAATCATAAGCGATGGGTGATTAAAGATGTTCGGAGACCAACCTTTTTGGCGAATTGCCAGGTCGCGAGAGAGATGGCTTGGGCCGGTACCTTAGGAGATACCTCGATTTAGGAGCAATAACGGAAAGAACAGATACTTACCTGCTTGAATAAACCGATCCCAAGACCAGTGAAAAAACTACGCCAACCACCCGCAGCCCACACACTCCGAACGGTTTCTTGGAACCCGATCATTCGATGGGGTGATCCTTTACCACTTGCTTGCTGTGTGCGACGGATAACTTCTAGCGGGTAGGTTACCACTTGCGAAACGGTCCCTGCGATGGCTCCGATGACGAGGTGTATTCGTGTTTGATTCGCCTGCAGCGTCGCCGGGGCCAATGTGGTTCTTGCTTGCGCATTGAGTGTCTCCCACACCAGAAAAATGCCGCCGCGGTACGGGACCGTACCCCACAGAGATACCGTGAAGCCTCTATAGAAGTGGAGGAAAGGCACGAGACGAGTTATTCCACCCGACGAACGACCTTCGGCCAGGATCCCACGAATGGCATTCCATGGGGTGGGACGGGTAGCGGATTGGTTGGTCTCGACTGCCAGTCGAACGCGAATGAGCTCAAAGGGATATGTAAGCGGCATTGCAGACATCCCTAGATCCTTTTCAACGTCTAATAGATATACTGCAACGATGTAGCATACCGGTAAGTGCTCCGGCAGTAAGTCTCCGCACGGACGTTTGGTACTCGGGGGTGGGCATAAGCCACTAATGATTTTGTTAGATCCGGAGACGGAAAAATACAAAAAACGTTGACTAACCTTGCTAACTTTCTCGTAGACGGTATAGCCCACCGCCGCGTGGGGTATTGCCCGCGCAAGCGTCAGCGTGTGTCCTTGATATAGGCCGCGAAAACCCTGTGTTTGAGTGATATATTGTAATGCATGCACTGTTCCTCCCAAGAGCCTGCAAAAGATTCCCAATGAATTACGAGCAACGCAAAGGGACATCACACATACCAGAGAAGCGCATAAATTCAGCATTATGCGTTTGCAAGAGGATCTTGACTCGGTCCAAAGGTGCGATAGTGGTTTTTGCCTGGTCCAAAGACCTTACAAGTCAATCAGTGAATACACGTACGATGCAAAGGAAACAGATGCGCACCAGTCCACCAGCAAATCCCCCAGCCAGAGCGGAGCGTACAAGGAACTCAGTCTGAGAGAACCGAGGACGCTCGCCGCTGTCTTGCTCCTTCATCGGAGTCGCGTGAGTGTTGTAAGCAGAGGAAGGAAAGTTGGCGGCCCGTGACTTGCCGGAATCGTAATAAATTCTTGACAGAATCTGTTCGGTCCATTCTTGCCTCCCCTCAGTACCTGATTCATGGTCCCCTAAGCTAGTAATATTAGTCCTTTACCAGAGACATTTCCTCTTAGGATTCATTTTTCTCCACCAAATTCGAAACATGTCTTTCCGCCGGTTTGCGGGTCTGGCTATGGCTACAATTTGCTTCCTGGCCGTTTATCATATACAACAGGGTGACTTGAGGTCAAGGCCAGAGTCTTTCACAACCGTGGGGTACCGGGACCATCTTGCATTTCTGCGTCCTACGGATGGCCAGCCTCATTCACGAACACTCGGTGCTGGGCGAATCTATGTCATCCGTCTCCCGTCCCGAACCAAGCAGCAGGAAGATATGTGGCGACTCGGTCAGTTAAAGGACAGATTATATGCATTTTCTTGGGCTGAATTTGAATGCAAGCGAGTGCACTGGATATCGACTTGACATGGCACAACGGGACGGATTCTCGCGACGAAAATGTCCTTACTATCATCGAACGCTTACGGTGGTGGAGGGACACGCACACTGCGGAGAAGAAGCACGACTTTTCTCGATTCACGTTCGAATGGTCGAACGATATCCGGCAGGAGACAGGATCATTGGAGCTCAAGAGCGCAGATCTATGGACACAACCGCTGACGATGTCCGGCCTCCCCGAACTCCCACCCCTTCCCGTTCCAGATAACCGTCCGCCTCTATATGCGGTTTATGGAGAGGACGTGTACGTTCCGGATCGAATTCATTCCGAGTCGGTAAGCAGCGTAAACCATTTCCACACGCCGTGGAGGCTCATCCTATTCCCAGGTCGCTCATTGGAAATCTCACTACGACGTCCTCCGTCAAATCGCAGAAGGTGCCGAGGAGGTTGCGCTCGTCTTCGAAGACGACGTCGACGTGGAATGGGAGCTAGAAACCCGCCTGAACCGTTTCCTCCCCGCCTTACCGCCGGACTGGGACGTCCTCCTACTCGGGCACTGCTCCGCCACCGAAACGTTGCACGCACCCATCTCCTCGAGCCCATTCATCCATCCTTCCAACATGCCACATTGCACGCCGGGCTACGCGGTAACAAGGCGCGGTGCACAACGCCTCGTACGCCGGCTGCGCACGGAAGCCTTTGCTTTTTCGCGCCCGCTTGAGCGGGCGTTCGCGCATTTGATTGAAGCGCAGCGGATGCACGACCGGCGGCCTGGTACGGGTCCGAGTTTGAATCCCGGGATGCGTTTTTTCTCGGTGTACCCGCCGGTGGTTGTGCAGAGATATACCCTAGAGAAAAATACCCAGGGCGAAGAGGTCGAGCGGCTTGAGGATAGTACGCGCGAGAGGATAGCGTTGGAAGAGCAGATGCATATACCGAATACTTGAGCAAGCCTAGTTTGTAACTTATGGCGTTCGCTTTAGAGTTTCGAATGTCTTGGTAATGTTACTCGGAAAAATAAAGGAAGCGGAATGAGGGGGAAGACTTTTTACAATTGTTCTCAAAGAACTTGATGCTCAGGCAGAGTAATCGAAACAGTCAATAAAATTCACAAATACATACTGTTCACTTTTATCAATTCAGCTATCTGACGCGGACTCAGCGGCATAATACGCGGCTCCCCATTCAACACGATAATGGCATACGGGATGTGGGATCGGATCGGGAGGCTGTTTAAGTGGTCCGGTAAAAACGGGAGGCGTACGCTCTTCTTGTTACTGTTCTCGCATATAGGGAGCTTGAGGCTGCGGAAGCGCGGGCGTTTGGGTCGGGAACGGGGGATGGGGCTGAAGTCGTGGTCAGTGACCTGCCTGATTGAGAATCCGAGGGAAACGAAGACTGAAAACGAAATGAAATATTCGAAAGACTCGGAGACGCACGGGGGCGGAATCATAAGACAAGCTAATTGCGAGAGGGATTCTTCGGTCTGTTGCTGGCCGACGTCGAGGAGCGCGCGCGTCCGTGTTGCGTCAAATGCCGAGAGATTGCGGGTGACTTCAAAGTGGTGGAACGCGTCGTCGAAAGCTCCGTCGTAGTCATCAGATTCGGCGCTGACGGCGGTGTTCATCTCCTCGCGGAATTTCGCCAGCGCGTCGGTGTCTCCTTCGGGACGTAGATTCCATAGGCGGCAGATATTTGCGGGTCCAGTCGATACCAAGCGCGAAACCATGGCTGAGTCGGGTTCATCCCCACCGCTAATACCATCTAGGATAGAGACGATCTTGCGCAACCCATCCACAAAATGGGCGAGCTCAAACACCTCGATCGTCTCGAGCCGGGCTAAGAAGCGGCTGGAGTACACGAGATAAATAGTATTCGGCGCGGCGCATCGATGGCGCACCTTTGTTGCAGTCCACTAGAGAGGTCGCAAAACTTCGCAAATCGATAGGCTGCCCGCCGGACTCGCGTCGATTCGGCCGAGGAGGGGCTGCAGAACACCCGGCCAGTTCAGGTCGATGACCGAGCATACGAACGAGTCCGTCAAACTGACCAGCGATTGGGTTCATCCCAATGAGAGTCGGGTTCTATGAGCTCGCGGAAAACAATAGGTTCGAGGGTGTCGACGGCCTCTCGGGTTCGCAGGAGGAACTTGATCGTTTCGGATACGGTCGAGTCGCCAGTTTTGTTGTCTACATTCGCAAAATCGGGGCCGATAATCTCTTCACCTAGCGGAAGCCCAAAAAAATTCTCCGCGACGTCCTTCAGCACGACATCGCGGCGAGTCAAGAAAACAGAGTGGAAGGCGCGGGACGTCAAGATCAAACAGTTCAAAACCGAGAAATTGGGCAGATACGAGAGGAGCTCGCATTGAATATCGGCTGGGAGGGATGCAATAGACATGGGTAAAGGACTGAGGCCTGAGGACTGGGAAACAATTGGGAGGGCCTGGTTCAGGGCATAGCTAGATGATGGGAGCTGATAAGTGACTCGAATACGTACTCTTACAAAATGTGTTTGCAAAAGCAATTAAAAGTCTATGTACAGTCTACACTCTGGCCCTCGAATTTGCCATATGGGTAGTCATCTGGTACAGTCTGAATGTCCGCGCGGAACCACATTGGTTCGGATTGCCTTTTTTTCACCCGTCTCCCTCCACACGCCGCGGAATTCTTGGTCCGAAACCGCCTACTTGACATCTTCAGGCGTGAGGTTAGACTCTGAGTCTCAGAAAAGATGAGGACTTCTGCCCGCTGAGATTGGGCGGCGACAAAGAGAACGCGAATAAATGTCACCAACTGCCGTATCCACCCATATTGGGCGGCGTACAACTGTCGGCAAGACACTATCCATCCGTAAGCAGACGGGCTGAAGTCTCAGCTGAGTTGAAAGCAAGTTGAACCGTCAGGGTTTGAAGGCTTGTTTTTCAGAAGGCCAGCACCTAATTCACTAGGATAACCCTCGGAGACAGCCTCCACGCTCATACGAAATCACATTACAATGGGTCCTGCAGAACGCCTTTCACGTCCTCAAAGCCTCCTGAACACATCGCGGAATTTATCGCCGTAAAGAGTTATCTTGATAGTATTGGCCATGTCTTTTGTAGTGACCCAGACGAGACGCCGGTCAAGGGAGCCCAGGACGTTTGCGTATTCTATAGGAGAGCGACGAAAAGTCTCGCAAACACTCTGCGCGGAGGTTACGCATCCGTACTTGTCGGCGTGTTCAAGAGGTCTCCATTTTGCTAAAACCAATGAGGCCTCGATATCTGTTGCGCCGAAATGCTCTTGCATCCATCTTTCGTCGCATTGGAGCTGTTCGTATGGGACTATTCATCCGTAGGCGTATGGAGGAGTACGGAATCCCTGAATGTCAATCCTGTGGTGGGTTTTCAAGTTCGTGGCTGCAGGTCAACGAAAATTGTTTTGTTGAACGAAAATGAATTGCCAAGAAAACTTTAAACGAGAAGCGAATGTAGTGAGGAAGGAAAGACATTGAAAATACCCGAGGCATATGAGGCAGGCTGCCCGGATTCAAAGCCAAGGATCTCATATGTAGTCGTGGTTCAAGTTCAAGAGGTATTTACGCTTGTTGCATTCCAAAACCATAGCCTTGACCGGCACTCCTACTGGCGCCGATACTTATCGTGGCCGTTTTGCCAACTTGGGGCCCAAACCCGCGCTACAATAATTCATAGAGGTCGAGAGAAGTGACCATGAATTCATATCCCCCGGAATTGCTCGCACAATTGGCCCCGGTCATGTTTGTTGCGGGTCTTGATGTACCTCCCAGTACCCCGGCCCCGGTGGCGCAGAGCCCGACCACTCCTACCACGCCGAGGTCACAGCAGGATCCCTTTGTCCTGCTAACAGCCCGTCTCCGGGAGGCTTTGCTAGCTCAGCGAAAAGTCGCGATCTGGCAGCCTGACAAGTCGAAATCGTTCCAAATAATACCCGTCGACAAGGCCGTCCGTTTTCCTCCGCGGAAACTGGTGCCTCAGGACGACCCAGGATATTCGACTGCACACTCTCCACTTTCCCCGCTAACTCCTTCATCCCCACTTCACCCGGACGGCCTCATTGCACCTATATGGATACGCAAGCACACCACCCTCGTGCCATCCGTATTCGTGATGTTCTTGCGCATATTCGAATACCCGCCACATACGCCCAAATCTCCCCTAGACCCGCCGGACCCGGATCGTGAACGCGAACGCGAGCTAGAAGAGCGCAAACGCGACGCCGAGCTGGCCGCAGACGTTGCGCTTAGAAAGAAAAGTACGAATGAACGCAACATCAAACTTACCGTCGTTCTCATGGCCAGCAGACGAATGCTAGGTGCGTTTCAACGCTTCATGTCGCTTTTGGTTTATGGAAGCAATTTCATTCAGACGATCCATCTCTGGACGGACGGTTGACCTACATCCGACGGCAAAGCGGGCTTGATTCTCGTGCGGCGCTGTTTGTGCTTAGTCCAGTCAGTCAGGCCGAACTGGGTGACTTTGTGAAAAGGTTCGTGCTGTTGTTGATTGCCTATTCCATCCGTTCAACTATTACTCTAGTCTTCAGCAAGCTCTTTATGAGCCAGCTCTAGAATATTATACCGCACATTCTAAACGAGTAAGACGGAAACGCAATAGACATTCACAAGCCGTTTCTTCATACCCGACCCCACATACGCCTCTGGGTACCGCAGGCCTTGGCCGGCCGCTCCGACCTGAGGGCTGGACCGTGAGATACGAGTACAAGATGGCGTGTTTTGCTGAGTTTCGCGGAGAAGACGACATTGCCCTCAAGTTGTGTCTTTTTCGAACTTAGAGTACACCATCTTACACCTTTTTACAGACATTACCAGGATGCCTATGGAATGCTGGTCATAATGTTTGGGTCGACAGCGATTCTGCCACCCCGGACAAAGCGTTGGGCGGAGGCGAAGGTTTTGGCTGATTGCATAAACATCAAAGTAAATCTCCATTCCCCACTATGAAGCAGCACTCACACCCAAACAAGGTCGCGAAACTGTATCTTTACAATAATGAGCATGCTCTCGCCTTGTCACACCACAACACTCACATTCGCAAGTTCGGCGATTTTTCCCGCGGTTGGGGTATTGGGGAGGAAACCTTCGAATTCTGGAGCTGGATAGCTCGACAGTGAGTTTTTATCCCTTGAGCTTCCGGACTTGCCGAACGTCCGTCCAACAGACATCGCATTCTAGCCGAACTCTTAGAGCACGGTACCCAGTCCAAGTTGGTAATTCCCGACCACCGGCCAGTCAACCCGACCCTGGTGGCATCCCAGAGATCATCGGTCGCCGTTCCCAGCAGCACGTTAGAACTGGAGGCGATGCGAACGATGGGCATAAATCCCAGCCACGCACTACAGCATCCGGGCTACTACTACTACATGGCTGCAAAGTGCACTGAAGCTCGGCGCGAAAGGTTCCTGGCAGCGGAGGAGGCAGAGGTAGAATTCTCGTCGCTACCTGTAGTCGTTCCACAGTTCATTCCAGTCACTAGGCATCTCAAAAATCGCCAGGTAATCCCTCGCCAGGTTTCACCAACGAAAAGAAGGTCGACCACCTCATCATTATCTTGGAGGTAGAGTGGTCTACGTACGTCCATAAAGAAAAAAACGTACTTACGATAGAACACAGCTCTACACGAAGGCGTACGAGCTTTTCAAGAAGTACGCTCCCGCCAATGCCCAGAACCAAAATCAGGGCCGCTTGACGCTCTGGATTGCATACCGCATTGGCCAGACGTACTACGATTCTGGAAAATTCGACATGGCCGTTCGGTACTTTCCCATCGTTTTTTCTCTACCAACGATGAACTCTGTTGCAGGTTTTTCGAGCGCATAGCCAAAAGCTATCGCCGAGAGAAATGGGGTTTACTGCTACGGCCCCTCCTTGGGACCTGGTACGCGTGCGCCCGACAACTCGGCGATGTCGAATTAAGCATAAGGCTTCTGGTGGAGATGCTCGGTTATGGTGATACATTTCGTCAAACTTTTGCCGTTTTCTCGCTGACTTTTCTTTCTTTTCCGAGGTGTCGAAGAAGCCGATGACCCTGCTTCGTTGCAGGAAGACCTGCTCGCAGTTCTCAAGGTTAGACTCTTCCTTCTATCCCTTTGTTTTCCCTTATCGCATTCCCTCAGAGTTCAGTACCTTCAACACCGGACCCTGAACCAATGGTCATCGATCTTACTGAATCGCAACCTATGTGTACGTCCGTCAGTTGCGCAAATGTTGTCCGCTCTTCATTTTATATAGTTGGCTCAAGCGTCGCTTTCTGGACGTCAGAAGTAAAGGTTGGGGAGCCAGCTGCCTTCCAGCTCTGTCTGGCTGCCCCAACAAATGGCACCATAGCATCCCTGCCGTTCTCATCGTTGGACATCCACCTTTCTGGCAACCTTCCTCCCATTGTCGTGCGGCACGCTTCCGAATCAGTCCCGTCTGTCGTGCAGCGCATTGATCTAGGCCACATCTCGACTTCGGGGGCCGCTGGATCGCCGATGGCCAATTTCCGCTGGCAGCCTGGCTCATGTATCGTGTTCACGGGGACGCTATCGTCCGACATCCCCACGTCGTTCAAGGTATGCTCTGGCCCCAATCCCTTTTCTCCAGCAGCTAACTTTCAGACTTAGATTTCGAAAGTGATCTTGACCCTCACGGAAGGTCCGTGGGCAATTCAGATCCCATTCGATCCCTCTGGGCCACGCGGAAGCACCGTCGCCGCCGCGCGGTGGCTCAGCTCTGTCGACCCTCCGCGGTTTGTGCCGATTACACGCGAAGACTTTTCTTCCGTCACGTATGTTTCTTTTATTTTGAAGTCGAAAATAATATTTGAATGTCGCTGCTTAGTATCCGCCACCGGCCGCATAGTATTCTGATGTCGCTGTCTCATAAGTCCCCCGCATACCTTGACGAAGACTATCCCATCCTCATCGAGGTGACGAATGCGGATGATCGAGAATTGGAGGTCATGGCGGACGTCCTTCTGCAGCCCACTGAAATCGATGGCGCCGGTATGTACTGGGTTGAAACATTGGAACACTGTCAATTTACGCCCTTGGCAGAGAATGTGATCCTCCTGGACGACGAACGCTCAACGAGTCTCATAAAGGGCGTCAACTTCGGGGTCCTGAAGCCAGGAGTTAGCATCGTCAAGACGCTCCATCTCATCAGCGCCGGCGGAGCTGGGGATCGTATGGTCGATGTCTCTATCCAATCGATCGCTGTTGGGGCTCAGCAGCCGGAGCACCCTGAGTTGCTGGACATGACGGAAACGCTGCAGACGCTGGTTGTACCGACCCTGGACGCGATCAAGGTCAATTACGGCGTAGTGTACAAACGGGCTGTTGGTGCGCGCGCCGGGGTTGCGGATCTGCGGACGTATGACCATGACTTTTGGGAGGACGGGGACGGTGGTGAGGCCATCGTTACAACGCAGATGGAATGCGCGGGCCCATGGGGTTTGGAGGTGGCGAGCGTGAAATTAAATCGGGAGGTCGGAGTGTCCCTCGTCTATGTAACGGACAGCGATTTATCTTTGCGCAGGATAACGAGCACGCCAGGGTGCTGGCAGCATCCATTGACACCGACAATGATATTCCTTCAGGTGAATTGCTGGCTGACATGCTGTTATGCGGGACGTCTCACTACTTGCTCTATTAGATTATCTTACCGGGGATGAATTCTGCGATGTTTGTCGCATCAGTATGGATCTGGGCGAGGATCTTGACCTTGAAGAGGCGGCTATAATCGGTCCGGGCAGATATGAAGTCTGTTGGAGGCGGTAAGTGTGGCGTCGAAAAACATTATTCTTCATTCTAAACCAAACATAGAATACTGGGACCTGGGGATCGAGGGCCGCTATCAACGAGCTTATTTCCCCTACCACCGCTTAGGCCTCCAGTTGATGGAGTCGTCGCCTTACTCGACGTGCCTCCAACGGCCAAACTCCATGTCCCAGTATCGCTGACCATTACCATTCGAAACCGGCATCCATCTAGATCGGCTAACGTTACGATCCAGCTGGAACCCGACGCGTCAGATGGCTTTGTGGTCGCCGGGCTGAGAAGCGGCCGTGTACCAATAATGCTGCCGGGTGGAGAGGAGCAGGTTACATGGAGACTGATACCCGTCGAATGCGGCTATGTAAAAGTACCGCGCATGAAGATTGTCGACAAGAGACGAGCTATCGCCAGTGCTCAAGGTCTCCGGGAACCGAATGCAGAGGTGGAGATGGAGGGAGAGGTGATAAAGATTATCAATGTTAGGCTGGATCGGGCCGGGGGGCGGAAGATGGCTGGGCGGGTTAGTGTAGAATCTGTAGAGGAAGATGGCCGACTGGGGACCGTCCTGGTCTTGCCATGACGCGACCAATATATTGGTCTCAGGAGTCAGAGCTCCGAGTCGATCATCTGGTAAAATTCAAAATTCAAGCTTGTCTTCGTATTACCATGTCCACAGAGGATCCGAATTGCGCCTTCAGATACGCTACCTGACCAGTGCTTTGACCGGACAGTCGCTCCCAACTTCTCCGAGACCCACAATCAACAAAGATATCCAGGCCAAACCAGTGGCGTTCTCTCACATTTCTCGCCTCTTCTGCCTCGGTTCTGTCTCATGGGAGTCCTGCCGTCGCAGTCACTGGATCCGTTGGAGCTCAATCTATATCCTTGGTTATCTCCACCAGCAGCCGCGGCGACAACAAGGGGAAGCCGAAGATCGAGAACCTCGAGACGCTCAAAGAGGGCGACGCCAATCTGAACTTATCTTACAAAAGGTGATCTATCTATGCTTCGAGCTGGCGGGTACTTCTGACGACTGTAAATAAGTCTCAATGGCTCTCGAAAGCCTTCTACGCTCTCCCGTTGTGAACTCAGCTTGCGGCTCCGACGAAATAAGCAGATCAATGGGAGTGAGCTTCACCGCTGGTTCTTATCTTATGCGCAAAACAAGCTGCGCGCTCTCTAGTACTCCGTGATCTGAACGAGTATCTTCAGATTTCACGCCCGGTAGACTAGAGACTCGGAGGCTGAAACGAGCCTAGCTGCGCGCACGAATTCGATCCATTGGATCGAAATGGGACAAGCTCCTCGACATTTTGCAGAGTTTACACTCCGGAGGCAGATGAACTACGCAATATAATGTTTCCGCGTCCGTATCCTTTTCTCAGGTTCATTTACCCATAACAATTCCCCAATAGCAGGATGTCTGCCCGGTTGGTATCAGTAAAAAATGTTGTTGGGTGACCTGACCCTTTAGATGGCTTTGTGGTCGCTGAACTAGAAACGTGGAGCCCGAGCCGGAATCGGGCCGAGGGCAGCGGCAGGGCACTTGCCGTGACGCTGCTCGCACGACATCCATTCGATTTTTCGCACCATCGGGATTGCAACATTTCATGATCTCATGATCTGGACATGGGAAGTGGATGTATAAGCGCATTTGTGAGCATATAATAAGGCCCTCCCACAAGATAGATATGACGAGTTATTAGCCATGCCCATCCCCGACGAGCAAATCTTCCCTCATGCTACCGGAAACGCGATATCGACCGTTGAGGCACACAAAGAGCCCCAAGAGTTGATCTTTTATTCTGGTTGGGTACGCCGTTCGACCTCTTTCGGCGAAGTTTATCTAAAACCAACTGTCGCAGTTCTGCCCGTATGTCCAAAGGAGCTGGATTACTTTGGAAGAGAAAGGCATCCCTTACCAATATAAAGAAGTCAATCCGTACAAGAAGGAAAAGCATTTTCTTGGTTCGTGATCCGAAACCTAGCACTGCCGAAAGGGCTCACTCGTTTTACTGCAGATATTAATCCCAAGGGTCTCGTACCAGCCGTGGAATATCATGGCAAGGCGTTATACGAATCCCTTGTCCTCTGCGAATTTTTTGAAGACGCGTACCCTGACCACAAACCCAGCATCTTACCTGGCGACGCGTATACAAAGGCTTACGCTCGCATCTGGGTCAGCCCTCTTTCGTACGGGAATTGTACGAATAGCTAATTAAAATCCGCAGGTGGACTTTGTAGGAAAGGCGTTCGTGCCTGCATTCATGCGTCTCGTGCAGGCGCAGGAAAAGGAAAAGCAGGACCTTGCGCGGACAGAACTGTATGACGCCCTCCGGAAATTTGCAGCCCAGGCCAAGGGCCCATATTTCTTGGGAGAGGAATTTAGCCTCGTCGACGTCGCAATCGTCCCTTGGATCACCCGCGACTACATCTTGTCTGAGCATCGTGGCTACAGCCGCGAGGACATCGGTGCGGAGTGGAAGCAGTATGCCGACCATGTCGAAAAAAGGGAGAGCGTTTTGAAGACGAAGAGCGTGAGTGAACGATATTTTTGCGAGCTCTACGTGTCTTACTTTGAATCTCAGGACCGCGACAAATATGAAGAAATCTACGGGCGATATCTCAGAGATGAAGCGCAGAGCGAAGCCGCCAAAGCGATTCGCGCTGGCCGAATCATCCCCTGAATCTGTGCGCTGTTATGAAGATTGTATTTGTATCTTGTATGTGTACCGGCCGAGTTATATTCTTCACTGCACAGACAGTTCTCTCGTTCGCACACTGCGTTATGTAAGCGGTTGCCATGTTCACACGGTTCAATTTTGGTTGTTGAACTTTGCGTATCCATTGCGTTCCCATTACTCCGAACTTATTTTGAACTTAGAACTAAGTTTTTTGGTGCCGGCACACGAGCACCTTACACCCAATGTGGATAGAGGTCCAAATTTTCGGAACACGGGTTGAATTCTAATTGTATTGACTACCAACGTGTCATCCATACCACGCTCCAAAAAATGTACTGGACATGCAGACATTGAAGATCCTTCGATGCCGCTACATAGCTTTGATCTCTCACCCAATTCTACGATTTAATTTTAACCAACCGAGTAAATGACTCCGCCTCCGCTAGCCGCCACTCCCCAAAAATCTGACAGCATTGCCCCAACCAAGCCCCAACTGCCTACCGATGCGTTCGGGGAGATCTGGCAGGAAATATATCTACATATGGTTGTCTGGATTTCGACTCGGCGGCTCCTCGCATCGAACGGGCGACACAATCATTGGCAGCATTTGCTTTCCATCGACACTTGGAGCTTCTGCTTGTCCTAATTTCCACACAATCTCCTGGTCTGACAACGAGAAAACGAAGTCCTTCACGAGCACGGCAAGAAGCACCTCTAAATTATTCGATCAATTGAATCTTCCATGGAAGTAAAGTGTGTACGAACTCATTGACATTTCGGCAAATTTAAACCCACTGGAATATATTCCCATTAATTTCCTCATAGGAAGAATTTTGGACATGACTTACATGCATCCTCGGGGACCGCCAATGAAAGTCATGCTAAAGCCCGCCAAGTAATCAATGAGAAGATCGAAAATGGTTCGTCGTCTCTTACAGCTTGGGGTAAACGCCTGGAATTTGCGCATCTACGACAGTTTGCGGCAAAGGTGCAAGCCAGCGGTTAGGTTTCCATTCCAATGCGTCGGGACCCCATACAGCGCGGTTCGTATTCGCAGCCTTTATGCCGATGTGGACAATTGTCCCGCGGGGACAAAATTTCAGTAATCGGTCTCTGGTCCACGCCAAGCATGGGTTTGCTGAGGGGAAGAATCGCATTCTTCAAGCTGTACCAAGTTTTCATCAGTCAACAAAAAAATATATAGGATGGCAACTCGCGCTTGACGACTCGAAGTAGTGGCGGAGGATATCTATATGAAATTAACGATGCGTCAACTTTATAATTTAGATGGCACAACCCACATCCGTAACGTTTCTCGGCATACGGCCTCCAGCAGCGGTAGACCACAGAGAGTTTCGTAGCTCAAGTCTCCGTCGACAGCAGCTTTGGTCACCTCATCTCTGAGTCGGTCTTGAATCTCCTGGTGCTGAGCCAGCTCTTGCAAGCAACGTGACATGGCGGTACTCGTTGTGTCTGTGCCGGCGAAAATCATAACATTCATCTGTCCAAGGAGCTCTTCTTCGGGAAGTTGGTCTTCCTGTGTTGTATTATCCCTCGCTCTCACTGGCCCATAATTTGTTAACAGATTTTTGAGATATGAAGAATAAACATACGGAGCAAGCTCGTGATATCTTTGCCTTGACCGATTTGTTCCATAACTGCGACATCTCCCTTCGCGATGGCGTCTCGCTTTTTTTCCAGAATTGTTCTCGAGTTTTTATCCATCACATCAACTAGATCTCGCGCAAGGCGGAGATTCGGAAGAGGAACAAAATCTATCATCCAGCGACGCAAAGCAGGGGGCGTCGTTCGTAGGAGAAAAGGAAGGACCTGCATCGGTATTATCATGCGTTTGGCGGCGAATCTGGGCAGCGCATTTTAGAATAGCGATCGCAGTTGAAGTGACGGCGTACAAAAGTTGCTTCATCCCCTCCAGCGCATCAGACTGAGAGGCAAACGAGTGTCCAAGTCCAGCCTGTCCGATAAACTCCAGCGCCGTGGTTGAGAGGATTTTAAGCATATCCATTTCCCCCGTCTCGCTGTCTTTGAGGTTGGAAGAAATGGTGGCGCTCATCTGATGCCAAATTTTAGTCCAAAGCGCGTGAGAGCGCGGGAGAGCCTACCTCGTGGGTAATATTATACAATATAGGGAGTATGTCTCTGAGGCGCCCAGGCGAGAATACCGGGTTCATGATTTTTCGTCCCCTTCGATGCCGCAACCCTGTTCAGGCTCTCATTGAGTATCACTGTATTGGAAGGCAGGTTGAGTACGCACCTGACGTGCTCACCAAGCAGGGACCGAACATAAGATGGTTCGCACTGAAGAACTATGAGGATGAATTACAAAGGTTGATTAGAAGGCTCACGCAATGAACGCATCCGGCATGTTGTAAATTGCTTCATCTTTGACTAATATGCTGTGCATGGCCGCACAGTCGAACACATATAATTGTTTAGCCTGTAAAGGGTCCTGGATTGAGTACAAAATCTGGAACACTCGTCGAGCCGTACCCCACAGATCGCATGAAGCATGACGACACCACCATAATTCTGCGCAAGATCTGCGTGGAAGTCGTATCCATCTGCGGAAATCAGTCGTGGGATGTTTCCTACAGGCCATTAAAAAGTAGCGGTAGGCAGAGTGGTAAAATATACCCAATACGAAACCTTCTGAAGGAGGTCCGCTGATATTTCGGAAGGACGGTGGCGAACGCCGGGACAGCCAGTAAAAAATGTATGTGCAACTGACCAGAATGGCCAGGCTGGTTGCCGACAACGGGGGCACAGTGGTGGACATGCTGCTGGAAGAGCGTTTCCAGAATGATCTCTTGTAAAGTATGCTATCTTCCATTTCAACAAACCGAGGTACGAGGTCAGACATTGTTGAAGCGTCTGTCTAGGAGAGACTATCTTCCATTGCCGTTCATCCATTGGATCGCGAACCGGTTCGGATGGAAGAATAGAATGTGATGAGACCCCTGTTCATGATATTCGCCGCCTACAACGGGTGCCAGTTGTGTGAAAGAGGATGCAATCTATCAAATGTTGAGAAGGGTTGCTAAGTATGATTCGGTGAGGTTCTGATATTTGCGAGATAAGCGAACGTTGGGGGACGCATTAAGCGGAAAATGCCATGGGTCCTAGCCGGAAGACCGGCTGCCGTCATAATTATGCAATAAGACGTAACGACGGTCGTGGGTTCGAATCCCACGCAACCGCAGAAAAGTATAACGGCCATCTAATTTCGGCGCGGACATCCTCGACGGCAACGACTGGTGAAATCCCAGTGAACCAAGCGGGTGACCTTGGAATGCTTCTGCAGACTGAGGATCACTACACCAAACGCTCCAATAATAATAAAAAGAGATAAGCGAACGTTGTTTGTAAGATAAGGAACCCTTTTTTTGTTCAACAATACAGTTTGAGGGTATATTTGGATCGTACAGTGGGAATTCAACCGTGGGAAATATGTGTATCACTGATCGACAGCTTCTGTCCTGACTTATACAGATCCTCTCACACTGCCTCCGACGATCCGACAGCTTCTTTCCTGACTTGGACAAAACTTTCTCTCATAGGGCATATTGGTTTCCGACATTGTCGGTCAAAGCGGGATGTTACGCGATCCACGTGGGAAGGAAGTACACGGAGACTTTCATTTCTGGAAAGACGAAGTATCAGTAGTGGCCCCCGGGCCACGCCGCCCACGGTGCCACTGTCAATGACAGGGACTTTTCAGGGACTGAGAGTGCATTGGAGGAGAATTACTTTCTCCGTGAGCTTCCCGCAACAGAATGTAGGGTTCCCCACAGCCGTCAGGAATTACGATTAATTCCGGAGAGTAGCAAGAAGAATCATGCCCTCTGAGTTTTGTGAGACGATCTGTGGGGACTCCTTTGCGCAGTATCGCCCCCCTTGATCCCAACAGGGACAGGGAGATGGTGGTACCGTTCTTCGAGGCGCTGCTACGTGTGCTGCGCCGGTATCACGCAGCCACAATGCCGCTAGCACGCCTCATTGTGAAAGAATAATTTAGGATTTTGGTGATCCCCAGTGATGCAGTTGCAGAACTCGATGAGGGCAGTCATTACTGCAGTAATCCAACCAAGTGTTGACAACTTTTTGAAATTTCTGTCACCGACTCGGAAATGGCCGACAAACTTTCTTTATAAATTTGGGGTCACAGTCATCTGAACACTCGGTCGGATTACAGTAGGGATAAACCTCCCTCCCCGGTCATCTGATTACATGGCTTCTACCGCCGTTCCCAAAGGGAGAATGACATTCATCGGTTTATCCCTCGGAAGCAGCTCAACCACACGCTCTTTCTGGACTCGCGGGCCATCATCCTTGAAGTATCTCCAGGTTTCGAAGCTCCAGCAGTCATTCGCCCGGATCCAGTTCCCCAATCCCTCGGCATAGTATCTTATCATGTCGTCGACTGCGGCAGATCCAAATGAGGGAAGGGAATGAAAGACCGCAAGGAATTGGGCCGCAAGACGATCATGGATAGTGGAAACGCGGCCGATGGCGTCTTGTACGGCCATATTTTCGTGAAGTATCATAAGCGTCACGATATTGTGATCATCGCCTTTGGCTTGCTCTACATTGAACGAGTACAGGTCCTGGACAACGACTTGGATCAACGTCCCTGTCGCTCAAAAGATATCAGGGACCTACATTGGCCAAGCATATCATATCGACAGCACATTGACGAAGTTTGACCACCGCGGAATGTTCATACGCGTCTTGGGGGATTTCTATTTCCATCTCCAGGAGTGCAAACGCTGGTTTAGCACCGAGGTTGTTGCGTCTGAGATCCATGTAGCTCTCCACATCCCCTAGACCAATTATTGGTGAGCAATAATCCATTTTTGAACACAAAAATCAACTTACGAAATATGACGTGATCTCTGTCCCGCGCCTGTTCAACGACTGCCTTGGTATACACCTCAAACTCTTCAATAAAATGTTTCTGGGCGGTAGAGCCGACAGCCCTAATGGCGTTGGACCAAAATCTTTATTTGCAGTTATTAATGGGCAGGTCGCAGACAGTGGAAACACCGACGAGCGAATTATTTCGCCGATAATGGGTTCTTCGCTGGGACGAGGGGAATGAGGGTTCCTCAATGCGTGCATGATGATATCAGCCCATTCCTGGACAGCCTTCGCATCCATCACGTCCGAACAATCCTGCGCAGGAATGAACATAGACTGAAAAAATACGACAGAAAAATACACTCACGTCGAAAATTCCAAAAATGTACAAAAGGTCACAGACAACACGGCAACGGGCTGTAAATATTCATCCATGCAGAAAAACATCAAAGAAAGAGGCGGCGATGTCGTACCATGATCGACTTTGGGGTAGGCGAGAGAAGCCAAAAGACTGGGATCACAGAGGTCGAAAGCGCGTTGCGCCTTGGGCGACAGGACCTGGAATTGGCTACTCCACGCCTGCGATTCAAGGCGACAGTCAGCATAGTGCGGGTTGATAGCCCTGGGCCAAGGCCAATTCGCAAGGAGATCCGGCAGCGTGATTTTGGTGGGCATTTCGACTTTTGGTTATCGGGTGTCGTTATCAGTGGTATTTTATGTTTCGCAAGCTGCCGGTTGAATAAGCAAATGCGGTTGAATCGTAGTTGAGCCGCACACGGAGATCACCAGGTTCAGGGCACGAATCAAAGTAGCTGTTTTTTTTTTGAATGTGGGTCCGCGTGAGTTGTGATTCTAGCGCTCGGTGGATCAGAAATTCGCGGGGGAACGAGTAGATAGATGCAATTGAAACGCTGAATTCCTCAGCGAACTTTTGGTGCTGTCCTTGGCCGCCTCGCTTCCACGAACACTATAATTTTCAAAGATGCTGGGAATGATATTCAAATAATCGTTGCTCGTTACGATACAGAAAAGGCCTTGTTCGCTGTCCACAAGACTACTTTGCATCCTCATCGTAAACATACTTCGAAGCGGGACGACTTCCAAATCCATCCTAAGAAACGATAGAACGTGAGGAAGCGGAATAAGATCGATGTGGAGGTTATGTAGTTACCTTGGCGTATATTTCTTCGACCCACTTCATGTTTGAGATTGTGTCCTCCGAATCAACCCACGTTTGCGGGGTGCGGCCTTGGACTTTGTCGACAAAGGCTTCCAGCTGGTATCTGGAATGAATAAATGAGCAACCAAATCCTTGTTCAAGCCGAACTGACCTGTATGTCGTCCACCACTCTTCTCCTTTAGCGTCACCCTTGAATGAGTATGCTTTTTCAACACGGCGCGGTTTCTTTGCGGGCGAGACGGTGATAGAATGAAGTAGTGAGGGATCAAGAAATTGAAAATCTCGACGCTCCCGCCTTCGCATCGGACCGTGGCGAGAGCTTGGGAATGCGAGGAATAATCCCAAATATCTTAGCCTCGTCGAGGTTGGAGTGCAGCTCGCCGATAATATCTTTCTCGAGCGCAAGCGTCGCCGAGAACATCTTGTCCACTTTTTCATGCTCTGGGCGAGAGGAGTAGGGGACAGCCTTGGCAGTGAGAACGGCGGTGGGGTTTCCGGACGCGAGATAGCGGAGGACATTGACGGTGTAGCCTGTCTTGAAATAAATCAATGGATAAAGTTGATTGGGGTCAAGGGCGTACATCCTGGGTCCATGGTTGACCCCCCACCCAACTCGTAGTCCCAGCGAATGTCACCCTCCGGGGCGGTACCGGAAGGCGCCGTCAAACTCGCCGATATGTTCTTGACAGCACCCAGCTCGTTGCTGTCGATAATAGCCTTGACACGTTGGATAGCAGGATGAAATCTAGAAATAAATTCAGATGGCATGGCGTAATAAAGGAATGAACCTCCTAGCCTATAATGAAAGGCTTCAAGGACGACAAGATTTTTGCTTGCGGCGAGGGAAAAAATCTGGGCCGCCTCCGCAGCCGTGTCGGTCGCAGGCTTTTCGAGCAGCACATGTTTCCCGCCCTGCAATGCCTTCATGGTCCACTCAAAATGAAGGCCATTCGGAAGGGGGTTGTAAATGACATCGACTTCGGGGTCGTCTATAAGATCTGCAAGGCGATATATATATTGAGTGCGGTTATAATTCGAGAGAGAATATCGCAACCTTGGTACCCGGTCTCGCCGCCGTAGCTCTTCTGAAAGCCATGCTTTTTGGCAAACGCCTCCGCACGCGTCGCGTCACGAGCGGCCACGGCGTACAGCACCACTTCTGGGTGGGTCTGCGAGGGATTGACGATGGCTCCCGGGGTGATTTTTGCGGAACCGAGACATCCGAATTTGAGCGGTTTGAGCGTCCGTTCGACCTCGCTGTCGTGCTTGGCTTTCGGGGGATTCGATATCTACACGGTCGTTAGTCGACGAAGAATTGGATGGGGTTTGCTCACATGGTAAACGCGAGCCAGGAAGGCGAACATTCTGGCTTTGACGAGCAAGGGAGAAAGGAAACGGTGTATAGGTGAGGATGTGTGAGTCCAATGTATCTTTAACCCTGGCCTGGGAAAGAAGCTAGTGAATGAGGAAACATTCCCGAGCAGTTGGCGGCGTTGGCATTGACACTATTTTGGTCCTGGCGGGAGAAGCAGAAGCTGGTGAGGAAGCTGTGGGACGTAACTGGGAAGATCTGCGAACAATTTGATGGCCCCTATATGCCGATCATGTTGGCCCCTGCGTTTTCTAACGAACTCCTTCTCGTCACGCCGACAAGCTCGCAACGCCGGCGTCGTCCGGCGCGAGCACATGCCCCTCGGTGGTGAGAACATGCACGGCCGCGTCGACGTCTACATCGTTTTTTTTTCCGCCGGCCATTGATCGACTGTCATCAATACCCCAGCGCCCCAAAAACGATCTACTTTGTAAGAGTCAAGGCGATTCGAACATAGCAAACTTGAGGGCTTTCATCTCACGGTTCAACTTGTCGTGAACGTCCTCAAGTACGTTCTCCTTCATTTCAGCACAGCGTCTCCGATCGTTAGTTGTCCGCCACAACGTCGACGCGATCGACAAGGATCTCGACATACTCGGTGCCGTGGCCAGCGTCGTTGACTCGAACAAAATTATAAATCAAACGCAAGCAAATTCACTTTACTTCGTCCACTAAGCACTATAATGCCTCAACCATCTCTTGCAAAGATCGCGCAAGACACTCTCGCTGCTGTCGAACAAGGTTCTTACACAGATTCAGACGGAAACATCCACACAATAGCAGACTTCTCCAACTCTCCTTCTGCCACAGAATTCTACCCCCCAGACTCGTCTCTCTCCTCCTGGACCACCAGCACATCCCCACCCACCGCATCCCACCAAACCACGCTCGTCCTATGTAAATCCTCCACGCTTGAAGGCGTGCGGTACTGCGTCCCCCTCGCAGCTGGGCGCAAAATCGGCGTTCTAAACTTCGCCTCCGCCATGCGCCCGGGGGGCGGTTTTCTCGGCGGCGCGCGCGCGCAGGAAGAGAGCATCGCGCGCTCGTCGAACCTCTACTCCTCCCTCATGACGGCCCCGGGCCAGTGCTTCTACGCCCTGCACAAGAGCGGCGAGATGAAGAGCAACAATTATTACAGCCACTCGATGATCTACACGCGCGGGGTGCAGCTGTTCCGCAACGACGCGGGCGAGTGGGTGCCGCCGGCGACAGTGGACATGCTTACCAGCGCCGCGGTGAATGCAGGTGAGGTGCGCCAGCGAGAGGGAGACGGAGGCGACAAGGACGAAGACAAGGCGAAGGGCGGGTTAAAAATGTTTTTCGAGCCCGTTGCGGACGCCACCACCACCACCGCCTCCTCCTCCTCCAACCCTACTCCTGCACCAACCAGAGATGTCGAGAAAGCCATCGAAGACGTGATGCGCGAACGAATGGGCCGAGTCCTGTATCTCTTCGAGAATGAGGGCGTAGAGGACCTCGTCCTAGGCAGCTTTGGCACCGGTGTTTTCCGGAACAAGGTCCCCATGGTGGCGAAGCTGTGGGTCGAGCTGCTGGCCGCCCCCAACGCCCGGTTCAAGAACTCGTTTCAGCGTGTCGCTTTTGCAATCATTGATCAGGATACATGCGCGGTCTTCAAGGAGGTGTTCAACGAGCTCAAGGTTGATTTCATCGAGAGTGGGACGTAGTGATTAAAGGTTTGACGCTGTATGTACTGCACATGTTCTCAATTCAGCAAGGCTCGTTCATTCCCCCTCTCTCGCTACTCTTCTTCTGATAGCCCTCGCCACTCAAGTCCAACTTGAACTCGAACCCTAAACCGTACGGATCTAAATTCATTCACATTAAACTCCGAAGTCGTCAAATAGGATGTTAAACATCAGGATAAATTTTGGTAGGTGGCCGTAGGCCAAAGCTGCAACTTGCAAGCACTATGTTATGGGCCTCACCGGCGGATTCAAACTGTGATTTAGTTAATAATTATTTTGTGTTTGTCGATGGTTCCACAAATGTTTCTTCAATTTCCCGTCAGCGTCTAAAAACTCCACTCGCCAGACACAGAATGGGTTTGAATTTCTTACCTTTGCCTTTTGCTCCGAGTTGAAAGTATGAAATGGAAGCTGAATTGAACGGATCCACCCGGCGCTTGATATTTCGCAAGCGCTCTGTATGCTGTCGATATAAACTTTCAACCGGCGTCCCGAATAGCGCATAGTTCGGATACGTGGTAGCGACGAACTAGGAAGATCTGAACTTGATGGGCTCTAGATGCCGATCATGTTGTCCCCTACGGACCTCCCGTCACGCCGACAAGCTCGCAACGCCGGCGTCGCCCGGCGCGGCCAATGCCCCTCGGTGGCGAGAACATGAGCACGCGGACAACCACCCGCTCGCGGATTGGTGATGAAGCCGAAGCGTTCATTCCTTCAGCAGGCCTCAATATCGAGCTCATACTTATGCACTGGTTGGTCGATATTATGTTCTTGCATTTTCAGTACACCCGGACTTGTTTATCGCGACTCGGTTGAAATCGTAGTTGCCTTAGGTCAACGTAACAGTGCTCTACAACGTCGGGGACATCTCGTGAAGGGCAGAAGCTATTCCCAGACGTCGCAGTGCGGAGGCAAAATGAGGCGCCATCGATACGCTTTACATGTCCCGGTGCCCACTGTGAAGGTCAAGTATTGCCAGCTTGTATTCAATGACTAGTTTTTATTATCAATTGCATTTTCACCCATAGCGATGATCAGCTTGAAGCCGGCCGACGAACTATCTCTTGACCACAACACGCCTACACCGCTTGTGCTACGTAGAATCTCTGGCCACTGAATCTGACCTGACTTGATACTGAAAGCTGAGATGCGGCTCTGTAGGCCGTCGAGTCAAGATGACTCGAACATAGCAATGCTGGCTCTCATCTCACGGTTGTCGTGAAGGTCCTCTAGTACGTTCTCCTTCATTTCAGCACAGCGTCTCGTTAGCTTGTCCGCCACAACGTCGACGCGATCGACAAGGATCTCGACATATCCGGTGCCGTGGCTAGTGTCGTTGACTCGAAACAAATTCATAAAACGGTCATCAAACGCAAGGAACTTCATTGCACCCACTAAGCACTACAATGCCTCAACTATCTCTTGCAAAAATCGCACAAGACACTCTCGCTGCTGTCGAACACGGTTCTTACACAGATTCAGACGGAAACACCCACACAGTAGCAGATTTCTCCAATTCTCCTTCTGCCACAGAATTCTACCCCCCAGACTCGCCTCTCTCCTCCTGGACCACCAGCACACCACCATCCACCGCATCCCACCAAACTTCGCTCGTCCTATGTAAATCCTCCACGCTCGAAGGCGTGCGGTACTGCGTCCCCCTCGCAGCCGGGCGCAAAATCGGCGTCCTAAACTTCGCTTCCGCCAGGCGCCCCGGGGGCGGTTTCCTCGGCGGCGCGCGCGCGCAGGAAGAGAGCATCGCGCGCTCGTCGAACCTCTACTCCTCCCTCATGACGGCCCCGGGCCAGCGCTTCTACGCTCTGCACAAGAACCCCAAGATGAAGAAGAGCAAATATTATAGCCACTCGATGATTTATACGCGCGGGGTGCAGCTGTTCCGCAGCGACGCGGGCGACTGGGTGCCGCCGGCGACGGTGGACATGCTTACCAGCGCTGCGGTGAATGCGGGTGCGGTGCGGAACCGGGAGGGAGGTGGACGAGGCAACGGGGACAAGGCGAAGGGTGAGGGCGGCGCTGGTGCGATAAAAAAGTATCTCAAGCCCGTGGCAGACGCCGCCACCACCGCCTCCTCCTCCTCCAACTCTACTCCTGCACCAACCAAAGATGTCGAGAAAGCCATCGAAGACGTGATGCGCGAACGAATGGGTCGAGTCCTGTATCTCTTCGAGAATGAGGGCGTAGAGGACCTCGTCCTAGGCAGCTTTGGCACTGGTGTTTTCCGGAACAAGGTCCCCATGGTGGCGAAGCTGTGGGTCGAGCTGTTGGCGGCCCCCAACGCGCGGTTCAAGAACTCGTTCCGGCGCGTCGCGTTTGCGATCATTGATCAGAAGACATGCGAGGTCTTCAAGGAGGTGTTCAACGAGCTCAAGGTTGATTTCATCGAGAGTGGGACGTAGTGATTCAAGATTCGACGCTGTATGTACTACTGCACTACACATGTAATTCTATGTTCTCAATTCAGCAAGGCTCGCTCATTCCCCCCCTCTCGCTACTCTTCCTCTGGCAGCCCTCGTCATTCAAGTCCAACTTGAACTCGAACCCCAAACCGTACGAATCTAAATTCACTCACATTAAGCTCCAAAGTCGTCAAATAGGATTGTAAACATCAAGATAAATCTTGGTAGGCGGCCGTAGGCCAAACCTACAACTTGCAGACGCTATTCAGCTTCCATTTCATACTTTCAACTCGGAGCAAAAGGTAAAGGTAAGAAATTCAAACACACTCTGTGTCTGGCGAGTGGAGTTTTTAGAGCCTGGCGAGAAATTGAAGAAACATTTGTGAAACCATCGACGAACACAAAAATAATTATCAAGTAAATCACAGTTTGAATCCGCCAGTGAGGCCCATGACATTGAACGGATCCACCCGGCGCTTGATATTTCGCAAGCGCTCTGTATTCTTTCCATATAAACTCTCAACTGGCGTCCCGAATAGCGCGTAGTTCGGATACATCGCGGAGCCAAGAATACCATGTGCAGCGGCAACATCCTTGAGATGAGTAGCAGATGCTCGGGATGTTTCCAGCATCACACTGTCAGAGTTCGCGTCGGTCCATGCGTAGTATATGTTCATGGGATGGATATTTTGCGAGCGATCAGGGGGATAGGCGGTCGGCGTGTGTCCTCGGTGGTACGCTTCCGGCAGGAAAGGCTCTACAACGTAGCCATTCAAGACAAGGGTATCAGATTGAAGGAGGTTGCTGAAGAACTAGGCCAACGCATTCCACGTTAGATAAATAATTGACGTCGGGAAGCCAGGAGTAACTCACAGCCGTTTCGTTACGCATAGCATTGGTGAGGGATAGCGTGACGGATGTATGTGAAATGGTGTTGTAGAGTCCTCTGCATTTAATCAGTACGACCGGCCATTCTCCTACCCATCTTGGACCATACCTAATGCCGGCTGTAATATTCGTATTTGCACTTTGAACAAGAGAAAGATATGAACGTGTGCCGACATCGGCGACAAGAGCCGGAATCGCCAGGAATGCGTCGAAAATTCCTGTCGGTGGCGTAGGCTGGTTATAAAAAAGGTTGACCATGACGATTTCCTGGATGAGGTTTCAGAAACAAGATGGTAATAAACTGTCATACCATACCTGACCACCGACGGATGCGTAAGTGCACTGCAAGCCCGTTTGAGGGTCTGTGTTGTTCGCAGTGTAGTTCAGAAGGGCGCTTGTTACTGCGTCTCCCTGCGCGCCTTCGTAGGTGATAGACCCTCCCTTGACGGAAGTCTAGCATGAACGAAAATTCAACATTTCAACCCGATACATACCCAAACGGCAGTCTGATGGTGTGTTTTCATTGTGAACTTGGTTACGATGCCCTATTCAAAGATCAGAGCCACGAAATTAATTCCGACCCATGCGCACGAAGTTATTTCCGCCTCCCCGCAGAGCGAAGAACAAGTCTTGATCGGACGTGTGAGTGATGGTTTTTATTTCGCCGGAAGGCAGTACGAGTTCGAGAGCAGTTATGCTATCCACCGCGAGGCCATACTGGTTTGTTTTATACGAGTAGCCTGACGGAAATACTCAGATGACGTTTATGCGTAGAATGAGACCTACCACCGCCGAGCAAAAGTCCAGCAACCCCAACTCCAGTTGCGCGCCCGCCGACAATACTGACGTTGTACTGCTCCAGAGCAGCGTAAACATCATCCCATATGAGTCCACTGCCGATATCAACTGTTTGCGAGTTCGCGTGAAATACGATTTCATTGAAACGAGCCATCGAAAGTTGAACACCAGGAGTTGACGAGAATCCAGGATTTAGGTTATGTCCTCCGCCTTTGATCTGTCGGGCGAATTTATATTATGTTACAAGACGAGGTAACCGTTAAAATTCAACTCACTGCGAATGGGGTCCGCGTGCTCGCCAAAATCTTTACCTAAATACTTGTTGCCTGATGAGCTCTCTATTCTCGAGGGAGAATCTTACGATAGATCCAACGTCAGACGCAGTGCCTGGTTCCACGGAACAGGTCGAGTTCTGTTCTGCAGACAAGGCAAAGTGCAGAGTATCTGAGTAGGAACTTTTAGTGGTAGCGTATGCGAATTTCTCGAGGACTCGCCAGCCACATATTCGGAAGTGCCTGGAAAGAACACAGCAGATTTGCGAGAGACAGCATTTGCAATAAGAGTGCAAGTTTTAATCGGAGAATTAAGGTCGGTCAATGCGGACACCACCTGGCCCGGTATTAGGCCTGCAATGACGATCCAAATTAGTAGGACTGAGAGAGGTCGCAACATTTGGCGATCGGCGCACAAGAGCTGTATTAGCAAGAAGGACTCATCGTGTATCCTTTATTGAAAAGGACCGGTGCTTCGTCGACCTACCCATTGACGAACCATAGACGAACCCCGAGACGAACCAGCTTGGATCGCAGCAAGCGACGAGTGCGGCGATCATACCATCATAGTACGTAACCTACAGGCATCCTCTCATCAAGCTCTCACAGGCAACTCTATAGTCTCATGCGAACTAAGAGCCTCTCGTGGATAGTACTGTTCTCTGGGTTCAACAAATAAGCGAGTTCAAAAAAACTACAGGAACCAACTTGAAACCCCAAACTTTTCCGAAGTTGATTCGACCGAGGGGATCTTGCTCGGACCTCAAGGCTATTCAACGGTTTGGCGCTTCGGTCAGGCCCAGAGATTTCTGGCCAGGCCAGAAATATGTTGATTCTAAACTGGATAGCCCGTTAGAGACATGGGGCACCACGGTGATCACGGCGCAGTGATCCTCCTCGACCAATGGACACTCGCTTCTCTTCCTCCGTTGATGATGCCACACGATCTCCTTCTCTCTCTCATCGTTGGACGTTGATTATTCGGAGGCTACTATATCTCCAACCTTTTACCGCCTAACGACGCCAACAAGATTATTGCTCAGTCTGCGACAAAGCAAAATAAATTCTGGGACGAACTTGAAGGACGCATATTGGCCGAAACTTCTTTCATTTTGAACATTTTGCTATGATTCCTAGAGTTCGTAGTGGTCTTGGTTCGGGCTCGGAGTTACAAGGGGACTTGTCATGATCATGGCTATTCCGCCGCGGGACCTTTGAGGTCCCATCATCCCTCTATTCCAATTTTGGCATCCAACTTCCAGCCTTCGTCGATGAGATCGCCTCCTGCATTGATTGGTACCATGCGGCCAAGATGTTTTGAATACATTGTCCACCTTCAAGACTATTCTATTCACGGCCTTTAGCAGCATTCCCGCCTTTAAAGCCCGGGATTGACCTCGATGTCTACCGCCAAGTCCCAAAGCATCCCCTACCTACCTCTTAATGTCTGCTGCTCCTGTCCTCCCGCCTGGCGTGACATTCATCGCCTTGATTGAGCCTTCTCTCAATCTGCTCATCATTGGAACAGTATGGGCGGCAGCCCTCGTCCCGCTGCTTTGCGTACTCCTCTTTTTCTCGAATCCCCAAATTCGACGGCAACCAATATTCCTCATGAATTTATTCGCCGTGATCATGGGGATTGTCGCCGGCATCGTCAACTTACAAATTTATGTACGCGAAAACAATTTGTTCCAGCGATCAACCTTCGCTCACACGATGCAGGTTGCCGATATCTTGTCTCCTCCTGGAGACAGTTTCAAGCCGAGGACCTTATTAGCGTACCTTGGCATGATCCTCTTCCTGCCCCTCTTTATAGACTGCATTTTGGCGTTGCGGCTCTATATCGTATATCCTGCGAAAACTACAAGCAAGATCCAGCTCGCAATCATCTTTATCCCGATTGTTGTCTTCAAGATCGCGCGTACCACCAATTTAACACTCTTCATGGTGAAATTCGCCGCAGCGATACTGGGCCCCGACACCACAACTGCAATAGGGAATTTTCAAACCCTCTGGGATCATGCGCCGTGGACAAAGATCGAATGGATCCTCCAAGTTTTTGACAATTGGTATACCAGTCACAGTATCCGTATTGCGATGCCCCGCTAACTGCCAATACAGCTATGCGTCAGGGTTCTTCCTATGGAAAGTCCACCTAGGCCGTAGAATGGAAAGAGCATCCGGCAGAGTTCATTCAACTGGTAAGTAGACCGCTAGCAGATGTGCAATTAACTCAACAAATGGTTCTAGGAACAGTAAAGCGCTCCGGCGGGGATAAATTAAAGAGTCTCTTTTTGTTGGCCCTCTCGACCTTCGTCTTCCCGTGCATGTTCAGTATTGCGCAAATTATCTTGACTTTCCGCAACCACGATTTCTTCCTTGGAGGTGCGTCGTCTCCCAGTATATCTTTACAACCCTCGCCTTACTTTCATGCAGCCTATGTATTCGTCAATAATCTTTACATCGAGATTATCGGAGTGCTCTTAGCCACAATATGGGTCTCGAAGAGCCGGGCAGAGAGGGCGGAAGCCACTCCGAAAATCGGCTCTGAGATGTCTTCTATTGCATACAGAGTCGGTGGGCCGGGATCCCACGGAATAAACGTTACAACGGCGCGCACTCATGGGGTTACCAGCTCCAATTTCAATCTCAGCACTGGGGAACTGGAGTTGGACGATTTCAATGCTGCACGGCCGGGAGATGGACCTGGTCAGAGAATGGAGCCGCCGAAGTCTCAATCTTTGGGCCACGATACTGTTTGATAAGGCTGCTTTCCCATTCATGCCTCTTTTTTCTGCTACCGCGTGCGTCTTATTAGTAAAAACAATATATTTATGTAATCGCTGCTTGAACTCGAGTAATTTACCCTCTGCATAAAATCAAGCTATCTACTTCGAGCCCTTTAAGCTGCCGGTTGATTGCGCACTGTGCACGGTACAGATATTTTTTGAATGAATTTTATCTAGTAACAATATTATGTCAACTCGTCGAACCATATGAAAGTGAAAGGGGGCAACATGGTACGGGCCCAGGATATATTTAATGAGTCTCAATGGCCTGCGCGCCAATTGGGATCAGCACGTAGAGACTTGTCCCCTTGCAGAGTGGTGATAGTTTCACCCACACGAGCCAGGAGAGCATGTGGAAATGGAAGGGAACCCATAGTCGGAGGGTGTATGGCGCAGTGGCGGGAGGCGGCATTGAAAGCAGATAAATTGAAGTTTAGATCTTGGGTATTACATTTTTTCAGGGGCCAGTCCTGGGCTTGGAGGTGAGTGTCGAACAAAATGGAGCATGGAGTGCGTGCATAGTGGACGTGTGGCGGTGGCGGTGACTGATGAACCGTGAGAGTTGTAAACCGCGTCGGCATCACGGAGCCGAGAGCCGCCTTATTTAGGTGAGCTTCCGAAGCTCACCTAAATAAGGAGATGCTTTGTCACGAACCTCAACGTCATGGACGTCGGCCATGGCTCGCTCTCATTTGTGCCTTTCTCGTCTGTCTTCGTATGCCAAAAACTCTCTTTTTCGCTTTCTCGAACTTAGTCTAAATTCTGCGACTGCGTCTTTTGGTCCTTGAAGCTGGAAGCCTTGAAGCTTCAAATTTCGGCCGTTCTCGCTGGAACAGCGGAACACACCCAATAGGATTGCCTCTATAAGAGACCGCACACATCTGCCACGCAGCTCGTTCCTAAAGGAAGCAAAATTTGGTTTCCACTCATCCGATTTAGGATTCCTCAACCCAATGGACGAAAAGGGCATCAACTCTTCAGGAAGAGGAAATACTACTCCTGTATGGACCGCACAGGTACTGTATCGAAGGAACAAGGAGGTACTGTACCTATCAGGTTCTGGCGAATTTCCGCTTGTCAAGGACTCGAGGTTCTAAATCAGGGTATGAACTGAATAACCATCTAATTCAACTACGATGCCATATCCAAGTGGAATTGATTTTTACATGCTCTGAACACATTCCCCCTGGTTCGTTCTCACAGTGGGACCAGTACTTCATTTGCTTCCCGTCTTCTCGGTCGTCTAGGAGCCCGCATGTTATTCAAACCTCTATAAAACGTGTCGAGCCGCGACGAGAACCCAACCATCTAAAAATGGTCCAGCTCTCCAGCTTCCTCGTCTCGCTCTTGTTGCTCACAGCCAGCCTCGGAACCCCTCTAAAGAGGACTGTTGCCCAAATCGAGGCTGATATTGCTAGTATCACCACCCAAGTGACCACGTTGCACTCCGCCGTCCAAGCTTTCCCCGCCACGGGCCTTGCTGGTGCTTTGGTATTTGTCATGAAACAGCTGCGTTATATCGGACCTATCTCACCTGCCCTTTTGCAGGGCATTCACACGGCTGCAATGACCTTGGAAACCACAGTAAAGCAGGCAGCAGCTGACATCAATGTAGTATTTTTTGCTTTGCGACCGGCAGTTGATTTTTCGTAGGCAACTGGACCTCTTAGCGAGGCGGATGGTTCAACTATCCTTAACTCGATCGTGGCTCTTGAACCTACCATGTTGGATGCATTGCAACAACTCATTGCGAAACACCTCGATTTTGTAAATATTGTGTCTTTCCCACTGACTTTCCTGGTTGACTTGTATACACCATTTTAGGTGGCGCTACCTGTCGAAAGATTCGCGGCATTGATTCGTCAGGATCTAGTTGTATGTGCGACTTCAGAGGAGGCTTTGGCCCAAGCACTGTTCGCCGTTCTACCGGTAAGATCACTCTCTCGTCAATGACTGACTTCAAGTCATAATTTTCTTTGCAGGCTGACCTCCATACCGAATTCACGAGTTTGTCAAAAATTGATATCGCGTTGTCCGACGCTATCTCTGCGTATTCCTGAGGATGGCCACTTGTCTGGACAGGGCGATGGCTAAATGTTTCTTTGCCTTCTGATTTTCCTATGTGCATTTAGTTGGTATATTTTCTTGTGGTTGAGATTCTGAAAAGAAAAGTCTTTCAATAATTGCCCGTCTTCAACTACTGCATCAGAAGTCTTCCGCGCTAGTCGTCCCATGTCCCTCTCCAAAGATGCCACAAAAAATAGGTGCTTGTTCGGAACCCCCGCAAGTGAAGTGTTACCATATCCTGCATGTTGAAAATTAAAGAAATACCGGAGACAGTTCCAAGGGAAAGTTTTTATACATATAATAATAAATATTCAAGTTGCGGGACCTCGGCATGCCAAGAAACATTCAAGACAGTCGCTGGATACCACATATTCAGGCATGTCGAGACATATGGTACAAGGATATCGCGAGCGGCGTCCGCGCGCAATCCCTCCGCTCGTCGCGACTGTGGATTATTATTCGCGACTATATCGTGGATGAGCATCGCGATTACAACAGGCAAGATGCAAGTACAGAGTGGAAACAGTACGACGACCAAGTTGAACGGGAAAAAAGCGACAGAGTATCTGATGGATTGCGGAGCACTGCGTGTTCAACCATCCATCCGGACAATGACAAGGTTGAAGATATCTCAGAGACGAGGATCAAATCGACATTGCTAAAGTAATTCGCGCTCAGGGTCGTTTAAGAAAAATTCAGGCCCGAGCTGTTCATAGATACGATTGTCATTGGAACTTGTATTTAGGAGTACATTCTTCACCGCCGAGACTGGCGGTATGGTTTCGATATACGCTGGTGGATTAATATTCAAGACGAAGTACCGAAAAGCGAACATAAAACACACTCAATCTGCTTTCGCTAAAGCAAGACCTGAAAACGCCGAGCCCAGATCACCAGCATCTACTTTCGTTCTCTTTATCCACAGCGGGTGCGACCGAATGGCGAGGGGAGTGGTATAAAGCTTGGCCCCTGCGGCGGCGTAGGTGTTCCATCGACAACTCGCAAGTTTCTTGGCGTACATGCTGGCATTATCAGCATCACCGATACCGATGTAGAGGTCCATAACAGTTTTCAAGGCTTCACAATATTCGTCGCAAACTTGCAACCCCTGCTCCTCGAGTAGCGACAGCTTGACAAGGCCGTCGTCGATATTAGTGATTTGTAAGCTTAAGCTGATAGCACGCTGTACGTCGGATGTGGAGGGTTTGCGACACGCGGTGCAGGTGCACTGGAAACCGTACGGTTCCAGCTCTAATTGGCGAGTTTTTGTTGGGGAGTTCAGGGCGGTGTAAGTCAGGGTGAGCTCCTCGCCTTTGGCGATATCGCGCGCCGCGAAGAGTTGATATGAGAAGGTTGCGATGTCGAAATTAGCAGTCGTATTTGGGGAACAGCTGAGATGGGGTCAGAACCTGGTTGGAATCAATTTAGAAGAGGGGAATACACTAACCTATGATTCAAACGAGATATTTCTTTACAAACTGCACTATATATCCCTCGGCGGTAAGTTCGTTGTTCTTCTGCACTGTATCTCCCGGTTTGCAAGCAATATACACCCAAAGCATTTGTACGTATAATTCCACCAATCGGTCCGCTGCCGTCGTGCTGGTGGCTATTTGCTAATGCCATGAAGGCAGCCTGATAATCAGGATGCAGACGATCGAACATGATCTTCAATGTCTGTTCCCATTCGTATATTTGTGCTAGGAACTTCTCCTGCGCAGTCAATTCCTTGAGGAAGCGGACCTGCGTGCTGATACAGGCCGGAACAAGGGTCAACGGGCGCTCGCTGAGAATGAGGTCGCCTGCGTGAATCACTTCGGTGCTGAATAGCCCAAATCCTTTGTCCGGGGTTGAGGCGAGACGATATTTGCATGAAGAGGGACGAACGAGGGAAGCGGGGAAACCAGGAGTGGCCAAAATGAGGGCTTTGACGTCCGGATACAAAAGACATTCAGTCCACCCGTCCGGAAAGTCCGCAGGTGTGGCATTCATGGTTATCGAGGGCTGCGTTGTGTACAAGGTCATGTCCTCGTCGAGGCCGTCCGTCGGAGCCAGCGCATCGCGTTCTTTCATGATGCGTTTCCCGGCCTCATATCCTTCAGGTCTCCCTGCACCAACACAAAAAGTGAGCCCGTCGCGATCGCTTCGACTATTTGCAACCGACCTGCGTTTTCTACGACGCCATACAACCGCTTGAGAACCTCAGGTGCGGATTTGGGTCCCGAGCGAGCTACGAGTCAAATCGATCAGCTCTGCGGATCGTTATGCCCTGATCGATTGTCCTACCTGCTATCGAATCTGTATCTTTCGTCAACCTGGCTTTCGCCTTGCCACTGTTCAGGAAGCCTTTTTTCATGGTGGTGGTCGGAGTTGAAGTGCAAAGGACCGAGAGTTTACGTACATGCACCTTTTTTGACAAAGAACCTCTCTGCCTTGGTTCGAAACCAAGCGGCAACAAAGCGACAAGGCCCGGGCGTCATCATGGATCACGGTCATGCGGTGTGACCTCACGCGTTTGATTGGAACACCGTAACGAACGCGTCTTTCTCACAACCCTCTACCACCAATGGCTTTTCATCTGTGGATAGGCCCGTGTGTCAACCAGCTTTCCCTCCGATTAGAGATCGTTTCCATGAGCTACGACTCAGACGCGGCCGCGGGAAATTTATCACACATGCCAAGCCAGGATTTGTACCCCGCTCTAAGCTGCGCCTTCTGTAATTGATACTGTTGTTGGTCGATATTCTCATTCGGCCAACTATCGCGCTTGAAATTAATGCACATTGACGGGTGGGACTGCTATGTGATTGCCGATTTTGGGCCAGGCTCGAGCGCCTCGCCGGCGGTCGCCTGCGTGTTCAGCAAGAGGTCTTCTTCCTTACAGCGCCATCCATCCTATTGTGGATTGAGGGCTCTCAGAATTCAAGTTTATGCCAGTCTCCGCCCTTTCTGAAGCAGCGTTACTCATTCTGCGCTGTCCACTGTTCCACTGTGTCAAAAAGTCCGGGGCCCATCTTCCGAAGTCTCCAGTCCTTCATTAAATATATATGATTGAAGACTGAGGGCAATTGCGCAAGTTGGAATTGGATGTCGATATCGATGGACTCCTGCCCCTGATGAAGAGGAAGTTGGGAACAAAGCCTCGGATACGATGAGTCGACGCGGCGAACGAAAATGACGAGGAATTTTGAACAAAATAACCTCAATGATTAGCACAATATCCCGAAGTAAATGTAGAGTCGAATGATTACGGCGAGCATGTTAACGCAGAGACTCGGAGATGTGAGTGAGAAAGGTACTTACTCTTTGTTTGCATAAGTAAGAGCATGCCTCACTCGACCAAGCTAAACTGCTCTCATATCTGGATGTCAAGTCATTGCTCCGGCATGTAGAAGGATATTCTGAGCAAAAGAGAGCTAGAAATAGGGGGTACCTTCCAAATACGGCAATGCCTTGGCAAACCCAGTTTTCACATCATTGATTTCCGGCACTTGTCCGGCACTCCCAACTTCCAAGATGCAGTCATCCCCAAGTCATCCTCTTCCAACGGTTTTTTCCGTGGCTTGAAGAGTCAGAGCACCGCTCTTATCCTACCTCATGAGCACCAAAGTCAAGCTACCATCTTCGCACGGTTGCGGCGCCGGGCCTTGAACCACACGACTTGAATCCAGGTGATGAAGCCAGATGATACTTTGCGACTCGGAATCAGTGACTACATAACTGGATGAAGCTAGGAGTTCCGTTCATTCCATCCCCCAACTTGAAATGCCTCGCTTGCTCCCTCTTGCGAACGTTGTTTGTTTTCTGGCAGCCTCTGCCTGGGCTGCGACGAAAGATCAATGGAGATCGAGGTCCATATATCAGTCGGTTTATCTGTTTGGCTCATTTGGACTGGGCGAACAACGAATTACGCAGGCTGCTCACGGACCGATTCGCTCCCCCGAGTGGAACGCACCCAGCTTGTGATCCTGGAGCACAACTGTACGTCGCAATGTGGCCTGTGTGCTTGCCATTTTGACTCCACACCCTGCAGCTACTGCGGAGGAACCCATCGAACTATCATTGACAAACTTGACTACATCCAGGGAATGGGTTTTGACGCTATTTGGATCAGTCCAGTAGGTTTAAATCTAGAAAACACGAACGGCAAAGGGGAGGCATACCATGGTCTGCTTCCCTTTGGTACTTATATGGTCAACATTGTATTTATGCGCTTTTCAGGTTACTGGTCGACGGATCCCACTCGTCTTAATCCGCATTTTGGCGACGAGTCCGCCCTTTTGGCGTTATCATCGGCTCTACATGCTCGAGGGATGTATTTGATGGTTGACGTTGCTCTCAATCAACTTGCCTCTACTTCGAGCGATATAAGTCGCGCTCAGCTTCTGGCAGACGAGGGCCCCCTTCTCTTTCAAAACACGGTCAACTTTCATCCACCATGCGACATCGTATGGGGCAATCGAACCAGTGAAGCAGTCTGGTCCGTTTTCTGTTTTCTCTATTTAATCGTTGAAAACGAAATAATGTAATTGCATTCAGCTGGTTTTATACTGACGCCGCACACGGTATACCTTTGATGGACCTGGCAACAGATACGGACGCTGTACGCCAAGTACTTTATAACTGGGTACCCGGATTCGTCAAGAAGTTTAGCATTGACGGCTTCCGTGTCGACGGTTGGCCTTATATTTTCTGCCTAGTAAATATTCAAATCAACTTCTACTCCAGCCGCTAGGAATATGGATCTAGCGTTCGTCAAGGGGTTCTGTGACGCATCCGGAATCTTTTGCACTGCAGAAGTCTCTGACGATGATGGATCGTAAGTATTAGAACAAAAGAACCTCCAGACAGTGCCTGACTACTAGTTGCAGTTTACTCGCTAGCTACCAAAGCTTTGGGATCGATTCCGTCTTGTCATTCCCCATGATGTACGGAATCGAGGAAACATTCACAGGCAACTCGTCGTGGCGAGACATTAACAAGGTAGCATTCTTTATGTGGCAAACCCAGCAGTTTTTCCGGTGCGTGCATTCACGTCGACCAAGGCCTGCCAATGTCGACCATCTTCCATATAGGATACATCGGTGCTCGGAACTTTCACCGAGAATCACGACCAAGCCCGGCTCTGGAGCCTCACCAATGACGCTAGCCTGACATTTAATGGGCTTGTAACACAATTCATGTACGATGGTATACCCATACTTTATTATGGTTTCGAGCAAGACGTAGGCTCAGATGGTCCCGCCGATCCAGTCAGTATGCTGTGTTGGTACTCGGATGCACCGCTTACCCATCCCAGTATAATCGCGAGGCTCTTTGGTTGTACAACAATTATTCTACGACTGCCAAACCGACATATGGCCGCATCACCAAGCTCAACAAACTCCGGAAGTATCTCGCAACTTCCACCAATTTCCTTACCGCCCATTCGGCAAATGTTCAGCAACAAGCTCAGGATCTTGCTATGCTTCGGGCTGGTGTGCTGACAGTCGTGACGAATGTAAGAGGACGCCGGTGTTTTTGTGACTACCTCTAATATCCTATGCTTTTATTTAGCGTGGAAGCTCGTCGGGAACGAATTCTTGGGCAATAACGACCTCTGGCTTCTCAGCGAACACGGTCGTTGTCGAGTGCGTCTTGACTTTTTTCCTTTATTTCTCCGAAATTCAACGTATGCCAGAATATTCACATGCGCCACGTCAACCGTCGATAGTTCCGGGACCCTTACAGTATCGATAAAAAATGGACTACCGATGGTAAATTGGTTATCCATATTGCCGTTCCGCAACTCAAATTGAGCCAACTAGATATTTTTACCGCGAACGAGCGGCACTGCTGCCGGATTGTGCTGAAAGCGACCAGAGATGCTAGATTTGTACAGTACTTCTTCTCACCATCCTTTGTACATCCTGTGTACAATATCTATATGATGATCTCTGCTTTTTGGCTGACTTTAAAAGTTGAACTTTATCTGGAACAAGCCAATGGTCCCAGAACTCCAAAATACTTGGGTTCCACACTTTTAACAGGTGCAGTAATTTTATATACAGTAAGATGAGTACGTTCAAACCTCTGCTGAATTGTTTTTTGTATTCAGATGAATCCGAAGAACCTACACGATGGCCTCAACCACCAATAATAACAAAACATTCCACCCTGTGAACGCACTTCGCATCGGCGCAGCGTTCGGGGACGTTGGTGTCGTTGGTGTGGAACCCTGAGGTGAAGTTGTGGACGGAGAACTTGACTCGGGAAGGGTGTGGTACGGGACGAGGCTCCCGGAAAACGTGGTCGTCTGCTTCGCAAGATTTCTTGCGCATGTGCCTTCGCCGTCAGAGCCAAAGGTGCATGTTTGAATCCAGTTCAAGACACTCCCATTTATGACCTCGCTCCCGCGCCAGTGGGACGCATCTTCCACAAAAGTCTCTGCAGAGCAGACGATCAGTTAGTGCGGTGGTGTTTCAGCATAGGAACAATACGAACGAGTGAGTGTGGTTGGGACGCTGAAGACCGTGATCGTTTCGCTCGGCGCCAACATTATCAAGGACGTCTCCACGTCGACCTCGACGTAGATTGTGGCTCCATCGGCGCCTACGCCCCCTCGGGAGATAGAGATGCTCTTCTCTTCGATCACGGTTTGGGACGGCACAGCTGGCGACACAGTATAGAGCGTCTGGGCAGACGCTTTTTTCCATCAGTTTTGTTCTTCTCGGAGCCAGCAGTCTCAACGCGCTTACCGAGGATTAAGGCTGAGCTGAGGAGAGCTGTAACGCAGAAAACTTGAAGGGCATGCATTGTAGCCGCGGCGGTGTGGGTGAAGGAACGTTCCAACCGACTGACTGCATTGAATATTGACTCTCACGTTAAGCTTCAAGCTAAAGAACCTCGCGAGTAAAATATCGGCAAGAACTTGAAGCCGAGGTCCCAATTCAAAAAATTGACGCTGAACGTTCAGGTTGAAGTTTCAACTTAAAGTTGACCGGAACAAGCCGTGTCACGTGGCCGGACCGATGTCCGGTTCTTTCTCTTTCTCGTCACCCCATGTCTGTCTTCATCGGTTATGCAAAAAATCTCTTTCAACGCGGTCCTGGCGTTCCAGGGAAACTCAAGAGTCTCAGTGTAGTTCCCCTGTATCATCGCCCACCCTCCGGACTTGCTGGCGCCTTTGCCCCCATTCTAATTGGTAGTAGTACTTGGACACCGTCTCTCCTTCCATTGACGATTCTGGCATTCCAGTCATGGACGTGCTCCTTACGTGCGTCTGTCCGTTTCCTGATATCGTCGTGTTTAAATTGTTCCCGTGTAGCGCAAACTCCGCCCACGCCACCTGGAAGATTTGGACATACCCCACCTCAGAAGGCGAGAAGCCGGTGTTACGACCGTGGTGGATGCGTGCTGCAGCGTGTTCCGTGGAAATAACGGCTGGGGCTCTTGTCGCAGCTGCGTTAATCATTCACCGATCGCGAACCGTGCGTCTCATCGGTCAGCTTGTCAATTGACACTCATTTACCGTGTTTTCAGGGCGCTACGCTTTGTCTCTTACCACCCAAAGGAAAAGTCGCGCCGACACCCTCGAACAGGCGGATATTCATCCAAACTGCCAACAATTGGCGCAGCGCTGATGGGACTATATTTCCGCTCTCAGCTTGCACGTTGACGCGCGTCGAAGAAAAGGTGCTGTTCCTGCAAGTAGCTGGCCAGTACTCGGGCTGGCAGCTCAATCTTGACAAAAGCCTCATCGACGGCAACACCGTAACGTCCCCCGAAACCGCATGTAAAACTCTGGCAACGCATTGGCATGCAGCCGGAGGAAAGGGCACGATTTTAACCACCTGAGGCGGCATTTTCTCTGCGAATCAGGCTTGTGCCACTTGCGCCGTATAATTGGGGGTTCAACCGCCGCGCTTTCCATTCACCAGATTTGGAGATGCGATTCATCATTGCGAGAAAAAGGGTCCACATACTCATTTGGGAACGATAGATACACTGTACGCGCTGGTAACTAGATTGGCAGTGCCAACGAAAGGCTCGGTCCCCGCTTGGATGGATTGAACATACTGTTTTATGTGAGTAATGGCAGGCGCCGCTGAGGATAGACCGCACCTGAGTTGCCGCGACGCCTTGTTCTTGCACCAGATATGCTACGAATGGCGTCAGCTAATGCATATAGGCATTGGAATGGGGATTCTCTCACTGAAGAAAGCGTTCAAATCGACATTAAAGGAGTTGAGGTTGCCTGCAGCGCTGACGAAGGAAAGCACTTCCCAGTTTGCGTTTGGGCCCTTGAAGATACGGTAAGAGTCTGGGACGGAATTCAATGCGAGGTAGATAGATACCTTCCACAGGTTCCAGGTGTGGTTTGCGACAACGGTGCCAGTTGTGATCTGAGATCCCACAGGTTGAATTCTGAGAACGAAAGTTTCAACATAGATCATAACAACATTAGAATCCGGCATACCCTCCGAGGCCAGAGAGCCAGATCATTCTGAAATAGATTTAGAACCAACCACACAGCAAAGTCGCCCTTACATCTCGTAGGATGAGGCCGACGTCGCTGGATTTCCTGAGCTCGCCTTGCCGAACCAAATATCATAACTGATTTTTTTTTTAGATAAGACCATTGGTTGCAGCCCAACAAAATATGCTTACGCTACATCTGCTCGGATTCCAGCAGACTGTGTCGCATAGGACCAGTTCCACAAAGTTGGCGCCGATGCTATATTTTGGAGCTGGTTAAACGGTATCAGCGACAATGAATAAATCTTTGCAATTAGAGTCCTGACCTGAACACCTTTGCTTGCAACTGATTCTACATTGGCGTCTGTTGCAAAAACCAACCATGAATTTTAACCGACATAACACGGAGTCCGGAATACGTACAACTCTTAACATTGTTCGGTCCATTAGCCCAGGTGTAATTTGTGGTCCAGGCAACGGTCTGAGTCGTCGCTTTCGTGAGGGTCGATGATTGCGAACCCACACCAGCAGCTGGTAGAACAATGTTTATTACGCAGCACGTCATAAGATAGAGATTAACAGCGTGCATTTGCCCCAAAGATTTTGGCACAATGTGAAACCCCCTGCCGGGAGACAGTCAAATTGTCCCGTGATGGTTTGTGCTGCACCGAGGCCGGCGAACAGAACAGAAGAAATGACGAAGGCAGACAAATGCATTGAGAGGTATGCGTAGTTGTGCTTTGCGACAACCCACAGTATTTATATGCATCGGAGGTGGTCCACGAGAAGCGAGTTTATCCGTTTGTTATACACGACTGGTGACGGCGACAGTGGAGTGGTACCAGGTCCGAACATACGGCGGGTCCGAAGAAAAGCCTTATCGTCCATGGCACCCGGCCGACAGATATAAGAAGTAAATTGTGAGATTGGAGAAGATGCATAACATGGCCCATGACTTCCTTTTGTGCCAAGAACCGGAGAAGACTCGAAAATTAAACCGCCAGAATAAATTCGTTCACTGGGATGGATTTTTCGCGGCCGGAAACAGTAGGTGCGGCAAATTATAACGCAAGAAGTGATAGTCTGAGCGCCATCTTCATTTTCCGACCCAGCCATAGCTTGCTATCATTATTAGAGTGTTCATCTGCTGAAGTTCTCACATCCAAATAAGAAGGGCTCGGAAGCTTCGCAGAAATATCCGTCTTGAGATTATCCAGGATTTATCCAGATTTTCATTCATCATATTTGCCTTCGGAGCTAAATGTGAGTTAATTCAGATCCGTGAAAATCTGGGGTTCGAGTTGGACTTTAGCGCCAGTGGCGAGGGCGCGGGCTGCGAGAAATTCGTCAGTCCAATTGTCCGAATACGTACCCTCAACGTACCCTGGCAGCGCTGCGAACGGATTCAAGCGAGAGGGGGAAAAACGAGCGTTGATGAATTGGGAGCAACCTCGTGGGGAATCCGACGAGAGCTGCAATGGTTACTGTGCTGCAGAGTGCAGTGGTTCAAAGTTGCGATTAAGGAGCGGCGCGATCACGTGGAGCGATGAAAGCGAATCGAGGCCAAATACTGTCAAACTCACCGCACAGCCGTCAGCCACTTTCACCTCTTTCCTCTCTACTTCCATCATCTCTGACCTTCTCAACCCAATGCTCGTGAAAATCGCCTAGCCTGTCAAATGGTCAGTGACAGTGACTTTCTTCTGTAATCCCGTCGAGTCCCAAGCCCGCTGCGGTCGAGTCGCGACACCGTCGTCGATTGGGATCGCTGGAGGATGTCCTTTCACGCGTCATTTTGTTCTCGCCTTGAATCAAAACTGATTTTAGTTCGATAGCTGACCTCGACGCTCTTCCTCTTGTCCCATGGGGACCACACAGGTGCGTCGCATTCGATGCCACTGCTGGACTCACCCACCGACTGGGTCCCGCCCAGAATGCTTTTGACTACTCGCCATATGAAATTCAAGACCGCGGGGGGATCCCCGCTGAAGACCTGTGGGGACCCCGCCCACAGTGCGCCAGTTCCATACCGCCGCCTTGTTCATTCACTGACGTCGTTCAGCAGTCAATTCCTCAGTGGGAGACTGTTCAAAACCTCGAGGGGGAGCCTCGCTCAAGACCCGAGGGGGAGCCTCGCTCAAGACCTCGTGGGGGATCCCCGCTCAAGACCTCAGTGGGAGACTGCTCAAGACTTTTACATCGGGCGGCCTTGCGGGGTCGGGCAAGAAAGACGCCCACACGGACCGGTGAGTCGTCGCTTCTCTCGTAGTGGCATTTCTCCCACTGCCTTTCCTGCCGGGGGGATTCCCTTCAAGATCGCCGCCTAGGCGGGGACCCTGCTCAAGACCACGACCACGCGTCCGAGGCCGCCTGAATATCAGACTTCCGAGTCCAGCTAGGGCACGAAGACGCCTAGTGAGTCTTACTTGACTTTCTGCCCGTTTTTTGATATTTTTTGACGCTCTCTTTCGTCCAGTAGGCCGCACGGGATGGGTAAGTTGGTAGGTGCTTTTCATGCTTCGCTGGTCGAGTTGGGCTCTGGGGATGTTCATTCGGGTTCTGGGGGCTTGCATCCGCTCGCGGGTTTTTGGGTTTTGGGGGCATCGCATTGCGTTTGGGTTCTGGGGCTTGTGCGTTCGTTGACTTATGGTTCTGGGGGCATCGTATTCAGGTTATGTGGCACATTCGTGGATTTTCGGGTTCTGGGGGCATCGCGTCGCATTCGGGCTCTGGGGGCATATCCACTCGTGCGTGTGGATCTTTGGGTTTTGGGGGCTGTACATTCGGATTCCGGGGACATCGTTCGGATCCGGGGGCAATTACATTCGGGTTCTGGGAGCATCGTTTGGGTTCTGGGGGCGTTCGAGCTGGGTTTCGGTTTCTTCCCTGGGGACGGGTGCGAGCTTTCAATGGCTCCATCCTCGTGCTCCCTTGCCGTGGGCCCCGGGCTTAGGGCGCGCGCATTTGGCTTTTCTCACCATTTGCGCGCGCCGACTAAATGCACGTTTAAATTTTGTCATTCCTTTGCTGTTCTCGTTCATAGAATTACAAGTGTAGTACAGACAGCGTCGAATCTTGAATCACTACGTCCCACTCTCGATGAAATCAACCTTGAGCTCGATGAACACCTCCTTGAAGACCGCGCATGTCTTCTGATCAATGATCGCAAACGCGACGCGCTGGAACGAGTTCTTGAATCGCGCATTGGGGGCGGCCAACAGCTCGACCCACAGCTTCGCCACCATGGGGACCTTGTTCCGGAAAACACCGGTGCCAAAACTGCCTAGGACGAGGTCCTCTACGCCCTCATTCTCAAAGAGATACAGGACTCGACCCATTCGTTCGCGCATCACGTCTTCGATGGCTTTCTCGACATCTTTGGTAGGTGCAGGTGTAGGCTTAGAGGAGGAGGCGGTGGTGGCGGCGTCTGCAACGGGCTTGAAAAACTTTTTTATCCCATCGGCGGCGCCCTTCGCCTTGTCTTCGTCCTTGTCGCCTCCGCCTCCCTCCCGCTGGCGCACCACACCCGCATTCACCGCGGCGCTGGTAAGCATGTCCACTGTCGCCGGTGGCACCCAGTCGCCCGCGTCGCTGCGGAACAGCTGCACCCCGCGCGTGTAGATCATAGAGTGGCTGTAATATTTGTTGCTCTTCATCTCGGCGCTCTTGTGCAGGGCGTAGAAGCGCTGGCCCGTGGCCGTCATGAGGGAGGAGTAGAGGTTCGACGAGCGCGCGATGCTCTCTTCCTGTGCGCGCGCGCCGCCGAGGAAGCCGCCCCCGGGGCGCGTGGCGGAGGCGAAGTTTAGGACGCCGATTTTGCGCCCGGCTGCGAGGGGGACGCAGTACCGCACGCCTTCGAGCGTAGAGGATTTACATAGGACGAGTGAAGTTTGGTGGGACGCGGTGGGTGGGGGTGCGCTGGTGGTCCAGGAGGAGAGAGACGAGTCTGGGGGGTAGAATTCTGTGGCAGAAGGAGAATTGGAGAAATCTGCTACTGTGTGGGTGTTTCCGTCTGAATCTGTGTAAGAGCCGTGTTCGACAGCAGCGAGAGTGTCTTGTGTGATCTTTGCAAGAGATGGTTGAGGCATTATGGTGCTTAATGGACGAAGTAAAGTGAATTTGCTTGCGTTCGATGACCCCTTTATGATTTTGTTTCGAGTCAGTCTTGGAGTCAACAACGCTGGCACGGCACCGGATATGTCGAGATCCTTGTCGATCGCGTCGACGTCCTCGCGGACAAGCTAACGAGACGCTGTGCTGAAATGAAGGAGAACGTACTTGAGGACGTTCACGACAACCGTGAGATGAGGGCCATCAATAATATTGTTCTCGTCAGACTCGACGGCTACAGAGCCGCATCCAGCTTTCAGTATCAGGTCAGGTCAGATTCAGTGGCCAGAGATTCTACGATAGCGCGAGCGGTGTAGGCGTATTGTTGTGGTCAAGAGAGCGATGTGTTCACCGGCCGGCTTCATCATCGCTATAGATATTCAAGTTCGACTCAAGAAAACATGGACGCCAAAGGCGGAAGGCAGGCGTGCCAAGGGCTCAGCCAAACAGACTGCTGAGCTTTGCTCTCGACCAACTCTCGACCGCGAGCACAAGGCCTGTCGACAACGAGGCTTATGGCGACTCTTGCTGCCGATCGTACTCGTATCGTAGATATCCAAGCTCGAATTTCTGCCCACATACCTCTGGGACGAGAGGAATATCATACAGCACCGCCTGAATGTCTATGGATACTTGGCTTTGCAAGTCCTAGCAATATAGTATTCGATTTAACACAACGACAGCATTGACGATAAACAGTACGATGACAGATGATTGCACAGAGGAAGGACAAAAGAAACCCTAAACCGACAGCATTTCCACAACCTCTGCCATCGAAGGGCGTTCGGCCGGCTGCAGAGCCCAACACCGCTCGAGAATGGCACGAATCCTATCTGGAATCTGCACAGGTTGAGCAGGAAGTGCTTCCAAGGGTGTGATATGCTGGTGGATGGTCTCTGCAATTTTAAAAAAGTTGAGATGGCAACGAAGCGTAGGGCGTAGTGTCAGTGAGGAGCTAAAATCACCATTAGCGGGTAAATGTTGTGACTGGTCATGAGCATACTTCGTAAACGGTGCAAGCAAATGCCCAAACATCTGAGGCCAGCGTTTTCAGTGCTTCTTCTGTTTGGAACCAAGGCCGTATTAGCTCTGGCGATGACCACTTAAGTGAACCAGCCGCGGAACATGTGGATGTGGTGTAGCCAGTGTGCCGTTCCAAGATGCGGGAAAGACCAAAGTCACTCAGTACCGCGTAACCTTTGTTGCTTATAAGCACATTGCTCTTCAAACAATGATAAGTGAGAAAAGCGAAAAAGGAGCTGTCTAACACACCCCTTTGAGGTCACCATGAACCACGTTTCGGGAATGAACGTACGCCAGTCCGGTAGCGAGACTCCGGATCTGGATGAGCATTTTAAAAACAGTCAACATTGGCATAACTCATACTCACAACTCTAAGCCTTTCATCCAGTGATTTGCCCTTGAGATAGTCCGTCGCCGTTCCCAGGCTGCACCATTCTAAGATCAAAGCCGGTCGACCACCCACTACATGAACGCCATAGAACTTGACGACGTGGATGTCGTCGAGCTGCATCCATACGGTCGCCTCTCTCTTCAAACGCTGCTGAGAGGTTAGTCCGACTCGACAGCTTTCAGAGGTCACTTGGCACCTTAAGCGCCCGCTCTAGGTTGCAAGTCTCGGTAACCCTGAGGACTTTGGCCGCGATCTATGCACGATTAAAAACATTAGATATACCCCGATGCTCGTTTCACAAAGATCGGAAGAATATACCTCGACGGTGAAACGCGTGTTACAATGAGCACCATGGCTTAGACCGGTATATTGGCCTCGATAGACGTCAGAAAAGCCACCTTGGACAGTAGGGTACGGGGCAATGGCAATTTGAGAGGTTGAGAGGTGAGAAGAGGGAATTCCCTGCGCTCGACGTCAGCATGTTGAACAGGTCGCTTGGTCAAATCTGGACAACGAAATACATACCTAAGCCTTTCTGCCAAGTCAGGAACAACCTGGGAATGCTCAGATGGAAGCCCCAAAGCCATCCGCTCGAGAACTTGAAAACGTCGATGGTGGTAAGAGACATCCTTAGGGTGTTACTTTGTGACTGTTGCGTTACATAGTGCGGGTGGACTGCGACGCATTCGGAGACAGCTGTCAACGGAGTGATCGGCCTGGATCCGCGGCCGTGCTTCTATCAGTGGCACTGTCGCTCTTCCTTCAGATCAGATCTCGATCCTTTCGGCCAAATCCTTACAAACAAAATGTCTCCGAGTCCAAATCGCCAGTCCCAAACCGTTTTTTTAGCTATATAATGAGCTCACCAGCTCTTTGGTTTAACGCCCAACTCTCTCCCCTTTCGGATTCTTTCTGTGCATTCATCCATGATCACGGACGTGAACCTTACCCATGCTACCTCTAGGACGATGATGTCCAGGCCATTAAGTTGAAGAGGGGCAGAGCATGCATGAACTGCAGGTACGTAGCTAGTTGTCGATTCTTTTGCTCACTCAAAAGTCGGTGCCACTCAGATTTCTCAAGATTGTGCGTCCCTGAGTTCAACAGCGCCGTCGTTTGTGCTAACAACCCCGATAGAAATGCGACGGTCAGAAACCAATATGTGGGCCGTGTTGGAGGCATTCCAATTTTCCAAATGCGGATGCCATCAACTAACAGCCTCAATACAGTATATTTCCAGTATATCTCTGGTGGTCCTCTAGCACCTTGATTCTGTCTCCTGTATTATATTTGAGTAGCTACACAATGTATAAAACCTCAGGATTTACTCAAATTCTTTTCACCTCTCGGAGATACGTCTTGGAAAGGAAATACACAGCTTTGCCACGCGACATCAGTCGTATGCCAAATCAGGCCAAATCAATGATCTGCCTACCTCTTGACTGATCCAGATGTTTGGGTGACCTGGATCAGCCGACCGGTCGGAGGTTGAAAAATGATGCGCACCCAAACATCCTTCACTGCGGTGGCCGAAGGATTTTTGGACCAAAAACATTGCATCCAAACATGTCTCTCCCTTTGGCCAATTTTTAGGCTCCCTTGGAACATGAGCTGAAACCGATGGCTTTTCTGTCCTCTTTTTTGTACTCTTGAAATTAAAACCTCTTCGCGTCCAAATTCCAGCAGGAATATACATTATTTTTAGTGGCATTTTTCACGCAAGAAAAGAGTTGGCTTTGGGTTGGCTTTGGGACCCAAACAGCGAAATTTGCTTTGTTCTCTCCCTGTTTCGGCATCGAAAACTCTTGTCAAAAATGATCCATTTTTGGATGTATTTTTGGGACGCGAATAAGCATCATGTTTTGGGTCAAATTTGGTGTAATCCAATGGTTTTTCTGCTGTCGTTCCAGCTTGCAATGCTTAGGTGTCGTCAAATATGCAGATTGCTGAAATCCAATACATCTAAGATCAGATTTCTGTGATGTCAGGTGGGAGCAAGACATTATTGATGAAGACACAGGATGTACCTCCATCATGGCACCGAGTCCAATAGAGTCCAATGCGCGAATGCACGAGGAGATTGATGCTGCCACGAGCGTCAATGGTTCTGGTGGTGATTGAGGGTGATTGTAACCCGAATTTGGATGATGGCAGTAGTGAGACTCGAGATGGGCGGTCCCCTCATATCTCCATAATGGATGATCTTGCAGCTCTCGACAGCAGTTCTATTATGCGAGTAGTGTAGTTTCTAGTACCTATTCATTGTTTATTGATGCTCCATAGCTGGTCCTCGGCCCACTCATATAATATGCTGAGCTAAATATGTCATGACATTTTACCGACCTTGGGCGGCTCTATGGTAGCTACCGAAACTTCTGAGGGACTGCCCATAGGTGACAGAGGTCCAGCCCATTGAAATCCAATAATGTGCTAATTCAATGGAATCCAATGAATGCTCATGTAAGCAGGTCTGAGCCGCGTTCTAGACCGCTACACCAAAAGGTAGATAATTGATTAGATAGTACTAATCAATCGCGCGGCTATATAAGGACTTCGGGATGTGTCGTAATCAGCATGATTACAGCAGATTACAGCTCATTGGATTCCGACGGCGAACAAACCCGTCAATTTTCGATGTCTGCTGGGATAGGCGTGTATCTTCAAGTTGTCCCACTCAGGCCGGGAGTGTCCAATTCCGCAGCACAAAGCAGTGCGATGATTGGGGTATGAAAATCCTTTGAGGCTTCACAATGTGATGGCAAGAATCAGGGACAGGCCCGATGAGCTGCAGCAGAAGTAAAGGAGTAACACCGGTAGGCGATCTGGTGATCGGACACACTGGGAAGTAATTTCCAGAAGCAAGGTATCTTGTTTGAAGCCTCTGGTGCTACTACTTAGAGAGCATCTACGAGCATGTTTAAATGATATATTGATTTTCTGAATACAAGTTGAGCCCCAAAGCATTTTTTTTTCTGCAGTACATCTCGGACTTATGTCCCGATTTGGAATCGGCACGTGTGTTGATGTGTGCGCTAAGAGATCGCCTACCTCTTTGGGAGGCCTACACAAGTGTTGCACTGCCCTTCCGGCTTTCTCCCGGGCCTTGCTTCTGCCAGCACTGCCACTCTTCCTTCAGATCTCGATCTTTTCGGACAAATTTACGCCTCCGAGGCCAAATCGCCGGTCCCAGAGCGTTTTTTTTTGCTATATAATGAGTTCGACAGCTCTTTGGTTAAACATTAAATGCCCAACTCTCTCCCCTTCGGATTCTTTCTGTGCATTCATCCATGATCATGGACGTGAACCTCACCCATGCCCCTCCAGGACGATGATGTCCAGGCCATTGAAGAGGGGCAGAGCATGCATGAACTGCAGGTGCGTAGCTAGTTGTCGATTCTTTTACTCACTCAAAAGTCGGTGCCACTCAGATTTCTCAAGATTGTGCGTCCCTGAGTTCAACGCCGCCGTCGTTTGTGCTGACAACCCCCGATAGAAATGCGATGGCCAGAAACCAATATGTGGGCCTTGTCGGAAGCACCCAAAGGATGACGAGTGTGAATACTCGGACGGGCCGGCGCGGTCCAGGACAAAGGCTCTGGAGGACACGGTCCAGCGTCTCGAGGCTCGGCTGCACGAGCTAGAGCACCCCGAGGATTCCTCGGTGATGCTGTATGATCCGTACACCCTACCTGCGCAACTTACGAAGTCACCGTCGTATCAGTCATTGCCTAATATACCACGACTATCGTCCTCTAGCTCATCCCCCGGGTCCAGGGCTACACCCCGTTGTCTCCCTTCTCGTCGCCCTCCCCCACGGCGACCACGCCGCCGCACCGAAGCGGATCTAGTCCACTTGGGATCTTTGAATCGCGGTCCCTAGAATCTGTCTCGCCAGTCGATTCTGACGTACGTGTTGAATGCTATTCATACATCCAACATCTAACTCTTCAGTCTACAGCAGAATATTTGTGAAGCATTGTAAGTTTACTCCATTCTATCTACCCTTGTACCTTCCCTATCAAAAAAAATTCCTAGGCTGGAAACCTTTCGTCCGCATGCATCCGAATTTGGGTTCTTCCTTGATTGGACTCGATTCATCCAATCGGCTCTGCACTCCATTCTGTCGGATGGCACGATGAATGCTTACTCGGCTCTACTGAATGCGATATATATGTGGGGAGCCCACTTGTCCTCTGATGGTCAGCACGAGCTCTACTTCAAGCAGAAGGCGCTGTCATTTGTAGCCTCGGTGCTCACGCCCAAGTCCTTCCTGCTTACAATCCAAGCTGAGGTGCTACTTTCACATTTCTTTTTCCGGACCGGCCACTTCCTCGAGGCCCGCGCACACACTGCTACCGCAGTTGCACTGGCTCTCGGAGGCGGCCTGCACCAGATTCGGTCCCTGAATCATCCCGATACTCCAGTCATTGAAATCGCGGAGGAAAATGACCAGGGCATTCATCTCCGGGCGCCTTCTGACGCAATTGAGGAGGGCGAGCGAATAAACGGGTTCTGGGCAGTCTTCGTACTGCAGAAGAATCTCTCTGTCGCGCTGGAGCCTGCCGTGGGCGTCTGCGGCGCGTTCGAGACCAATGGCATGCAGATCGACACACCCTGGCCGCTCGAGATGGACGACTACAGACAGGTACAATCCATTTCTGCGACTCTGCGAGCATGCGACATCGGACTGACAGTTATCTTTCGTGCTTGTTTCAGGGTTTGTTGACTTCCGACATTCACGGAGACTCTACCGTGCGCAATTATCTGCATCAGGCAGGGGTGCCGAGCTATCATGAGCGGCCCTCCATAACTGCAGTGAACGTCAAGGCGTCCATACTGCTCCATCGTGCAGTATACCTGCACGGCCAGTGGCGACCCAGTGCGTTTTAAAAAAAAATTAACTTGCTCACTTCTTTTTGGTGCTGATGCGGTGTTCGGTTCCCTCCTAGATGTCCCCGAGCGTGAAGCGCAGTCCTGGTGGACAGCATTCAGCGTCGTCGACCAGCTAATTAACACTTTGCGGGCTGAGCTGCCGACATCGCACAGCTTCAAGGCCGCAATACTGCGCGCACAATCCTGCTTACCCACTCGCTCCTCAACGCCGCAACGATCAACTGCATAGTATCTTCTACGCCGATCCGACATCGAGGCAGAACTGCCTTGCTGCAGCGCGCGACATGTTCCGCTTTGGGGGCACTTCGAACCCGCAGGGGCTGGGGTACCTGAATCCAATGATGGGCGTGAGTCGACTGTTCCCCGCTGGTTTTTTTTAATAAACGGAAATTCACCTCGCGAATTGCAGACACTCTGGATGACTGCGTGCAGTGTCTTCATCGATGAGCTGCGGCGCATCCGCGCCGAGTCGGCGCACAGCACGTGGCCGTTGCAAGCTGCGTCGGAGCAGGAGCGGGAGAACGAGATGCTCGCGAGCCTGCAGGACGGGCTCGACGCGCTCAGCGCCTTTGCGCGCGAGAGCCTGCTGATGCGTAAGTTGTTCGCTCAATGATAGGCGCCCCATGTACTCACACGTTCATAGGCCATCAGTTGACAAAGGTCCAGGAGGCCATGGGCTCACTTCCGCCCACTGTTTATATGTCCCAAATACAGTACATGCATATCCAGCATGATTTGTCACCGCAAATTCACAGTCATCCCTCTGGTCACTCCCCCGCATCCACGGTGGGCAGATTCAGTGATCCGGGCAGTGAGGAATCACCTGGGCCTCCGCCCTCGTCCTCTCTACAACAGGAATGGGAATGGAACCTTCCAGTTATCACTTGCCTGCACACCAATATATATTGAAGGAATTGGTGGGACCGATGTCTTTTGCTTGTTATTCTACGTCTAAATCTCCCTTTTCAAGGATTTGACTGGCAAAGTCACGAAATTGAATGTTTATCCTTCTGACTCTGGCAGCGCAGCCGACATCTACCACGGAGTACTGAATGAGCGTCCACTATCGGTAACCCGACACTGTTTTTACCACTGCAATCACCCTAAGTTTTTCTGCCAGGTTGCGGTTAAAGTTTTCCGGCGGTGCATTTTGAACCCCAAACCGTGGAAGAAAGGTGTAGAGTGAGTTCTATGTCGCTTAAAGGAAGATTTGTTCTGATCAAATCATGCCTATCATCCAGTCGCTGTATGAAGAAACTCGAATCTGGAAACGCCTGGACCATCCGAACATTTTACCTTTTCTAGGAATAGCCTTAGACCTTGGACTCTCTCCTGCTCTCATCTATCCACTCTGTGCCTCGGGGCCCATCATGAAATATTTACAACACAACGCGAAAGATCCAAAAGAAAGACTGCAAATGGTTGGCCTTATTATCAAAGCTGTGCGTGTATAATGAACTACTCACAGACAATCGGTGTTGCTGCCGGACTGGCTTATCTTCACTGCCAAGATATGGTCCACGGTAATCTGTGCACCGTACGCCTCCCACTGAATATCAAATACCGCGGCGTAATATACCATCTGCAGAAAAAAGTATTAATTGATGGACATGGATCGCCGGTTATCTGCGGTTATGGAATGTCCACGACTCTCTCTCAGTCCGCAGATACCACATCTCTGTTTTCTTTCCCAATTCGCTTCGCTGCTCCTGAATGTTTTTCGGATGAGGCCGGTACATCCTCCGTTCGGACGACATCTCGGGATGTTTACAACTTTTCAATGGTTGCCCTAGAGGTTTTTTTTTTTCCCCCTGGACCATGTGCCATTTTTGACTTTATTGGTGGAGATTCTTTCCGGACTTGAACCGTATCACCATTTATCCACCGAGCACGCTGTTTTGGTGCATATTCTTGGAGGTGGCGGCCAATACGCACCTATCTGGACCAGCGCGCAGTCACTGATTGCATATGGCAACTTCTCACTTTGTTGTGGAATCACAACCCGCTTCAAGACCCAGCATGTCGGATGTTGTGTCGAACTTGATTACGGTGTATGTGATTGCAAACTGGTATTAATTTCTCTGACATCCCATTGCAGACGGGATGGTGAAACCGCAATGGAGGAGGACCCAATCCCGTTGAGGTGCGTTGCTCTCGCACCAGGTCTGGTCCTTAATAGGAACCTTTCTACTTGTACTAGCTTGCAACAACTCTCCTCGAAAGACAATGTCCGTTCATTTTGTTTCAGCTGCACATTGCTGAATTTTGTTGTAGGACGACAAATCTTCTAGCGGCGAAGAAGTCTCTTTCGAGGTATGGTATTCTAGACTCTGAACCCTTTGGATTCTGACTCCCTTTCGAGGATCCCTCTCTTCGGACTGGAGAAGATCTCAAGGGTCGCGTAACGCAGGATGACCAATATCCTTTTGCTTCCGGGGGCAACTCAAACATATACCGCGGGAAATTAACTCGTGACGGTCGCAAAATTCGCGTAGTTTAGGTCCCTCGCTCTCAGATCAAGATATAGAAGTATATTTATTGCCAGATTGCTATTAAAATGATCCGGCGATGATGGCTCGGGTCAATTGGAGGATATCATGAGGGTAGGTTGCTTCCGATACACTACTTGCCACTATTTGAATGTTTCTTGCCAGCGGCTACGACGTGAAGTTGATGTCTGGAGCAGCTCAAACACAAAAATATCCTTCCGTTCATTGGTATATGCGACGATCTCGCACCAAGCCCGTTCTCATATCACCATTTTATAAATTCGGGCACGTCGGACATATCTCAGAAAGCATCCTAAGATCAAAGGAATGAACTTGTAAGTCATATTTTTATTGACAACCTTTAAACAGGTTGATTGTCAGTGTTCTAGGTCTGTGGTGTGCGTCAGGGCTTGAGTTTCTGCACGCAATAATATTATACATGGAGATCTAAAAGTGGTACGTGTTCCTGTTCTTGAGTTCGGGCTACATACAAATCCCTTCTTCAGCAAAATGTCTAGTTGACAAACGTGGCGCGCCGTGTATATGTGACTTCGGTATCTCCAAGATAATAAACCGGCGGGGCTTCACGACGCCAGCGTCGGGACAGGCCATACATGGCACCAGAGCTATTTGTCGTCATTGGCGGCACCACTCTGGAACCAATTACAACCATGAGCTCCGACGTATATTCATTTGCTCTTTTGGTTCTGGAAGTGCGTGTGAATCAACCAATTTACTGTCACAATTTGAGAGGAAGTATCAGATTTTGACCTCTGAAGCCCCCAAAGGAAGACCAACAAACCTATCGTGACGGCTAAAATTCTTGCAGAGCTTCAGCCCAAAAGAGCGGACTACGATTTTCTCAAGGTGACGAGTAGTCGCTCCAAGACAGACGCTTTAACGAATCCAGCTCCTTCCTCGCCCTTCATAGGTGACGAACACAATGTGGTCTGTGTTGGCCAAATGTTGGACCATCGAACCGCAACTCCGACCGCCGATCTCCCAGGTCCTTCATGAATTAACACCACTTCACACTACGGGTAGATTTCACTGAATTGCATACGTCCCGCGCCGGTGCCTCCGTTGCAGTTGCGCCTCCGTCGTCAGCGGCCGCAGGTGTGCGAGATCAAGGGGACTTTTCGCGTTCCAGGCAAAGTCGAAGAAGAAGGGAAACGAGTAGTGCGGCGGCGGGCGAGAGCGGGAGGACGTGGTGCGCGCGCGAAGGGAGGCGCCCGCCAGTGAGCTGGTCAAGCACGTCCCCGACGACGCATGTATTGTAGAGTACAGGTACGAAACAAGTCAGTACGGGTAAACTGAAAATGTAACAACATATATAATATCGACCCAAAGTCGGAGGAATCTGTGGTTGTGCATAAGTATGAGCTCGATATATATATATATCAGGCCTCACACCAGTGATTGCCAATTTTCGGCACCCGGACGTTCTATTCGAATGCTGAGGGATCAGATTCAATTTTGGCTGGATGGACTCGGAATCTGATTCCACGAGTTTCGGTTGCACAATCGGCTGAGGCCGAGTGCTATGTTGATAGTCCAACTTTAAAATAGAACATACGGTGTCCGAAACTTGGCAAACATGTCCATGTGTGCTAAAACAAAGAAACGACAAAGTGAACAAAGACCAGTACCATCACTAAGCTTCCAATTTCGGAGGTCGGACGTTCTATCTGAAACTTGGAATATCAGAATGAATTCAGGATAAGCTGATGCTGGAACTGAAAATCTGGGAAACAGCTTGGTGCTGGTGAGCTGATTTTGTTCGATATGCGGGTTTAGAATACAACGTCCGGCATGCCAAATTTGGCATTCGCCGTGTGCCTGCTGAAGGAACAAACACTTCACCTTCGTCATCTCAGCAAAGTGCTCCAAAACCGCCTCCCGCATCGTAGGCACCTGCACCTCGCTTAGGAAGAATTATTCCGCGAGCGGGTGGTCGTCCGCATGCTCGGGCATCACGCCCTCCTTGCTGTCGACGCGCCTGCACATGCTTTCGCCACCGAGGGGCATGTGCCCGCGCCAGGCGACGCCGCCGTTGTGCGTCAAGCGCGACTCGGAGCTTATCGTGTCACGGAGGCCTGATTCTGGACGCTTTCAGGGAATCAATTGCAGCTCGGTTGCTGGAAGAGGCCGTAGATGGACGCAATGTCGTAGTGCCTAGAGAGCGTTTTGGGGGACGGAGGGGAGTCGACCTGGAGAGAGCGGAGAGGAATCGATAACTGGGACAGAGGCCATTGAATTCGGGAGCAAAAGAAGCGGATGACTTGAATAAATCGCTGTCTATACGGCTTCTTCCTGGCTTGGACGCAAATGCAGTGCTTAAAAAACCTCGTTCAATATTCGCGTTTGAGTTTCCTATCTTTAACGTTTGCTCCGAGTTGAGGCATGCGATGGAAGCGAGTTGAATAGCAGTTGAATAGCGTCAGCTATTGCAGATTTGACCACGACCCAGAACTCGATTCTAGGGACTCGTTCATGAGTTGGGAGACAAGAGACGCGATCACGTGGAATGCTGAGAACGAAAGAGGCCAAATAATGTCAAGCTCATAGCACAGCCGTCAGCCACCTTCACCTCTTTCCTCTCTACTTCCATCAATCATCTCTGAACTTGACTGTCGCCCAGCCTGTCAAAATGGTAAGTAACTTTCATCCTCCCTGTAATCTCCTCGAGTCGCGAGCCTGCCGCGGTCGAGCGTCGTCGTTTGAGATTGAGAATGGGCGTCGTTGACGTCGTGCTGCTCTATGCTTGGACCAATGCTGATTGTCTTTGTGCAGGCGACCTCGAAGCTCTTACTCCTATCCAATCTGGCCGCAAGGTGCGTCGAATGTGATCCCACCGCTGTATTCATCCACTGACACGGCCCCAACCAGAATGCTTTTCACTACTCGCCATATTCAATTCAAGACCACGGGGGGGATCCCCGCTGGAGACATTTGGGGGACCCCGTTTACAGTGCGTCTCATTCCGTACCGCCGGCCGGTTCATTCACTGACGTCGTTCCGAAGTCAAGACCTGCGAGACTGCTCAAGACCTCGTAGGGTAGCCTCGCTCAAGACCTCGTGGGGGATCCCCGCTCAAGACCTCAGTGGGAGACTGCTCAAGACTTTTACATTGGGCGGCCTTGCGGGGTCGGGCACGAAAGACGCCCACGCGGACCGGTGAGCCTCCGCCTCTCTCATAGTGGCATTTCTCCCACTGTCTTCCCTGCCTCTGGGGGGATTCCCTTCAAGATCGCCGCCCGGGCGAGGGACCCTGCTCAAGACCACGGACACGCGTCCGAGGCCGCCTGAATATCAGACTTCCGAGTCCAGCTAGGGCACGAAGACGCCTAGTGAGTCTTACTTTACTTTCCGTCCGTTTTTTGATCATTTCCGACGCTCTCTTTCGTCCAGTAGGCCGCACGGGATGGGTAAGTTGGTAGGTGCTTTTCATGCTTCGCTGATCGACTTGAGCTCTGGGGGCTTTCATTCGGGTTCTGGGGGCTTGCATCTGCTCGCGGTTTTTGGGTTCCGGGGGCAGCGCATCGCGTTTGGGTTCTGGGGCTTGCGCATTCGTTGATATATGGTTCTGGGGCATCGCATTCGGGCTATGGGGCACATTTGTGGATATTCGGGTTCTGAAGGCATCACATCGCATTTGAGCTCTGGGGGCGTAACCACTCGTGCGCGTGGATCTTTGGGTTCTGGGGGCTTTACATTCGGGTTCCGGGGGCAAGTACATTCGGGTTCTTGGGGCATCGTTTGAGTTCTGGGGGCGTTCGAGCTGGGTTTCGGTTTCTTCCCCGGGGTGGGTGCGAGCTTTCAATACCTCCATCCTCGTGCTCCCTTGCCGTGGGCCCCGGGCTTAGTGCGCGTGCATTTGGCTTTTCCACCACTTGCGCGCGTCGACTAAATGCACGTCAAACCTTTTGGGTCTTTTTTTCTTGCGTATTTTTGTCAATCTCCAAGTCTTGTGTCATTCATATGTATATAGAACTGTTATTTCATTCGGCGTAATCTCGATAAAAACCACTTGAGCTCGGTGAGAACCCATTTGAAGACTATCAATAAATTAAGCCCTGGCAAAGCGACGCGTTGCACCGCGTTCTTGAACCGCACGTTGACATAGGATTTTTTAAATTACATAGATCGGTTACCGTCAAGCTCAATATCACGAATACAGTCCCCCAAAAATATTTGATACAAGAAATGTAAAACTTATGTCGGTGCGATACCGCTTATTCGATACGCAGGAGGCTCCGTCTTCACCCTCATGTCCTGTCCAATCCCGACGACAAGACCAGTAGCCACTTCAGCACTTCCAGTAGGCTGCTGCTGAGCTTGTACCCGCGGCTGCGGTGGATGCAACGGTATCCCGCTCCTCGCAAGGGCACCCATCAATGCACCGCCAAGCTCGTCGTTCCAATCCCACCCCCTTGCGACGACGCCCCTCAAGACATGCCCCGGCGTTAACATCCGCCTCTCGCGCTCGCCGCTAAAGAATGCATCCGCGGCCCCGGGCGTCCGCCGCGCGCGCTGCCCATCTACCTGCACCATCGCCCGGTGGCGGTCCCGCGCGGCGACGTCCAGCCCGGTCTTTACGAGCGTACGTACAAAGAATTTCGCGAGGAGCGCAAGCATCGCGTGTGGTGCGACCTCGACCTCGATCTCCGCTGCGGACAGCCCGGGAGTAATGGGGAATTGCGGGAAGTTTGCAGGAGCAGACACGGATGGTGGGGGAGCGTTGATGAACGCCCGCAACTTCAGCGCCGAGACATGGCGGCGCACCGCAGCGATCAGCGCCGGGTTCGAGACCCCGGCGAGCGCGTGCGCACGCGAGTCCCAGGTGGTGTCTCCGGCGCGCGCCTCGGGTCGCCTGTACAATTGCGCCGCGATCGGCGCGCTGAGCGGCACGATCAACGTCGTCTGCCCCAGAGGCGAGGACGCAGTCTGGCCTCGATTTCGCCGGGGCAGCAACCGGCCGACGTTGATCATAGGCATGCGCTTGATCTGCCACTCCAAAGGCGCGATCTGACAAATAAAGCTATCGTCGACGCCGGCGAGCGGGCGGGATTCAGTTTTGAGTTGACCGTGATCGCTGAGGAGGGTGTGCAGCCGATACGGCAGCCCGCAAACGTGACATAACCCCGTCTTGAAGATCTGCAGGTCGTGCTCCTTCCTGATTGTCGCTGCACCCTTGGGGAAGTATCCGTTGGTGTGCAGCCACGAGAAGATGTCGGCGGTGCTGAGCATGGTCATGTCCTCTGTTAGTCCGCCGAGAACTGCGTCGCTATAGGCGTCTCGCATCGCCATCGCGCGGCCCCACTACAACACTGTTAATCTCAATGCTGATGCTATATCGTTAGAACCATACCTCGACTGCCTTCTTTCTCCCCATAACAAGGGATGAAAATTGAGCAGGGGTTGCAACAAGCTTATATGGGAGCGCAGGGACGGGCGGTTTGCCCCCTTTGATATCTTTCGTGTGATCAGCCCGACAGATTTACTGATCCAAAATCAGAATCTTACCTTGGAGAGTCAAAGGAAACCGTTCGACCAGTTTTTTCAGGACGTTCTGCCAAGCTGTTCCAACGGTCAGCTTGGGCAACATGTAGGCAAACGCCAACCTACTCCCGAGTATCTTGACTTTCGGAAGCGCATTCCGCGTCTTGCGCTCGTCCTTAACGGACCCACGAACGCCGGAATCGGCCAGCGCCGCATCGCTGGCGCCAATCTCCACTAACGCATGCCGCTCCTTCTCCAAATCCATATCCCAAAGCGCGCGTGTGTTTATTGGGAGGTAACCGGCCCGTAGGGGAGGAACACCGTCCCGCGGTCGAGCTCGACGTCAACGATCTGCTCCTCACCGTGCACGACGCCTGTGCTCTGCATGCGGTCCAGCTACGCGGAAGCGCCGGTAAGCATAAGCAAGGTGCGACGGAGGACGGGCGGACCTCGACCCAGTGCTCGAGCACAATTTGCTGCCGCACACCGCTGCCGAATGCGAGCTCGATGCGCGCGAGGAATGGTGCATGCGCAGTACCTATCACAACGAAGGGCGGCGCGGTGGTGACGAGAGGCTGCCCTGTCGGCGATAATACTGTGAGGCTGTAGAGGACGGTCGTGATGTGGTGCGTCTATAGGCCGAAGATCAAGATTTAGAACCGGTGAAGCGACTGAACGGACGAACGTATGATGGCGCGTCGACGGAGATCATCCACTTGTGCGTGTCGTTTCCCCGGCGCTGGTCTGGAAATGTCAATAAGTTTCACTCAGAAAGATCAAAAAAAATTGATGGGTACCTGGTGGAAGCCAAAGGCTACGGTCTACGACAACGATGCGGGTCGCGATATGAAACCGGCTGCTAGAGGTTGTTGGTAGCATGCTGGTGTTATTTGGCGGCGGAGGGACCGAAGCTGGAGCTTCGGGGGGTGAGGGAGTCGAGAGCGGCAGTGAGGGCGGAACATCTCTGAATACGTTCCGATGGGAGAACGGCATCCTCCAGCGTGGTTTGGCGCGCGGCTTTTCGGCGTCGTCGAATCCATCAATGTCGACCGTCGCATCCGGATCCCATACCACCACCCCGCGCCGGATCGGCGTCCTCCCTAAGAAACTCGCGAGCGCGGGCGTGTCGGCGTGGTACCCCAACGTGCGATTCACACCCTCAAAATCGGGGTCATCGTCATCGCCCACCGCCTGCTCGAAGAGGCTCCGAAGACCGGGCAATATTCCGCCTGTCGCCGCGCCGACCTCGACCCCACATCGAGATCGGTGAAGTCTACCAGGCCGCCCTGCATCTGTTCGAGCGCACATGCGCAGTGGCGGACGCACTCGTCGTGCGAGGTCCACGCGAGCGAATGCGTGCCGCGCGCATGGTTGAACAGCCCTTGCAACGAGCTAAAGTCTGTTCGCAGACACACAGGGCAACGCAGGATGCTCGGCGCCGTGCTGCCGTCGAGGTTGATGTAGAGGAACCTTCCGGGCTTCTTAGCGAGCTGCGCGCGCGCCGTGGGCTTCTTGCGCAGCTTCTTCGCGAAGGAAGGGCGGCGGTTGTCGAGCGGCGGCACGGGCTCGTCGCGCGCGAAGAGAATTTGGACGGTGCGTCGATCGCGGCGAGGGCGTCGAGAGCCACTGTTTTGAATCTGAGAGCTGAGGACTGTCTGATGCATCTGAGAAACCGTTCAGCTTGAACAAGGTAGGATTATTGAAGACACACCATCCATTAATGCCTCTTGGAGACGTAGAGCCCATTGAATACGAGACTCCACAGTCGCAAGCAGTCGCTCTCGTAGCCCAATTTCTAAGGCAATATCCGATGCAATATCTTGTCTGTAGTCATCATCCGGGTCCCATTCTGGTTCGGATTCAGTGGAGTCGGATTCAGAGTCAGAGTCCGAATCTGAGTCCAGTTTTCTTTTCTTGTCTATATGCCTAAAGGATGAGCTTGGACAAGTGAAAGCAAGAGCAGAATCACAAATCTATCGTAGTCGTGGTATCGCACGACATATCCCTGCTTTCTGAAAAGTTTTGAGTCGGTCGAAAGCTTGAAAGGAAGCACACACATTGCAAGGCCATAAAATGAGCTGATATAACAAATTAAAGCTGTTCCAGATGTTCCAGTCGTACAGGTCTGTGGGACCAAAGTTTCGAACCGACCGAAAGAATGGAGAAGCGACGATAGAAGGCGCAGACAAACAACCGACGCACCACTACCGCCACCGTCCCAATTTGGCAATTTTGGTTCCTCGCGAAAAAATATGAGCGGGCGCGAGAAACGAATTTAACCGACAGAATACAAAAGAAGGAACAGAGGTTTTAACGGGGCAAATCGTAACCATGGCATTTGGGAACCCACCCAACGATTCAAATCTCCCTCAATTTTAAAGCTCTTCGCCATAACACCAGTGTGGTTGGACAAGCTCCCGCGGCCACTCACGCAACACTCCCTCCACCCGATCTAGTCTCTCTTTAATTTGGCTACACAGGATGTCTTTTCAATAACTAAAGCCTGTGAGCCTGGACCGTACTACCCTTCCAAAGGCACAGGAATGGATTAACTCACATGAGAGCATTGTTTCAGTCATTGGAAGTGTTTCAAACGAAAGCGGCAACGGAATCTAGGCAACTGACATCGCTGACACCTTTCCCGAAAAGAATTAAATAAATCGACCAGTCTCACTTGTCCGGTTGTTGCGGAATCTGCATCCGCGATCGAATTTGAGCGATCAGATCAATGAGATCCCAGCTTCAGGGATAGTACATAGTATAGCTAGGTTCCTTTCAAACGTGAATAGGGCAACGGAAATACACTACACTACCTACGCCACAACCAGCACTTTCGACGGGGTCTTACGGGAATTCTGCCTGTTACGATTCGTGCTTCCCACATCTGGCAACGATGCGATCACTTATACTGACCGGAACCAATTAAATAGAGACAATACACTATTCATTTTTCAAACAACATGCACTCCTAACCTGAAGCCCCTGTAATAAGTTTAAAAAGAGATGACGACGAGAGGGAAACAAGCCAACCATGCCAACCTCTCACGATTCTAAACCTCTTCCCGTCGACGCAAAATCAGCGCGATTGGACAAGCCTCTCGTCATCCCGCGTGTACTCGAGCAGCCGCGGTTCATCCGGATCGGATCCCGCTGGGGCAAACCGTTCGTGCGCGCGTTCTCACCAGTGCTCGAGGCGTACGGCATCACAAAAGAGGAACAGATCGACTTCATCGACGAACTCAACATCAAAAAGCGCGGGAACCTCCACTGGCAGCAACTCATCATGGGCGGCCAGATGGTGAAGCAGGTCGGGCACCTGGACCCGACCCAAATCGTCAAGGCCGTAGGCGTCGCGATTCTCGCCATCGGGAAGATAGCGGCGTGGAACTCGGCATGCGGGCCGAATGCGAACAAGGTCAAGTCCTCGAGCGAGCGAATGCGGAGTTGTTTAGACCAAAGGGACTAAAGGCTAGCATCCTCAGCGCGGCGCAGCTGCGTGAGCGCTTGGGGATGAAGCCCGACGCGGACCTGGCGCTTCCGATGGAGTACGAGTCGACCAACGGGTTCAGCCAGTCCGTTTTCCGCTTGCCTTCGTCGAATGAAAACCTCTCTGCACTTGCGCCAACGAAGGAAAGATGATGCTGGACAGCGCGCGCCGATCCGCTCACCGCACCGACAGATTCTTGCGCTCGAGAAATGCGTGACGATGGCAGATCTCGCGGCGGAGGCCGACGTCGCGTGGCGCTCGGAGACCAACGGGGGCGGAAGTGGGCAGGGAAGGGGATACGCGACTGGCATGTGTACAGCGAGCTAAACATGGAGTTGGCACGCAACAAGGCGATCAAGCTACAGCAAAAGCGCTGGCGCAGTCGACGAGGCCAAGAAACAGAAGGGCCTGAAGCAGCTCGAAAGGCGACATAGAGGTCAAGATGGCGAACCGCAACCGGTGGCTCGTCATAGAGAGGTTTGATTTCCGGAGCAGTCGAAAATTTGGTACAACTTCACATGGGTATTAGGGACACACCATTCATTTAACTTGAGTATCGAGTAAATTGGAGCCAGTTTCACAATTCAAATGGGAAATGTGTTGCTGTTGTAGTGCCCCGCCCCCCCCCCCACTGGATCTCGACTGAGCGACACGTCAGTACTGAATACAGCGATAGTGTGGAATGCGACGCACCGTGAAAGGGATTCAACAAGGTCTTGAATTTCTTTTCTGTCACGCGGCGCCGCCGAGTCATTATTTCTTGCCCATTCACCATGCGGAGCAGAGCCAGGCACCAAGCCAAATATCTTTATTTGTAGGCTATACATACTCGGTCGTCGCTTGGAGTTCCGCACACAACTGCTCGAAGTCGTCATAACTTCCTCGTAAACATCACTGTCACAGCCGTTAAAACTTCCCCCACAGCTTCCCAAGCACCAAATGCCGTGTAATGAGCATCAGCACAATTGAAGCCAGAATCATGCTGCCAGCATAATATCCCACCGCACTGTATCCCCCGACGCCGTATTAATCGCTCCAGAAATCGGGGTCCCGCCAACGCGCCGATGGCAGTCAACGTCATGGTCATTCCCGACCGCCGCCCCACGTCTGCGATTTCCCCGAGCTGGTACATAGGCAGCATGAATGAGGAGATGTACGCGCCGGAGGAGAACCTGGGACGTGGTCGTAAACAAGAACATGCCATATTTAGTCGGCAAAGCTCACCCATAAACGACGGCAATGGCTACGAAAGACCCCTTCGAGCGCGCCAAGGGCCAAATATAGGTCATAATTGCCGCTACCATGGTGAAAGGTGTGATGACGTTCACGGCACCTGAATGGATTTAAAATGTGGACAAAGTACGCAGAGGCGACCTACCAAATTTATCCGCCATAAATCCAGCCGTCAACCGTCCGAAAAGGGATGCCCCGTTTGCCATTGAGATCAAGTAGAACGAAAAGTTAGGCGAGACGCCGACGGACGTCGCGCTGACGTCGATATAGGTCAACACTGTTGCAAATCAGCGGAAGACAGAGCTGGGAGTCGTGAAACCCACATGTGTACAGCCCGAAGAAAGTAACAATTCCACTGAAACAGTAGACCGTGTATGCGGGGTTCTTAAAAGCAGCAGGGTTGAATAACCCTCCCGCGACATGTTTCGGGGGAAGTCGTCGTCTCACAGCCAGGTTTGCGATCCCAAGGCTACACAAGAGGATGAAGCCCATGATACGGAGCGTCCAGGGAAATCTAAAGCCATCATCGATCAGTCAAAAGGAAGAAAGAAGAGCGAGAGAAAATGGCGCGTACCCTACTCGAGGAATAAGGTTCCGCGCCACGATCTACTTGCGACGTTAAACCAAGCCCACAGGAAAGTAATGGAACGCTTACCGGGAACAGGGTACCCCCAACGGACGACCCTGAGGCCAGGAATCCCAGCGCAACGCCTCTTTTCTTTTTGAACCAGTGCCCGAGTACAGCATTGACAGGACCAAATAGTATCCCCGCACTTATCTAAGGGAAAATCAGTTTCCGTTTACCACAATAATTTATGCAGGGACCGACCCCAACGGCAAACCCTTGACAGAGCAAAAAATGCCAGTATTGGGTGCATTGTCCAATGAGGAAGGTGGCGGCTACGAGGGTCACGCTCGAGACGAAAAATGGAACCTTGAGGTGCCCACGATCGAAAAAGTGCCCACTAACTAAACCAGGGACGAAGATCATGGAATACTGCACAGAGGGCATCGGTTTAATATTCTTGAGCGTGAAAATCTCCAAACCTGAACAGAGCCGATCCACGCACTAGTCAAACCCAATCAGACATGCCATTATTATACGGAACAAAAATCACATACATATTCGAGGGGGACGAATCCTTGAGCAGAGTCTCTTCATAGTAGGACTGGAAGACACCCCACGCGTTAACATATCCGAATCTATGGAGGATGCGTCAAACCCAAAACTGTGTGAAGTAGAAATCGCGTACAACGCGCAGCACACACGTCGAGAAATTGGTACAAGCCCCCTGAAAACGCGTGTTAGTGATGCCTCTTGCATGAAGGAGAGGGTACTGTTTGCTCACACCAAAGACTACAAGCCATGCTCTGGCCCCTCCGTCGGGATATTCTGCGGACCAAATATCCAACGGCGGGTGGATTCGGATATGTCGTTTCCGAGGTTCCTCGTCTTCTCGGATTCCTCCGATGCGCTGGCTTGAAGGACTTCTACGGCGGGTCGTTCGTCAACCATGGAGGATGGCAGCAAGGGGCTCTGATTTCTGTTGATCTCGGTTAAATTTGATGTCATTGATTCTCTTGAGCACCTCTCAAATTCGTTTTGAACCAGGCAGAGTAGAGAATGAGGAACGGCCTAGAAACGTTATGGCGGCTCTCAGAGCAAAGAGCTTTGGTACAAGTGAGAGCATTGCATTTTCATTACTTGAACAGGTTCATCTACGCTCCTAGTCCTCGAGACCTGCGCGTCTTTTACATTCCTTTAGGGTTGTCCCAGACATCCAGTCTTCAACGCACTTGTAGAATTCTTCCGGATCGCCAAAGACATCCTCCAGACACACCTTCCCCTGTTGCCAAACCCAAGCGTGATTATTGTCGCACGGGCACGTCGTCTTGCGCAGTTTCCTCAAATCCTCGATTCTGTGTACGATTTGACGATTGTCAGGCTGGAGCGCCGACGCCGTGTCGTAATCTTCCGCTGCTTTGTCCCAATTGCCCAGATGAAACCACGCTTGCCCGCGACGGAAATACGCTTTGGCGCGGCTGAAGCTCGCATCTCCGTATCCCGCGTCCGCCTTGTCGATCGAGAGCCTCGCGTCCGACTCTGCGACCTCGTACATTCTGAGCTCTGGATCAAAGTGGCAATTAGCTGGGGGCGCGTATATGGGTGAAAGACGGCGAACTGAGCGCGACCGCCGCCCTGTTCAGTGTATAGACCGGATTCTCGCAGGAGAGGACGCCGCACGCGGTGTAGATGATGTAGGCCGTCTTGAAGTCGCCGTTCACGAACGCCGCGTTGCCCTTTTCTTTCAGTTTGGCGCTCTTCGCGTCTGCGACGGCTTTCCACTCTCTCTGTTCGGCGCGTTCTGCCTCGGCGCGCGAGAATGCGAGCATGAAAGTGGTCGAGTCTGTTATGATGTTCTTGCTCAGGCGACGTTCGATTTCTTCGAGGCTCGGGGGATCGAGTTCGGCTGGATTTTTTTCTTTTTAGTGCTGGTGCTGCTGTTCGGATCTAAACTCACCGGAAGGAACGTGAACTTGGGGAAACGGTCCAAGAAACTGTCCATTGGGTCTTTTCTAATCAGTAAAGGTTGTGCGTAAGTTGTGCTTGAGAGTGTAGAGCAAAGAGAACGGGTAAGTTACGTCAAATTTACGAGCTTTATACCAGCCTTCTCTTCCCATCACGGTCATCGAATAACGCGCACCTCAAATATCCTGTCTTGGCCTTTTCCTCACCAATCAACTCTGGATTGTCTTCCAACCAACTGTGGTTTCTCTGCTGCTCCACTTCTCGTTCTCAAAGCAAACTTGTGAATTCAAAGCTCGTTCGACGCGTTAAAAGACAATCGACGCGTCGCAGAATCAAGCCTTTTCCAGTTCAAGGTCGAATGCATGATACCTGCTCGTTGTGTACGTTTCTCGACGATTTTCTGTAATCTACTTGGTGCCCTGCGAGTGGACATATTTCGGAATGGGTTGGCGTCCTTGTCACTAGTCCATTATTATCTCGGGGAACATACCATATTTACCGGGGAAATACAGTGTAACGGGCCAATAAACATGATTATTTTTCTCAGCGCTGCCGCGCCTTTTTTCTCCGAAAATCCAAGAAATATTTGATTGCACTCTCTCATATCTCTTCCCTAAGGGATACAGGTTATCTCCTCTTCGGCGTTTATGGCCTTGTCGGTGCACTTGGCGATATCCTTGGCGACATTTGCCCAAAACGTGCATCGCCGATTACCTCATCTCACAGCCATTCACTTTGCTCTGCCTTTTGCTTCGTCAAAGCGCAGTCTCCACTGTCCTCTCTTCCAACCGCCATGTCGCGCTATCCAGAGGTATAAACTCTTCATTTCATCCCTTTGTACTAGTAAAGACTCATTTTAAACCCCTAGGCCGACGAGGCTCAGCACCACGGATACAACGATGGATATAACCCATACACGTCCCAATATGAGCCCCAGCACCAGCAAGGGCAGTATGGAATCGACCCATTTGCCACCCCGCAGTCCCAGCATCCGGACCCTTACGCGGGCCACTACGCCGCTTCCCCGCCCCCTGGCACACACTTCGCCGCGACACCTCCGCCCCCGCACGACCCCTACGCCGGGGGACACCATTACGGGGCACAGAGTCCTCCGCCGCAAAATCCGTACCCACCCCACGACCCCTACGGCGCACCGATCCACAGCCCCCCGCCTCAGGGCACGCACGATTATCTCGCGACGCCGTTCCAGGCCCCACCGCCGAGCAGCACCCCGCTTTCTGCTGCATATGCTCGCAATGCATACTCTCTCGCGGACGACGGTCCTGTAGAGCACGGCGAGGACGAGCATGGCGATATGCCGTTGCTACGGAGGGATCCCTCGAGCAATTCCGGGTTTAATATGCCTGTGCCGGGCGATTATATCCCGGAGGAGGACGGGAGCATAAACAACAACATTCGGTATGGGCGTATCCCCCAGCGGGTGCCTCGGCGGTACAAGACGATCAAGCGCGTCGAGTGCGTACCCTTATTATTTTCTACCGACTTCATTCCTTATCCGTGTTCAGGCTTTTCCACGGAAACTTCGTTCTCGATTCTCCGGTGCCCAAAAAGCTCCTCGATATGTGCGCTAACCGCACAGAGCGCGAGTACAGCTACATGCGGTACAGCGCGGCGACGTGCGACCCCAACGACTTCAAGGATAGCGGGTTTACGCTGCGGCAGGTCCACTACGACCCCCCTCGGCGGACGGAGCTGTTTATTGTTATGACCATGTACAATGAGGACGAGGAGGTGCGTGCACATCTTGGCTTTTCTTCATAGCACCACTCAGTCCGCCCAGCTTTTCTGCCGCACGATGCACGGCGTGATTAAAAACGTCGCGCATCTCTGCAAACGCGACCGCTCCAAGACGTGGGGAAGGAGGGGTGGAAGAAGGTCGTGGTGTGCGTTGTGTCTGACGGACGCGGCAAGATCAACAGTCGGACGCTGAGTGTGATCGCGACGATGGGGTGCTACCAGGAGGGCATTGCCAAGGTCTGTCGGTTCCCGTGCGCGTCGGCTCCTTGATCTGACTTCTTTTTTGCAGAAAAAGTCAACGACGTACCGGTCACTGCGCACATCTACGAGTACACGACGCAGATCAGCGTCACACCGAACATGCAGATCCACGGACCCGAGAAGGGCACTGTCCCGGTGCAGATTATCTTCTGCTTGAAGGAGAAGAATCAGAAGAAAATCAACTCGCATCGGTGCGTATCTGTTACCTACTTCTCTCTCTAGACGTCCTCTAACTCCTCACTTCTAGTTGGTTCTTCAATGCATTCGGCCCGCTCCTGCAACCCAATGTCTGCGTGCTGCTCGATGTTGGTACGCAACCCGGCCCGACGTCGATCTACCACTTGTGGAAGGCCTTCGATATTAACTCTAATGTCGGTGGTGCCTGCGGGGAGATCGTGGCTCTGAAGGGTACGCTTCTCCTTCTCGGAAGGCTATAGTCTGTTGCTGATCGGCGCTCCTGAATAGGCAAATATGGGTCGAATCTTATTAACCCGCTGGTTGCTGCCCAGAACTTTGAATATAAAATGAGTAACATCCTGGATAAACCACTGTAAGTGTGTCGGTCCTCCATCCACACCTTACCCATACTGTATAATATGCTTACATCTATTAGGGAATCTGTCTTCGGATACATTACGGTGCTGCCGGGTGCCTTCAGCGCGTACCGCTACATCGCCCTGCAAAACGACGCGCGGGGGAGGGCCCGCTGCAGAAGTACTTCCTGGGAGAGAAGATGGTGAGTGCTTTGATGCGGTTCTCCTTCCTTGAGCTAAATCCTATATAGCACGGCGCCGGCGCGGATATTTTCACGGCGAACATGTACCTTGCGGAGGATCGTATCCTTTGCTGGGAACTTGTGTCGAAACGCGGGGCTCGTGGATCCTGCACTACGTCAAGTCGGCGTATGCTGTTACTGATGTCCCGGATCAGGTGCGCGTTACTTCGCTCTTGCTGCCTTCCGCATACGCTGAGATTTGCGACAGGTCCCCGAACTTATTTCGCAGCGTCGTCGCTGGCTCAATGGTTCCTTCTTGCTGCCGTGCACAGTACGTGCACTTCCACTACATCTACCGCTCCTCGCACAGCTTGATCCGCAAGTTCTGGATCCACGTCGAAATCTTTTACCAATTCTTTAATCTAATCTTCGCATGGTTTGCCCTGGTATGTGACTTGTTCCATCTCCCTCCGCTTCTCACGTTAACACGCGTCGGTGCGCTGTAGGCAAACTACTATATCGCCTTCACGATCCTCACTAGTGCGCTGGAGATAAGGACTTTGGACTCATGCCTGGATCCACTACATCAACATCGTGCTAGAGTACTTCTACCTCGGCCTGCTCATTATGTGCTTTATTCTGTCGCTTGGTAATCGGCCACAGGGCTCCAAGTGGGGTATACTCTGGCGTTCATAGGCTTTGGGATTATCACGATATACATGACGGTAAAGCGCTCATCTCTGCCTCAATCTCCGATTGCTGAGTTGACGTGCTTTTATTCGCAGACATCTGCGTTCCTACTGGCATTCAAGGGCATCCAGGTGATACAGAAGGAAAAGGGCGGCCCGCTCGACGTGTCCGATTTTTTCGCCAACACGATCTTCCGGAATATTGTGGTGTCGCTGCTTGCGACGTTTGGCTGTATGTCGCTGCGTCGGTCATCTTCGTAAGTCGGCGAACTCTCCCTTGTACTCGGAGGAAACTGACTGGGAGCAGTTCGAGCCATGGCATATGATCACGTCGTTCGTGCAATACCTGCTCATGGCGCCGTCGTACATCGCCGTGCTCAATGTTTACGCGTTCGCGAACGTGCACGACGTCTCGTGGGGTACGAAGGGCGACAATAAAGTTAACACGGACCTGGGGACTGTGTCCGCGAAGAAGGACAACAAGAATGAGGTCGAGGCGGTCGTGCCGACGTCGGAGAACGACATCAACGCGGCGTATGAGGACGCCATACACGTGCTGAATACCAAGGCGCCGAAGGCGGACTCGAAGCCGATGCGGCGACGCAACAGGAGGATTATTATCGGAGCTTCCGGACGAAGTGGGTTTTTCATCCATTCTTTTTTTTCTTTGAGAGGATGTGAATGCTGATTCGGACTTGTGTGTAGTGTGTTGCTGGCGTGGACGTTGACCAATGGCTTGCTGGCGCTGCTGTCGCGTACGTATCCACCGCTTGCCGCTATATCGTGAAATGCTGATCTTTCGTGCGTATGATAGCACTGCCAACGGCAAAGGACCGCGGACATCGTCGCCGCGCACGCCGTGAATGGCTACATGGCGTTCCTGTTGTTCTCCGTTGCTGGCCTAGCTTGTACGTCCTCCTCCCCATCCCTACGTGAATTTTCATTGACGATGTGTTTATTTCAGTCGTGCGCTTCGTGGGCTCGACGATGTACATGGTTATCCGGTTGTTTGCTGGAGAGTAAAGGGAATGTAGGGGAAAGAGGAGGGGAGGGGGAAGTGCTATCCAATATCTATCTGGACATCCGACAGACGACTATTTACTATTTTTTTCTGTTACTCATGATCTAAGCACGACTGTTTTTTAATGAATAAATTAATGGATTTGAAATGACCGCGTTATTGCTTCCATAGTTTGTGTGTTGGTCGACTGTCTTCCTCCAACCCAGAAAAATGTGAGGTAATTTAGCGGGCCGACGGGCCGCACTGGTTTTTGGTGATCCAAATTCAGCGGGGTGGTGGCAGTGCAACAGAACCGCAACTCTCAACCGAACTGAGGGGACGAGACTTTGGCTTTGTGCATACCACATCTGTTGAAGGTTCAAGTCGATTTTTTTCCAAAAAAAAAACCATCGGTCAAACAAATGGAGACTCAACTGAGTCAAAAAAACGTTTCCGAATCCGGCAATCTCCACATGTGCCGGCGGAACATAGTTGAAGATGAATTATTTATGCCTTAGTAAGGCTATATTCCTCTGCTCGCATCCTCCATGGTTGACACCGTCGTCGAGTCTGTTGAAGACGATCTGACCCGCGCGTCGGTGGAATCCGAAAAGACTGGTAGTGGGAAGAATGAACTTGACCGTGACATCACCACAACACTGCCGCAGGATATTTGGTCTGCAGAATATCCGGACGGAGGAGTAAGAGCATGGCTTATAGTCTTTGGTGTAAGCAGGCACCCGGCTGCGAGAATTATCATTCACACTTGCGTTTAGGGAGCGTGTACCACCTTCTCAACGTGTGTACTGCTATTTCCGTTCCAAGTTCGTTTATGGTTTGACACACTTTGAAAGGTTCGGTTATGTTAACGCATGGGGTGTCAGTGGTTTTTTTGTCAGGGATGTATTTTATTGATTAAGACCGACAGGTTTTCCAATCTTATTACGAGGATACGTTGCTCAAAGATTCATCACCCTCGAACATGTCTGTCTTTTGCCTAATATTCATTCAGTATCTGACCGGTTCACACAGTGCATGGATCGGCTCCGTTCAGGTTTAGTTATTTTATTGTCTCTTTAAAATAACTAGCTAACGTCTTGGATGCAGTATTCCATGGTCTTCATTCCTGCTGTAGTTAGCGGGCACTATTTCGATAGAGGTCACCTCAGGATTCCATTTTTCGTGGCGAGCGTGACCCTCATAGCCGCCACATTTCTGATTGGACAATGTACTCAATACTGGCATTTTCTCCTATGCCAAGGGTTTGCCGTTGGGGTGCCTCTTCTGCGTATAATTTATAGTGGACAGAAACTAACAAATTTTCCCAGATTAGTTCGGGAATCCTATTTGGTCCCATCACCGCCGTTATTGGGCACTGGTTCAAGAAAAGGAGAGGTATCGCGACGGGATTTCTGGCTACTGGATCATCTATGGGAGGTACCATATTCCCGGTAAGCGCTGATTTAATTCCTACTTGATTTAGCCAATATTTGAACTAGATTGTCGCACGAAACCTTATACCCGAGTAGGGTACGCCCGGCCTTTTTCCTTCCTTCCCTGACTTGACTCACGCTCAATATAGATTCCCATGGACGCTCCGGATCATGGGCTTCATCCTTTTGTTTAGCCTTGGGGCCGCAAATCTGGCTGTGAGGCGACGCCTCCCTCCGAAACATGTCGCGGGAGGGCTATTTAACCCTGCTGCTTTTAAAAACCCAGCCTACACGATATATTGTCTCAGCGGAATCGTTACTTTCTTTGGACTGTACACAGGTGGGGGGTGTTCAAGACTCCAGCTCTGCATGCAGCTAACTTGCAGCAGTGTTAACCTATATTGCCATCAGTGCAACGTCGGTGGGCATCTCACCTGACTTTTCGTTTTACTTGATCTCCATTGCCAACGGAGCGTCTCTTTTCGGGCGGTTGATGTCTGGAATTGCGACGGATAAATTCGGTAGGTCACCTCTACATCCCTTGCTTCCAGATTCTCAATCCAGCAGGTGCCGTGAACGTCATAGCACCTTTCACCGTCGTGGCGGCCATTATGACCTATGTTTGGCCCTTGGCGCGCTCGAAGGGGTCTTTCGTGGCCATTTCCGTCGTTTACGGGTGGGCTTTGCCGATAAATTGGCATGTTCTTGTTATTGATCATTCCCAGGTTCTCCTCCGGCGCCTACGTCTCCTCGTTCCTCCTGCCTATGTACCGCCTCGGGGAAATCGCCGACGTAGGCCGGCGGTCGGGAATGACCATGACGTTGACCGCATTGGCGCGTTGGCGGGACCCCCGATTTCCGGGCGATAATACAGCGTCGGGGGGATACAGCGCGGTGGGATATTATGCCGGCAGCATGATTTTGGCTTCAATTGTGCTGATGCTCATTACGCGGCATTTGGTGCTGGGGAAGCTGTGGGGGAAGTTTTAGCAAGCTTAGCCCGTGGCTTCGCGGCTCAAAATTAGACGACGGTAGTTTTATTTGGGGTAACCTGAAAAATATGACCTGCCCATGATAACCTCTCGGAGTATGCCTGAACAGTATCCCGGTTCGATGAAACATAGATGTCCCAAGCAACCTGCATACACGGAAACGACAATGAAGCTCTAAATTAGAACTTTCCTAAAATAGACCGATGCGTTATGTGGAACGCACGGAGTCGCCAAACAAGTCCTTTGCCTCCCACTATCACCGCACGGCCTGGATGGCATCCAAAGTACCTCTCGTCGTGGTACGAATATTGGCTATACTGTCCCTCATCGCATCGGCAGTAGCCTCGAACAATACAACCAATTCAACAGAGTAATATGTTTTCTGTATTCCAGCTTTTCGCTAACATCCTTCATCCAGGTATGCTGCAGATCCGTACCTCAGATATCGACCCGCCTTTGCGCGTTCTCTTCCCGTGCAAATCCTCCTCACTGGCGTGATCCTCACTCTTGTCGTTGTGCTCTTCATGCATCTCATCTTCACCGCCCAATACCACTGGCCTCTTGCGCCCGTCAATTATGTTCTCCAAATCTCCGGCGTCAGCACCCTGCTTATATCTCTGGTCGCAACTCTCCACGTTGTCCTCGCCGCCACGGAATGTGAGAGCCAACAGTGGCCGTACATGCTGAGTTATATTGCGGTGAATGTACCGCCCCTTGATACTTCCGTCACCGGTGGCTGGAGTCTAGCCGAAAAGGCGGTCTGGTCGGTCCTGAATGCTTCTACCTCAGGTCTCATCCAGGTGCGTTCGTCGCTTATTTTGGATGAATCCAACTGAGTTATGGTGTTAGATCACACATATCCAGTTTCTCACCTTGTTATATCCTTCTCGACTGGAGGGGAGACTCGTATTCGCTCTTTTAGGTACGATTTTCTCATGTTCCATTTGCATTGCTCACAGTACCCCCGGCAGGTCCCCTCGCGATCGTTGCCGCCATCATGCAGCTCATACCTATCAGCGGCTCAACCGGCGTTGTTAGTGTTGCTTTAGCCGTGCGGAACGTCTGCAACGCTACCTTGTCCCTGCTCTTCACCACAGCCCTTCTTATATGGGGCCTACTGGTCAAGCGAAAAGACGCGTGGCGCACGGACGGCGGGACTGCAGCATTTGGTTGCGGCGCCCTCGCCCTCGCTCTCGTCAGTACCGCGCTCAATTTCCTATATGTCCCGCGAGAGGAGGAGTATCTGTGGCTTCCGGGCCTCATGTGGGCGGTCGTGCTCTGGCAGAGCTTTTTGGGGTGGTGGTGGTGGGTCGGCTCTGGTAGCGAGCCGTCGTTTGAGAAAGACGAGCTCGCGCGGATGGCGCGACGTGCCAAGCGGGTGGCGCAGAAGAAAGAGGCCAAGGAGCGCCGGAACGAGACCAAGGCGCGCGCCAAGACCGTCTTGAGAGGCGTTGCGGGGGCGCTGGGCCCACGACAGAGGCCCGCATCAGCTGAACCGCCTCGTTCGAGCTCGCCGTCTCCGTCGAGCCCGCCGCCGTCTCCGACAGTGCCCACCGCACCAGCATCGTCAGTCTCGACGGCGTCCCTCTCTACTGCTGCAACGGTCTCGCCGCTACCGCAATTTTTCCCCACATTTATGCACCATTGGTACAGCTCAATACGGCATGAGCACGTCGTCGCCGTGCGGCAGCAGGCCGTTGAGCGTGTGGAGCGGATACGGGAGCTCGAGCGCACCGATGCGGTGCGTAGTGGATGGGGGCTGGGGAGCTTTGCGTGGAAGATTGACCGACGCAAGCGGGAAGAGGACGAGGACGAGTATGAGATGCATCCCTCGGAGACACGGACTGTCACATCCACTATCCCCCCCGCTGCCGTTGCTCGACCGCAGGGAGCATGGTTATGGGGGCCCCTCGGCCAGTGGCGACTACGAGACTCGACCGTGTATTAATTTAGGACTTAACTTTGTGTACGATATATTGTGGTGCCGATCTATCATACGAGCTCCTTCCCCCGTTTCTGATAGGTACGGGTTTTTAGAATCGAGGAGATTTTCTGAGATAAGGAATGACGGACAGTTCTACTAAGAGATACGAAATGCGCTGCCGTTGCTCAGCGCTCAAGGAGGGTGGTGAAGAAGGCCTAAATTTAGGTAAATGGCTACTCTTAAGTTGCAGTTCAGTCGTGTGCACCCAAATATTATAAGTTAGAGTGTTCGGGATAGGTCCAAGTGCAAATGCGTAGCGATTAATGTTCCGTATGTTTCCGTATGTATTGATTCTATGCGCGAAATGTGTGGCATACAAAGTAGCGTGCGATGGTATCAGGATAACGAATCATGTCAATAAAACTCCGTTTGAGGTCATTACAATTAAATCATAAGCTTCCCAGCCGAGTTGAACTCGAGGAGCAGAATGGCAGGCCCAGCGACGGTGTTCGTGTCGTCCACGGCGGAGTCGCTCGTAGTGACGACAGCGTAAACCTGCCCGCGGAGGTCTTCGGGAATAACGACCTGGTTGTTCTCCAATTTCGCGTACTCGACCGTGAGGCCGGTGTAGAACGCGACGTAGAGCGCGGTACCGTCGGCGATGGCGGTAGCGGGCGTGTACTGGAGGGAGATGGTCTTCCCCGGCGAGTAGCGCGTGGTGGTGACCGCGAGACTGGGGAATGCCTTGACGGGGAGCGCAGGGTTGGTGGATGGGCAGCTCGTGATGAAAGCAGCGGCGATGGAGTAGACCTGATTCAGGCCAAGGGGAATCTGGGCGCGAGATGTTAGTATTAGCCGATATATGCGAGGAGGAAACTTACATCGAGGGCACCGCTCCAGCCAGCGTACTTGTTGACAGCCGAAGCAACCCAGCTAGCGTGCCGGGCCTCAGTGGCGAGCACGCTTGCAGCGGCCGTCAAGTATGATTTGTCGGTGATGTACTGGGCTGCTCCGGTATAAGCGGACACGCCGACGCCCTCTATGGCCTGGCTCAGGCCAGCGAATGACTTGGGATCAGTGTAAGGGCTGGTGCGATGTATTAGTATGGCAGCGGCTCGGAAGAAAGGTCAGGCCTACAAGCTGTAGTTACAAGGCTGAGTCGCTTTGTCGCCCAGCGCCTTGCTCAGGAAGGCGACATGGGCTGCCTCGTGGGCGGCGACCTGAGCAAACCGGCCGCGAGCCCAACTGGGCAATCCAGCTTTCCGGAAGTCGTGCTCGCTGAACTTCTCGAGGGCACCGGAGTAGAAAGCGTTCTCCAGGTGCTCGAGAGTGAGCGCGAAGTTGAGGACAGTCGCGTCTAGAATAGAGGTTAGAGTGAATTAAAAAATAAAGACTAGGAAATAATTACCGTCAATGGCGTCGGCGCGCTTAACGTGAGGAACAGCGGCAGCTCCGAGGGCAAGGGCAATTGTCGTAAATGTGGTCTTCATAATGTTGAGAGGGGAAAATGAGGATGTGAGGACAGTTGTTGGACGACTGCTGAATTGACCGACTTCCTCTCGCTCCTTTATACTGCTCACTTCAGCACGCAGCCGGACATCTCGGGGAACTGCAGGCTGAAACAAACTCCTCCGTTCATCCTACTGTCAGAAAAACAATTTCGTCAGGATATGACGCTGGACTGCCGTATCGGGCATCTCGGGACAGTCGATCCTGCCACCACTGATCGGGTGGCCAAAATTTTTTGCGCTGGACATCCCAGAGATGAGACCGAAGGAACAGACAGAAGTCTGTGGGGCTTTTGAGACGTCTCAGGCTTAGAATATTCAGAGCATTGCAAGACGATGGAGAATGCGCTCGATTGCCAGTGTCTTGCAAACGATCGAGGAAAAAATGGTACGACTTTATTTTGCAAAGCACGGACAGGTCTGCCGTAGCCGAGTAGAAGTGACTTGTCAAGTACTTACATGAAGCGTATTTTTTGCCATGGACTTGAAGCGTTAGTTTTGGATCCATTTTGGCGAACGTTGGTGCAGTATCCAGGAACCAGAAAAACTTGACTCTACCAGAGACGCGAGGAGTTTGAAAAAACTCCACTAGAGGAGCCACAGACCGATCCGGCGAGTTACATAGGTCAGTTGATTCAGACCCCGGGGCGAGCTCCTGGACGTTGAGCTTCGGGCACGTCGGCCCAAAAAATTGCGGGGAAGAATCGGGGCGCTTCCAGAGGCGAGGGCGGGGCAGTGCTGTCCGGCGGTCACTTGTGAGAGGGAAAGTTTATAAAAGCTGTGGCCAAACATGATCAATCAGCGTACATTCTACCGCAGCTCAGATTACTCTTATTGGTGAATATCCTATAACTGTGATATATTGGAGGTCCGAGTTCAGAATCTTGAGATCGTACAATTTAACAGCTATTCGGGGCGATATGCAGGGAGAAAAAAGTCCAGAATCCCAACTATTTGAAAATTTTGCTGCCGTCGGACCATCGCGCCGACAAGATCACATTCTGAGCCTCCTCAGCGACGCCCAATTCGTCGCAGAAGCAAGACATCCAAATCGCACTAAGGATTGGGTGCTCAATGTCGATGGATATCGGGAGATAGTATTTATCAATGCGACCAAGACGGTGCATTTCCTTTGCGAGGGTTGCGTATGCGTCTTTGATGCATTGGGGATTGCTTTCCATGAGCCAGCTGGCGTCGGCGTCACTGTGGGCCGCGGCAGAGCGCACCTCACTCCCTGTTGTAACCGATTCAGACAAGATCGACATCAAGCTGTAAAGACCTACAGTCATTCCATCGATGAGCCGCTGCGCCATTGAGGGTCCAGTTATGAATATCGAGCGCTGGATGTATGATATTAGCTCGATACCCAGATAGAATGCCGAACTCACTTACCCCTGATCCCACAGACCATAGACTCACATCGCTTTCTCTGTTGTCTCAGGTTCTCATCGGAATTCTCATTGATCATCTGCGTTAACCTAGCTATCAGCTTTTATAGCCATGTCAGCGTTCTTCAATTTGAGCTGAGACGAATATTTGATACTAACGTCGACGTCTGACTCGCTCCTGCCGAATGCTGGAGGTTGATAATGGGACATTGTTGGCGTCGGCTGGCTGCGGCGTATTGGTACGGGTTTGCTACTTGTCGGGAGACGGGTCTGAAGGGGTCGAGCCCATGCATTGGGACGCGATTCTGAGGCCGACATGGTCGTTAGTATGAAACCGTATTTCAAATTCGGTTGCAATCAATGATGCTGCCGATCACACAAAACACATGAGATTTTACAGTCATTTTTTCAAAGGTTTCATTTTGAAAAATAGAGAATTGTTACTAACCTCGACCGGAGTAGGAGTTGTTTATAGGGACTCATTTGATTGCAGGCAGAATGCGAATGCGGTACGAGTGACTCTACGTGCAGTGACTTTGTGCTGACTGAGTCTAACTCGGGTGATTTGGGAGCTGTTAGCGTTCAGGGAAGATCTTTTTTCGCCGACGATATGTGAGTGCCCAGCGTACTCATCGTTCTTGAGGTTGGTTTAACGCAAGTCCGTGGCTGTGTGCTAATGACTGACAGTGATGTTCCCGCGGAACTATCAATTCCCTTTTTCGGCCACCTCTCCAGCATAACGTAGAAATCCATAAAAGAAAAATAGTTCGCAGATCTTACGGTTCAGGAATTATTGAGAAATAAGCGGTGGAGCTCATTACATACCGCTGATAATTCTGGATACGATGTTGTGGCTCTGGCTCGTCGATTGCCTAGGAAATTTCTGACTAAGTTATGCCCCCGTAACTATACTCAATTGAGCCGACAGTCGGGAGATAACCAACCAACGTGACCAAGAGGTTGTTTTTCCTTTGGTAGGATCGTGAATGCGACGTGCGTTGATACATTTGTAGTGAGATTGCCTTCAACAACTCGCCTCGTCAATTCCTGCGGAGCGCTCCCAGATGTAGCCGACTTAGTGGCGAGGTCGTGATGCCACGGAGCTCGACAACTATTAGCAGCTCGGTTGATGTCCAGTAGTTACTAGGATGCATATCGAGTACTGCCAGAAGCGAGTTGGAAGCGGCGAAATGCTTCCAGCAAATGCTGTTGCCCCTGATCCCGCAGACCATAACGCCATAGTCGCCCTCGCTTCCCTCGGTATGGAAGCCTTTTCAGATTCCACACTATACCAAAGTCCGCCTGCAGAGACCCGCGATACGATGATATAAGTAGCATGATATGGCGAAGATGTTGCTCATTCAGCAAGTGTGAGATTCTCTCGTTCGTTCAGCTTCATACATCTGGGTTCAGAGACTCGTTCGAATTCGCCTTGAATACGAAGACGATTTTCGCGACTCGAGGCGCATGGTTGTGGGATGGTTGTGGCAAAGCGCCACAACACCAGTCACGTGCTCGTGACCTCCTCTAACTTATATCCCCACAACCTCGCACATCCTCCTTTCGCGTTTACTGGCGATGGAGAAGGACGCGTACGCCAAGCGCCTGAGCCACCGCCCCGGAAGTCAGCCAACGCCAAGGGGAGTCCTCAACGAGGACCTTGGGTCCGGTTTCGACCTTCCGAAAAACTCACAACGCATGGTGGATCTCGACGCGAGCGAGGATGAGCTGGACAGTCTTCCGAAGATGCCGGCCTCTCAGCCTACGCGTGAAAAACGCGACATGGACGAGGTCATAAAGACTATGAAATTCAGGAAGAATAAACCAGGCGCTGATGCGGAAAGCGGAACGCCGACATCCAAGGAGAATACCCAACGGGCCGCAGACAGGAAAGCCGCGCGCGATGTGACGAAGAATGCGGTCGCCTCTGCCTCTACCACGCGTCCGTTGGGCGACAATGCCACGACCCGAAATCAAAGCCCCGACACCCGTGCCAAACGCAGTACAGAGCTTACGGAGATGCGAAATGGTAAATCTGTGGCCGAACCGAAACCCGAACGGCCAAAACCGCGTCCACTAGTCCGCCCTGCTCAGACCAAGACGCCACTGGTGCCTTCAACGTCGCAGCGAAAATCGCCTTCGAAATTGAGAACGTCTCCATCAGCGTCGTCTCTCGACGGTTCATCCCCTGTGGGCGGAAATAAATTGGAGAAGAAGACACGGCCCACCGCTACCGCGTTCCCAATGATGTCGCCGCTTGATAATGCAAAAGGAAAAGGAAAGGAGCGGAAGGAGACGATTCCTGCTGAACCGGAAAGAAGGAAAGGGACCGGAAAGGGCAAAGAGAAGGAACTGCCGCTGAAAATGAAGCGGGCATACCCAGGGACAGAGCTGTCGCCACTCTCATCGCCCACCAAAACGCCTAGGTGCTTTTTACCGTCGCCGCTTGGGACGCCAAACAAGAAGAAGGAGCTGGCTTCCACCGACTTTCCCGCTCCATCACCCTTGCGTCCCGGGGGAAATGCAAAGCCGAAACTCAAGGCGTTTCCGTTCCCGATGAACTCTCAGGCTTTCGAAGCAAGTCCTTCAAGCAAAAGACGATCCCTTGGATCAGACAGCGACGACGAGAGAGACAGAAAGCGGTATAAGAACCAACCCGTGTATGTGTCTGCCTCTTTCGACCGATCCAGCTTTAATTTTCTCGCAGTGTATTGGCGGGGGAGTCCTACGACTTTGAAGAGGACAGCGAATTACGTAGGTGTATCCACAACCAAGTATCTAAGTATCTAAACATCCCCCAGTCTTCATTTCGCCCGGCACAGACCCCAAGACGCTATGCCCGTACTGCGACACACCGCTCCCCGCTCAGCCCACACCATTGTTAACGCGTCTCCTGGAACAGACGTTCAATAAGTCGTATCGCGACGCCCGGCCTTCCAATCCCCTCGGGCGCAAGGCCCCCATGGGCGTTTTCGTTGCCGTGTGCCAGCGCCACCGCTTCGAGAGCGAGACGCTCCCCGAGGCGGAGGCGCGTGGGTGGCCAAAGTACATTGACTGGGCAGGTCTCAAGCACCGCGTGCTGGCGATGAAGCGGAATCTCCAACAGATACTCGCAGACCCAGGAGACCCCATCGTGTATGGCAACGACGATGGGGAGGAGGAAAATGAGGCGAAGCAGAAACATGCGTCTCAGTCGGGGCGGAAGAAGGGGCCGCGGATGAGCTGCGTTTTCTGGAAGGAGCTGGTCAAGGAGCTGAAAACTAAGGGGTCCAAGGGCGTCAAGGGTGTGCGGGGGCAATTCGCCAACTTCGAGAAGACGCAGCCGGGGTAGTGAGTGCCTCTGTTTCATGTGTTTCGCCCATTCCTAACGTCTGTTTGCGCAGTTACGGAGAACTGGGCTCAGTGATCATACACCAGACGCTGTATGATATGTTTCCGCTTACTGCCGTCGACCCTGATCTGGTCGACCCCCTCACGCCGAACGAGTTTATTCAGCGCATCCTGGTCCCTGAGGTTGGAATGCGGCTCGTCATGGAGGATATGGACTTGAATCCGGACGACAAGTCGGATAAGAAGCGAGCCGTCACTGTGCTACGGGAGAGTGCCAGCTATGGCGTCGCTATGTTCCCCGAGGACGGAGGAGATTGGGCAGGTGCCTCTGGGAAGAAGAAGGACAACGATGGCGAGGAGGCCATGGGAGTCGCGGATCGGATGGTCATGGAGAGGGCCCGCAAGCGTCGGAAGGAACTTGAGATCGAGGAGAGAGAGGAAGAAGAAATGTGGCGGCTACAGGAGGAGGAGGCGGAGAAGCAGAAGCAGAAGGCCGAAATTGCAAAGCAAAAACGGCGGGCTAGAAGAAAGGTCAAGGAGAAGGAAGCGGAGCCCGTCGCTGTGGATCCGGCAACCGTTGTACGCCCCAGACCAAGGCCTATACCGAAGAATAAAGGCAAACCCGTGGTCACTGTTGATTCAACAAGCGGAATGGACACCGATTCTTCCTCGGATCCAAGACCCTCCAGAGACGATTCGGATATGGACATGGCGACTACTTCAAGGAGTAGCGGAGCGAGGGATCTGGGACCGAATCCCACGCCACGTTCACGCCGCGTAGACAAGCTCGACATTCCAAAACTCTCTGATTCTGACGAGTTTCCCGAGACGATCGCGATTACGGTCCCCATTCAGAGAACAAAGCCGAAGACTCGGTCGGCAAGAGCGACTCCTGCGTCCAGCGAGACCGAGTTCGAGGGCATGGTCAACATATCTCCCAGGCCACGATCTCCATCAGCTTCGTTGACCAGCAGCAAGCGAGACAGCAGCGTTGTGGATCTTTGTTCGTCTAGCGAAGACGGTGGATCTGGCGTCGATGGCGCAAGCAAGTCTCGCAAACCGCGGCAGCTCGAGCCTGTCATCTCTCGTCGGAAACCGCGGAAATCGTATGATCTTCCTGATAGCTCTGACGAAGACGAGACGGAGGCCACTCCCCGTGCCAGGGGCGCTCCAACAAAGACGGGATCGCATTACACACCCATTGCAGCCTCGTCCAGCTTCCGGCCCCTTGATGCTGCCAGACGTCGGGCGCCACTTATCAAAGGGTGAGTGGAGTTTATTTCGACCGCCCTATGCTGCGTTCGAACGTGCTCCCGCTTAGGGAGCGGTCGATTGGGCACAAAGATTCAGAGTGGATCGCCACGATGGCTATAGACATCGCTGATAGCGATGGGAGTCAGGGCTCGCATTCTTGGCTGCTGGACGATGTTTCACAGTCGTAGAATACATAGAATACATAGAACATAATTGCTTACAGCTGTTTCTGAAAATATTGAGACGCCAATGGGACGGGTTTGGATATTTTTGGCGTTACGAAACTTCGATGAAATGATGCCAATTTTAGAATGGTGGCGTGATGCGATCATTTCCTTGCTCAAGCGGCTCGTCGTCTTTATATTATCTCTCCTTCCTCTGTCATATACTGCCTACTCGGCGCTCGCAAAGTAGGAGATGGAAGTGATTAGCATCTCCCCCCTCTACCCACTCAATTGATTTGTCACCTGAACCCAGGCGCTATCATCTCTCGTCGGCACTGGCTGGTAGCATGGCAGGGGTTCTCTTCCTAAACCGCACTCTCCGGGCTCTACACAAGGATGTAGCAGGATGTAGCACATGAGTGCTTCTGTGCAGCCGACAAACGGCCGTCCATATTTCTCTATCTGGTGCCACTTCCCGCTGTACAAGTGGATCACACGTTCAACACAATTATTGCGACTCGCGTATCTTTTCTTTTACAACGACAGACAGGCTTCTATTTGTCGTGTCCGGTCAGGCTTCCCTCTCATGTCGCGCTACAAAAGTGCGATGTACCCGTCCCTTTCCAGTCGGTTCTCCATCGCTGAACATGAGATCTTTTGTTGCACTGTTCCTCCTTCTACCTACTGTGCTTTCCTCCCCCAGTCCAACTACAGAGGTTCAGGATGGCCAAACCGGCACTCTGATTGTCGTGCCCCCTCAGGCCACAGAGACTGGTTTGAAGCGGATTCCGGGCAAGTTTCACGCATCGGTTGAACGTATATTTCTCAATTAGACCACCAGATCATGCCCACCCATTTATTGCACCAGGTCCAAATGACCAGCGTGGACGTAAGTCTTCAAACGGAGCGTAGACTGAACCAGACTGATGTTTCATTAGCATGTCGTTCGTGATTTTTTTAATATCAAATATTTCGCCTGTAGATCCCACGACCATCAGCCGCCATGAATACGCTTGCGAATCATGGTTATATTCCAAGAAAGTACGGTCGATCAGTGTTGTTCTTCTCACGAGACTGACAAACGTACAGTGGTATCGCCTCCTTTGAACAAATCGTCCTCGCTTTGATGGAGGTTTGTGCCTGCAGTAGTATTTCCCAAATTAAGCTTTACATCCTTTCAAAAAGGCTTTTAATGTGGAATTGACGACGGCTACGGGCATGGCCACCAACAACATGGTGCGGAATGAAAATATTGGGGAAGGACCATTTCCATACTCACGGTAACTCCAGTTGACCAGAGGAAATCCGTTCGCCAACAAGCTATCCATCGGTGGAGCGTCTCCACTGGTCCCACCACTCCCTGGAAAAATTGATGGTCCAGTTACTGGTGGCATAGCCAAGCATGGTCGTTTCGAGGGTGAGAGGATCGAAGAGCATGACGGACGGAGTGCTATATTTCATTATTTTCTTATTTTCCTCTACAACAGGTGATGCTTCCATGACCCGCGCTGACGCATTTATTGGTGACAATCGTAATTTTCAAGACATTTTGTACGATCTGGTAAATTGGTTTTTTCTGTCCAACTTTCATTGTTCTGAATTTTTCTGTTTTCAGGACTTGTTACAGCTCGGAAAATTTGGGAGTGACGGTCCGGATGGGGAGAGCACTGTGTTCAATGTTGAGACCCTCATCGGAATAAAGAAACAAAACATCATGATGGATCAAGCAGCAAACCCAAAGGTTTCTACTCTTCTTACCATCCATGAGACGCGTAACATTAAGATTGTTTTTGAACCTAGTTTGCATTCCCTGCCAGGCGCATGAATGCCGCATACGGACAGGCTTCTTTTATACTCAAGTTTGTCCCTTCAACATCTGCTTCAACCTGTGATTTAACTACTTATCGTTTATCAGCGCGTTTGCCAACGGTAAAGATTTTGCCTCCGGAATTTATGACGTTGACATTTTCCAGGCACGACAAAACAAGCAACTCTACCCATCGTTGGTTCATTTTTCCGTAACCAAACCTTCCCACCAAACTGGTTCCGCCCGGCCACCCCGTTAACTGGAGCTATCAATGGAGCGACCCAGGCTCTGATAATGGCCGCGATTCCGACACCCCCGGGGAGGAACAACGCGCACGGCGTTTACGTAGCAGACCCGGCGCCACCTCCGCCGTTCAACAGTAGCTTTGTGCGTATGCCGCGAGCCTCTTCGATGATGGCTACTGAGAATGGTCTTCGCAGGGGTGTTTTGCTTACTACGACCTAGTTGCTAACATCCCCGGTGTGCTCATGAACACGACAGGTATCTTGAAGAAGAACGTGGACCTGCTCACAGGCATCCAATTCCAGCTTGCATCCGCCATTCCCGGCTGCAACCAACAGATCCTTCCGTTCGGTCCGGCTGGGGTATAAAGAGCTCTCATGCGCACAAAATGAGACTTGTGTATTTAAGCTGGCATACTTAGCTTTCGTTTTTCGAGAATTATGGTCATTGGTTATAAACGCACTCCAACGTTAAATGGCCGCCACCCCGTAGAAAATAAGAATAAAATAAGAAAGGTCGGTCTGATCATTTACCAGTGCTGCTAGTGTTTAAAAGCGACTGCGGTGTACGCGGTTCAAGACACGTCATTTATGGGCCTGGCGGACCCTGGGGTCGTAAAGGAATTGACTAAGTACATTTTTTATGTGTCTCGGCAAGCCGGCGGTCAAAGCTGAGAATCTGATTCTAAAACGGCGTCTCAGGCCGAAATTCTTTTAAAGCGGCCCGATGCGATCATTTCCTCTCTCAAACAGCTTGTCAACATCTCGCCGACTTTAAATTTCTCCTTCCTCGGTCATGTACTCAGGCTGCTCGTTCCGCCAGGAGATGATTCGCACTCCCGCTCTCCCCTCCCTGTTCTCAGTCATCGCCTAGACTCGGTGCGCTATTCTTGGTACGGAAGGCACGCTCAGATGCCGAGATTCTCCATAGGTCCTTTGTTCTAAATCTCCGTGTTCTACGCCACTATTTACGGGTATAGCAGATAAGAGCTTCCATCGGGCTGACAAATAACTATCCGCCTTTCTCCAAGGAGCCTACTTCCCGTCGAGTGGTCATCGTGTGGTCAAATGAGGGGACTTCATCTCACGTTCCACACTATTGCGACTCCGAGGCGGGCGGCAGAAAGATATCTATCATGTCGGATCCCCTAAGTCTTCTATCATGTTCTGCTACAAAACTGCGATGCGTTCGTCCGTATACAGTCGGTTCCCCATCGCTCGCCATGCTGAGATCTTTAACTGTGTTGTTCCTGCTTCTACCTACCGTGCTTTCCGCTATCAGCCCAACAGAGGTTCAGGATGGCCAAACCGGCACTCTGATTGTCGTGCCGCCTCAGGCCACGGAAACGGGTTTGAAGCGAATTCCAGGCAAGTTTCACGTCTTAGTTGAACATATATTTCTCAATTATACCACCAGATGCTGCCCACCCATTCATTGCACCAGGTCCAAATGACCAGCGTGGACGTAAGCCTTTAGGTTGTAAAATGAACTTGACTGATGATATTTCATTAGCATGTCGTTCGTGATTTTCAGTGTATCAAATATTTTGCCTCTCACGACCATTAGCTGCCATGAATACGCTTGCGAACCACGGTTATATTCCGAGAAAGTATGGACGATCTGTTTTGTTCTTCTCGAGACTGATAACTGTGCAGTGGTATCGCTTCCTTTGAACAAATTGTCCTCGCTATGATGGAGGTTTGTGCCGATGGTGTTTCCACCAGTTAAAGCTATACATCCTTTTAACAAGGCTTTCAATGTGGAATTAAATTTTGGTCTGGGCATGGCCACTAACAATATGGTGCGTCTTCGCAGAAGATACCGGGGAAGAAAATGGACTCACGATAACTCCAGTTGACCAGAGGAAATCCATTCGCCAATAAAATATCCATCGGTGGAGTGTCCCCACTGGTCCCACCACTCCCTGGAAAAATCGATGGTCCAGTTACGGGCGGCATAGCCAAGCATGGTCGTTTTGAGGGTGTGGATCGAAAATCAGTGCTGCATTTTGTTTGCTTATTTTCCCTTATGGCAGGTGATGCTTCCATGACCCGTGCTGATGCGTTTATTGGCGACAACCGCAACTTCCAAGACATTCTGTACGATCTGGTGAATTCGTTTTTTTTGTTCAATTTTTTTATTGTTCTGAATTTGTCTGTCTTCAGGACTTATTACAGCTTGGAAAATTTGGGAGTGACGGTCCGGACGGGGAGAGCACTGTGTTCAATCTCGAGACCCTCATCGGAATTAAAAAACAAAACATCATGATGGATCAAGCAGCAAACCCAATGGTTTATTTTCTTACGATCCTTGACATCCGCAACATTAAGACTACTTTTATTCTAGTTTGAATTCCCAGCCAGGCGCATGAATGCCGCATACGCACAGGCTTCTTTTATACTCAAGTTTGTTTCTTCAACATCTGCTTCAGCCTGTGATTTAACTACCTATTGTTTATCAGCGCGTTTGCCAATGGTAAAGATTTTACTTCCTGAGTCTATGATGTTGACATTTTCCAGGCACGACGAAACAAGCAACTCTACCCATCATAGGTTCATTTTTCCGTAACCAAACGTTCCCACCGAACTGGTTCCGTGCGGCTAGCCCAGTAACTGGAGCTATCAATGGAGCGACTCAGGCTCAGATAATGGCGGCGATTCCAACGCCCCCTGGGAGGAACAACGCGCAGGGCGTTTACGTAGCAGACCCGGCGCCGCCTCCGCCGTTCAACAGTAGCTTTGTGCGTATGCCCCGAGCCTCTTCCATGATGGCTACTGAGAATGGTCTTCGCAGGGGTGTTTTGCCTACTATGATCTAGCTGCGAACATTGCCGGTGTGCTCGTGAACACGACAGGGATATTGAAGAAGAACGTGGACCTGCTCACAGGCATCCAATTCCAGCTTGCATCCGCAATTCCCGGCTGCAACCAACAGATCCTTCCGTTCGGTCCGGCTGGGGTATAAAGAGTTCTCATGCGCACAAAATGAGACTTGTGTATTTAAGCTGACGTACTTGGCTTTCGTTTTTCGAGAATTATGGTGCGATCTGGTGGGATTCATTGTGTTATGAATTGGTTATGAACGCACTACGTATTTCCTCCTCCTCCAACGTTAAATGACTGCCACCTCGTAGAATATCATAATGCCTGAGTTATTGGACCCGGAAAACAGTCGTCTTTCACAATGTCTTTTCACCTGGAGCCAAAGGGAGTCTATATGAGAAGAATGGGAAAGGGACTCGTCAAATTTAAGCGAGTCCCATTCTTGATGGCAATTTGATCATTGCCATTAATTCATCACTTTCGGCATCGCACAGCCGATTCTCAGTTTTCGGTGTATACAGGCGTATTTTAACGCGTGTTTCGATTATATCTACTGCTGGGGGGAACGGTGTTCCCCCCAGACCCCTTCCTTTTACCTGACGGCACATCTGAATATTTTCTTACATGCTATTTCTTATTTTTCGCCACTTTTTCGCTTATTTCGAGTCTTTCGAATGTTCCTAGCGCGAGGGAGGGCCCCGCGGACCCCCTTGATGCTCGCCGCTAGGCCCACTGCGTGCTTCCGCTTGCCGCGGGGGCCCACTGCGTGGTGCCGGCGGGCGGAGTTTACAGCTGTTTGCAAAAGTAATGACACTTCGCTAAAAATAGTTAAAAGAAAGTGTTTTTGATCCGCCTGATTGACACGCTCGTTTCTCGTTCAGTTCTGAACGGATCTACTTGAAAGCGCTTAAGCGGCACTTTCACACGGTATCCTACATGTTCGGTGAACTCGGAAATTGCCAAGTCCAAAGACTCCGGCTGTCTCATTTGAACCGAACAGATCAGGAGCCATCTCTGCATCAATAGTGAGCCGATTTGAATGATTCGGACCTCTTCTGGAAGGGAATATTGAGGCAAAGCATTGGATTCTGAGAAATTTTGGATTTGCTCCGAAACAACGTACCAGTAATGAATTTTCAGCTCCGATCAGTAATTCCATTCCTGCATGTGTGTATTAGGGTTGTCTCATTTTATGAGTGCATAGCTGCGGCTACCTTAGTTTCAGCTTTAAGAATCACTTGGATTCAAGCAAATCGGCTGAATATTGACCGAGAATCGGTTGCTGATATGTTCAGTTCAAATCGGGCCGCCAGAATTCGTGGACTTGAGAATTTTAGAATTGTTCGAACATGTTGGGTACTATTCGAATGCGCCGCTTGAGCACTTTCGAACGCACCTATTTTCAAGAGTTTCGGTTGAGAATTGGCCGAGAAATCACATCGGTAAAGTGCCGACTCAAAATGCTTTCTTTTAACTATTTTTGGCGAAGTGTCATTACTTTTGCAAACAGCTGTAAAGTTAATGATGCCCGAGTCGCATTCTTGGGAACCAGTCCCATCATCAACATGAGCGAGCTAAGCGAGGTTAGCCGACGAACGGACGAGTCCCATTCCCATTCTTCTCGTCGATACTGGGCCAAAGGTCGGTCTGATTATTTACCAGTGCTGCCAGACAGTGCCAGTGTTTATAAGCGAATGCGGTGTACGCGGCTCAAGATTGCCATTTGTGGGCCTGGGTACCGCATGGCGGACCCTGGGGTCGTAAAGGAATCGACTAAGTACATTTTTTGTGTTTCGGCAAGCCGGCGGCCAAAGCTGAGAATCTAATTTCTAGAACGGCGTCTCGGGCCGAAATTATTTTTAGAGCGGCCCGATGCGATCATTTCCTTTCTCAAACAGCTTGTCAACAGATTAGCCACTTTGCGATGCAGCCATTGGAGCCACCCAATGGCTGATTCGCGTTGCGTCATCTGGTGGCTCCGCCCGCCAAAAATACCCGCGGGTGGCTCCGACAGCCATCCGACAGCCACCCGCGGGTATTTTTGGCGGGTGGAGCCACCAGATGACGCAACGCGAATCAGCCATTGGGTGGCTCCAATGGCTGCATCGCAAACACTCTATTATCGACTTTAAGTTTCTCCTTCCGAGGTCACGTACTCATGATCAGGCTGCTCGTTCCGCCTCGCATTCCCGCTCTCCCCACCCTGTTCTCAGTCGTCACCTAGACTCGGTGCGCTATTCATGGTACGGAAGGCTCGCTCAGATGCCGAGATTCTCCACAAGTCCTTGTTCTAAATCTCCGTGTTCTACGCCACTATCTACGGATATAGCAGATAAGAGCTTCCATTTGCCTGACAAATAACTACCCGTCTTTCTCCAAGGAGGATCCCACTTCCCGTCGAGTGGCCATCGTGTGGTCAAATGAGGGGACTTCATCTTACGTTCCACACTATTGCGACTCCGAGTCGGCCAGCAGAAAGACATCTATTCCGTCGGATCCCCTAAGTCTTCTATCATGTTATCCTACAAAAACTGCGATGCGTTTGTCCGTGTACAGTCGGTTCTCCATCACTCGCCATGCTGAGATCTTTAACTGTGTTGTTCCTGCTTCTACCTACCGTGCTTTGCGCCACCAGCCCCACCATAGAGGTTCAGGATGGCCAAACCGGCACTCTGATTGTTGTGCCGCCTCAGGCTACGGAGACTGGTTTGAAGCGGATTCCGGGCAAGTTTTACGTCTCAGTTGAACGTATATTTCTCAATTATACCACCAGATGCTGCCCACCCATTCATTGCACCAGGTCCAAATGACCAGCGTGGACGTAAATATTTCCATTTCCTTTCTTTTAGCTTGACTGATGATATTTCATTAGCATGTCGTTCGTGATTTTCAGAGTATCAATTTTTTGGTCGTTTACGACCATCAGCTTGTATGAATACGCTTGCAAACCATGGTTATATCCCGAGAAAGTGGGGTCGATCTGTTTTGTTCTTCTCGAGACTGATAACTGTGCAGTGGTATCGCCTCCTTCGAACAAATTGTCCTCGCTATGATGGAGGTTTGTGCCGATCCGAGTGGTTCAACCAGTTAAGGCTATACATCCTTTTAACAAGGCTTTCAATCTGGAATTAAATTTTGGTTTGGGTATGGCCGCTAACAATATGGTGCGTCTTCGCAGAAGATACCGGGGAAGAAAATAGAGTCATGAAAACTCCAGTTGACCAGAGGAAATCCGTTCGCCAATAAAATATCTATCGGTGGAGCATCTCCACTGGTCCCACCACTCCCCGGCAAAATCGATGGTCCAGTTACTGGCGGCATAGCCAAGCATGGTCGTTTCGAGGGTGAGGAAGCTCAGTGCTGCATTTTGTTTGCTTAATTTCCCTGGCGGCAGGTGATGCTTCCATGACCCGTGCTGATGCGTTTATTGGCGACAACCGCAACTTCCAAGATATTCTGTACGATCTGGTAACTTGGTTTTCTCTGTTCAATTTTTCATTGTTCTGAAATTTTCCGTCTTCAGGACTTATTGCAGCTTGGAAAATTTGGGAGTGACGGTCCGGACGGGGAGAGCACTGTGTTCAATGTTGAGACCCTTATCGGAATCAAAAAACAAAACATCATGATGGATCAAGCAGCAAACCCAATGGTTTATTTTTTTACGATCCTTGAAATCCGCAACATTAAGACTACTTTTGATCCAGTTTGCATTCCCAGCCAGGCGCATGAATGCCGCATACGCACAGGCTTCTTTTATACTTAAGTTTGTCCTTACAACACATCATTCATTCTTCTACCTAACTATGGCTCTTATTCATCAGCCTGTTTGCCAACGGTAGAGAAATCCGCTTCTCTTAATAGTATGGCATGGTTGTAACATTTTCCAGGGACGACAAAAGAAGCAACTCTCCCCATCATTGGTTCATTTTTCCGTAACCAAACCTTCCCACCAAACTGGTTCCGTGCGGCTAGCCCAGTAACTGGAGCTATCAATGGAGCGACTCAGAATCAAATAATGGCGGCGATTCCGACGCCCCCGGGGAGGAACAACGCGCAGGGCGTTTATGTAGCAGACCCGGCGCCGCCTCCGCCGTTCAACAGTAGCTTTGTGCGGGTGCCTCGACTCCTCGATTGACTCATGATTACTGACAGTGGTCTTCGCAGGGGTGTTTTGCTTACTATGATCTAGCTGCGAACATTGCCGGTGTGCTCGTGAACACGACAGGGATATTGAAGAAGAACGTGGACCTGCTCACAGGCATCCAATTTCAGCTTGCATCCGCAATTCCCGGCTGCAACCAACAGATCCTTCCGTTTGGTCCGGCTGGAGTATAAGGAGCTGAAATGTAGTGGAGAATGAAATCAGGTCTACTTAATTTTTGTTTCTCGAAAACTTTACTACGTTTATGAGCTTATAACTTGTTCCTTCTGTGGAATCAAGAATACAGTATAAACTTTTAAATGGCCGTCACTTCGGGCCTCTACATCAGTTCTTGCAAGCCGTATCCGACGCCGGCATCTCAATGGCCGAGGAAGAAAACGCACCAACCATGAACATAAAGTGACGAATCGCACAGACGTGAATACACGAAGCCGAATGATGTTCTGCAGAACATAATGCTGTCAACTCTGAAATGGCGAGACACACCATTTCGACTGCTCTCACTCAAATCAACTTGTGGCCAAAAGGTTTGAAAGATGGCGCTCGGCCCGTTGTAGTCTTTGCCGCAAGTCATTGATTTCAGTCAAGAGATCCGATATCGTTTGGCGGCGGTCAAGATCAATGACGGGTCGACTTTCCAACTGGTCGAAGGGCCTCTCGGACTCGAAGGATTGACTTTCTGGCTCAAAGGCTCGACTTTCCGACTCGGAGCCTGTTTTTAGTCGGCATTTTGGACGGACGCGTATCTGAAGAGCTTACCACAACTTCGATTGATAGATGGTACTAGTATTGCGGAACTCTTCCCATGCACGACTCCGTTCTTTTGAGGTAAGAGTGCCTCTATTGCATGAAATCATGTCAACTCGTATCAGATATCCCACTGACTGTTCCGAAGAGGTCGCTGCGACCTTCTCCGCTTATTGGCCGTTTTTTGAAAGGAGCGAATAATGTTCGATCTTGCTTTTTGTTGAATACATGCAGGAATAGTTCCATATCCGGGAAAAAATCCTCGCATGTGCTTGCAAACAGGAATTTAATCTTTCTATCGCAGGCCATTTTGGCGTCGCGGCACGGTCGGCCATTGGGGTGATCTTCCTCGACGATACATTACTTGGGGATTCGACTGCCGGCACATCTAACGCATGCCTACAACATAAACAACGATGTCTATTGAATTTGATGACCCACAATGCATGGGCGCCGAGTACCTGCGTGTTAAGAACATTCCAGGTCTTCACTTCAGGGCTGGCCACCCATGTACCCAAGTGGTCCCGAGTCCGAGACATGAGATACGTAATTTGGCGCCAAAAACGCTCAACAGTCTCATCGAAAGGTTCCACTATAGGCGTGCTCAAACTTGAGGCGTGATCATCGACTCCCCGCTGACCGAGTGGGAGTACAGCGGGTCCTGCGAGGCTATTCTGTTGGTCGAGAGAGATCCTGGAGGTCATGCATGTATAGGGGCAATGGTGGCAGCAGTGAAGAGGTTAAATGACAGTTGGCGTTGTTTGCTTTAACCGAGCTCGAGCTTACCGGACTTATCTCTGTGCTTAACCGGTGCGGATACTTGACTTTCGTCCAAACGCAGCCATGATTCGGACTTCTGCTATCCAGTTACTTATATCGTGGATCCATGTCTTATATGACTCCAATTTAAATATCTACAAATTGCCCTTCTGGAGGGATGGAGCCGGGGCAAACTGAATGTTCTTGTACGCCCACTCTCTAATGAGCACGCCTGCAATTGCGCCGGTCGGTGGGACGCGGAACGGCGGTTCATCCACAACAGGCTCGGACTCCTTCACCTCCTTGCTGGTCGTCCCGTCGGCGGCCTCCGCAAACTTTTTGTGGTCCGACGCGACGATTCTGGTGCCGAGCTTATGGTTCAAAACTTCTAGCACTTCGGCGCGGGTGTACCATCGTGCGTCTGAACGGGAAAGTAAGCGATTGCCCGAGGGGGGGAGAAGCGAGGACTTACCCATCAACTCATTGTCGAGGTCCAGGCGAATTGGTTGCGACGCGTCGGCGCGGGCGTAGAAGCCGACCATCAGGTTTGCGGGGAAGGGCTGAGGACAATGAGTATATAGCGCCGGAGAGATAGCAAGACCGACCCAGGGTTGCGCAGAGTGGTATGTGACGTTCCAGACCTTGACACCAGCCTCTTCCCACATCTCCCGCACGACCGCGTCCTCGAAGGTTTCTGCAGGCTCAATGAAACCGGCGAGCGCCGAATAGAATTTTCCGGGGAACTTTTTCTGTGCAAGTTGTCAGACATGTATGTGGAATTAGGGAACTGTGCATTACTCCCCGGCCGAGGAGGATCTTATCCCCGGTTTCGTCTATGGCGATCATGATGACTACAGGATCTGTGCGGGGATGTGTGAAATTATGAAGACCTTTCCTGTGGCGGAGTATTTTCAGAGAGAACAGTGAAAGGGAAAGAAATTCGTACCCTGTAGGGCATGGTTTTCTCCCGGTATTGTCTGCCCAGGGAAGTAGAGTCGAGCAAGAAATTTTCCATCCACCCCACATGGAATATGTAGGGGAACCACAAGCCGGGCAAAACTACGGACTCGGTCAGCTCAGATCCAAGCGGAAAAAAAGCCAAGTGCCTTATTCCTTTGGTTCCAATCGACCATGCTTCGCGCCTCATTGAAAAGAGTCAAAGAAACCTTGTCTAGTTGCAGACCCATCAGCAACGCTCTCGGCTCTCCCCAGCTGAGGATCTGAGTATCTTTGTCTTGATTCAAAAATGCATCTATGTCGATCCCGAGCTCCGCGATATCCAAGGCAAAATACGGGATTCCTTCCAGTTTAGCGACAGCGCGTTCTGGATCGGTAAAGTCGGACGTGGGGAGGGCATTCAGCGTCGACAAAGGATCGAGGAGCCCAAGAAATACGATAGGGATCCCGCGATGGCGCACTGATTCAGTGAATGCCATTACTTCGTTGGCAGCGAGGGGCTGGCCATCGTCTTTGCCCTGCCCGAAGTACGGTTCCGAGCCAAGGAAAGATTTGACCTGGCTGGTTGAAGCTGCGCGATTGTGGTGTTTTGCGACGCGTTCGAAGCAGAGACAGAAACCAGCTGCTGTCCGCCGTTCGAAACTAGCCAGCGAGCCTTCGGGGACGCGGCAATCGCATTGAGGAAAGAATGCGACGGACGGAGCCATGATAACCGATTCAAGGGCGAACTTCCATCACTACACCGGTATATTCAAATTTCAAGGAGTAACAAAGAAATAATAAAGGACCTACGTCTCAGCCATGTTGGGGAGGAAAGTAAACGTTGATAGTATGCGCCTGACAAAGCCTGCCCGAGAGAATTTATAATGTGCACCGGCTATGCCGGACCGGAAGGAGAGTATATTCAAAATCCGAATAGCAAGTTTGCGTTTGATGTGAAGAACTAAAAGAAAAGAAAAGCGGCAGAGAAAATGCGTCCACTTCAACGAAGTGACCCCTATGAGGTTAAGAAGGCTTGTGTTTGGCTCTGTTTCAATTGGGGCCTGACCGCATGAGGCCGATAGCAAACACACCCATCCATCGTAACGGCCCGGACCGGGTTAACCGATTTTCTGCCAAAGCAACTTGAACGTTCATGCGACACGGCTGAACTTGATCATATACCCAGCATTCCGAGATCATCTAAGGCTTCCGCTCTGAGTCATAAATGGCTCCAACCTCCACTTCGTCTCAGATAGGCGGCAGGCTATATCGATCAAGTTGGGACCGATTGAGTGAAAATTCCCCTGAATTTTTCAGGTTCCAGATAGACAGCCTCACATCGCAGTCACGCAAGATATAGCTTGAAGTTGGCGGCCATCCGTTGTGCATAACCATTAATTTACGTCCAAGCAGTTGGCGAAGTTTCGCCTCTTTCGTCGAAAGAAACAAGTGCCTTGGAAATCATGCCGCGGGTTCAAAACAAATTCTCCGCTCGGTCCCATACTTTCCTCCTGTCTTGGGGGCTAATTAAATAGGGTACGATCAATGGAGCGCCAAGTTTTCCATTCTAACATTCAGGAGCGAGACATTGGATCAGACTCTGGATAATATATAAGGTGGGCGCGCCCAACTCCTCGCTCATCTCCTAGACGAGAAAATCCACCATGACCATGAACCTGCCACCAGGGATACGTTTTCTCGGCCGCACTCTCCTTGTCCCTTCATTCCTTTTCCTCTTGATTCAAGGAACCGCTACACATCCGAGCTATGGATTAGGGCTCCCCATGTGGGCGGCTCCTATCGTCGCAATTCTTGCCGCCGTTGCTTTCGCCGTTCTGTGGAACACTTTCACTTGGTTTTCTCATGCCAGAGCAGCCGAGGCTAGGGGAGCTCGTCTTGTACCTTGCGCCAAGGGCACCTGGCCTGGGAGTGTCGACCTTCTTCGTACGATGTTGGCAGCCTACAAAACAGGATACCTGGGTAGATATCTCGACTCAGCTACTGTTTCGAAACCTTACCGATTTGTGCAGGTGACAGCTTTGCAACCCTGGTTGAATCTCTAGGCCCCGTAATCAATATTCGGATGCTTTGGCGAGACAAGATATTTACTGTTTCCCCTGAGCACGTCCAGATAATTCTGGCTACTGACTTTAAGAATTACGCAAAAGGTGGGATTTATATCCCTATGTTTACGCCAGTGTTAAATCATTTTCCCCAGGCAAATCGTTTTGCAACACCATGGATTCTGTCCTCGGAGTAAGTGATTGATGCGACATAATTCCCCGTTTTCCAAATAACCGTGCCCTCAGAATGGTGTTTTCAATTCCGATGGTAAGCGAGAATCAATAACGTTGATCACCGAGTGTGTGTTGACGTTGCTTGACACAGGCGAAATGTGGTCCTTCCACCGGTCGATGACCAGGCCCTTTTTCGCCCGCGACAGATTTCAACATTTCGACATATTCAACCGCCACACCGACCGGGTTATTGCCCTGATACGAGGTCGTATGGCAGAAGGCCACGCCGTGGATTTTCAGGTGTGTTGGTAGGCAGGAGCTTTCCACGAAACGCTGAACACTTTCTGTGTATTTAGGACCTCATCAGTCGTTTAACCATGGATTCCGCAACGGAGTTTCTCTTCGGTTCCTGTGTCGATAGCCTGGCATGCACGCCGCCGTACCCGCACAATGCTTCTGCGAGGCTGCCCTTAGCACACGACTCACCCCGTGCACAGGCGGCGAATGCTTTCACGGAGGCGTACAGTGAGGCCATGCACCAGATTGCGTTCCGCCAACGCGTCGGGTGGATCTGGCCTCTCTTTGAGATGTTCGACGACAAGACCGCGAAGCCTATGGAAGTCGTCTCGGAATACATTGATCCTATCATCCACGCTGCGGTGGACAAGAAAAAAGCGACAGAGAGGGGGACGGATTCCAGCGATGATAGTAGCTTGCTTGACGAGCTATTGAAGTCAACCTCGGGTAAGCATCAAATTTCTTTTGGCTTAATGTTCACTGACGCATCCTCGTTAGACCCAAAGTTGTTAAAGGACGAAATGTGCGTTACATTAAAATCATCTTGATGCCGCTGCTTACACTCAGTCTGCAGCATCAACATTTTGATAGCTGGGAGGGACACAACCATGAGCGTTTTGACAAATGTCATCTATTTGTACGTGTTTCCGAAAGGTTCAATTTCGATGTTCGTTTCGCTAATTGGTCGTGATAGTCTTTCGACTTCCCCGGAGGTCACAGCTCGCCTTCGAGAGGAAATAATGACGTTTGTTGGGCCTTCAGACCGCCCAACGTACGACAACATCAAGCAAATGAAGTATTTGAGGGCGGTAATAAATGGTATGTTGCCAAAGTTGTATCTTGAGCGTTTCTGATTCGCTTCAAGAAACCATGCGCCTATTCCCTCCCGTGTAGGCATCGTATCCTTCTTGAATATTTATTTATGCTGACACTGTTTGTCTACAAAGTCCTTTCAACATTCGGTATGCCCGTTCACCTAATCCGCCATCCTTGCATTCACCATATGTCCGCAGGCAATCTATTAAAGCGACTACCTGGCCTTCTCCCGATCCCAACGAAAAACCACTATACATCCCGGCCGGCGTCTCGTTCGTTTTTTCGTTTTTTTCCTGATCCTTTTTGAACTAGCGCAGGATCGTGTACTCTGTGATGGTCATGCAGCGGCGACCTGACTTATGGGGCCCGGACGGTACGAACATCCGACTTCTCCAAAAAAAATCAACTTAAATGTATATGCAGCGCACCTGTTTGATCCGGCAAGATTCCTGGATGAACGGGCCAAGAAACACGTCTCGCACCCATTCCAATTTTTACCGTAAGCCTTAACTACGCCTTGCAATTTCTTTCTTCTTACCAAATGCTACAGATTCAATGCAGGTCCGCGTATTTGCCTCGGACAACAGGTGAGCATCCCCAATCCTCGTAAAATTGTCAGTCGCTGAATTGGATTCGGGGAGTTCGCCTACAACGAGATGTCTTTCGTCATCATCCGGCTGTTGCAAAACTTTGCCTCATTTTCTCTGGATGTCGATGCATGCCCGCCAGACAGCCGCGTCCCAGCGGAATGGAGCGGACAGCCAGGACGCAAAGGCATCGAAAAGTTTGTACCGAAGTCACACCTGACTCTATACACTCTGGTAAGGGACTTTCGACGTCATCTCTCGTCTATCTAACGAGGAATTTCAGGGCGGACTTTGGGTGAAGATGAAGGAAGCAAACGACGAAGTACAATAAAGCAACTACATATCATAGACTTCGCTCGTTTTATTTTACGCTCTTTTCCTCTGTGGGACCTGGTGGATATAATGGGTTTAGACTTGTCTGTCGGTGGGCACGGTGGATATACTGGATTTAGACTCGCTCGTTATGTACATGTACACTCGTTGGATTTTTTTGGATACGATAGTCTTAGAACGACATTACAAGTTGAACAACCCCTATTTTAAGCGAGAAGGTGAGAAAGTAAACATATTGCACCTTCCTTCCAACCTTGATAAGCTATGCTAAGCCAACGCTGCGCGTCGCAGATCCCTCTCGAACCTATCATTCCGTGGAGTTGAGTCATACAGATCATGAAGACCAAGACGAAGCCCCTGCTCACCATCTGGTACCTGTTCAAGGATCAAAGACCAATTCGTTTAGAAACGTTGTCGCGTCCGTCTTGACCTACAAACAACTAACCTGACCCCCAAAAATTGCATCAATCGATTCAGGTTCCGTTCTCGAGATTCAGAGCAATCAGCCAGCCCATACTCCGTCATGAGCGCACGAGATGTTGCTGCGTCCATGTCAAACAAAGCCTGAAGATTCGGTGCTACGGAACGTCAATATATCTAGAAAGAGATGTAGACAGAACTCACGATACGCGGCCGGCACTGATCCATCTGCCTTGTAGATTATTTGCAGGCCGTCGTCTCCGTGATCTGACCTCAGAACTGCATTGCTGCGTCGACTCTCGCTGTGAATTATCTCAACCGTCGCCGCCCGTATACGATTCAGAGAACCCACGAATTATGAAGATCTCTTCGGACCTCCTCCAGAATCTTTTGCTGCTGCGCTAGTTCGTCCTGCAGTTCCTGTGGGATGTGATCCTTCAAGCAAACTGCAACTTGTTCTGCCACGAGCTGATCGATATCTCGAGCAATGCCATCGTCCACTTGATCCTATGTAAAGACAAGCAAGCTGCTTATTATGGGAGACACACCTTGTTTCTTTAATAGTTCTACTACCTCGCACTGAAGAACATGGTTCAAGATCACTGTGCGAAACGCAACTGATGAGTGCCACGAAATGGCGGGGAAATAGGTAGACTGGCGTTTGATCTCGTGAATGCCTTCCTTTTGTCTTTTATCATGGTCCATCAACTGCCTTCGAAGACTGCATAATTGTCAGATACAGCCAGTCTGCGCACTGTCTTGCCACACTTTTCGATGTCCTGAGCTATCTGGGGTTCACCTCCCAGAAGAGCAATCTGCATAGTTTGGCCATGCAATTCACCCAATGTGTCCTGTGGTTCACGCTTCGTATGTATGTGTCTGAGTGCTGGGTTTTGCTCACATCCAATGCCCCGAGTGTCGATTTCATATGCTGGATCAAGCCTTGTGCCGATGATACCCCGGACGGTGTGGCGAGACTGTAATTAGAGCTTGCGCTGCTGGACAAGGATTCATTGCTATCGAGATCGCTGCCGCCGGTGGTGGGCGGTACAGAATCCATGTTGCGCTGGCAGAAAGAGCAAATGAAATCCTGGGAACCGTCGAAGAGTATATACTTCGGACACGCGCATTCAACGTGTTGCGGCGCCTAACCAAATTGTTTGAGTGGTATTATCTAGGAATAAAAATACGATGAGGTGCGATATGTTGTGATACATTGTCTAATTGTCAGTGTTCCCCGTTAATATCTAGTCTCATGTTTTACGGCTGAGCCTCCGCGGATTCCTGTTGCGCCTCGGCTTCAGGAATCTCGTACATCACCTTCTCCCCGGCTGCAGCAGTGAGCTGCGCGGCCATGAGTGACCTGAATCGTGAATCGTGGCGGGAAACCTGGCGGGCAAAAAGTCAAAAGAGTCAGGAAAGTTATAAACGTGACAACCGCACCAGTTGACGATATGTTCCAGATTCTACGATTCGACCATCTAGAGCACGACCTCAGTCACACACCACCAGAGTAAAATTTGACAGACCTTCCAAAACGACTATACGTTCGGCTCTCGCGATAGTTGATAGCCGGTGTGCAACGAATAAGCATGTTGTGTGTCGATTCCGAAGAATCTTGTCGATTGCGTCATTGACCTGAAAAAGTATCAGACACGGCGGGGAAATCTATCCGTCCATATCGCACCCGGTGCTCAGACGTCGCGTCCAAACTACTCGTAGCTTCATCAAGCGCGAGCAACACCGGCTTCTTGAGCAATGCGCGCGCAATCGCGAGGCGTTGCCGTTGGCCACCGCTTAGACTTAACCGTCCGACTGTAATGGTAATGAGATGAGGTACGTTCACGCAACGGCAATACGAAGTCCTCACTGGGCGTGTCGAAGCCCTGCGGCATACCCCACACAAACTCGCAGTTAGCCTCCCGCGCGGCCTGCTCGATCTGCTCCCGTGTTGCGTCCTTGTTGCCGTACGCGATGTTGGAGGCGATGGTTCCCGTGAATAAGACGGGATCTTGAGGCACCACGCCAATGACGTCGCGCCATGATTCGATGGAAAATTCCCGAATGTCTAGATGTGCGGTTATTATCTCGCCATTCATTGAAAGGATGTAGAAGGGGACCAACCTTGCCCGTCGAACGTGATCTTGCCCTCCACGGGGTCGTAATACCGCAGTAGCAAAGAGTGGACGGAAGACTTGCCTCCGCCGCTCTTCCCGCTGTATATACACATTCATGATTGCTCAATGTCCGGCAGCAAAGGACTTACACAATAGCGACACTTTCGCCAACACCGATCTCGAGATTGAAATTCTTCAAGATATCGACGCCTTTCCGACTCGGATATTCGAATTTGATATTGTCAAATTTGAGGATCCCATGGCGGTCGGGAGCAACGGCGATACCCTTGTGCGGCGGAATGGCGGGGGTACGGTCGATAAGCTCGAATATACGGGCCCCGGCCCCAATACCGCGCATGATCGACGACTGGAGTGGAGGAAGCCTTCTTAGAATATGGAAGGAAAATGTAGCTGGCACGCACAAAGAAAGAGCTGGGGAAGGAGCACTCAGACAGCGCTCTGATACAGGAAGAAGCACGCACGTCAGCATCGAGAGTCCTGGAGAGAAGGGGTTCAGTAAGTGCCCGCAGATAGTCCACGGTGATACACACCATTTCCTACATATACGGTGTATAGCAGTAGACTAGTCAGGTCGCCGACAGAGATTTGACCCTGGGACACCAAGGTCCCACCTGGAATAGATCAAAACATATTCGCCAAAGACGAAGAAGAATATACCGTATCCGAGCAGGGACAGAATTGTAACGTTTCCGCTCCAGCCCGTACTTCCAAAAAAGATGGCGCTCGCGGTAGCCTCCTTTTTCGCCAACGACAAAACGCGGTCGATGCGGTCGTGGAATTTCGTTTGCTCCTGCTCGTGTGCATTGTACGCTTGCACCGTTCGCAGGGCAGAGAGGGATTCTGAGGCCACTTTGGTCATCTCCCCAACAGCTTCCTGAGTTTGGTTTGAAAGCTTTTTCAAATATCGCCCATAGAAAACCTTGGGCGCGTGGTCGGTCAGAACTCTGCCGTTCCAAATCTACGAAAAAACGTACTGCACCCAAAGATACTGGGGGACAACGACAAGCATCAACATCGCTAGTGGCAGGTCAGCAACCGCCGAGAATTATGGAGGTTGGTAGGGATCACTTAGTGTTGGTGATATATAAAACATTGCGCCAACTGACATGAAGATCAATGAAAGCCGGATATACACTCAGTGCACTTACGTCCAACGGAAGACATTACGACGGCGCGTAATCCGTCGGAAAGATTTTGAGTCACGCTGGCAAGAAGGTGAGTGTTGTCGAAATGGGAAGAGAGAATTCCGACCTCTCTCCGACGATACTAGTGTCGACGCTCAGCCGACTGACGACGTCACCTTCGCCTTTCTCGACGTATTCGACCTCTTGTTCGAGCGCGGCAGCGTATGTACGCTCACGAAGCCTGGCGACTATTCGTTGACCTGGAAACACCCGTAATTTGATCAACCAAAGGACGCAAACACGTACGAATGCACTAACCTGCCATTCGCATGAGGAATGCTCTCCCAGCATTGGCAAAGGCGCCAGCCGTAAACATCAACACGAGAAGGGATGATGTTTGCCAGAGGGACAGACCCATCGGAAATTGCTATTCGGCAAAATAAAGAATAGGTGTTGAGCAAAATAAAAGAGGTCAAGGAGAGGGCCGTACCGGATTCACAGAAGAGAAGAAATCGATTAATTTGCCGACAGCAAAAGGAACGCTCAGAGATACTGAAGACGACACAAAGAGCAGCCCGATAGCCATAAGAAGAGGTTTTTTCTCTGGTTTCGCAAGAGACGCGATTTTCCCAAAAGATGACGCGCTTTCGGAAGCGGCCACGTTCTGTGGTAGAAACCGAGATATTATCGACGACCGTGGTTGTGCTGGAGAATGCGGTTTATCCGCTAACTCATTAGATTGTGTTGAATATGCTCTGAAGTGTCTCGGAAGTTGTACAGGAGCGAAAAGAGGTCGGCGGGAGCTGGGATTCCAAGCAGTGCGAAACAAGACGTGGCGGCAGCTCGACACTTCAAGGGTCCGGGTCCTTGAGAATATGTGAAGCCCAAGCATGTCGCCAGCCCAATACGGTCCGGCCCAAGTCCAACGCGGCCAGGTTGAGGCAAGAAGAAGGTTAAGTAAGTGAGATGACACATGCGGACAGCCACCCCCTAAGACACAAGCAATTCGAAGGAGACAAGACGAATGAGGAATAATTAATACATGGAGAAACAGAATACTACTGTGGGAGAGAAAGCCTGCTTATACTCTACCAATATGCCCGATAATGCTACAAAAACTCTAGATGATGGTACATATTTGTATTCACTTCAGCGACCGCAATTCCCGAATCACGTCCTGGATATCGTCGCGATTCCAGTTTCCAGACCACATCTCCTCTTTCCTTGAAACGGGCGTACTGTCCCCACCAACAGGCGGGACCACCTCCTCTCCGCGCATCAGATTTTCAAAGGGCCGTCCCGACGTCGGCTCCTTCTTGGACCCGCTCCAGGTAGCGTAGCGCATCGCAGGGGACTTTTGGTTCGGATCGGCGGGAATTACTGCAAGTGGTACGCTGCTCGAGTGTGCATGGCCGCGGCGCATGGGCGACGATGGCGGGATGTAATTCGGGCCGGCGTCTGGGCTGATATACATGCGGGACTCGCGGCGACCCGCAGCAGTGAAGTATACGTCGTCCGGCATCTGACTAGATAGGGAGGATTGGCGTGGAGGAGGAGAGATGGTTTGTGAGGATTTGGGGCCTGAGTCAAGGTCAGGAATTGGGATTATATATTCTGTCGGGGTAGATGGAACAGTTCCGGAATGTCGGAATGTCTCAATGGGTGATGCAAGGAACGAACGAGGCTCGCTCGCTGACCGTGGCCGTCGACGGTACTCTGTCAGCAGCTCGGCTTCAGGTACTTCCGGAATTGCGTCACTCCCACTGACTGCATCGAGATCGCCTCCTGGTTTCGCCCACGGATGATTGTTTGCAGAAATCGGACGAGGTCGGGGCGTGGCCGGGGAGGAAGACGAAGACGATGATGACGTGTTCAACGGACTGCGATTTTCGGATTCCACTGGAGAAACCTGCGCCCCTCCCAAAAACGCCTTCTTTGCAAGGACATTTGAACCAATCCATTCCGATGGAGAGAGAGGCTGCAGTTTCGCCCGCTCGCCCCACTTCCCCGCCACGCGTAAACTCGAAGTATCACTGTCGATAGATCTATCATGTTTGTCGGTGGTGATGATTCGCTTCGGCCCGACCTCGTATGCTCTGTTCATAGCCCAGGTGTAATCGGCAGATGGAGACCGCTGCGATTTGTGGCTGAGCACGGTAGGAGAAATCGGCTCCGCTGTCCAAGTCGTGAGGTTATCTTTGCTGAGAGGGGCGAGAGCACGTACCTCGGCCATTACCCAAATCCGGAGTGGTATCATCAACAGGACTCTTCGCACTACTGAGCACAAGACCATTCCCGTGTCCTTCGGACGCCGAAGAAGACAAAGTGTTAGACGTCGGCGAGAGCTGAGGATGAGACTCGGGCCTGTCTACTTCGGACGAGAGTTTCGGACGGGAGTCGCTATCCGACGAAAGCGAATAAAGCGAAGGGGATGACGGTGGAGTTACACCGTCGGAATTGGCGCGAGGAATGCTGAGAGACGGCTGTACCCGCCGAGTCTTGGACGGGCGTAAGATCTTCGTCAGCTTTCGGAGGCTGGTTCTTCGAGTCAGGGGAACTGGGCTTTGGAGCTCCGCCATGGGCGTCGACATCGTCGCGTCCTCGCCTGAAAAGTGAGATGGCCACCGTGGCTTGACCGGCCTTTTGAGTCGAGAACTCAGCTTTGAGTTGGTGATAGAATCATGATGATCATCCTCGGTGTTCGTTCTGACTGGGAAAAGAACAGAAGGCAGTGTCGGACGGGAGCGTGTGGAATTAATAGACTTTGGAAATGGAACTGCTTATGTAGTTTCCCTTTGACAAAGATGCCGTTCAGGGCTTACGAATCATAATAGATCACGGTAGCTTCCGTCAACACTGTCAGAGGTGAGACGATATGAATTAAAAGCGGGGAAGGATTTCGGAGGCCAAGGCAAAGGGTGAGATCTGTGAGAGGAAGTCGAGTCGAAGCCGGGCCTCGCCAGTGCTCACCACCGAATATGGAAACCGGCCCAAATCAGGATGAGATAATCATCTCGAAATACAGCAAAACTTCAAGAGCTAAGCCTATTAAATGTTTCATTTCTATCCTAGACGTGATTCAGTCTGCGGGGGTGATAGGATCATCGACAGCCCACATACCTATGCCAACAGAAAGTGCTAGCTCCTCCAAAATTTCCAAGATCGCGTCTGCGCCGGTGGTGGCGGAAGTTCTTTGATAAAAAGACTAGGCTGCTCAGGCTCGATCTCGTCCCGAGAAATGCGCCGCTGGATAATATCCACGAGCTTTTTTTCGCACCAGCGCATAAATGTCGCCTCCCGTTTCCACACTCCTGTGGTCCAAATCGCGAGAGGTCCGCTCTCGATACTTCTGTGACCAGAAGCCGCGTTGGTTTCTCTCCCGACCGTTCCGCCCTGCTCAAAGCCACTTCGGAAGCACAGGCGGAGGAGCCCTGAGCCTCTTTCAAGGTTGCGGAGACGGTTGGCCAACACAACATCGGTGAATACCCGTCACCCACTACAATCAATTGCTCGGGTCGCACCGGGGTCTGCAACGAGGAAAAATATCGTTGAATTGCTTTGATGCAAGAATAACTCGGTTTGGCGGTGGAATGGTATAAAACGGGAGCTTGAAGGCTCCGTTTCACAGCTTCAGCCTGAGTTGATCAGCCCGTTTAATGGCATGGTGACGGTGAAATGAGTACAGACCTGAATACCCGCAGGGTCGGCATTGGACCCAGCTGAATTGCTCACAATTAGAACGTTTCCGTCTCCAAATGTTTTCCGGCATTCATCCCAGGCATCCTAAGACGATTCAGCAACCGTAGACCTCGAGTTTTCTTGGAACGCACTCGAAGCTCTGGGATTAGCCCGTCTTTGTGCGGCAAAGTCTGTTCCAAATGTAAGACAGCGCCAAAAAAACATGGAAAAGATACCAACAAGACAGTTATCCTTGTCGAAAACGGCCCCGCAATAGCCAGCTTCTTTTAACGCGCGAAAATCAAGGTGGCGAATGTCTTTCTGTGCAATTTTCTTGAGACATGCGCCAGGAAAAATGATAGTTTATTCAGGCACCCTTTACAGCCAAATTTGGGAGAATAATACGAGGGTTGAACAGCAGCTGAAAGGGTACCAGGAGACCGGGGACGTTCAACGGCATCGAAGGTCGTGTTGAGGAGATACACAGCCACCGCACAATCGGGCCGAAGGCCAAATTTGGGCCATGCTGTTCCTGTACATCACGTTGCCAAGAGGGATCCACCTCTGGCAAAAACATCGCGTCCAAGAGCATGAATCCGTCGCTATGACCAGAGATCTTTAACGTTTATGAGGGTATAAAATCCCCCTTGTGAAGTTTGAACCACCTCGAGTCCTTCCGAAATTCAGAGTTCAGCGGTTCAACCATGGCGCACAACTCGAATATCAGCTTCCTACTCAACAGAAACTCACAATGGACATGGACTCACCCAACCCAGACTTACGTTTACATACCGGCTTTCTTCTCCGCTGTTTCTGCGATCACTTTGCTTCTACATATTGTTCGCCGGCGCCGCGCACTATCCTCTCAAGGTTCAGAATACTCTGCCACTTCGTCTCAATATTCTGGCCTTCAACTTGCTGGATGCTCTATCTTGTTGTTCCTCTCCGGAGTGACATTGCTCGAGGGAATAACCCCTGTCTGGCCTTTTCAACTGTCCCTGTTTGCATGTTATGCAAGTACTGTCCTTGCCTTTTTCTCCTTTTCTCTTACGCCTGTTAAGATTTATAGCGTTGTACTGGCTCTTCTTGCATTTTTCCGCGTTGATGAAACAGCATCTCAACACTTGCAAATCCTTCTTTCTCTGTGTTTTCTACTATATGCCTACCGTGATTTATGGCCTTTGGCGACCTGGACCGCGATGCCGAAAGACATCTCTGAGGGGGGGATTTTATGGTTCAAAATCACATTACTTGCGATTGTTGGCCTTGTTCTTCCACTCGTCCAACCTCGATCACGATCTAAAGTAAGGCATCCTATGCTACAAACGAATGGCATTCACTCTCAGCAGGATGCAACACCCGAGGAAACAGTATCCTGTTTCCAGACTTACCTACGCATTTCTGGATCCATTGGTTCTTCGGGCGCGCCATAAAACCCACATTCCGCTGTCTGAACTGCCTCGGCTCGCGAAGTCTGATTCTGCTGCCAACCTAGTAGAAGAAACTTCCCGATTCTCGATTCGCAGCCCCAACGTTTATTACCGGACTCGTAAAGGTCTTCCGTACGTGTAAATCGGTGTCGAGATTGTTATGTCTGACGATTGATTAGGAAGCAAATTCGCTTCCTTGACCATTCTCTATCTTTTTCAGGTCTGCGAGCCATTATTAAGCATGGCGGCTCTCTAACAATTCTATGCAGACCATTCTGACGTTGGCCACTCCTTTGGGGCTCAATAGACTCTTAAAGTACTGTCCTTATATGAACCTTGCAGCCTTTTTTATTCTTGTATAGGTCTCTTGAAGTTGCATCACCGATTCGTCCATGGTTCTGGATTGTATGGATCCTTTTTGCGTCGATATTCCGCACGGTAATATCCGAGTGGTATATGTACGTTGCCGTAGGTATTTCTTCTCGTTTGCAGCCCTCCTCTGATGACTGTAAGTAGACAAGGACAATGGTCCAGGCCGAAGCGGTCTCACACAGCTTATATTCCAACACAGTCTCCGAATCCGCACAAACTTCGAGTCTCCAGGCTCGCGCACCAAAGACACGATGGGAAAACTCATGAATCTCATCACCTCCGATTTATCCAACATAACGGCGGTGATAGACGTCTGGCTGGTCTGTAAGTTTCAGTGCAACGTTTGTTTCATAACCCATCTCACCGCATGACCAAGTGGTCGTAGCGCCGGTGCAAATCGCACTTAGCACCTGGTTTCTGTATGCAATTCTCGGTTGGAGCGCCCTCGTAGGGTTGGCTGTGATGGTCGCCTGTCTGCCGCTCCCGGCGTATATCACTTTGCGAGTGATGCGAGGCGTCCAGGTCTCGCGAATGAAAAGGGTTCCCTTCTTCTCTACTTCCAATGATGCTTGCTGATTCTTATGTGTATAGACGGATGAAAGGATCCAAGTCGTTTCCGAGAGTGAGCAGCTTGAGAATTTGGTCTCTGAAATGCTTCTAATTCTTTCCCAGCGATGGCCATCCTTCGCATGGTTAAACTATTCGGGTGGGAGTCACGGATGAGAGGACGCATGACGGAGAAGCGGAAACTAGAACTGCAAACAATCAGAAAAGAAAAATTGCTGTCTCTTATAGTTGGAAACTTCAAGTATGCAACTCCCTTAATCGCTCAGAAGTTGCACCTGACGGATGTGCTCAAAGCTTCGTTATCCCGTTTCTTACAATGATCGCAGCTTATGCAACATACGTAGGCACTTATTTGCGTCTCTCCTCGCTTTGCATTGACAGTTGTTCCCTCAGACGTTGATAATGAAGCAAGCGTTAACTGGCAAGCGTCGATTTGTCTTCGTTTCATTACCTAATCTTCCAAAGCCTCAACTGTGTTTTCTTCCATGGCTGTATTCGAACTATTTCGCCTTGAACTTCGGAAAGTTCTTCTAGCCGTTCCAATAGTGGTGAAGGGAAAGGTATCCATGGACCGCCTGGATGATTTTTTGAAGGATGTACGTGTACCTATCATGCATGATGCATATGTTTACAACTTGGTTGCCTTTTTTAGACAGAGCTATTGGACTCATTCTCGCAGTCCCCAACGACGAGTAGTGATGTTCCTGACGGAAAAGTAGCCGGTTTTCGGATGGCGAGCTTCTTCTGGGACAGCGCCGCGGCTTTCAGCTTAGAAATTAAGGAAGAGATTATTTTCCGTCCCGGAATAAATCTCATTACTGGACCCACTGGAACTGGTAATATAATCTTTATTCAACGGAGAATAGCAAATGTTCATTATTATTATCATAGGCAAGACTTCTATGTTGCTAGCTTTGCTAGGCAAGGAACACCGCGTACCTGAAGAGGTTTTTATTGACCCGCACTAGGTGAAATGCGATTTAAGGCAGTTGGACCTGATTCTTGGTTTGGCATCGATCGAAAAAATGGCATCGCATATGCGCCTCAGGAATCCTGGTTGCTAAACGAGACTATCAAAGCATGTGTGGACTGCTGTCGTCTGCATCATTCGCTCACTTGAATTCACAGGAAAATATTGTAATGGGTACCCATTTCGACGAGGACCGATACGAAAAAGGTGCACTACCTCTTATTCATATGCATTGATGATTCACTTGACGTCGGATTCGTCATTTGCAAAAGTGCTGAACCAATGTGGATTGACGACTGATTTGGGGCTCCTTGAACGCGGTGATCTGACGATGGTAGGGGAACGCGGTTTAACTCTCAGGTTAGTGTGCTCAACTTTTGTGCGAGCAGTAACTGATTTATAATTTTTGAAGCGGTGGTCAGAAGGTTCGAACGCGTCCCAGCTTCATTACACCTAGTTGACAAACTACATAGGCTCGGATTACACTCGCTCGATGCATTTATTCCCCTGCCCATGTTATATTATTGGACGACCCTCTGAGCGCTCTTGATTCGTGCGTGGATTCCGCTGCATCCTCATTCGCCCGACTCAACATCGATTTCGGACAGGCATACTGCGACCTCAATCGTCGATAATTGCCTTGATGGTGACCTTGTGGCAGGAAGAACCGTTATACTGGTCACTCACAACGTGCCGCTCGCGAGCCGTATTGCACAATTCATGGTTGTCCTTGGGTCGGATGGTTCAATCCAACAGGGTCCTGTTGATCAAGTTCTCGTCAAGGCAGCTGCCACTATTGCCGAGGAACAACCGACTGAGAAGCCCGCTGTGTTCACCAGCCACGAATCCGCGCCGAAAATTGCAATAACTGAGGAGGTGGCAGAAGGACATGTCCAATGGCCCGCGTGTGCGAAAAAATCGCTTGCAGTCTAGTCAGCAAGCATTCTAACGCCGTTCTTAGTCAAACTATACCTGTCAAGTCTGAGCAGCTATCCTTTATTGTTTTGGATCGTCTTCGGAGGCGGGATCGCACTAAATGAGATTACTCTCGTCATCCAAGTCTGGTTTTTGGGCTATTGGTCTGCACAATACGAGCACCAGCTCCCCTCTGAAGTGTCTTCATCTTAGTGAGTTGATCCCGCTTTCATTGTCCGTTCTTGAATTGAACGAATCACAGTTACCTGTCGACCTACGCGGTCATCCTTGCGTTCGCGATGGTATTTTATTCCTCTTATTTCACGGTATTCACCTTCGGCTCTATGAGGGCTTCCTTGGTAATTCACGACCGTCTCATGAATTCAATTGTTGGCTCTACAATGCGGTAAGACGACACACGCTCTGGGACATTCGCAGAATTAACACTCTACAGCTGGCTTGATACCACTCCAACCTCCCGCGTAATGGCGCGTGCAACACAAGACATGCAAACAGGTTGGATTTCTAAATCTCATCCTTTTTTTGCGTGCCTAAATTTACACCTGGTTAGTCGACGACTCCATGGCCGTCGCTGTCTATCGCGTGCTGCAGCTGACTCTCAGCCTCTCAATCAAATTCGCGACCGTCGTTCTATTCTCTCCCGCGTTTTTGGTTCCCGGGCTGCTCATCACCTTACTCGGCGGGTTCTTTGGACAGCTCTTTATGAAGGCACAGTTGCCTGTTAAGCGCGAGATGAGTAATGCGCGTGCACCGATCCTTGGACAGTAAGCAAATTCTCTGGCGAATGAGCTCCTTTCTCTGACATGATTTTTTATAGTTTTTCTGCGGTCATCGCAGGCTTAGGTCTGCTTTTCTTGATAATGCCGCAGATTGAAGACCCTAAAATTGAACCACTGTCAGCGTGTATCAGAGCATATGGCATCCAAGAAAAATTCCTCCAAGAATCTCTAGTTCGCATTGACCGTTACACTCGGACCGCCATAACATACCACAACCTCAATCGGTGTGTCATTTATCACTCCGCGCCGCCAATGCTCACTCGTGATTTAATTAGGTGGATAGCGTGTCGATCAGACATCCTTGGCGGCGTCTTCACCGCCCTGCTAGCGACGTACTTGGTCTACATCCGCAAAGAAGACCCCGCAACCACCGGTTTTGTTCTGAACAACGCCTTCGGGTACAGCCTAATGGTTCTCCAGTGGGTTAGGTTCTTCAACACCGTGGAACTCAATGGTACACTACATACTTTAAGCTTTCTGCGGTGACTAAAAACGTTGTCGCCGACAGGAAACAGGTGGGTGGCGAAAACTCAACCACAAGCACGTGACTGTTCAACTTCGTTTTCTATGACAGCCTCGAGCGGATTTTCGAGTATATTAACGTCGAGCAGCAGCAGGATCCATCGAAGAAATTGACGCTCCCGCCAGCGTTTTGGCCAGCTTCGGGTCATCTTGTGGTGGATAATTTGACGGCTAGATATTCCGAGGCACGTCAGGGCAGAATTCAAAGGGGAAGACGGTCTAATATTTCCCAGGATGGTCCGCCGGTACTGCACAACATTTCCTTCGAGATCCAGTCTGGGGAACGGGTTGGTATCGGTGGGAATTGTTCTCTGTGTATCCAGTTTGATCCCTAACAAGTTTTCAGTGGGGCGCACTGGAAGTGGGAAGGTAGGTATATTTCAACAAAGGTCGGAGTGTTACGCGCTAACTCAATTTAGAGTTCTCTTATCCTATCTCTTCTGCGGTGCATCATCACAGAGGGAACTGTAAAATACGACGGGATTCAGACCGACTCGCTGGATCTCGATGTCTTGCGATCCAACATCACGATTGTCCCTCAGCTAGTAAGCACCCGCACCAACGTAAAACGTATGCGGCTAAGAAAAAAATTGATCCAGCCCGAGCTTCTCAGTGGAACCGTGCGATACAACTTGGATCCCTTCGAGGAATACGACGACTCGACGCTGTATGATGCTTTGCGTTCGGCGGGGCTGTACAGCCTCCAGAATGAAGGGGAAGATGAAGGACAGCTGACGCTCGACAGCACCATATCCGGCGGCGGGGCTAACCTCTCACTTGGGCAGCGCCAGATCCTCGCATTGGGTGCGTCTCGGATTTAGCGCAATGAAGTGTGCATTGACCAGTTACAGCTCGGGCGATCGTGCGTGGCAGCAAGCTCCTCATCTTGGACGAAGGTTCGTTATTATTGAAGAATACCTGCAAATTTAACATATTTTGGTAGCGACCTCGGCCATCGATTATGCTACGGACGCCGTGATTCAGGCGACTCTGCGGCACGAGCTGAAGTCGGATGTTACAGTTTTGACAATCGCGCATCGCCTGCAGACGATTGTGGACTTTGATAGAATTGTAAGCAGTATTTTCTTCCGTAGATTATTCTAACAATTTTTGAACCAGATTGTGCTAGATGCAGGGAAAATAGTGAGTTGAGTTCAGTCTCCGTATCGCCGTTGAATTTTGCTGCAGGTGGAGATTGATTCGCCACAAGTGCTTCTTAAGAAGGAGAATGGACATCTGAGGGCCCTGGTAGAAGAAAGCGTGGAAAAGGAGACGCTGTACGCGATGGCGCACCGAGATGGTTGAAGGCAAAGTAGTTTTGTTTGCGTAGATTATTCCACAATGCTATAGCCCTCCATCGCAAACACTCCGAAATAATTCGCCTCTCCGCCGTCAACGATGACCGACTTTTTGAGCAGCAATTTCACTGGCGGCGGCGGCGACGACATCGACTTTGATGCTGCGGCGTCACAATTCCCCGACATTTCTCTCGACGGCGACATTCCTGCCCTTCCTGCTACAGCTAATACAGCGGCACGCAGTAATGATTTCTTCCTCGACGAATTCGAGGCGCCGCGGGAAACGGTGGTGAAGGTCACCGGGGACGACGAGATCGAGAAGTTCTCCAGCGATTTTCCAGACATTGAGATACCTGTAAGTGCTGCAAGTATTGCCGCATTGCGGCGGCGACGTAGCTGCCTTAACTTAGTGAAATTTCCCCGACGCAGGTCTCTCCACCCGTGCAGCAGCAGCCCATATTCGGGGCCCCGCGGCCGCAACCCTCTGTCTACTCGTCGACCCCGATTCTGACCCAGCAGCTGGAGGAGGACGAGCCGCAGGTCATCAAGTGCGCAGCTCTCGTCTTCCGTTCGCCTTTTTCTTTCGTTTTTGACCTCTACGCTGCAGGGACTGGCGTGAGAAGCAGGCCTCCGAGATAGCTGCGCGCGACGAGGTGTCCAAGGCGGCGCGCCAGGAGACCATCACCAAGGCCGAGAAGGCCATGGACCACTTTTACGAGGAGTACGCCAAAAAGAAGGAGCGGGCCATCCGGGACAACAAGTAAGCGTCCATCTACTGCGCGCGCGCAACTCGCTCATCGGGACATTTGCCTCGCAGGGACCAAGAGCTAAATTTCTTGGAGAAGCTCACCAACTCCCTCTCGACTGGGACGACGTGGCAGCGGATCTGCGAACTCGTCGAACTCGAGAACTCGCAGAGCAAGACCAGTGCGAGGGCAGGGCCCGGAACGACGGATCTAAGCCGCTTCAAGGAAGTGCTCCTGAGGTTGAAGAGAGAGGGTGATGCCGCGCCTGGCGCCGGCGGGTATTAATCGTTTTTCCTTGCTGTATACACGACCCTTTTTTTCTTAATGCTTACAAATTTCTCTGCTTGACCTGGAGAATACGCGAGCCCCGAATCAGCATTCCCTGTGCTCTGTTGCCATCGTGGTGCTGGGCGACATTGGCCGCAGTCTCCGCGTGATGTATCACGCAGAAAGCTTCGCTGAGAATGACTTTTCACCGATCTAATAGGCTACAGGGGTACGAAAGTACTACGCCTGCAAGCTTAAACCCAACTTCAAAGTCATTATTGATTGGCACAATCTGGGATATAGTATTGTGACCTGCGATATGACACCTTCCCCTGGGCCCAGGTGCGTCTCAACATTTCTCGACAGGCGCCACCAAGCCCCGACGCTATGTATCGAGTTCCCGCGACCGCTCCTTCTACCACATTCCTGACGCGATTGCGACTCAAAATCACCAATTCTTTACGCTGAGCAGGCTTCCCCGGGCGCCGCTTCCACGGTCAACTCCTCACCTTCGCCGCCATGCAATTCTCAACGTCAAAATTTCGAAAAATCACGGCTGGACGCTAGCGCTCAACTCCGGCGTCAATTCCGGCCATTCTCAGCCTCAATAAAATCCGAAAGTCGCGCTGCGCGGGCTCGTTTTGACTGGTGCGCCATGGGCACTCCACCTTCACCACTGAACCAGATTCTCAGTCGTTCAAATTGAGGGGAGAGTTACTCAGAACTAATTCAAATTGACGCAGTTCGACCACGTCGTGGATAAAGAAGGCGACGAGGCTATGGTAAATAGTACAGAACCGTAGCAAGCTGAACTGTCATCAGAATTTCAACAGAACTGTACCCAACGACGAAGAATTCTCCCCCGCATGCGGCTAGTTCCATCGTCGTCTTCCTCATCATCCCATCGGCTGCGTCAGTCGAATACCCCAAATTTGGCCAACGGGGTCTCGCTAGCCCGAAAGATCGGCCTTTCCTCTACGCCACGGTCGCTACCTGGCGACGACGCTCTGCTGCCAGGGAAGTCCTCGGAGGTCATTAACATCGAAGCGAGGACCGCCAACAGCTCTTTCTCCAACTCGAGGAGTAAAGAGTTCGGGAGCCAGCTGGGTGGGATCCAGGGATGATAGCGACCGTGCTTCCCGGGGAGCTGGAGCGTCATCTTCAGTCGTTTCTCCGCCAGTTCAACCAACAAACGACAGACAGGGCAGCATTTTTTAGCCACCCCAATCGCGAAGGCAGCTGGCGGAGGCCCCTAAGTGAATAAAAACAACAAAAGTAAGAAAGGGATGCCACCCAGTAAATGAATAGAATTACCTCGGGGAACATTTTTTGAAAGGCCGTTGTCAGTTCCTCCGGTTCAGCGGGCTCTTCCTCTTCTTCGTCGACGTCGCGCACGTCGGCCATTCTTCCTTCCATCTTGCCTTCCTCCACCTCACCCGCCGTAACGTCGTCGTCGTCAACATTGCGCACGTCACCGTCGACTACCCGTTCTTCCTCCACCTCACCCGCCGTGCCGTCGTCGTTCACGTCGCGTGCATCACCACTGACTAACCCTCCTTGTGTTTTGCCCACGTGGCTGATGAGGGAAGCGATGAGGCCAGCTTCAGCATGGCAAGCTCCGCTGGACTCCTTATTCAGTAGAGGCGTCAATTTGGACTGGATAGTGGACTGGAAATCTGGTGTCCACTTTTGTTTCCCTGCCCAATGTGAGACGAGAGCTTCGGGTGTCGTGGCGGGGATTGCCAGACGTGGAAGATCCACTAAAACTAAACCAATGGAGAGCGTAGGCCGCTTGACCAGGGTCTGTAGGACTTGGAGGGCGGCAGTAGTCCAGGCAGACAAGGCATCAGCAGCCCGGAAGAATGCAACACATTCCGGTAATGCCCGCGGGAGGGTCGGGCTACATTACAGCAGAGGATTAGCAGTGGCAAGTGTAAGGAACGAAAACGATTTACTGATGTTACGAAGGGAAGAAATCTGCTCCTCCACTTCGAGCGCTTCAATTCCGTCGACTTGATCGAGCACGCCGTCTGTATTCGAGGCCGCGGACGCTATGGAGGAACGATTTGTGAGTACGAGGCTGTACAAGAGTAACTTTTTCAGACGTACCGCGTGCTGCGCCACATCTCTCAAGATGGGCGTTCAGGGATTTTAATTCCCAAAATTGAGAAGGGATGGCTTTTAATATTACATGGAGATCCAGGGAATACGAGGTCGTCGAAAAGTGATTCAAGTCGGGAGGGGTAAGGGTACTGCGAAAGGACCCCAGCAGCAGAATAATACATTCCCACCAGGATTGAGCATTTTCTCCTGTAAAAGGATATTTGTTGCTGTTCTGGATCCGCTTTAGACCGACAATCTCCAAGAGGCTGTCATGCGTGTCGTGAAGGGCGACTTCGCTGTCTGTCAGCGCAGATCGCTCAGCACTAGTTGGTGTCCAGCCTCGGAGGTGCTTTGCAGGGTACAGCAGCAGAAATGCCTTAAAGCGGCTTTTCAACTTTGGTAGGCAGGAGTAAACTGCATAGACAGCAGGCGCCCGCCACACATCAATGTCGTCCGGGTCTGCCTGGAGGCGGACAGCAGCAGCCCTGAAGAGTTGGAGAGTCTCTACAACGAATTCGTCAAACGGAAGATGTGGTATGGTAGTGCTTGTGATGGGGGCAAGAATGCTGATGCCGATGATCGTATCCCTTAGGTGAAGCGATGAGCAGCGAACACGGATGAGAAAAGGTCAGCACACACAGAGTCGACGACGACGTATCAGCATGGACCACGCTGTGTCGCACCTTGCCAGTTGCGTTATTTGAGTCGGGTGTACTGAATACTTGTATGGTGGTTCCGTGAGAGGTGTAAGTGCTCGATGTCAAGGCTACGACCCTGGGGATGCAGAGGGTCGATAAATGCGAGAGAAAGGAGCTCGCGGTTGATTGACCTTGTGAGGTGTGGTCGTTGGGGATCTCATCAAAGATATTGGGTTGTAGTTCGGCAATAAGGGAGGTGAGCCAATACACTCGCGCTCGAAGGGACGGGCGCGAGACCATGGTGGTGGTAAAAGCAAAGTTTGGTTATTTAAGACAGGGGCAGCCTCAAGTCCCACGCTGACCTGCGTCTTGATCATGGCGTCAGTTCGTCTCATTCCAATGAGTGTTTGGAATAATTCACAGACATCCCGATCGTGCAAGTGTCCATTGACTCGAGCTTGAGCTTGAGTTTGAGCACCGAAAAGAATTGGGGCAAGTTGATCAGTGATTCACTTGATTTTACTTGATCCGCTTGATTTGGCCCCCAAGAGCCTGCCCAAGTCACCATTTTCCACAAGTGAAAAAAAAGTTCTACAGGATGCGGATTCATTTTATCCATAGCTAAAGTTTTTCAAATTCTTCGGATTCAAGAGGAAAAGTGCACACCTGTACCTTGTGCTACCAATAAACACACACCTCTAAACTGTTTGTGACCCGCCACTCGCCGGCTTGCTCCACTGCATTGAGCTGTTTCAAAGAATAATATTGCGCTGGATTTTATATTGAACTGCTTCTACTGGCATTACCCTCGAATCGCCATTGCTTCAAGAATTAAGTATTGCATGCACCGAATCTGAATCACAATTTTGCTTCTGCTGGCGCCGCCGTCCCTTTGGACAAACGCGCCTCCATGAACGCAATCTCGTCATTGATGAGCTTCTCCTTGTGTGCGGGCTCGTGTACGAGCTCATGGAAGCCGTCCTGTTGGCAAAAAGCGTAAGGAAAAGAAGGGAGGAAGAGGACAAGGCTGCCCACAGGATAAACAATCATATTTTTGTCGTCCGAGACAATCTTGTCGTGAAATTGTTTCACCGCATCGTGTGATGTTATCTGTGGGCGCGTTGGAGATCCGGGTTAGAATGAGCACGTCTTAAAACTTACTTGATCTCCGCTCCATGAACAAACAAAATCTGTGCCGAAAAAAAATGAAGAAAAGGTTTGCATAAATGAAGGTCACCCACAGGTAAGGTTTTGGGCCATTTATTGTAGTTGACACGCAGTAACTCCTCGCCCTGAACAAGTTAGACGTGCAATTGTACATGGAAAACCACTCACCCAGTTGAGCATATCCGAAATACCCCGAAGAGTCCCTTGAAGCTTGGCAAGCGGATCGGTGCGGCACATTTGGTTGTACTCGGCGTCATGCGAGAGGTCCTATGGGGTCAGTCAGAATTTTAAATGTGTCTCGGAATTCACGAGCTGACATTATAATCCAAGCCCGCAGGGATGACCAAGTACGGCAAAAAATTACTGGCCAACCCACCGAGAGCGCGAGCAAGCTTCGAGGCAGGCTTGGTCTGGTGGACGAGCGGGCTGCAAGCAATCACGCCGGACAGCACCCCCGCGTCTCGGCGGACAGGATAATTCAGCACCTCTCCCCCACCCATCGAATGCCCGCTCAGAAACACCGGAAGACCAGGAAACTCCTTTCTAGCGTGGTCAATGGCCCACTTGACGTCGTTCATCTGGTGCTCGCCCGATGTTTTGCCATACGAGCTCGACTTGCTCTTGTTCTCCGCATCGAGCGCAGTATTGCCGAACCCACGCTGGTCAAAGGTGAAGACGTTGATACCGCGCGCGGCGAACTGCGGGTGAGCCTCGGTGTAGCGCCCGACGTGCTCTGCGAAGCCGTGGATGAAGACGAGGACGGCTTTGGATTCAGAAGGAGGCGCAAGGTACGTCCTGGTGTAGAATTTGGTAGACTGAGGGCCGACGAGCCACGCCTCGGTGTACGCGTCAGAGGTCATGTCTGTAAGGCCATGTAAAGGCATCGTTGAAGATGTTCAAGGTTAAAGACAAGGAACGTGTAACGAAGGTCAGAGAAGAGCAAAGTAATTATTAAATAAGGCGCTAGCCAAGTTGAGCTGATCGGAAATCAAATCAAATTCTTTATTTGCCCTTCGCTCACTCAGTACTCAGGACCATATCTAAAGGGAACTCCACACGATGGCAAAAAAAAAAATCACTAACTAGTAGGAAGAAAAAGTGGGAACGGATACAATTTCCATTCTCACTTGTTCTCACCTCAAACTTAAAACACACCGCGTCAGGATCCTGGACCGTGAAAACCGGCTCCGAATCTTAGCAACAGGGAACTCGCTAATGCGCAATTTCGCAGCCTAAACAACACCACAATGAGCCTCCGTTGGAAATTAACCAGTGGACATCGCACCCCAAACGGCCACAGAGTAATATTCTGGAACGCGCCCAGGCACGTCGGGTTCTCAGGCGGTGGCGCGGCGAACATGTCACCGGCGACGGGCCAGTCGATCGGGCACGCGGACACGCTGAGGGTAAAGGGTGGAAGGCCGGCGTCGTAGATCGGTGACGGGAGCACACCGGACATGGGCGGCGTGTTGGTGAACGCAAGCGTGTCGGGGTCGATGGCGAACTGCCACGCGTCGGCTGCGGCTGGGAGAAACTCCATGTCCACCGCGCGCGGCTCGAGGGGATGCACCGAGAGCTGCTTCTCGGTTCGCGGGACTGAGAGTGGGAAGGATTATTTGGGGGTTAAATTATGATTAGAGGGAGGGACGCGTACTGTCAAAGGCGTAGTTCAAGGGCCCGCGGTGGATGGCGATGGAGCCGTGGGGCCGGCTCTCTGGTATTGCAACATTAGAAACGAGAAGGAAGAAAGCACGCGCCAAAAGTATACCAATTCTGATTTCAGAAGGAAATTCGAGGACGAGCGCCGTAGTCCCTGCACCGACAGATACCGCGTGGAGGCCGTTCTCGTCTGGCGCAACAGCCTCTGCAGGTCCGCCGTTGACAGAAATAGTCCCTTTGGTCACCCAACTCGGGATGCGCACAAGGTAGGTGAAAGCCTTGGCAGCAGTAATCGTGGTGGTGAGTGTGTCACCGAAACTAGCTGGAGTATTACCAAAAAATACCCGTGGCGACAAATGTCTCTTACGGATAGAGCGTCTCGACACTCGTTGTTACCGCGTTGTCTGGGGATCTTTAGACATCGAAGGAGCGGCTAATTGTAGACACACCCGAAGCGAGAACGGTGGAGGTCTTGAACGGCCCGAGGTAGAGATGAACGAGCGACTCCTTGTCTGGGGTAACAAGAAAAGCATTTGTTGCGAACTTGGGCCATCCTTGTGGAAAGTCGACTGTGCAACAGGGGTAATTTGGTTCAAGTCCGAAAACATTCGAATACGGCCTTTAGGGCACGTATGAGATTCCTGCTTCGAAAACAGATGAGCTGTTACGAACCCGTCTTCCGGGAAAGGGTTTGGCTGTCAGATACGTGAGTACGCACAAATACTAGACAAAAAAATAATCGGACCGTCATGTTCTTACTCGCGACCTGATTCTGCTGCTGCAAATACTGGCGAGCCCACATATCTGAGAGGCAAACCAAGTGAGTCGGCACCCGCCGTGATTCAAGCGGTCATACCTCCGGTCAACGTCGCGGGTAGCGCATTATATGCCATTCTTTCGACCTACCGGGCCGTGTCAGAATGCATCGTTGCGGGGTCCCAAATTTTACTTGGTCCGCGAACTTGAGGTCGCCAATGACTTGGTATAGGTATGAGCCACTACATAAAGTTAGTTATGCTTCCATTGTCGCGTTTGCATGAGAGACTTACGAGAACATCGCTTCCTATCGCAGAGTAAGTCGGAGTACATCTTGAATCAGCTTAAATCCAGCGGACGCACCACTACGAGACACAACTCCGTCCTACGGAAACGGGTCAGACACACAGAAATAATAATCGCGGCGAAAGCTATAATATACCCTCGTACGGCCTCGAGACCCGCGAGATATTCGTCCGCTGCGAAGGCGCCAGAAGGACGGCCGTGGTATTGGAACAGCATGTCCCATCCCTTACTCGCCACTTCGAGGTCTAGCGGGTGCACAAATAAACCTCAGCCGAGGGGTGAATAATAGATAATAAACAAACCCACCGGATTGGTTGTGAGTGAAGCGGTAGGTGGCGGGGAGGGCCTTCAGGCCTTCTGCCATGTTTACGCCGTGCCACTGGGGTCGTGTAAACGGCGCAGTAGCGGAGTGAGGAGGAGAGGTACGCACAGAAAGCTCAGGGAAGGGGTTCTCGAGTTTCTCGGCTGTTGGATACGAAGGGTGAGTTCGAATGCGCAATGCGATAGACCTTTAAACTCGCCTTCGACTTTCGGGAAGAACTAAAAGCGCCTCGTGAGCTTCAATCAGACCTTAGAAGAGAAAATATCACCTTCTCTGAAAAGACTAGCTCCCACGGAATGCCGCTCAATTTAGACTTATGCATGGTGTCAAGGAGGAGGGCCTCCTTCCCATTGGGATAGTTGTCATAAAGCCTTGGTCTCGTTAAATAACGAATGATGAGCAGCCCGAGACAGACCATTGCAGCACATAGACAAAATCCTCCCAGCGCGTCGCGGCCCACGCATCTGTCCCATTTCCTTTTAAGCAAGATCAGACGCCAGGCCAGCAAGAATATAAACGCCGCCCACCAGCCGCGAGCATCGCATTCGCAAGTGGGACAAATTTGTGGAGGGCCGCAACGACGCGTTCGGTCACCTCCGGGTACGCCTCCGTCATCTGGATCGCGCCGATCATGAAGGGGTACCTATTGACGCGTCAACACCAACTTGAAGCACCAAAAAATATAGTATTAGTTATATGAAACTGACCTTCCCCAAAGCAGACGCCGCTTCTCCGTCCCGACCTCAGGCCCGAGCCACCCGCTCGCATCCTGCGTGTCAATCACATAGTCAAGGAACTCGTGCGTCTTCTCGTTGATGACCGTCGCGTTTGCGAGTACGCCGTTCGGCACCATCGCGTTGAACCAGTAACTCCCCGCTGCCATGTCCAAGCCAGTTAGTTTCAAAATTCGAACCCCTCAGTAGGAAGCGCAGGTGCAGGCGCGGGCCCACCTTCCTCCAAGTATGAGTAGGCCGCGCTCCCGCCAACCCAGTCCGTATCGGCCACCCTGGATTATTGGCGCGTGAGCTCTCAGCCTCACGGCGTCTGAAGTGCCCACCATTTGTAGAATTCGTGCTCGTGGCCGGCCAGCCCGTTCGTCTGCACCATGAGCTGGTCATACAGCCATCCGGTTGGACGGATCTGGCCCAAGGGAAGGGTCAAGAATTTCTTTGGTAGGACTAGGAACAATTGCGAGCATTTACAAGCAGAAGTAAGGGAACCTACGCGTCGCGCGGCTTGGAGCCACAGCTAACGAGACCAACAACAAGAGTAGCTGAGAGAACATGAGCTTGCAACTTGAAGTGACTGCCACGGCATACTTATCGACGACCTCACGTCCGGCCCTCGTCCGGGCCGCGATAAGAATACTTATGCGAAATTCAAGTTTCATTCAAGTTGAGGGCTGAGCTGAGCACGGAGAGAAGGTTGATTATAAACCGGTATGAGACTAGAACATCGACAGAATAGAGAACAAAGAGAGCGAGAGAGAGGAAGAGACAAAACTAATTTGAACGTGCATTTAGTCGACGCGCGCAAATGGTCAGGAAAGCCAATGCGCGCGCACCAAGCCCGGGGCCCACGGCAAGGGAGCACGAGGATGGAGCCAAGGACTCGCACCCGCCCCCGGGAAAAAATCAGCCTGCGACTGCGCCCCCAGAACCCGAATGCCCCCAGAACTCGAAATGCCCTCAGAACCGAATGATGCCCTCAGAACCCAAACGGTGGCCCCAAAACCCGAGTGTAATGTCCCCAGAACCCGAAGATCCACACACACACATGCCCCCAAAGCCCAAATGCGATGCGATGCCCCCAGAACTCGAAAATTCACAAATGGAGAGAAGTGAAATGCCCCAGAACCATAAATCAACGAACGCACAAGCCCCAGAACCCAAACACGATGTGATGACCCTGAACCGGAAAATCCGCTGGCGGATGAAAGCCCAGAACCCGAATGAAAGCCCCCAGAGCCCAACTGTACCAACGAATGTTTAAAAAGACCTGCCATCTACTTAGTACTTACTGACATTCCGTGCGGCCTACTGGACGAATGAGAGCGTCAGAAAAGATCGAAAAACTGGCGGAAAGGAAAGTAAGACTCACTAGGCGTCTTCGTGCCCTAACTGGATCGGAAGTCTGAAATTCAGGCGGCCTCGGACGCGTGGTCGTGGTCTTGAGCAGGGTCCCGCCTAGGCGGCGATCTTGAAGGGAATCCCCCCAGAGGAAGAGAGTGGGAGAAATGTCATTATGAGAGAGGCGGAGACTCACCGGACCGCGTGGGCGTCTTTCGTGCCCGACCCCGCAAGGCCACCCGCATAAAGTCTTGAGCAGTCTCCCACTGAGGTCTTGAGCAGCTTCCCACTGAGGTATTGAGCGAGGCTCCCCCTCGAGGTCTTGAGCAGTCTCCCACTGAAGTCTTGAGCGAGGCTCCCCCTCGGGTCTTGGCTGAACGACGCGTCAGTGAATGAATAAGGCGCCGGTACGGAATTAGACGCACTGTGAACGGGGTCCCCCAAAGGTCTTCAGCGGGGATCCCCCCGCGGTCTTGAATTGAATATGGCGAGTAGTGAAGAGCATTCTGGCCTGGGCCGCGTCAGTGGATGAATACAGCGTTGCCATCAAATACGACGCACCTTGTGGTCCCCGAGGCGACAAAGGAGCGCCTTCAACTTGAAGGTCAGCTATCAAATAATAATCAGTATTGGTACAAGGCGAGAACAACATGATGCGCAAGAGGACATTCTGTGAGCCACCCAGAACCATTCCACCGGCGAGACCGCGGGCCCAACGCGGGCTCAGGCGGACGCGGGACTAGGCGACCAGCTCCCTCAGGAAGGGACCGCTGGGTGGAGCCCAAGTGGAGCCAGGAGGAGAGGATAGAAATCGCTTGCAGTAATGTCATGCGGTCTATCGGTCCAGTCAAGGAACTTGGAGGACGATACGATGGAAGTGGGAGGAAGAGAGATGAGAGCGGCTGACAGAAGATGCTTTGCCATTGTTTGCCAGTGGCTTTCGATTTCGTCGCACTATTTCTCACGTGATCGCGACGTCCTTGGCTGAAATTTAAATTTAAATTCCTCACCAGATTTACAACACTCATTCTGGGTTTAAGTATCCTCCAGTTTGAAGCCGTCCTGCAGCGCCGAGTATCATAGTATGCTTCGACCAGGCCGACCCCTTCAAATCCAAATTCCTTCATGCGCAGTTTCTTCGTACGCGGCTTGTTCGTGCGCGGCCCGGGCTTTTCTTTGTGCGCGGGCGCGGCGCCACGATCTGAATTCACGTTACGGTTTTCGCTCAAAGGACAACCTCTTCGCCAATTGAACGCGCTACGGATGGCTGGTTCAATTGGGCAATGATCACCCGTTGCGTTATAATTTTCTTCGTCGAAGTTCCCGAAAAAAACTGCACCACAAAGCGCGCGCGTATTGCAATGATTCTTGCCGTCTGTGAGACAATTGTTAGTATTTTTCCGATTCGAAGTTGGTCGAGGAAGCGAAACCTGCCACGGCCAAGGATGCAAGCCTCTAGATCTGCCGCGGCATATTCATCTTCGACGCCCATCAAGCTACGCCGGCGGCCGGGCCAAGGGCGCACGAGTGCGAGGCACATAAAAAGTACATGATAATTATCTCTATTATTGCGTTGTGTGTCAAACCAAAATACTACATCACGGCGAGTGCACCGGTCTCTGGGCGCTCGGTGAACAGCAGGCTGATGCTCTCCCCATTGTGGGTTCGACGAATGCTCTCAGCGATCGTCGGGCTTACGTCGATGGTGACGAGCTTGGTGCAGACGTCCTGGTGCTTTGTCTGGGGAATGGTGTTCGTAACCTGGCGTACTAAGTTGAAGAAATAAAAAACAAATGAAGGGACTTACCACGAGCTCGACGATAGGAAGCTGATCAATTAGGCTGAGGTTCGTCTCGGAGAATAGACCTAGAGCGATTTAGAGTGAGCCGCAGGCACTGAGAAACGGCAGACCATGGGATATCAGAACATATATGGCCTTGGCTCCTTTTTCGTGCAAAGTATTAACTGCTAGTGTTAGGGTGCTCCCCGTATCGACCATGTCGTCCACAAGAATCGCGACCTGCAATTGATGAGCACATGAGCAGATCCAGAAAAAGCAAGTTACCTTGTCTTTAACGTCACCAACCAAAATCTCCATCCTTTCCGGCGCGTTCTCCCGCTTTCTGTCGCGTTGCCGGTGAATAAGCGCAAACTCAACGCCAAGTTTGTCGGCAATAGCAGTCACACTGCACAGAGACGCGCGTTCAGTGCGTGGAAGGAACTCACAGAAATTATGTACATACCGCTTCGCACCGCCTGCGTCTGGGCTGACGATGATGCCGTCCTGCCAGCCAGCGATCTGGCGCTTGATGTAGGTCAACATGAGGGGCTCAGACCACAGATTGTCGACGGGGATGTCGAAAAAGCCCTGTATCTGGCTCGCGTGGAGGTCCATGGTGATAACGTGGTCGCAGCCGGCGACCACGAGCATGTTGGCGACGAGCTTCGCAGTGATAGGCGCGCGCGACTTGTCCTTTTTGTCCATGCGCGCGTACGGGAAGCACGGAATGACTGCCGTAATGCGGCGCGCAGAGGCTGTCTTGCAGGCGGAAATGAGGATGAGGAGCTCCATGAGGTTGTCGTTCACATCGTTGCAGCCGGACTGCAGAATAAAGACGTCCTCGTCGCGTACAGACTCTGAGATCTTGACGTTGATCTCGCCGTTGGAAAACTTTTTGACGGTACAGGGGACAAGGGGAACATTGAGCCTAGGTTTTCAGGGAATTAAAACACCAGTCCAACGACTGAATGGTTTCGCTGAAACCGCTAAGGTAGCTCACCGCTCAGCCACTGCTTGGGCGAGCTCGGGATGGCTATTCCCTGGCAAAAAACGAGTCAGGAATGAGAAACGACGAAGACTTGAGCGAACCCGTAAGGATCCTGATAGAGTTGTTGTGATACATAGGAATGTATGTACGATAGCAGGGGAGGACGTAGAATATGAGGGCGGGCTATTGCATGGAGGTTGAGAGTAAAGATGGGGTCCACAAACGAATTTGTCTAAGACTTAAAAAGAAGGCGGAGCAGGAATTAGACACAGCACAGCCTCTAGCACTGCTGCCGGCCGGTCTAGAATTCATGTGCTATCTACAAGGCTTCTACGGCTGCACACGAATGGTGATATTCTCCACAACATACTCAGAGTCGGCGTACCCCAGAAGCTGCGGCATGTACGAGCTGTCATGTAATTGTTAGAGATCGCGCAGTTTAGCAGTGCAAAAACCCACCTGTTCAAGCCCTTGACCTTCAGAATCTGCGCCGAGTTGTAGTTTGCTAAACCCCGTCCAACTTCAATCACATCCGCCTCATTAATCTCGTCCGCCGGGTTGTATCCGACCTCTGCTAGATTCGTGTAGGACGCCGACCTTGACAGCGGCTCCAAAGACACTATGGACGAGGACATGGACGAGGCTGCGACCAGTGCTGGGGTAACTGGTTGTGTCTCAAGCGAGGCATGCATCCGCGCCGCCGATTCGTCTGGGCCAGATCCCTCTGTCCGCCGCCGGATCACGATGCGCACCGCCTGCCCAGATGCGAAGGCGCCCATCACCCCGTGCACGCCGGCTGCAAGAAGACGCCCGCCTGACTCGCGGCGTGATAGGACGTGTGCGCGCCCGAGTCAATGATCACGCTCCCCGCCGGGAAGAGCGTGTGGCTAGTCCACGATTTCAGGTCGCGCATCGGCAGAGTCGACGCAGTGAACACCGTATGTGGCGGGCGAACCAGGGTTGGTGTGTCCGGATCCGACCGCTCCACTGCGGGGCTTGTCGGCCCAGAAGGAGACTCGGTGGGCGTCCCAGGGGCGGACTTTCGCAAGTTGTGGTACTCGATAATGGAAAATATGTTTTCTGGGTTTTTACTCGACAAGATAATTGTCGTGACTCCGGCGCCAGTGGCGATTTCCGCCGCAATGAGTTTTGTTTCCATCCCGCCAGTTCCAAGACTCGACCCGAGAGTGGTAGTACTTACTGTCATCGTCACGTCAGCCTGTGACTTGTGTTGGTGCACAAACGCGTACCTTGAGATCGTATAGCTGCTATCGACGTTACGACCTCTATTTGTTTCGCCAGCGGGTCTTTCCGGGGATTGGAGGTATATAGTCCGTCAACATCGGTGAGAAGGAAAAGATAGTCGGCATGAATCATTGAAGAGGTTACGGCCGACAGGGTGTCGTTGTCGCCAAATTTTATTTCCTGGATGCAAATTAACCAGGCTACTATGAAACATAACAGCAATTAGCACTCACACTGACGGAAACGGTGTCATTCTCATTGACGATGGGCACCACACCCATTGAAAGCAGCTCCTTGAACGTGTTGACGGCATTCAAGTACCTCGTCCGCTATGCGAAGTCAGCAGCACCCTTATACGCATTCCTAAAGGCAAACACACATCGGATATGTCTCCGCGTGTTAATAGCACCTGCGCGATTGGTTGCTCCAGTTGGCCAAAAAGATTATCCCACAGCGCAATAAGCCGTCCTTGGCCAATTGCTGCTAGCGCCTGCGCCACATCAGACACGTTCCTTACGCTAAAGCAGTTCATTCACCTGCTTGCCCGACAAGCTCTTCGGCCTGCTTGCCATGTTCATGCGCTTCAGCCCAACGCCAATCGCACCGGAGCTAACGAGGACGACCTTGTGACCATGACGCCGCAATGCGACCACGGTTTCAACGACAGCGGACAGGGTCGATAGCAGGGGCTGGTGTGTTTTTTCATGAACAATTGAGGAGGTTCCTAGGGAGCACACGATACATACATGAGCCTCAAGAGACTAGAACGCACCGCTGCCGACCTAGTTTAATGACGATCGTGCATGGGTGTCGAGCGCGAGCCATGATTTCTTGCGTCAAGGTTTCAATCGCTTTGTCTTCGGATGATTGGTGGACGTCACGATGTCACTGCCCAGTCACGCATCACAGGCGCGTCCTCTTTCTCCAAAACCATCACACCAAAATCTACGCGTTTTAGCTCCAGATTCAATTCCTTGGTATTCACGCGACCATGTCCTCCTCAGAAGTGTTCGTTTTCGAACCGATGCGCGACTCTTATTACTTGGAAACGGTAGTATTCAAGGTGCGCCCCGTCTGAGGTCTTTCAAAGGAACACAATAGATAAGTGGCATGCAGGTTGAGAATACCATTTTCAGGGTGCCGCGTTTCCAATTCGAACGCCACTCAGGAGTGTTTGCCACTACGTTTTCTCTTCCTCAACCTGCCGAGGGGGCGGAAGGCTCCGACGATAAAAATCCAATTACACTAGATGGAATCAAAAGCCTGGACTTTCAGACGCTGCTGAAAATATTGTACCCACTGTGAGCCGCCTGACGCGCGTCGCACCCTGCGGGAACTGACGGAAATAGGACTGCCATCCCCAAGACGCCATCTCTGAATGAGGATCAGTGGATCTCAGTCCTGAAGTTGGCGACCTTATGGGACTTCCTAGAAGTCCGCAATCTCGCCATTGAGCGACTTGCCTCCCTCTCGAATCGCTGAACTGCATCGACCGAATTCTATTTGCCAGGCAATACGACGTGTCGTCCTGGCTTCGCTCAGGCTACACCGAGCTGGCGCGGCGCAAAACAACGATTTCCTCCGTAGAAGCCATGAAGATTGGCTGGGAGGTCGCTCTGCAGATATCCCAACTTCGGGAGGCGGCCTTGGGGCACGTTAACAATCCATACGAGAAAGTTGACCTCGGGACCACATTCCAGGCAGAGTTCAGGCGCGCAGACTCTGCGCACGAGCCATTGGCCGAATCCGATCGCCCAAGACCCTTCTGAGCATCGCTGGCACTACCCAAACTGATACCGGAGCAACAAGCCCTTTTTCGTCGGCAAAATTTGGACAGCCAAAGAAGACATCGGTCTGGACCCCTAACGGTAATCCTAAACCTGTGATGAGTCCATTCACATTTAAATATTTCCCAACCCAGGCCCCAGCCTCTTCGGCAAGTCCGCGACTGATGCATCCAAGGCTGCATCCGCTCTCAACCCTGTTGCCACCTCCGTTGATCCCTCTACTGGGGGTTTCCCCCAGTCGTCTTTCCCAAACTTGGGTCTTGCCACCCCTGCGGCGTCTTCCAGCACCGTGAGCGGTTCTGGGGCGTTCAGCGCACCCACTGCCGCCCCCACTGCCGCCCCCATTGTGTTTGGCACGTCTACCGGCACTTCTGCGACTACCAACAACGTTTCCGGACCCAGCGCGTTCGGCGGCTCCGGTATATTCGGTATAGCCACCAAGACTTCCCGACCTAGCGCGTTTGGCGCCCCCAGTGCTTTTGGTACAACCACCAACAATGCTTCCGGACCCAGCGCGTTTGGCGGCTCCAGTGCTTTTGGTAAAGCCAACGGGAGCAACATTTCCCAACCGAGCAAGTTCAGCGGCCCCGGGGCTTTTGGTACCAACACTTCTGGCTCCACTGGTACATCCACTGCCGGACCCAGTGCATTCGGTACACCCGGCAGCAATGTTTCTACCCCCGCTGCATCCGCCGCCGCTCCTACCAGTATTTCCACCAGCACTACCACTGCCACCCCTTCTGGTGCATCCGCTGCCGGTCCTACCAGTACTGTCACCAGCACTACCACTACCACCCCTTCTTCGACATGAAAGAACAGTAATTATTGAGACCGGGACTATATCTCATAATATACATACATATATTATTGCACTCAATGGGTCTGGATTTCGCATTTTGCTCTTTGATTTCTTCCTCTTGTCTCCCGGAGTTTTTCGGGATATTTATATGTACATGTTTGCTATGAATATACGAAATAACTAAGGGATACGAAGAGGGGAAGCTAATGAGAAAGGGTTACTGCCAGTGGTCCATCAATCTAGGGCTGTGCCCTCGTTCTGAGTCGCGGTCACATCCCCAGTCCTCAAAAAAATTCAGGCAGTTTATTAGGTGTAATTGAATACTCTATGCGCCTCTTTACATTTTTTCTTGCGGGACGAGTTCTGTGTGCTGTTGGGAAAAAGTGCGTCCCGTCATGGAATGTCACAGATGATCGCGGCTCTGAATTTGTCACGTATTGTCACACTTGGCCTCAGTGCACGACAACTTTGCTCCGGCAAAAAAATGTAATGGGACATAAAGTATTAAATTAAACCTGCTAAACTGCCTGAATTTTTCTGAGGACTGGGGATGTGACCGCGACTCAGAACGAGGGCATTTCCTAAAACAGCCCTAGACTTGATGGACCGGCAATCCTTTCTCATTAGCTTCCCCTCTTCATATCCCTTAGTTATTTCGTATACTCATAGCGAACATGTACATATAGCTATCCCGAAAAACTCCGGGAGAAAAGAGGAAGAAATGAAAGAGCAAAATGCGAAATCCAGACCCATTGGGTGCAATAGTATGGAATGACATTTGCATACATTACTTTCGCTCCGCAAATGCAGGATACTGACTCTCAAAGCCACCGAGCCAGCCTAGCCAGTTCCCCATGGCGTAATTAGCGAAGCGCCCCAGGTTCAGCGGCATTTCCAAGATAACATCAGCAGAATACATGAACGTGAGCATTTGAATGGGATTCGGGGCGAGATTCTGCATAGTGCAGGATGATAGGTATCTGCGCGAAATGAGTTAGGTCGTCAAAACGTCTGGCTAGAGAGGTTAAGGGATACCCGTAGAAATTGCGCACGAACGTCTCGTCAAAACCCGGATTGGGACCACCCCGCACCGTGATGTTGACATCCAAATCTACGCCTGAAGCGGGGTCGGACCAAAACTGCAAACACAGACGAGTCAGATCAGTGCGACAGATAGAGTTAACCGTACGGTATGCCAGTGTCCAGGGGGATGGTTACACTCTCCCCGGCTTGAAGCTTGCCTGTCTTGCCATCGAGGATGTAGCATAAAACCCCGCTATTCTGGTAGGAGAATAAATGGGCAATTAAGTGCAGATAGCGTCGGAGAGCTACATACGACGTTGAACGTCTCTGTTTGGTATAGATGCCAGTGGTAGGGCGCTGCGACGACGACATATGTTAGCCATGCACTCCCTGAAACCTCCAAAAAGCGTACGAGTCGCAGTTGATCCGCGCCCGGCGCTATGATCCAAATTAGCATCCAGATGATGTGCAGACAAAGACGGGCCAGATCCCACCCAGTGTGCGGGTTCGAGTGAGCGAATATCTGCCTCGATGTGAAGCTGCCGTCGTCGGCGCTGCTGATCGCATACGTGCGAAACGCGCCCCCAAAAAAGACCCACGCGCCGTCGGCGTCGATGACCGGGGTTTGCAGAGGTTGCTAAGTTGCGACATGAGCTATATTTCAGGACCGAATTATGGACAGACTTTGGGGAACAGGAACGACAGGGCCATGGTCGTGGTAGACGTTGAGCAACCGAAGTTGCCTAAAACGGATATCAATTGCCACGGGCCGCTTCGGCCCGGAGGAAGCGGGCCATCAAACGATCAGGTGATCGTGTTTGAATAACCCAACTCAGCCAACTGCTGTGTTCGCAGCGGCAGCCATGCAAATTGATGCAACTGCGCAATTGCTCTTCTTCTCAGCTTCCACGTCACCCGGAGGGTCGAGCAGAATTGGCTTGAAACAGCTTGTAACATCCACAAAGACAAGGATATAGTCGCGCCCCCGGTCTTTGGTATGATGCCTATGATGCCACTGGCGGCCTTTGGCACCGATGAAAGTACCTCTTGGCACTTCCCTCCAGATTTGGAGCTAGAGATCTTCGAAACTACGGCACACCTGTACCCCAACTCGATCCCTAGACTCTTGCGTGTGGCGCGTCGCGTTCTCTCTTGGTAAGCCGATTCCACTCCAATTCCTTGCGACAATCGGTTAAACTCCAAAAGGATTGAACCTATATTATACGAAACGATCTCCATTAAACCGCTGAAAGACAAGGACGCCAAGGACTATGCTCTTCTTCGCATTATGGAAACAAAGCCAGCCAACTTCCTCTCCCATGCTGTTCGGCATATGCAGCTCTTCGCTATGGCATGGTCATTTCTATGTTACCGACCAAAAACTCCATGGTCTAATGCCGAGCTCGAGAAAGTGCTCCGTGCATGCAAGGGCGTTGTCACTTTGATCTTGGTGGGCGGTTCAGACAAACCCGAAGTTTTTACAATGATCGCGGACATGCGGCCGAAGCGCCTGTACTTGATTGTGGACATGATGCTGGATCTCACCGTCCCCTTCTTCCGGAACACCAGCCATCTCTTTTTCGCTGACCTCAACCACGAAGTGGAATCGACGTCGACGCAGAGTGAATGGCCACAGTTGCGCAATCTGCCCTGTCTTCCTGCCCTTACCCATCTGGCTCTCGACCACCGCATATTTCCCCATACATTGAGCACCATTTTATCCGATTGCTCCCATCTTCAAACTCTAATTTATACGGAAGCCAAGCCGCTGCCGAACATTTTCCATTCGATGATCAACGTGTGGTGATATTTCTGAGCGATGATCTCATTTCGGAATGGAATATCAGCTCCGAAGACGGGGATTTGTGGGCGCGTGCGGACCTGTTTATTTTGCAGAAGCGACGAGGAGACATTAATGGCCCGTTTTTGTTTATCCGCCTCTCGCATCCCTGTCCTCATGTAAATTCTCAGATTCTTGTTATTATCTGGAACAGGTCGAAATACCTGTTCAAATAGCAACGTACCTGCATCCCTCGAATTTGAGCAAGGAGACCCTGTTCAACGTACTGTTTACTGCTCTAATTTACCTGCCCTCCCAAGATTTGAGCGAGGACTAGAGCAAAAAATCTTCGAGCATGTTGCGCATCTTTATCCCCAAATGATACCAATCCTCCTAAGGGTGGCCCGCCGTGTGCTGGAGTGGTATGTTCCAGTTTTCAAACTTGTTTCAGCCGGTTGACTTCTCTATAGGGTAGAACCTCTCCTGTACAATCATGTCGTGATAGTTGCACACACGCGAAATTCCAGTTCGGCCGAAGCACTTCTGCTAACAGTGCAGTCGAAGCCGGCCAATTTTTTCGCACATGCGGTCCGCAACATCGAGTTAAATTTCTTCCCGTCGAAGGCATTCCCCTGGGATGCTGAGTCTCTCAACTCTGACGACGGCTGGTCAGAGGCTGAGCTATTCAGCGTGTTACATTGGTGTACTGGAGTCATTGATCTGGCCCTCATTGGCGACCTCTCTGATCATCGGCTTCTGTCTATCCTGGCACACATGCGACCAACGCATTTAACTCTCGCCGCTGATATAACCAGCAACCTTCCTAATCCACCTCACTTCGATGTCCCTATCTTCGAGAATGTCACTCACCTCCACTTGTTCGACGCCGACGTGGACCTATTCGACGCCGACTCCAGCGTACTCACCAATTGGTCGTACTGGTCGGAGATATGTGGACTCTCTGCTCTTACACATCTGCCTTTCCATGCCAGACGCCGAATGACATTTTACCAGTCGTGTTGTCCGACCTGCCCAGGCTTCAGGCTCTCATCCTGTTGGCCGATGTGTTCACTGATGGCAAGTGGATATCCCAACATCTCCCTGTCAGAGATTCCGTGTTGTCGTCGTCAAGACAAATTGGGAACTTGAACGAGGTAGCAAGTGTTTCTGGGCGCGTGCTGCAAGTTTCGTTACCCGGAAGCAGAGGGGAGAAATTGAAGGTCCGGGACGTTTTCTTTTTAATTTAGATTTTTCTAATAAATACTCTTCATAGCGCACTGTCATACCTGGAGTTGTAATTGCCTGCTATGCGCCGTTGTCCACGGCCGTTTTCACTCAAATTCCACTTGTAAGCTATGTAGCTCAGAAGACACGATGTTTCTATATTCCTGGTAGTTAGTCGTACGATTTCTCGCGCGCCCTCTTCGAGATCTCGAACAAACGCTTCATGACGTCTTTCGTGTCCGCACGAATACCGTCGTGATACAACTGGTTTGTAATGTATTGTTCCGTGTTCTTGATGACAGACGCGGTTTCCTGCGAAAGACCGAACTCGACATACCTGATTAGTCAAGTTAGGTTCGAAGGCACATCTCTTGTAGAAAAATCCTCTTACAAGTCATCGTAGTAACTGTGGTTCAAATGATCAGCGATGGTTGTAGTTAAAAGGATTTGACAAAACACACGTCGCTGCGGTCACCTGGACCTCATTCTTTCGCAATTGTTCCAGATCATATAACGGCCCCCAAGAGCTATCGTTCGCGAGGATCTCAGCAGCGCCTTTTAGAGGTCGGAGATTCACGAAGTCATCGAAGACGTCGGGGAAGACCTAGATAATTTTTGAGTCACGAACGGAGCGCAGGCAAGAAAAGAAGGTAATTCAACCATCTCTCCCGAGAAATAGACTGGCTCTGTATCCGCTAAAGTCTTGGCATGTGCCCAAGAAAATTGAGGATGTTTTGAGACTACTCGCGCTGCTGACCACTTCGGGGCATGTCTGATGATATCTGTGAGAATATCCTAAGTGAGATGATCTGAATAATTACCCTCGGCAATAGCATGGTTCATGTAATATCGCATAAATTGGGTTGCCGTCGTAGGGTCCTTGGGATTCAATTGATTGGAGAGTTTTGAAGGTCAATTTCCCGAACAATTCAAGGTCGTTCGTTGCCCGGAAGATTATTTCTACGATGGAGGTGGAAGGTGAGTGCAGTCGATATTTTGAGGAAACCTACGATGAAGGCGATCAAGTCCGCCTGTGCGATTGTGAGTAGACAGTAGCAGATAATATTTTAAATCCGTACCTGTCTGACCAAGTATTGGTCCAAGCTGAAGCCAACGACTAACACTGAGTCGGCCTCCGTTAGGAAGGGTTACCTCGTTTTGTTCCAGGTAAGCCAGGAAATTTCGAACCTGTCGATTAGGTTAGATTTAAATAGTGCCCCGAAAGGTATACTTGCGCGCTGTATATCTTGAGGATATTTTCGGTAGTATATCTCATTCCGTTTACGCAAAATGGCTGGATGATTCTGAGAGTCAAATCGGGAATAAAAAAGAGTGGAGACTCACGAATTAAAGACGTATAGACGCGATCGGGACTTTCCTCCAGCGGAGCAAGTCCTCCGCTTAGAAAAACTTCCTTCAACGCGGTAGGAAAAAAAGACAGGTAGGTTATAGCGCAGAAACCACCGAAGCTTTGACCCCAGATCGTCCATTTTCTATCCTCAGGATTTGGTTTGTCGCCGAGAAGAACTTTTCGTATCTCCTCGCAATCTTTTACTATGCTGTCAGCACGAAAATGTTTGAGATAGTCGGCCTTGTCTTGATCTGTCACTAAACGTGAAGGAAACGTCTCAGGGGATATAGCTGTGCTCAGGCCAGTTCCACGTTGGTCCAACCATATTGTCTTGAATCGACTTTAGTTAAGGAAGGCAGCGATCCTAACAAACGTGCCTGATAGCCCTGTTCGTGCATCTGCCAGGCATGAGACCGCCATAATTATACAGTAGGCCCGTGAATTCCACGCACCTCTCCCGCAAATGAAGAATTCCCTTGCAGTTCAACCTCAAATCCAGGTCCACCTGTCCATGCATCATTTACGTCGAAAAGAGGGAGATATACCAGATGTTCTATGTACCTTGCAAGTAAAGCACTGCACATAGCATAAGCCGGATAATTCAGGATTAAAACGACGGACGTCTCACTATAGGGCAGCTTCTCCTCCTCCTCGATGGTTTTTGCCTTGCTTTTTGGAATCAAGTGCCGGGCAAATACACGTATTTTTTCACCCGTTGGATTTGCATAGTCCAGAGGCACGGTGAAGAATCGCTCAACACTTTCGCTCCATCTGTCGGAATGCCACGTCCCAGGTCAACGTCGACGTCTCTGGATGGATCTGGGACCGACCCTTAGTGGTATAGGATTCCAGCACTTCCGAGTTATTCGAGTGCAGTGGAATTTGAGTCATAGTAGACAGTGGACGTCGAGAACAAGAATGTCGAATCGTCCGGGTGATCTGCCAGTGCCTTTCGCAATTGACCCGGATGAGACCGGAACGCGGCACGCCGTGCTTCCATTGCCTGGCGGTAATAAGACTTAACATACTATGCTTACTCGAGTACGGAGAGTAAGTACGCGATCTGGCTGCGGCAACCCGGACCGCTGCAGATCCAGAATAAGCGCTGGTAGCTCCGAGTAAAGTCCCTACATTTGGCCCTAAGTACAGATATATTGTAAAATAAATTATACGCGCTGGGAGATAACCTCTGCGTCGACACAGAGGCTATCTCCCACCCCTCATCATCCCCTTCTCCGAGTCTATTTCTAGCGGAGATTTGGTTCCTATGGGCTCGTCACCGCATCCACAATCGTAAGTATCGTCTAGGTGGGCGCAGTCGAATTGCTCCTTGTGGAGACGCTCATTAACAACATTATGAACAGAGCATAACCTGCCGGCAGCGTTAGACTGGAGTCTAAGATGGTTAAGTAGAACAAGAACAAACCAGAGTGAAGCAGACCGCCGAGACGAAGTCTTGACGAGGTCAGAATGGACAACTTTAAAGAGAGGCAAAGACCCGCACCTGCGGAGGATACTTTTCCAAAAGCATCTGGAACTCTGCAGCGCACTCCCCGCATGGATAGAGTCGGGATAGCAAATGAAAATATGAGCTGAGGGCATCCCGTTCATCCTGGGTTGGTTTCTAAGACAAGGGTCAGAGAAGGGGAAAAGACGGGAGAATGATCACCGACCTCAGGATAACGAAGGGTCATGGTATGTCTGCATTTGCAGATCAGGTCATATATAAATCAATCCCGAGCTTATTACGCACAGTAACTTCCAAGTTGCTCGGCCAAGAGCAGCCCTGAGTATAGCTTAGTATCGTACGGTTCATTGCGGACAATGCTGACTTTGCTGTAGCGTTCCCCAGCTTGGGCATTATGACACCTCCATCCGCACCAAGAATTGGAGGATGTGGGACTGTCTTGCTCTGACGAAGGATTGTTCCATGCCATCTTCCCCGAATAGTTCACCGGACCATGGGTCAAGGTATGCCCGTGACGGGGGATGTAAGAATGTTACTGTTGAGAGCAGAAGCTGGGATTTTCAGTCAGTTTGCGTGGCACACGACGAGCGTCTGTGAAGACTCGCCAGAGCAACAACTATTGCGACAAATGATTTCGCAAAGCGGGATATCATCCCGGAAGTACAGAGGATAGTAATCAGGCACCAAAGATTAGTGGAAGAGAAAGGTGAGCGCCAGTGGTGATCGCAATGCACCGCCACATGCCGGCTTGAACTTACGCGGAGTTTCCGTTTTGGGAGAAAAAGCTTGCACTGATGACTTTAACGTGATTCAAAACGGTTTCACAAGAAAGGCACGATACATGGTAGGCTCATGGTAAGGGAGAAAAATATTAAGGGCTGGAGTTATGGTGCTGTAGTACCTGGAACGCAACACACGAAACGAACAGACTCGGATTCGAGGATGAGAGGTAGACGGCAGGATGATTAATCGCGATCGTAGAACACAAGAGTACCTTGGCTTGTTTCAGATTATTCGACCAATTAACAAGGATACTTACTTACCATGCATATTGTCGGCCATACACGAGATGATAACGCTTTTCCCGCCAGTTTTCCAGTACTTTGAAGTGATGAACAAGTTGAACGAAGGACGTTGGGAGGAATACCGTGACATACTTTGGAATAAATCTTGTGTGGGGACCCGCCGTTTTTTTCTTTTTTGTAGCGACCCACGTACAAGTCACGATAATCGGCAACCGTAAATCCCTTCTTTGTCGAAGATTCCGGAATTTTCCAGACCTTACAAAACAATAAGCTGACATCAACCAAGAAATAAGGAGAAAAAGACCTCTCTGCAGCCGTTACCGAACATGGAATCATATATTCCCCAACCTTTGCTCAAGACAACACCACTAGGCGTGACAATGCCTTTATAACCACCTTCGCTATGCCAATCTGATTCCGAAACAAATGCTGGAGGCGCCCACATTCTGCAGAAAAAAATAAATGACGCCGCACGACATGGAAAGGAATGACACTTACTCAAAAGTCAGGCAACGGAAGATCTGACTTTTTACAATTATGGCCGCTAATTCCTTCTCTGTGGCAGGCTTCCGGGCCCGTACCACGACGTATTTGGCGTCGAGCTCCGATGTATAGCCCCAAACCCCGGGAGCGGCCTTCTTAACCAAACCATGGGTAACGAGAGTAACGTCGGGGTTTCGGACGTCGAACGCTATGTCGCTAAGACTCAGGGTGCTCAGCCGGTAGGTTTCGTAGATGTCACGGTAAAGGGTGCAGGTGTGAGAGAGAGCAAGCTGAGCGAGTTGGTCACATTCGGAAACGAGATCTTCCTGGATGTGTGGAACATTGCAGAGGAGATTCGAGTTGGCAAAAAGATTCAAGATTTCGTTCGTAGTGGACATTGGATGAGTCGAGTTTGGAACGTTTTCGAAGGTGGCGAATATGAGGTACTATTTGGGTACTATGCACTTTGGCGGTTTTTCCTCACGGTCATGCGAGCAGCGATCGATCCTCGAAAGAGGCCGATATGTACCAGAAAAGTCCGAATTTTTGAGGCAAGAAGGGACGGAGTGTCCTTATTCGATGCTTCTGCCAGTGATGTTTAGAAAAAAGTTCAAGACTCTAGATCAGATAGAAGATTCCAGCCACGGTCACTCACCGCCAGGGATTCGACATTTCGAACAACGAAAAGTAGACAACAAATCCGGGCAGTTTTTCGGCGATTCGGCGTTCAGTCACCCATTCCAGTAAAAGAGAATATAAAATAAAAACAGAAATAACCGGAACATTCCGAGAACGCGAGTGTCACAATGCACGTGGGAGCTGTGATCATTTGTGACAGCTTTGTCTTACCCTCATCCTCGACACCGCAAGAAAACATGAAGGTATGATTCTATGGTCTTTGAAACATGGCTTGGTTTGATACTCTACGCGCAGGAGCTCAGAGGCGGTCTCGCCAAGTCATCGAAACGGTGCGTCATCGACTGACCGTTTTTCATATCGATATCAGACTGAATATGGCGTCTAGCAATATAAAATCAGCATCCGAGCTTTCTCATAATGGCTTTCTAGATGTACCTCCTGAACTCTGCGCGATCATCGCGCGCTTCGCATCCCGTCAATCTCTGGCCAGCCTTTGTTCTGTATCCCGCCGGCTTTGCTCGACTTTCTCAGCGCCACTCTATGCAAACACAGTCGATCCTCCCCTGACCTCTGCCCAATCTTCGTGCCTCATCAAAACTCTGAGCACCGCCAAGACGCTCAACTGGAAGCCGCATCCAGCCCTATTCATCCGCCAGCTCGGCTTGACGGATTCCGGCCTCGTGAACGACATCAAAGCCAAAGCCAAAGCATCTGCAGATTCGCTCAGGAATATCTATCGACTTATACCTGACTTTGAACGCTCGAGAGGATCCGCTTTGCGTAGTCTACACTGGAATATAGCGGCAGGTCTCGACGAGCTGGGGCAGATTCTGGGAGCCCCAGGACATTTTCCGAATCTCCGGGAGCTGATGGTATCCTGCAACGGGACGAATAGCAATTTTGGTGTGAGTGCCGTTTACAGCCTTAGATAAATCCTTCTAAACAACCCCATAGTTCATTCAGATCGGAGAGCTAGAAGTGCTGGGACTTGATTTTTGTCTGAAGACGGGTAAGTTTAATTTTCTGTGTCCGTACGTGTGTTTAATAGTGGAATTTCCAACAGAAAACGACTACGAGATTGGGGAAAAGCTGTGTTACAAGCTCGCGGAGGCGATACAGACACTGCCAATTACTTCGCCGCTTCTCCACACGTTGCAGTTGAAACTCAAGATTCCCTTCGACCGCGACACATTTCCATTTCTAGGATGCGAGGATCTTCTCGCTGCTATAAATCTGATTCACCTTCCCGTCCTGACGGCTCTCGTCCTTTCAGTTGATTTTTATCCAGACGACGGCGAGGATGAAGACTTGTCTCCTCCCATGGACTTCTCCGCTTTCCTCGCCTCTCACCCAAATCTCGTCGCCCTAACTCTTAACGCGCATGGAACGAGGCTAACAGAAGACGTCGCATTTTTACCCCATCTTCGCTCGTTCAAAGGCTCTTTCGAAGACTCAGAAGCCATCTGTGACCGTCAACGTCAGCTGGACCAGCTGGTTATCACATTTGTTCATCGACACCAATTCGAACTTCCCTCGTTTTCCACCGGACCGCTTCTTTCCCACCTTTCGCTAACAAAACTCCAAGTTCTTGCTGTTGATGCTGTCGGATCAGTGGTCAAAATGGCGAATGAATTATCACCGGCATCACTTGCACAGCTGGTCTCATCTTTTCCCAATCTCACTCATCTCGATATTTGTATCAGCGGACGGATAGTAAGTCTTTTGGCTATCCGCCCTCTCCTGATTATTAAACACCAAATAGAACCAATACCGCAAAAGTTTCATTCGTTTGAACAAGCTCAAAAGTCTTCGAGTGCAAGAGTACAGGAAACGCTTTGCGCCGAGCGTGTGGCCTGTTACGACAATCTTCCCACCTGACGACTACATAAAAGATTTCCGTCGTTTCTTGCCGTCGTTGCCGCAGCTTGACTGTATCAAGATCTCCGTGTTAGCAGATAGCGACGCAGAAGGGGAGGACGGCTGCCCTTGCTGTCGTGACTGTGGAAGCCCCGGTCTCGATTTGGAATTGGTGTTTTCGCCACCGGAGATGAGAGTTGACTACCGTTTCTCGGTCATTCGGACCTCGATCGACGCAGTTGTTGTACTGGACGAAGCTAAAGTTTCTGACAACCGGTGAGCTTTCAAATCCAGTACAGACCGCTGTGTCATAACAAGTCGTCAGCTATCCTTATTTCACTTCCTGAGATTGCCGATGCACTCTTCTTACTTTGTCTGTTGCTAATCGTGGATGCGCTTTCGGGTGAACGATTCAATGGAATACGTCTATACTTTTTCTATAATCATAGTGCGATGCGTCAATTTTCTAATACGAAACAGATCAATGTTGATCATTCAGGAATCCACGATGTGACTTGAAGTTTAATTCCGTTCAATCATCGAGACTGGTAGGTACTATTCAAAAATGCTTCTCAGCTCTCAGCTCTGCGGGTCTGACCTTTTTTTTTTTGAACCGCTTTGATCTGCATTAGCACCGCCACTGATTCCCCTTGACTGCTCATCACTACAACGCAACTACGACGACCTTCTACGTTCAATTGCTTCCAAGTTGCTTCTACGACTTCCCGGAGCTTGCTGGATGTCAGATGTTGAAGACCTATTTTATCCATACGGAGGTCTACGGCTGTCTACGGAAGCGAATCGTACCCACCTGGGATAAACCTGCAAGCGTGCGTAAGTTGGAGATAAGCATCTCGTTTATTCCATACAGTGGGCTGTGTAACTGGATTCCGTCCTGTCAGATTGATATAGATCAAGGTTCTACGTTCGTATAAGATCGCCGACTGCGCAAACGGCTAGCTCTGCAATCCCATGTCCAAGAGAAGCACCTCGTCAACGGATGGTCCGCTAACGCTCCATTTCAACGACCTTACGCGCGTCGCGGGAGAAACTATTACTGGCCGTGTTGATTTAAATGTTGCCTTGGCACAGGAGGACAATCTAGAGCAGCTACGGATCAAGTTTAGAGGGACCATTCATTCGTACGTTCTCCCCCAGATCCGTCGCTTCCAAAACTTGATATATTACATTAGAAAGATCACCACCACCAGTGGCAATACCACCACCGACCACAACCAGAAAATTATAGTCGGTTTATGTCCTCTGATCTTCTTTTTCCTGCTGACGCGTCTTGCTAGCTTTTTTATACCAAAATTCCCCTGTGGGACCGAGGGACCGCGTTTCCGGAGCCCGGCTCTCCTATTATACCTTGCCCTTTCCAGTTCATCCTCCCAGAAAGCCTACCCCCGTCGTTTCACTGCGACGCATATCATCGGAAAAGCCACATCACTTATTCGCTCGAAGTCGTCGGCGAGCGGGCTGGGTTCTATAGACTGAACCGCCTTATCCGCAGAATTATTTCGGTTGTTCCTGCGGCTTCCCAGAATCAGTTACTAGTCACGGAGTCTTTAAGACAGGGCTGGAACGGCCCGTGGAAAGACTTTACCCAGGAAGAAAAGCTACGACAGGGCATTTGGGGGGACTATTCCCATGCGCGTGTTAAGGCGAGTTGTTTTTGCTCGCTATTGCCTAATCCTCATTTCTTCTTCTTTTCAGCTCACGATTCCCGACTTCTCCGCATACCCTATCGCCACTCTGATTCCATTCAGCTTTCATGTCGAGACAGAAACGAAGTCAGTGCATGCATCTGATGCCCCAGTGGACAAACACGGAAAACCATTCTTTCCCGCGCCGCCTGCGCTATCCTCCGATGTGAGACTGGCTTTACACCGGAGAGTGGAGATTCGTTCGAAGGGATACTGTCGGCACATCGAGAACGAATTTGAGCTTAAAGGAAGTCTGGGCGACGTCACACGAGTCGCCGCTATCCGTCAGTTCATCGACGAACCAGAGTGGATCCCATCCGCTGGACTCAAAGACAAGAAGGGCCACGGTATCTGGAGACGTGCAATACATTTTGAATCTGCGGTAGCGATACCTTATGCACCGACGAGCAGTACCGAAATTCTCGATTGGCAGGCAAGTTTTTTATATTTGTTCCGTGGTATAAATAACATTCCTCGATAGTATAACCTTCTCTTCGTGGTGCCATTCCCTGGCATTGGGAACAACCTCCGGTTTCAAGTTCCTGTCTATCTTCATCCTGGATCAGCATGTCCGCCGCCTCCAGTCGGTGCCCCAGGTTCATCGAACATCACGTACGCGGATGTTCTCCCTGCTGGACCCCCGCCCATGCTTGACTTGCCTCCGTAAGTGTAAATCTGCGCATAAAATATGTTGATTGACCTTTTGCAGCTCTTACTGGGCAGGCGATCACCACACCTGGGATGACGACGACAAAAAGAGTTGAGACCTGCGTCCTTTGTCCAGACCGTAATCACGGAAAGAATATAATGCTTTCTGTAATTGATTTGAGACGCAAATCTTGCTCCACAGGTAGCTATATTGTCTTCGGGGCCGAGCGTAAGATTTTTTCCCCATTCAACCTGACCTCCTTTGAGAAAAAATTAATGATGTTCAAGTTTTTGAAGTTCTTAGTTGAACTTGAACAAGGTTCAACTTGGTCACGCAGCACGTGAGCTTCTTCGGCTCCCATTTTTCTTCGGCTCCGGAGTCTCTTGGTCCTGACCTTTGTCTTAACTTGCTCTCAACGACACAAAATAATGGAAAGTCCGACGGTATGCCTGATAACTTGATATCCATCATGGGGTCTGATTTTTCTTGGGCCTAGCTGAGTCGAGGCGGTCCCAGTGCGACCTCAAATCGGTGCGTAGAACACTGCTTTATCCTACGTTTCCCATCTTTATTAATGGTTTTAGAGTTATACATACGATCCCAGAAGTATCCTATACCACTCCTGAGGTGGCGCCTGAACTCTGGGCGATCATCGCGAGCTTTTCGTCGCGTCAGTCCGTAGCTCGCCTTTGTTCCGTCTCCCGCGAATTTTCTGCTACATTCTCGGCGATCCTCTATGCTAATATCATCGATCCTCCTCTCACCACTGCCCAATCCGCTCGGCTCATACGAACCCTGCGCGCTCAGACAGTAGCCCGGCCGCACCCAGCTGCACTGATTCGGAAGCTGGGTTTGACAGATGGCGGCCGGACAAACAAGGCCACCTTCAAAGCTCAAACTAAGGCAGCGACAGACTCTCTCAAGAACCTGTATCTTCTCATTCCCGAGTCTGAACCGAGAGGATCGTCCTTGCGTGTTCTACACTGGAATATGGCCGCGGGTCTCAACGAGCTCGGACAGATCATAGGAGCCCCAGGCAATTTTCCCAATCTCAGAGAATTGACTGTCTCCTCCGATCCGGACACGAACAGCAATTTTGATGTGAGCGTAATCTACACTCGTCAGATCACTATAAATATTTCCTAGTTTATCGCAATCAGTGGGCTAGAAGTGCTCGGATTTAACATCAGGTTTACAGAGTTTTATGGCGGGTGTTCCACTCCTCAGTCATCCCTAAATTTACTGAATTCCGCCATTATGCAGAAAATGACTCGCGCGTTGGAGACAAACTGTGCCTAAAACTTGCAGAAGCTATGCAAATGCTACCTAATCATTCTCCCCTTCTCCACACATTGCTATTGAAGCTTCACATTCCATACGATCAGCAGATATTTCCACATTCAGGGCTTTCCGAGCTCGTCTCTGCTATAAACCTGATGTGTCTTCCCGTCCTCGCAACCCTCGAGATCTCAGTAGATGTAAAACCAAACGAGATTGAAGACTACGACTACTACAATGATCTAGACTTACCTTGCACGAACTTCTCCGCTTTCCTCGCCAATCACCCAAATCTCGCCGCCCTAACTCTTAGCGCGCGAGGAACAGAGCTCATGGAAGATGTCACTTTTTTACCTCGCCTTCGCTCTTTCAAGGGCTCTTTCGAAGAGTGCGCAGTCATTTGTGCCCGTCAACGCCAACTGGAGCAGCTGGCTATCACATTCGTTCATCCGTATTACTCCTACAACAAACCGGCATCATTCCATACTCTACCACTCTCATCTCGCCCTGCCCTCACAAAACTTCACGTCCTTGCTGTTGACGCTGCCGGATCGGTCTTCGTAAAGCCGAATGAGTTGTCTCCGGCATCATTTGCTCAACTGGTTTCATCTTTTCCCAACCTCACTCACGTCGATATTTGTATTAACAAGCCGATGGTAAGTCCGCAATGGATTATTGGATAATGATTTTGTTGCTCACGGTGAATAAACAGTCTCAATATCGCAAATACTTGGGTATTTTGGCCAACCTGCAGAATCTCCGTTTGCAAGAGTATAAAGTTGCCCCCAATTGGTCGACCAACATCACCAGAATCTTCCCCCCCACTGACTACATAACCGAAATCAGTCGGATTTTACCGTTTTTGCCACATCTTGCACACATCGAGATTTGCCTCTTCGCAGACTATCCCTCGCCCGACTACTCGGATGACTCGGCGGAGGAGTCGTGCTCATGCTGTAGACGCGGTTTGTCGATGTCGACGTCGCCGTCGGATATGAAGGCGGACTATACATTTTCTGTGATTCGCGCCGCTGGAGGCGCACACGTTGTTTTGGACAACAATCGCACTTTCAGATAGATCTCGGCAGTAGCAGTTGCTCTTTTTTGGTACTGAATAGTTGTACGTTCGTAACCTCGAACAAGATGTTTGCCTGAACCACAGCAGAAAAGAGACATAGTATTGCTCGGAAGCAGTCCATTAAATCAGTCTTCGTGATATTCGTAGACAATCCTGCACGAGGTTGAGGTGGCTGCATTAAAATGCATCCGTGTGATATTCGCCGTCAACCTCAATAATCTTTTCGATTGCACGTTTGCTGCCTGCACTCTCCTTCAACAGCTCGGTATAAGCCCATAACTTCGGGTATTTCTTCTTGTCCAGCATGCTTTGGCCGTCTTGTGGGACCTGTGCGAGTAGCAGCGGGAAACTCATCATAATGTCCGCGCCGGTGAGATGCGCCCCGCAAAGGTATGGCCCACCGTCGGGTGCGGACTCCAACTGGGCCTCGAGGAATCCAAAGTGAGTCGCGAACCCCGGTAGGACAGCCTCTCCGAGCTTTGAAGCGATGAGCGAGGTAATGGGGCGAAGGAAAAATGGGAGCGGGGCCTTTTTAATGCCTATTGGGCTTAGAGTTTGGAACGGAGGAAATAATAAAAATAAAGGACGTACCCCAAGGAATGAATCCGAGTGTGGTTTGTACCATGAGGGACCCCTCCGAGTAATGTAGGTAGTAGTGGTAGCGCATCCATGCTTCAGTTTCGCCGTCGACCTGTCCCTCGCATCCGTCCTTCCATTTTTGCGGAATTAACGTCGAGGAGGGGCCGGCGAAGTGGTCGCTGAGATATTCGACGATGAACCCAGACTCTGCCATCACGCGGTTGCCAATGGTAAGAATAGGGGACTTTCCCAGCGGATGGACTGTCTTGAGTTCGGGTGGGGCTTGGAGCATCCGTTTGGCGTCGCGTTTATACGTCTTGATCTCGTAGGGAATGCCGAGCTCCTCGAGAAGCCACAGGATGCGTTGTGAACGCGACTTGTCAAGCCAGTGGAGCGTGATCTTGGGAGTGTCTGTAGTGGCCATGGAGGGATTCTTTCAGAGGATTAACACAGATTAGCACGTTTATCCCTTGTGCAAAATGCGAAGTACAGCGCACCAGATTGTATGGGTCCGGAAAAGATAAAGGTCTATGGGATCATGAGGGTGTCTCCAGTGGTCGTCTTTAAATGACAACCATGCGGAAGTTCGTGTGAAGTGCCTTCCCCGCTCGGCCCGTTTTTGTCATGCCAGCTTACTCGCATGTGCGTGCAGTGACCTGGGCATCTGCTGGCCATTTTTGTATGATAGAACGAGAGGGAGGAATGCACTGGCGTGGTCCCGCAGCCTGCAGATGTGAGTTATTCAACGAATCATAATCTTACGCAATGTTCGAACCTTGAACCCAAGTCCGATCACGTGCGTAATTGCTCACTATCAGAATGATGTGGGAGGACCGGTGATTATCGGTTGGGAGGTCGTTTCCGGAGTTCGGACAAAATTTGTGATCTTCCCGCGTGAGGTCAGGTTAAAGTTCGGACAAATTTGGGGGTGGCGGGGGCGATGTCAGATCCAAAAATTCGGACAATGTGGGTTGCTTTGGGAGAAGTCGGATCGCATTCGGACCAAGGGGTACCCGCCAAAGAAATTTTCTACACCGGGTCGAAAAACTGAATTAAGGCCCGCTGGGCACCCACCATACCATTAGCCGAGAGTCTCACGGTCACGTGCGTGTCTCAAACGGGAAACCACACCATCTCACTGCGCTGTATTCCTGTCCAGGCTATTTGACATCTATTTTGACACGGTGTATTCAATCCTTGTTCCACAAATATTGTTTTGGTGGGCCCCCTCCTGAATCTTTAGCCGGCAGTTCTCGCACATCCATCCCGAAGGCCGAAATCGGAGCATCGTTCAACCCAATACAGTCCAGATGGAACTTGAAATAATCAATACAGTATTCTTCATATATATTTCAATTATACCTATAAGTTACAACGACTCTGCGAGCATTTAAAGATCTCCAGGTTCCCGCTCTGAGAGCAGTCTTGTGTGGCCCAAATCCTTGGACCTTGGGCTGGCACCGTTTAAGCGGCTGGATCGTTGGAATAAATGTGCGCTATTAATTAATTGTACCTCCAAAGGATCGGACATTGCCTGTCACTCTGCTTGGGATTGGCACGGGAGAATTGCGGGAGAAGCTCGATGCGCTCTGTGGTGGCAGCCGGTTGTTTGGCAAGGACTCAGGGCACAAATCTCCGGTGACCCGACCATCACAAAGCGCCAAAAATTCAAAATTTTGCGGGGGGTAAAAATCAAATTTTTTCGGATCTTCTCAAACGCGTTTTGGAGGGGTTCTGCAACTTTTCCAAAAAGTGAAATAAGACAGTCGAGACACCCACCATACCATTAGCCGGTGTCTCGGCATTCTCCGGCGGGTACCCCTTGATTCGGACAAAACTCCGAAGCCACTGATTCACTTGCCCTCAAACTCGTTCTTGGCTATGCTTCCAGCAGGTGGAACGAAGGTCTTCTCAAATTACGTCGAAATTGGGTTAATGGCGTACAATATTTTCGAGGATCTGATGGCAGAGAAGGAGCCATTGTACAAGGTCGTAGCAAGCCTAAACACTGTACGACAAAAGGGCAGCAACATATCAGTCTTGTAGAGGTTCCAGAAGATGACGGTGTAGCAGAACAGAATTTTTTTATGATTTTTTGAATTATTTTTGAGTGGTTTTGGGAGAAATTGATGTCAGAAGCAAAGTTCGGACAAATCTTAGCCCAGGTCGAGGCTGGAAGCAAAATTCGGACAATTTTTAGGAGCTGAGGTTGGTCAAAAGTTCGGACAAAAAAAAAATTGGGCCGAAATTAGGATACGACCTCCCAACCGATAATCACCGGTCCTGATGTGGGGTGGCCCACGGGGACCTGTTGAGTTTGGGAACGCACTGCAGTTGACTTCTATCAATTTCTTTTTCGCGGAATGATTACAGCTATCCGCAAAACCGTAGACGTTTTTGAAAAAAAAGTTGAGTTGATCAAAAGTGATGTCATCGGCCTCGTGCAGTTGCCCAAGGGCCGTTGGCATGATAATAGCTTTCTCCAGTACTACTGGGTTAGATAGCACGGGTAGTGTTGCGGTTGAGAATAGTATGTTTGTTAGTCAAGAATACAGGCGCAAGCATTGATGCTGCCATCGTCATTTGCTATTTTAATCCTGGAACTCCACTTTTGATCAACTGAACTTTTTTTCGAAATACGGTTTTGCGGATAGCTGTAAAGGACTGTGGAGGAAGTTAACCGGCCTGCCATGCTGGTGGCAGACAGTGGCAGACAGGATGGAATCCTCAAAATTCCCACGGTTGCAAGCGAGGATCATTCACTGCACGTGGTGAGCTCGATCTTCCGAGTCGACTCTTCTGAGTCTTCTCAGCTCCACTTCTTCTCCCCAACCGAGTTCGATCTCCGACTTCCCTCTTTCAGGCTTCGCCAAAACAAAACGCATTTTCCCTTTGTACTATGCCGGGGTACGTATATATGCCTGAAATTGACTCCTGGCTAACGCTGATCCCAGTAGATGCTGGACATGGACGCAACGAATGTGCGTAGGCCCGGGCGGGACGTGGTCGAGTCGCGACTGATATTGTCGAACTTCCAGTATGACATTCACTGTAGTTCTTTCTGTGCTTGCTGTGTATCCGCATCTTCATCTGGCGCATCGCGTCCATCCCTCGAGTCCACCACGTTCCGGACCTCGACAGAATATTCATGTCTCACACACACCACTGGTGCCGAGTGACGAGTGCCTCCACCCACCTCCGGACAGCTGCTCATTCTATGCCGACTGTCTCGAGTCGCGATATCACTGCGGGCCCACCGGGTACCCGCTCGGCTACGGCGAGAAGTACTGCACCAAGTTCCAAACTCACCGCGCGACCCTCAGTACTCGTGGGCAGACGTGGATGCTTGCCACCATGCACTGCCTACAGGAGGCTCTTGTACCAGACGCCGTTGGCGCATCAAATGCTACTACTACCTGCGCGGACCTAGAGGACAAAGCTTTTGAAACGCACGCCAACTGTTACGTTTCCAGCGGCGTCTGCACGCTTCCGCCGTCAGATTGGCGTGCGGTGCTAGAAATTGTCGATTTGAAGACCTTGTTTGATAGCTGGGACGCGTTCAAGGCGACCTTGATGGCTGGAACGGAGTGTTTGGAGTTGGAAGCATTTCTGGTTGAGCAGAATATCTGATATTCCCCTTGCTCCATTAGTAATTACAAAATACCCTACACTACTTTCACACTAAATCGCATCGATGTATAGTAATAAACGCGCCAAAGTTATCATTACTTCCTCCATCCATTGTCGCATTTGAAATTCATTGGTGGCAGTGCTCAATTCATCTCTTCCTCAACCACCACCTCGCCGGCGTCACTCCGCCCTCGAATACCTCGATATCATCCCCCATTCAGTTCTGAAGCTAGGCGAGATGGGTCAGAGACTGGTAGTAGGGTTTATGGTACGTTCCAAGCGCTCTCTGGGATGGGTTTGACTTATGTAATAAAATTTAAATCTCGTTTAACGCAGCCAACGATTGCAAACGATCTCATTTTCTCCAGGTCGAGTCCTCTTGTCCTTCGCAAGCCCTTCTGTTATGCGCACATGGTTCCTCCCGAAATCTTATCGCACATCTTCCACTTTGCGCCAACGAAACAAGAACCAGTCACGATATCACGGTTGTCTGTGCAGGTCCATCGTGCACCCCTCTGGTTCTCACTGCCGTCTGTCGCTACTGGCGGGCTGTTGCTCTTTTGACCCGTGAATTGTGGGCAAATCCCTTGTTTTTCTGTTCTTCCCAAGGAATGGTATCGCTTTCGATGGCGTGGTTTGCTAATGGTGGCAACTTTCCTCTAAATGCCTTTATGTTGGATTCGCCGGATTCTCCGACCGATAGCAAATGGCATCTCCTCTCTAATTTCTGTCTTCATGCGGCCCGATGGCAATGCGTTCATCTCGTTATCCCGCGGTCCCCTGCGGTGGAGTGGCCCTCGATCTCTGGCCAATTTCCCCTGCTCCTAACGATTTCTCTGGGTCGGCCCACGACAGAATACACAATCAACGATATTCCGACTGATTCGTATCTCATTGCCGATCTGCAATGTGCCCCCCGTCTCTTTCGCGCACGATTGGTTCCTTCTTGCAATTTGATCGTATCTCATTACCCTGGGATCAAATAACCTATCTGGAACTCGACAAATCTGTTTTCGTTGTCGTTCCCGGGCATTTCCTCTCATTATTCCATTTATGCCCCAATCTCGTTCGATGCGAACTTGTAAACACCAGCGGCTACTTCGCGATGCAGCCACCTACCAATCCCTACAATCACCCGAAACTCCAGCATTTTTCAGTTTCCGGGCACACCGCAAATATCTACAATGCCTTTACGTTTCCGTCTATGAGCAGTATGGCTATCCTCGACTGCAAGCTTGTTTCTCAAGAGCTGCTGGAATTTCTCACACGCTCGGCAGTGTTGAAGACCCTTTCCATGGAGCCTGCCCCCGGCTGTACCGTCTCATCAGTCTTCGTTCTCCTGACGGCCGTTCCGCTCCTGACCAACCTAACGGTCGACTGCTCTTCTTCTTTATCTGTGACCTTCTGGACCGAATTCTTCGATCTCTTCGGCAAATTCTGGATATGTCCCAATCTCGCGCGCCTGACTCTTATGGACTCCATTCCTGAACGGGGCTTCTCGTATGAAGCGCTCAGTGCGATGCTATATAACCGCCGGCTGAATTACAAGACTCTGGGGACGTTGTCCGCATGCTCCGTTGTTTTCCGCTGTTCACGGCAGCCTCGGCGCCCGCATCCAAGTGTTGTTGTCCAACTCGACTGTTTGTTACAGGCCAAGATGGCTATCTCCATCTCGTCACCAGCCATACGCTGGCCACGCCGTCGTAGGTGCTATCGCTTTGGATGAACTGCAGCTGATTTCCCGTCAAGGCATCCAGGCGTTTACGGACCTATTCCCATGATAAAGAGGTCTCAACAATTTCTAGTGTCGGTTGTTTTCTGTTGCCTTGAGTTTCCAGCATTATTTTCTCTTAGAAAGAATTGAACTATGTAGCTAATATCAATATTTGAGCAGTACAAAGGTGTGCATTCCTTATTGCCATCTCTCCACCTCAAGCCTGGAAAGAAAATACTGGATTGAAATTTGGGCTCTTCTGTGGAAGTTCTTTTCCGCCCGTTTAGCGATACCTCCTTTCATGCCATCGCTGTAAACGCATTGAAATTATGGACGGTCGGTCTCCCTTCGAAAATGAACCCCTCGGCGTTGCATTCTGCCACGATGACGCCCCGGCGCTGCATTGTAACCCGCATCCCCTTACCTACCTCGAGAGACCGAGACAATTTTGACATTCCCGCTCCCACCTCTACCGACTTCGGATCTGAATCCCCGGCGTATAGCGACACGGTCGCTGGTGAGGTACATAGCACGACGACCCAGAATGTGTCGTCCGTCTGGCCGCTGTTGATTATAAACCATAAGCGAGATAAAAAGATTCACGGACGAGCTCCCAATTTCGCGGTCGTGGAACGCTTTCCGGCGCGTTGGCCGCACGCGGATGTGGACGGCCCCACAAGTAGATCTGGTCCTGCTCAATAGGAGGGTACATGCCACTTTTGAAGGCGCGTGCGAAGTAACTGTTGAGGTGCAGCCAGGCGCCGTGCGGGAACCCGTCGACCCACGCGTGCGAAGCGGGCTGCGCGCCACGAACCGCGGGGCAGATATAGTGTGATTCACCGTAATCTGAGTCTCAGTAGTGAGCGAATATGCTCGTGTGTTGAACCAGATGCCCGACCGTTCCACGAGATGACTTGCACAATATCTATCTGTGAACGCATGTCGATCAGCTGCTCCCAGCGGCGCACAAAGAGCCAGTCATCGCCGCGGTAGATCCACTGCCAAGGTCAGTTCTTTCACATAGCACGATCCAATAAAAAATATTCACGTTCTTGTTCCAACTGTCGGCTCTATAGTGCTGGCCACCATGAGATTTAAGATCGAATTATGGTGCACCAGAGGATTGCGCACCGTGAAGAACCACGGCGATACCGCGGCCATGAATGTGCGGCCGCCAAGATTGTGGAGATGATATGTATCTGTATCAAGGGTGGGTGATTCGATCTCGCGGCGTGGATGAGTTGGCGTGAGGTGCAGGGGCCATCCTCCATTCCACTGTCGCACATGAGCTCTCGCAGAGGGCCTAACGCCAAAATTAACAATACATTAAACACCCCGTCCAAGGCAGATATTGCAGGGTAGCGCGCCGGATCGACGAAGAACGCGGGAATAAAATGGATCTGCTGCCTCATTAACAACGTTTTATGGGTCTTTCAAATTGAGTAATATGACCGGCACAATATCCTGTATTGCCTTTTTGGCGAACGACACGCTTCATCGAGCCCCGCATTTTGCCCAAAGGTGGCGGCCTCCCCCGCAAATGTCGAAACCACCACTTTACCCTGATATCTGAACATTCGGGGGTGTTTCCCGAAGGTAGTGAAGTAGCTGCAGAGCAGCTCGACGTCGGATTCGGAGCCGGCGGGGATCGAACTGTATCAATTCGCTTCGACTATGGCAAGAAAAAGAAACGATGCAATAGAACAAACCTCATATCGAAGCTGATAAAAAGGGTAAACGGAGCAGACGAACTGGCTGCTGCCTTGAAGCACATTGCTACACGATCTTGCTGCCAGTCTTCTTTGCCAACGTTCAAGACGAAACCGTCGCTGTGGGGCATCAACGATTTTACTATAGAATAAATAGAAGGAAATATTTTGACGCGCACATGTCGCTAGAAATGGCTTCTTGGATGTCTGCAGCCCAATCGCTAACAGAGTACGGCTATGCGTGGCAAGTTGGAGTGACTTGAGCTTGATACGAGTGCAAGAATGGCGCGACTGACATATGTGTTTCCCACCATAAAACTAACATGTCATTTTCACCCAGGCGCATTTCAAATTCGCAGCATTCGACTCACTGAGCAAAGACGTATTTCCGCGATGTCATGGTTCAAGATCAAAGAACGGTTTCCATTTCGGGAACCAGCACACGCAAACAACGCCGAGTGCCGTTTTAGGAAGGTAAGGGTAAGCCGATCATTCGAGAATCTCCATGAGAACCAACGGTAGCACACTCAATCGATTGATACCCAGATACAGAAACTCTACAAGGTTAACAGATCGAGAACAAATCAATACATCCTTCTCTCAGTAGCTTAAGGCGTCGCCCGTCCGGGCCATCTATGCAACAAAATAAGAACATGAATAATGATGATAAGAGATGCAAACCTAGGGTATAGCGAGCATTCCCGTACAGTAAATCTGTTGGCGATCCATGCTAGGAATCGCTGCGGAAGGTGGTCAATCGCCGCAAGACCTCTCCATGTACAGAAGGGATGCTCACCTCGACTCCAAGTCCGTAGCCCCCGTGCGCACATGTGCCGTACTTGCGCTGGTCTGTGAACCAGTAGTACGGCTCCGTCGGGATACCCTCTCGCTTATAGGCCGCGAGGAGTTCCTCCATGTCTTCGATCCTCATCGATCCGCCTATAACAGATCAATACCGCACCAGCAAAAGTAGAGGGGCGACGCACCGACAATTTCCCCAACGTTAGGCATGAGCAGATCACAGCTCTCGGTGAAGGTCGGCTTGCCGTCCTTGGCGGGCATCTTCTTCATGTAGAACGCCTTCAGCTCAGCGGGGAAGCCGTACAGGAATATCGATTTCCCGATGATGTCCGTCATCTGCCGCTCAGCCGCCTCAGCGATGTCGTCGCCCACGACGTGGTCCACCATTATGACCTGCCCTTTGTCGTCCAGGATGGGGTTCTCGTCAGCATCTTCCGCAGGGCGCTTAATGCCATGCTCGGTGAGCCACGCGATCGCGTCCTCGTACGACATGCGCATGAACGGCCGGGCGGGCGGCTCGAAGGTCGGGTTGAGCTGCTTGATGAGGGCGGCGGTAGCGGGGTTGGCGAGCAGGATGGAGACGGTTTCACAGATCTGGAGGAAGCGGTCGGTGAACATATCAAGCTCGTATGGAAAGGCATACGATCGTCTCGATATGGTGCATCAGATCGTTGAAGTCGATGAAGGCGAGTTCTGCCTCCATATGTGTGTATTCACTCAGATGCCGCCGGGTGTTGCTGGGAGACATTTGAGTGGGGTGGTTTTCGTCGGTGTGCACCGCAATACTGACCTTTTTTCGGCCCTGAAACTCTCCTGGACACAGAAAACGTCCCCAAGACTGGGTAGGCAAGTTTCCAGGTACAGCTGTGAACTCTGTGTGAGGAAGGCCGGCTGTCCGTAGTAATCCAGCGTGAAGAGCGTTGCGCCGCCCTCAACCTGGGTCTGCACAAGACACGGTGGTGTAACTTCCATGATACTGTTGGCAGCATAGGCTTGACGGAAGGCGCTAAGCAGCGCAGCCCGAAGGCGGAGCACGCTGGATGCCGTTTCACCACGTAGCACTAGGTGACGCAGATCTGCGAGGACCGAGGGATCGGAATGCTGAACAGCGGTTAGCGGGACGCGCGAATGGCACGGAATTGGGCGCACCTCGTTCAACTTGGTACTGAACGCATCGTCACCACCAGGAGACCCGCCGATAAGTCGCCAATAATCGACGGCAAGCTCATGACCGCCGGGCGCAGTCTTGCCTTCCGGCACGACTTGAAGCGTGCCAACAAGTTCCACGGACGACTCGAGAGCCAGCGTCAAGGCTTCGTACGTTTGGGTCTACCAAGCTCACGATCAGCGATCCACGATAAAAAGACCGATAAAGTCTCGCACAGCGGTACCAGACAATACGGCCTGGAGATATCCAGTGCCATCTCGCAAGACAATGAAAATAAGTCCCTTCTGCACGCGCAGACGGTGGACCCATCCGAACACTCTGACTCGTTGAGATCGCAAGGGTTCAAGATGCACAATCTTTGCCTATTATTTTCTCGAGTTACAAACCTGAAACCGACCACCTGAAAGCTGGGCGCACCTTCGAGGCCTTGGGGAGGCTTGCGTCCTCTACCAATACAATTTTCTTGCTCTGCTCCAGCACTTGTTGTCGCTTCTCCTTTTCTTCATTTTCTGCGCGCTCGAGCTCATCCGCTTTCTTGCGCTTTTTCTCCAGACCTTCCGCGGTCTTCTTAGCTTTCTTGACAGACGATTGGGTGGGCTCCTCGTAAGTCGCAGACGCATCTTTACGCGTCAGAAAGGATGCAGACGCTCCATGTTTGAATAAGGCCACCCGAGAGACTGATAAGGCTGATCGGCCGTGCCCGTGCCCGTAGTGTCTGAACCAGCAGTTTCATCGATGTGGATTGCCGACATTGCAGCGAAAGGTGATCAGGCAAAAAGTGCCTGTTGTGGCAGGAAGCAAGAGGTTATATAGTGTTTGGAAAACTTTGTGACTCGATTCGAGTCTGACTCGACCATTTGGGTTCTATCAGCAACGCCTTGCACAGCTGGCAGGGGTTACTGGCTAGAAATGTATCCTTCCAGTCCGCGATTCCCCCGGGATAACACCAATGGCTCGCTATTATCGGATGGAAGCTACAAACGTATTGGAAACTATTTTATGTTGGGGACAAGAGCATTTTCTATGTTTCAACGTCCTTACTCTCAACTAGTTCTTGAACTCGGTTTTGACTGGCATTCGAGCCAGCTGCTCACGGTAGTCCTATTTGGATTATATCTGTTTAGCAGAGAATTTGAGCCACGACGTTGCATTGGATAGCATTAAGTAGATGAACAGAGGTCCAGGCCAGTAACAGTCCCGGAAATTTGAGCTCCCGAATTTTGTTGAGCAATATTGCCACTGCCAACGGCACGGCACGCACGACAAGATTGCAAGTGTGCTTGAAGTGTGCAAGACGAATCTAGAAATCACAGGACGCCATGTAATAAAGACTGAGAAAGAAAATAAACCACAAGGCGACCTAGGAAGCGAACAAGAAGGACCGCAAAGATATTCATACAGGGAGAGTTGCAGGAGAGTTCAAAAGTCGATTTTGTTTGGCTGTGCTTTGCTTGGAAGGCATCGACTTCCGAACGCGTTACTGTCACAGTCACTCTTCCTCTCGCAAGTCGCAACCGCGTTTCCAATAAAATGGTATGGCTTCCTTTCTTTGCCTCAGTCCCTATTAAACCCGTTTTATTAGCTCCCGTTATCCCTCTTAAATGCGGCGCAAAACAAGCCCATGGTAGGCATCACCCACACACCATAATGGCCCTGCTAATTTGCACACAGTTAGTGGAGCTCAAGAATGGCGAGACATTCAACGGCCATCTCGTCAACTGCGACAATTTTATGAACATAACGCTTCGGGAAGTGTACCAGACCAACACCGACGGGGATCGTTTCTGGAAGCTCAAGGAGTGCTATATTCGTGGAAGCACCGTACGTCGTCCCTTTTCCTGTCTAACGCGTCGTCTGAGCACGTATCGCCAGATAAAATACCTCCGCGTCCCGGATACACTGTTAGATGCTGTGAAAGAAGAGCAAAATCGTGCTCGAGATGCTGGTCGGGGAGCAAGAGGAGCGTTTGTCAGTGGCGGAAACAGGGGTACGTTCTTTGTGACTCGGGTTGCACCTCCACTCATTGCCTTTTAGGACGGGGTGCACCAGCGCGCGGTCGCGGTGGTCGCGGTGGGCCGATGCGCGGGGCTAGAGGCCGTGGCCGAGGCGCCTAGTGCATTGATCGAGATTGATATTATGCTGGGTGAGCTTGTATTGCTGCTATTCCTTGCAGAGCCGAATGATCATGAACCACATGTCCTTTCGGTTGTGTAAAATTAAATATCTGGGCAGCCATAAATATACGTGTGAGCTTCAGGTATTCCATTTCCACTTGTCTCCTTCAACGTCTGCAACTACCTCGAACTTGAGGGCCTGATCTTCCAAAATCCACTTGCCCTGGAATCCAAACCAACTCAGCGACTGATATGACTCGATAACAAAACCTACGGTATAGACGACCGAGTTGACTCCAATGACTCTTAGCTGCGAGGCTTCATCACGAAGCATCCAGCTCCGCGCTTGTGCCAGTGTCAGATCTTTTGGCAATGGATGTGTGTCGCTGATTATCCAGTGCACTTGCAGTCTCAACGTTTTCAAGTTGATTGCCTTTTCAACTGCAACCGCTATTGTATCCTATATGGGAAAATTTGAACACAGTTCGAAAATATCAAAACCCAACATACCACATCCGGCGCGACAACCAAACACACCAAAGTCTCGAGCTTGGGGAATTTATAACAAAGACATTCGATGTCGGGCAATGTCAACTCCGCGTCTCCCGCAATGAAATGTTTCAGACTGTCAGCCTGCATGGTAGCGAGATCTAAAATGAACGCGCGGGGTATGCGAGTGTGGCCCATGTGCAGTGTGAATGCGTGCAGCTTGAATGTCTCGAGACCCGGTCGCGGAAGGATCGTTGTGATCCATGCCCATAGTTTTAGCGGGCCCATTATATCGATACTGCTCGTTCGCACCGTCAGTTGCTGTAAAGTCGCCATCTCGTCCCGATTAGGAATTAGGCGGGCATTCGACGGGCCGGACACCAAATATTCTGTGTCGAGCGACCGAAGATTAGGCAGAAATGTGAGTATCATCGGGATTGCATTAGAAGGGGCGCCTGTGAAGGCAAAATAATTAATTCAATTGCAGATTTTGTATCCAAATAAATAAATAAATCACCTTTCAATCGGATATCTTGTAGCAAGGGTAACTGCGAGAGCACTGAGAGCAAAATTGTGTTCGGTACTCCGGCACAGCGCTGCAGGGGATTTAAAAATCAAGACGTACATTCGGAGCAGGGATAAGTGAATGCACTGACGCCCAGTTCCAGATGGGTGAGGGTGCTTCGGAGCCGGCCAGCCCAGCCGTTTCCCAGAAGATACGGTGGGCCTTCAAGACACCAAATAGATATTTTTCGGAGGCCCGTCAGCGTCGTAAGTTGCGCCCAAGCCTCTTCGCCGAGGTCGCTGTTGGTCCGGATGGTAAGAGAGCGGAGCGGGTGGTTCCGCACCACATCAATGAAAGATAGGAAAACAGTGTCAGATCCAGGAGAGCGCCGAAAATCGTCGATCCATGTCATTGAACGGAGATTAGTGCAGAGTGAGAGCGCGTGCAGAGTATCTTCGGTGATATTTGGATAGTCTGGAGTGAGGCCGCGATGGACGGCGCCTAGGTTCCGGTCAGGGGTGTCAAAAAATTAAACCCTAGATATTTACCGGTTTCTCGGACATGTCGCACGTATTTTGCGAGTTCTGGCCGTTGATTTAAAGTCGTCGAGGGATGATACACGACAGTCTACAACGGAGATCAATAATTAACGGAATCCCGAACATGATATGCCAAAGCGGATTGCGAGGAAGTCCGGAGTCCCGCAGAAGATAATTCGAGCCGACTTCGAAAGAGAAACCCACCTTTCCGGAATTGGAAACGATCCGAGAGTCCAGCACAGAATAGAGCAAAGGAATGGCGACGCGATTAAAATTCTTATTAACCAGAACACATGAGGACAAGTCGCGTCTGTCGGTGAGCTGTTCGAGGATAGGCCGCAATAGGTCCAATGGCAGAAGGGGATCCTGCCTGAGGAAAGCAGCAAACTTCATCGAACGAACCGCAAAGTCAGGGGAATCAAGACGGTGCGTACATTATAAAGTACTCCGACGTCGGACGCGTGTACAAAAAAAAGTCGACCGAGCTGCCCGGTAATTCGTCAAGATGGTCAATTGACAAGGCACATCGCGGGATGCACCACAATAGACCACAATCTGGTGAGAGTTCCGGTTAAAGGCCGGTGATCGTTAGCGATTCGAACGCTGTTTCAAGTGTGACGAGTCACACCGGTACCGTTTGTTCTTTATCATCATGTTCTATATCATTGGACTAGGACTATCCGATGAAAAGGACATTACCGTTCGGGGACTGGAGGTACCGTAACAAACGCCACGTTTCTACTCATCTGACCCAGTTTCAGGCGATAAAAGGCGCGACTCGGGTTTACCTCGAGGCATACACCAGCATCCTTATGGTGCAGAAGGAACGCTTGGTTTGTGGCCCGATCTGAGTTCTTTGAATACACGGGTCTCACCATCATATGCGAGGAAAGGAAGCTTTCTACGAAAAGCCGTTGATCCTTGCTGATCGAGACATGGTTGAAACCCAGAGCGATGAGATTTTGAACGGAGCCGATGAGATTGACGTAGCGCTTCTCGTTGTCGGTGATCCTTTTGGGTGATCTAGTTCCCGAGTTGCCCGTTTTGTTGTCGTGCTCATAGACATCCAATAGCGCAACGACGCACACAGATATCATACTCCGCGCTCGGGCTCTTCGCATCCCAACCCGTGTGATTCACAATGCATCAATAATGAATGCCATGGGCGCCGCGGGTCTCCAGCTCTATCAATTCGGGCAAACCGTCTCCCTAGTGTTCTTCACCGAAACGTGGAAACCCGACAGTATTTATGACCGGATCAAGGAAAACGCTGATCTCGGGCTACACACTCTCGTTCTGCTGGATATCAAAGTAAAGGAACAAAGCGACGAAAATTTGGCACGGTCAGGACGTTCGAATGATGTGGCTCAACTTGACGTTCAATTTTCTCATCTCAGGGGCCGAAAAATCTACGAACCACCGCGATATATGTCCATCCCACTGGCAGTGAAACAGTTGGTTGAGATCGAGTCTATCCGTAAAGCGGGCATTTTAGACGCTGAAACTACGCTGGCGGTCGCACTTTCCCGCGTGGGCGGCGGAGATGAACAAAAAATCGTGGCTGGCACCCTAGCAGATCTGGCCAAACATCCCGAGGAATCCTTTGGAGAACCACTGCACAGTCTAATCATTGTCGGCAAACGGCTTCATCATCTCGAGGTCGAGTACGCAGAGGAGTTTGCTGTGGATCGCGAGAGATGGCGAACCGTTGCCAGCACCGTTTACGGATGTGCTTTGGATTGAGCGCTCATGTAACCGTTTATGATCCAAAGTACGTATTGCAATTTGTCTACCACTGAGTAAAGCTTCTTCAATCAGAGTGGCGAAAACAGTTATATGAATTTACTACTCCCCGAAAGCCGCAATCTTATCCGCTCCTCTTGTGTGCTTGTGCCCCTCTGTATATGCCGAAAACTTCGAGAACGTCATATCCATGTTCATAGGACCTCTCCAGCCGCTCGTCACCACCGCAATGGAGAAATGCATAGTCCTGTCAACTTCGCGCCGCAGTACTGATGCATGCATGCGTCGAACCATCTCATTGGTTCCCACACAATCACACTCTCAATATCCATTGGTCCCGGGACATACACGGCACTCAGCTACTCAGACTCAGGTCGGACCAGCTGATCTGGATTCTGCGTAGCTGACTACGAAGAGCCCGGAGGCGGGATTAGCTAATCTTACCAAGTATGCCCGTAGCGGAACAAAGTGGCCAGTTCCATTCTGTCGCAGGCGCAGAGTTTTGCTGATGGATATTTTCAATTTGCTTGGTTCAACTCGAAAATTATAAAATCCACGTTCAACTCGGAGATACGCGTCAGCGCGGCCCAATTTCCCTTCAGTCGACGCCCGAGAGTCAAACGGCTTACAGTCGACCCAGCGGAGACCATCGCTGAGAATCTTTGGCCAAGTAAGCTTGTCTCTCTGGATTTCAACCGAGTCACGTGTGAGCGTTGAAACTGACTGTTCAAGTCGATGTTAACTCGGGCGATTCACAATCATGGATGCGGTCTTCGCTGCGCGGCTATCGGCTCGAATGCTATACTCTGCCCCGGACAACACTCCAATGTTCGTAAAAGAAAGTCTTGAGCTGCCAGTGTGTCTATCCTAATCCCGCCTACCAGGCCACCTCTACCATCGAGCTTAGGGTAGGCACTGTAGGTGGGAATGACGATAAAGACTTGGCCTAGTCGACTAGACACAGCTGGGACGATCTTTGTAGCTCTTCGCGGTCCGAATCCTTTACGCAAAATCCAGATCAGCGGGCAGACCTGAGTTGGGCGGTCCACCTGAGTCTCGGAATGGCGTAATACTCTTGTCGTAAATTCTCGTTTTGTCGGACACCAAATGAATAGAACAAGACGAAAATTCGGCGAGGCTGTTATGTTCAACCAATGCGGTTAGTGTTCAAGTATCTCGGTTGAACATCTACGGAAGATATTTCCACCGTGAAACACTTTCCTTCGCGAACTGGCAAACATGTCGGGAAAGCGTTCTGAGTTCGGTGTAACGACGCTTTCTTGCGACCAACAGGAGATGGCGCGATCTAGACTCGTTTCAGCCTCTATAGTCTAGCCTTCGTGATTTTCTGCAGATAGTCGTTCAGAATCACGTATATTATAGCGCGATCTCCGACCAGTGAATTCGAACATAGCGACAAAAAACAATGCGCCGTCTCTTTTACGACAATTCTGGGCCCATTTTTTTTATCCTCTATCGTCGTTGGCGTATAATCTAGGAGGTAGTTAAGTAGGTAGGTATATTTCGGCGCGGTCCCGTCAACAAGTGAGATATGAATTTTTATATTATTATGTATTCTCCCTCGAGTGCCACAATCTTTTCCACCGCGCTCTTGTAACTTCCCAGTCCCTTCAGCGCCTCTGCGTACGCGAACAGCTTCGGAAATTCTCCTTGTTCATGTTCGCCGGGCCACGGTCTCCCGTCCCGCTTGTTACCAAGATAACGGGGAAACTCATCATGATATCGGCACCTGTCAATTTGTCGCCGCAGAGATACGGCCCCCCATTGGGAGAGGAGGCAAGTTGCTCCTCGAGAAAAGCGAAATGGGTGACGAAATTAGGCTCAAGGAAGGATTTCTGGATTTTCCCGGAGATCTGCGATGTGACAGGGCGGATGAAGAATGGGACGGGAGCGCCTTTGATGTCTGTAGGCGCATCTCGGTCAGCGTATTCACTACGACTTGAAAGAGATCACGAACTATTGGAGACCAATGACACGAGCATTAACGACATCAGGGAACCCTCGCAATAATGCATATAGTAGCGGTAGCGCATGTACTCTTCGGCCTCGCCGCGGACCTTGCCTTCGCACCCAGGCTTCCACTTGGCTGGGATCAAAGCGGGACCGAAATGCTCGCTCAAGTACTCGACAATCAGGGCGGACTCTGCAATAGCATAATCCCCAATCGTGACGACGGGAGACTTGCCGAGGGGGTGAACTTCTTTTAGCTCCGGTGTAGCGAGACTCGTTTTAGGATCCCGCTTGTATCTCTTGATTTCGTAGGGCACATTGAGTTCTTCGAGGAGCCATAAAATACGTTGCGAACGCGATCTTTCGAGCCAGTGGAGGGTTATTTTCGGCGTCTCGGATTCGGAGGACATCACTGCGGTGAAATGGTTAGGATATGAGTTGATACTGAATGGGAGCTGTGTACCTGGGGAAGCCTAAGTAGCAGACGCTTATGAGGGTAGGAGGAGGAGGAAGAAAAAGGTTCACTGCACAATCACTGCATCAAATAAACCATGTGTCTGATTTATGTCAAACGGCGTCCGGTCCGGCTGATCGACAACAATCACATGTTTTATGTTTCCTTTACCTCTTCACAAGCTTCAACTTTCAAGAAATGAGTCGGGAGAATTCAAGGTACAGGCTTTATACATCTATGAGTGTCCAATCGCGAACTAAAAGGAAGTGGATAAAATATGAAATGGCCTGTTTCCACGCTGTCCGTGAAATGCCCGTCAAGCCAAGCCGTGTTCAATGCCGAATCATTTTGTGCCTTTCTGTACTCACCCGGGTAATGTTAACGGAATTAATATGTAGCAATATCTGCCAACAGCTTTCAACTCGTAGAAACTACAAGAAAAGTCAGCGCATTTATTTATTTGTGTCTACGAATCAATGCAACACGCGCGGAGAAAGCCAAGGTTGTAGTGCAATCGTACTGGGCAAAATGAACTACTCCCAAGAAAAGTCAACAAAGGCATGGGCTATAAATTTATGTTATGGAAAAACCTTCGGAACAAAACATTCAGACTCTCACCGTTTGTCGGAAGAGATGCGAGCATTGTTGAAGACCAGTTGTGCGCCGCTCGGCTTGCGAATGACAATAAAGTCGTAGTCGACCTTCACGTGAGGTGGCTCGAACAACAGGTCAAAGTTGTCATCGTGCTCAAAAACATGATCCGCCAAGATACATATTTCGATCCATGCGAGCTGTGGTAAGGATGGCAAAAAAAGGGCAAATTCTGCAATGTAGTCGCTCGGCGGGAAGACCTTTGTGACAGGCCTCTTGGGTCCAGAACACTTCGTAATGCCGTCGTAACATTCGAAATGTGTGCAGATCGTCGTTCTGTATTCTCGCAATCGGAGACTCTGCAGTTTGGTCAACAAGATCAATTTCTCGCGATATTTATGCTATTCGACAATTAGCGAACCCAAATTATATACAGAGAGGGCGTACTATTTGGTCGCTGATGCAGACGTCAAGATGGGTGAGGTTGGGGAAGGACGACACCAATTGAGCAAATGATGCCGGTGTCAATTCATCCGTTAGTTTTGCCTCCGATTCAAAAGAATCAACAGCGAGAACACGAAGGTTTGTTAGCGATAAGTGGCTTGCCAAAGGGAGGGGCTGGGACGAGGGTAACAACTCATCCGACCACATACTATGAACCAGTGTGAGTACCAGCTTTTCGAGGGGTCGTTGAGAGGCGCAGACGACTGCGGCGTCTTCGAACGAGCCCTCGAATGAGCGAAGGTGAGGCAAAAATGTGATGTCTTTTGTAAGCTTTGTTCCGCGTGCGCTTAGCGTGAGGTCCAAGAGAGTTGTGTGAGTGGCCAGGAAAGCGGAGAAATTCGCGCTGGGTAAAAAATCTAGATTCCCACGCTGCCGTCGTCTTCCTCTAGATCTACTGCCACCGAAAGATTGAGAGTTGCCAGGACAGGAAGATGTATGAGATTCATAGTTTCGACGAGGTCACAAAACCCCCCATGTGGAAATTCATACTCGTCAAAGCTAATTCGGAGCTTTAATTTCAAAGTGTGGAGGAGGGGAGAAGACGATGGTAACATTTGCATAGCTTCTGCAAGTTTGTAACACAGCTTGTCAGCAGCGTCATAGTTGTCTATATGATAGAGACTTGAATCAACAATTCAGACGCTCCAGGCATACGGACTTACCATACAAATAAAGCCTCAGCGTAATTCCCAGTACTTCGAGCCGTCCGATTTGAATGAACTAGGGATTAATGAGCATTCGATTGGGAGGATAAATGACAAACGCACGTTGAAGTTGTTATTTGTCCCAGTAGTGGAAACGACTAGTTCTTTTAGATTCGGGAAGTGTCCTCGTGTTCCTAAGATTACTCCCAACTCGTCCATGCCCGCCGCTAATTGCCAATGTAAAACTCGCAATACGGATCCGTTCATGCTTTCGGCTCCAGGTATCGGACGATACATGTTCCTGAGCGAATCTGTAGCTGCCCTGACTCGTGCCTTGATAGCATCCACATTGCGATCTACCAGTCCGCCGCGGTCCGTCAAACTCAGCTGCTGGATTTTTGCAGCTACGTGCGGTTGCCGGAATGACGAGGTTTCAAGATTGCTGAGGGTTTCCAGGAGAGACCAAGATTGGGCCGCGGTCAGGGGAGGATTGATGATGTCTCCATAGAGTAGAGGTGAGAATTTCGAGTAAAATTCGTGGGAGGCTGAACAAAGGCGGGCGAGGGATGCACGAGACGCAAAGGTCGCAATGTGGGCCCAGAGTTCAGGAGGTACATCGGAAATGTCATAGGATACGTTTTGGATTGGATTTGTGATGCTGGCCATCCGATTCAGTTTTTATCGAAACAAAAAGACGGCAGAAAAAGGTCGTCGAACCCACCGATTTGATGACTTAGCCTTGCGGCTGCCTCCACGCTGGTTAACGGAGAGCTTAGACAGAACTGAGACAACGAGTTGCAGAGCTTACCTTGACTTTTTTCATGATTTTCTGCCAGATCCCAGTCATCCAAGGGTAAGACCAAGGACGAGAGCTGGACAGACTGAAAGCTTGTGACGGCTACCACGTGAAGCGTGACCATCGCGATGTCAGAGTCACGCACGTTGCAAATTGAACAAGGTTGAACACAGCAAATCAAGACCTAACTCAGAAAGGCTTCTGTAAAATCTACAGTACAGGAATTCCAATAACACACGATTAATTAATTGGTAGAAAACTCGACAAACGGCGGGCGGCAGTTGAGCGGTACATAGACGACGCGGCGACGCGCCAAGGACGTTACAGTGTGGACGAAACAAAGACAGTGATTTTGAGACTCGAGCGAGACTTGACTGGCTAGCGCTGCTCGACGCGAGAGATCCATCATTTCGCAGAATGCCAGGAATAGCTGCAGAAGGATCGATACGAAGCAACGATCAAGTATGAAAAAAAATTCACCTGTCGACGATATGGGCACTGTCTAGAACAGCATATGCACCACTCGAGGGACGTATCACAGAGAAGAAGTAGTCCACCGTCATCTCTGGCGGGGAGTCCAGCACTTCATATTCCGCATTAGTATAACCCCAATGTGAATCCGAATCCGAATCAGAATCTGGAAACCCCTGGAGAGCAGGAAGGATATCCGCCAAAATGAAGATCTCGATGCGGGAGAGGTGTGATAGGGATGGCAATAAAAACTCGAATTCCCGTATGTAATCTGTGGTGGGGAAGACGAGTCTGGCGGGCCAGCTTGGGGGCCCGAGGCGGCGATGTATGTACTGTTGCAGTCGAAGGCTTTGCAGATTTGTCAAGGAGACCAAGGCTTCGCGATATTTATCCTACATATATCAATACACCAAGTATAGTTATTGCGCAATCTGGGACGTACCATGCGTTTATTGATGCAAACGTCGAGATGGGTCAGGCTGGGGAAAGATGAGATGAGCTGAGAAAATGATTTCGGGGACAGTCCCTGGATTTTCATCGGCAATCCGAGAGCATCGACAGCGAGAAGATTGAGCTTGGTTAGTGAGAAATGGCTTGCCAGTGGCAAGACATGAAACATATGCATGGGGAAGTAATCCACAACATCATTCGGGGGTGTGAGAACAAGTGTTTTCAGCTGGCGTGGGCGCGAACAGATAACGACGGAATCTTTGAAAGTGCCTTTAAACGAACGTAGTCGGGGTAAAAACGCGACTTCTTCTTTCAGCTCTGTCCCGAGAGCGCTTAGCGTTAGATCGACGAGATTGTGGTGAGAAGCCAAAAACGCGGAGAAGTCTGTTTTGGGTAAAAAGTCAAGACTTTCAATCCCATATTTATAGCCGTCGTCTGGGACCAGATTCACAGAAAGGTCGACAGTGGCAAGGGCGGGAAGATGGACGCTGTTTATTGCAGCAATGAGATCAGAGTAGCCGCCATCCGGAAATGTGTCTTCATAGAAGGGAATTTTGAACTTCCATCGCAGGGTGTGAAGGCGTGGAGAGGATGAGGGGAGCATTTGTATAGCTTGGGCAAGTTTATAACACAGTTTGCTGCCAGTTTCATGTGCATTATGATCAACTCCTGCAAAATCGATCAGCGAATTCATCGACGGAAGGAATACCCATTCACCGCTAAGAAAGTCGAACATAATTTCCAGTCCGAGTACTTCGAGTCCACGGATTTGAACAAACTATCGGCTTTTAATTATCTAGAAGCATCGATACAGACCTAGACCCACATTGAAGTTATTATTCGTTCCATCGGTCGAAGTGTTAAGATTCTTCCACGCTTAACGAGGGACTCGTAGTGAACCTGCACAAATCAATATATTGAAGTGCGGGTACGAGTTGTAGTGTTTAAGAGTGTAAGAGTTAAGTTGTCTACTAGTGTTTGTAGACTGCTCTTTTATACGGCTTATAGCCGTCTGTGTTAAATAAGTAATTATAAGTGCAAATATGCACTTCAAATAATAGGTCTGCTGGTCAGCAGACCGAGTTAGGGGCGTTAGCCGTCCGGGGTCTAACACTCTCCCGCTCAAGACTAGATCATAGTCTTCATCAAGAATGAGTAACAATTTCATTGCCAATGATGTTCGTAGTACACAAGAAATTATGTAGCAGAATCGTCCCGGCAAGCACAGGACACGCGCATCTGCATGTAATCGTACATGGTAATATTTTCGCGACCAAGTCGCATGATTCAGATCTCAAGATTTGTTGGGAGCGCGGCGGCTACTTTGTACTCGCGGTCGATATTGCGTATATCATTTCCGACCTTGGAAACTACGTCCTCCAAGTTGAGGTTCTGCTCAGTCGCAGTTAGCGGCTCGCTCACAATTTGACCAAATGTGAATGAATTGGTACGGGACGTACTTGATGTCGACGCGCGAAATTGCGCGGATTCATTCGCCCGGCGAAGCGCATCGGGTGAGGAATGATATCGTGTCTCCGCAGCGCGAAAGTCCGATGGCACCACCGGGTGAGTCCCCATGGGGGCATGCATCGACGAACTGATAGACCGGTCCCGGGACGTACTGCCACGCGGGTCCGAGTCTCTGGGATAGTGGTTACGACTAGTGGATGCACCACGGTATCCTCCACCACGGCCACGGGTGCCACGCCGGCCAGTTCCGCTGTTAATGTTATTGCGTGCGAATATTTGCGCGGTCTCCTCCGCAGACAATCCCGGCAGCGCCGTCTCTTCGTCCGTGTCTGGTACGAATGGGTTGACTCGCTTCACTAATCCCGAACTCTGTACGGGTCGCGGCTTCTTTTCCCGAATATGTTTTGCTATCTTCGAGTCTAGAGGGCGTCGAAGTCCGTCCAATTCTTCCATTACCCAGAATGACAGGTCGTATTGCACTACGTTGTCGGGCGTATGATGCCATGGAGTGAATGGGGATCTGGTGTACACCTGAGTTCCCTCGGTATCCATTGATGGAGGTTCCGGGAAGCCATCAGGTAAAGACAACAGTAATTCGACTTCGGCGCTAGTCCAGCCATGTGGTAGTACTGGATCTGGGTTAAACACCCATGCACGCGCATACTCGAACGAGTCGTCAACCATCGCGGGGGTTACACCGCATTTAGTCATCCACACGATAAAGTCGTCGAGAGAAATGTCCACGTTGTCGCGGTCTGGCCAATGTTGTGGTAGGCCGATTAATGAAATTGAGAGTCCTAGCTCTTGTATACGACGGGCGTAGTATCCCGGGGAAATGGCAATTTCGATAAAATGCTTATCAATTTGTAGTCGGATGGCGCGTTCGGCAGACGTAGTTGGTCCTTCCGTTCGCACATGGCGCGGCCGGATATTGAGTACCAACTGTAAATTATGTCCACGAACTTGCCGTGCGTCCAGTGAATATGCTGCGTCGATGAAATTACATCCGCGAATAGGAAATTCCCGATATTGTATGAGCTGAGCCAATCGCTCGGGGTCGTATCCAATGGCTTCACGCCTTAATGTAGGGAAATTCTTCTTTGCGAGAAAGTTCTCTTCGGAGTGTATGCCGATTACGCTGAGAATATTTGCAAACCAGTCGGGCATTATATATTCCGCGACAGCCGCTTGTTGCGCCGGGTTGCGATCCTCCTCCTTCATCGCACGCGAATATACCCAGAGGTAGAAGCACCGTAGTCCAAAGACATAGTACGGTTCGTTCTGTTGTGCTTGGAATATCATATTCCATCCTTCGATGTCTATCGGGAATCCTCGTTTATCCGAGTTGTACTGTATGCCCGGAGGCGGTTGTTTGGTAGTAAACGTCGTTCGTCTCCCATTCGTTGGGGGTACCCGTCGCTTTGCTTCCTCAATCATCGCGTCACGATGAGTCTGCGCGTACTCGTCATACGTAGGGACTCGGGTTAGCGCACCCTCGACCACCGTGCCTGCCTCAACTGGCTTCATGAACACATCTTGTGCTGTCGTGGTGATTAATTTCCCACTACAGTGGTTCGTGTCGTCGGATTCACCTGTATGGTACTGTGACGAAGACACGCTGCTCGGCGTCGCCGGAGTTGGTGCACGCGTGGATGCGCTATACGAGGACGACGGCGTCGTGATTCGTTGAGTCAGCGCGTCGCGCTCGTTGGTCTTTCCGTATCCGCCTCCTCGGGGGCGCTTCCTATCTCGGTCTCCCGTATGATACGAGCCCTCTTCTTCAAGTGTACGCGTCCGTCTACGCGCATCGTCGAGAGCGCGCTCTAACGAATCCGATCGTCCACGCTCCCAATCTAGTTCACTATGAGCTCTGGACAGCGCCGCAATTACTTCTTCATGTTCTCTGCGCAGCAGCACGACTTCATCGCATATACGCTTCTCCATCTTTTCAGCGACGTCGCGATCAACTCGAAGTCCCTGTACTTCCTGTCTCAAACGTCGCAGCTCATGCTGCTCGTTGCTCAAATCCTCTCCCCCGCGAGCATCTTCGATGCATGCAATAGTTTCTATCTGCTCCGAGTTGAGCTCACCAGGTTCCATATTATTTGCCATCATTACCTCTCCGCTTTCTTGCGACGTCTCAAAATCCAGTGTCTCTGGTACATCGTCCAGATTGAGCGGGGTAAGCGGGGAATCTAGTGGGTCTGGTCCCGGGTCCGAGGCATCCGAGTAGTCCAATAGCTCTTCTTTATCGATCGGTGTCTGCCCGTCGGGCATTTCCACGTCCGCAGGAACGTCCAGTTCCATTCTAGTCATATCAGACCCAAGCGTAGTAGTGTTCAGATCATCAGGAGCATCCTCCACTTTTTCAGAGCTGGCCATATTGGCCGTGAAGGTTTATGGGGGAAACGAGACGAGTCCCAGTGTGCGCTGGCAGTGGTTAAATACCAGTGAAAAAGCTGAGCTAAGCGCCCTGCTTCCTTATTTTCCCAGTCTCACGCTGGCTACACTTCTTGGTCTAGACCGTGTCGCGGTCACATGTTCGTTTCCCAAGTGTAAGGACTCCTAGTCTTACAGGACCACGAAAGACGTCGAACAATTGGTAGGATTGTCGATGTACTGATCGTAGTGTAGAGTAAGAGTAAAAGTAAGTAAACTAGTGTAAATATAAGGTATTTAAAGGATTCGGCAACGCCGAATCCTAATATAAGTAAACACTCTTCGAGGGGGTGGGGTTGCTCAAAACCCACACCTAACACTCTCCCCGCTAGATTGAACCCAGGGGGTCAATCTACAACAAAAGGGAAGGATAATGTCCAAGAATATGTAAAAGTCCAAGAGGAAAACGTCCAAGAGGGTCCCAGAACCAGTATCGTACGGAATGGTATCAATAAGGACATGGGAATTCAAGAAAGGGAGTTGGGGAAATGTCCGTGAGGTTTCAAGAAAGGATCAAAACGGACCTCGCAAGAATTGGGTGCGCGTTCCAACGATGCACGGGCACGACGCGGCATGACCTGTATCGATGGCGTGTGCAAAGGATGATGGTGACGAAGAGAGAACCGAAGGTAGGGCTTCATCACGACGTTTGCTGCAGATCTTGGCCGGTGCGCACGCGAGCGTCACTCCGTTGTCCCGACAAAACCTGCACACAGCAGATGGAATGATTGCGTGTCGTCCACGGGTACACGGCCGACGTCACTGCATGATGGACACCCGCGCGCGGATGATTGTGCTGCTCGATTGCCGCAGGGTATCGGCGGCAAGTGGTGAGGTGGTCCGCAACGAGCCGATGGTGGTGGACGTCAATTTCGGGACGGTGCGGCTGGGCACAATGGAATGCGAACGAAAGGAGGCGGCTACCGACGCAGCACTGCGTGAATGCTTTGGCGTAGGAACGGACCGCGAGCCTGGCATGACGGATGAGCAGCAGACGCGCGCCGCAAACGAGGTGGTAGAAGGTGACAGAGAAGAGGAGGAAGGGAGGGAGGGAAAAGACATGCCAGCAGCCATGCTCTTTCCACCGACTTCCTGCACATCCCCAGCTGCGGTTTGCGCTGCTATCCCTGTTATATCTCTCCAATCCTCCAACGGGCGTATCGGGACCATCGAACGGTAGATCACCGGGGTTTCGGGTACTGAGACCATGCGCGAAGAGCTCCGAGATGTCTGGGAGTATGTCGAGAAGTTATCGCGAGACGGTGGAGGTGTGAAAGGCGCAGGAGGATTATCGGGTGCATCTGATGCGACTGATGGTCTGCGATAAGGAAACTGAGCCATCGCTCGGCGGGTAGAGGGTCTCGAGAGAGCCGAGGGATCAAGTCTGAAGCTCATAGTAGCTGCTTTCGTCCGAAACAGACGCGAACGCGCATATGAGAAAGGGTCTCCGTCGACTGCGTGTGTCGCAGGAGTATGAAAACCTCTTGGGGTTTTCGACAACGCTACTTTGTAACGTCAAAAAAGTGTAAGGACTCCTAGTCTTACAGGACCACGAAAGACGTCGAACAATTGGTAGGATTGTCGATGTACTGATCGTAGTGTAGAGTAAGAGTAAAAGTAAGTAAACTAGTGTAAATATAAGGTATTTAAAGGATTCGGCAACGCCGAATCCTAATATAAGTAAACACTCTTCGAGGGGGTGGGGTTGCTCAAAACCCACACCTAACAGGTCGAGACGACGAGTTCTTTCAGATGGCGAAATTTTCCTAGGATTTTCCCTAGCTCGTCAACGCCAGTCGCCAAACTCCAGTGTAGGGTCCGTAAAGCTGAACCCGCTGAACGACGTGATGAGAGCTCAAGATTTTTGAAAGCTTTGATCAGATTTTTAGTTTTCTGCTCGGGGTGCTGAGTCCCAGCGCGTTCTTTCAAGCCCAAGTGGCGGATTAGTGTCGCGGGATGCGGTTTCGAAGACTCTGACTTCTTATTGCTCAGAGTGTTGATAAGGCGCCAGGACTGGGGGCAGGTAAGCGGAGGATCGACGGTGTTGGCGTACAGCAGGGCAGAAAATAAAGAGTAGAAGCGATGGGAGACGGAGCAAAGACGGCCAAGGGATTGACGCGACGCGAAGCTGGCGACGATTGTCCAGAGCTCGGGTGGGACGTCTGCGGTATTGTAGGAGAGTTCGTGGTCCAGTGGGATACTGCTGGACCGTCAAATGGGCTTGATATCGAGGCCAAAAAAAAAAGGTGTTTCATGTACCGATTCGAGGCGGTGAGTGAGCCTCCGCGACGCTTGGGGAATGAAATTCGGAATCAGAGATCATCGAAAAGCAACAAGTCTTACCTCTAGTTTTGCCATCCTGCCAGTACTAGTCCGTGTGGAACGTTGAGGCATCGCGCGACTGTCCGGATTGATCGGGCCGCTCTCACTCCATCAGCAATATCCTTTTCTGGAAATTGAGTCTAACTTCGCTAACACAACTGCGCACTCTACGGTACCTTGCCTCCGGATCCCACTCACCGTGCACTCGCCTCGGGCCTGGGATCACAGTCCGCTCGCGGAAGTTTGGCTGGTTTACAAATCCGAAAAAATCAGACCAGATTTAGGGTTTGCTGTGCGCACAGCTCTGGGCCGCAATCGACATCCCACCTCGACATCTCCCTCAATGTCATTCATCTCAGATACCGACCATGTTACTCTCGGAGAGGGAGTCTACAATAATATCCACGGCAACTTGAACAACGTCACCAACAACCACTTCTACTACGGGAGAAAGCGACGTTGGGTGGAGATTGAAGGTCTGTTTCCCCTTCAAGCTGTGCAGCAAACGTTCTAAACACCCACCTCTCGCCAGATGCGCCAGAGTTTCCTCTAATGGATCGGGAGCCCCAGCGTCGGCGACGCGAAGAGCTGGATGGAGTCAAGGTTTGTAAATTATCGGTGGCAGTAGCCCCGTCTTGACCGATGGCTTTGATATTCTACCAGGTTATCCGTAACAAGCACATCAACCTCATTACTGAAATTAGGAGTACCCCCGGATTCTTTATTCATACCGGCGAGGCCAAAGGTCGTGCTGTTATCGTCAAAGTCTTCAATCGGAGCCCAACTGCTCGAGAGGTATGCTGATAAGATAGATACCGTGGCATTATTGATAAAATATTTTAGGAACTGCAATCCACCGTGGCTCTGGCGAAGGGACTTATGTGCGTGTAAGACCCGGTCATATTGTAACATCTATGCTATACATGTGTCTTAGGCATCCAAACATACTGCGGATTAAGGGTGTCTCTTCGGCGGCGTCCTTCAGCCACTTTATCGTTTATGAGGACGGCAGGTCACATACTCGACTCCGGACTGGATGCTGAGGACAGATTCCAGCCTTTTGGAAAACTGCGGAGGTCCCTCTCGCTGCTGCGTTGAAACGCGATCTCACAAAGAGCGTTACTTTGGGGTTTAAAATGGTTCGTAAAAATACTGTCTGGGAAGTTCTTCGCCTCACAACATTCTCAGATTGCGGGCCTTTCCGTATGTCTTGTATAATCCTGGCATGGATGGATCTGATTTTTTTGGCCCCATCGCTTTCAAGTCGGGAATGAACTATCTCACTGGCCAAGGGATATATCTGGGAGTAGAGGTACGCATACTTTTGCCCGGCCTAAACCAAAACCGGTTGACTGCAGTAGAACCTCGACATTTTCCTTGACATCGACGACCGCTTCTTGATTAGCATTAATCCAGACCAGGGTTATACTTCTGAAGCGCGACAGCATGAAGACACGACGGAGTCTTGGGCTGTGTTCAATGCACTGTGTCAAAAGGTGACAAGAATCTGATTAGAGCTATTGGAAGTTGAAGGCCTTTGCATTCAGGTCTTGAGGTCCGCCAATCGTGTGTTACACAGTGAGTTGAAATCATTATACTCTTAAGATAATCTCCTTACAAACATCTACAGCCGATGAAATCGAGAGGAACCCTGGAGTTCTCGATCTAGCACGACAAATTGCTACACCTCAGGAAGCATTCGAACCGACCACGTTGTTCCCATCCACAGATTCAGTCCTGCCACGGACGATGCCAGAAGGGACGCTTCCTCCCCAGCCTCGGCGGGAGTATGTCTGGCGGACTATAGAACTTGGGGAGCAATCTTTGGCCACCGTCGCACACCGAATTTCGCTCGATCTCGAGATGACGCTTTCGTCCCTCAACACACTAGTGTGGACCGATGGACAGAGCACGCACCGCTGCGCGGGATATATTCGGGAAGAAATCACCCTTGCACCCACGACACGCGACAGTGCTGTGGTCTCTCATGACACACCAGGCCCACGGGAAGTCTGCTCCGTTTGTCACGAGGTTGTGGGCCTGAACGAGGCCCTCTGGTGCATATGTGGTGATCCTAGTAATCTTAATTCCCCAGGTCACATTGTCACCCACCACTCATGCCGTTCTGTCCTGTCGCAGGTCCCGGATTGCAGCCGACCGTTAAATGTCCGACATGTAAATTTTGGAGTCATCGTGATTGCGTTGGAAATTTGAGCACGGACACTTGCCTATTCTGCCGACTTGCCAATGGGGTAGAAGGGCCGCCACGGCCGTCGCCTGGTCCACAATCTCATATAGACTTGCAGAAGGACTTTATAAAGCCGCAGGCCCAACCCTCACTCCCCAACCCGTCCCTTCCAAGGAAGAAAAAGTCTCAGTCAACCTCCAAGGCAAAAAAAGGTCGCATGCAAGACTCCGGCTCCGTTAATTATGACAAGCAATGTGGAGTCATCAACGACAAATTTTTACCATGCTCGCGTTCCCTCGCTTGCAAAATTCATACCCTGGAGGCCAAACGTGCTGTTCAGGGTCGATCCACAAAGTATTACGATCTGGTGCTCGAATGGTACAAGAATCATCGCGTGGTAACTCCCCGTATTCTCAGTATGTGTCCTGCTACTCCTCCCAATAGCACTTTTGTCTAATGGTATGCAGACCCCCATAAAGACTCCAACTGCTGCTCAGCTTGTGGTATGTCTTTTACGACTCAAAGCCTCTTGTTTCACCATAAGGACGAAGAATGCGTGTACCGTCGTGCGTCCCCGATCAAGTCTTCTGCATTTCGCGTGCATTTATTTAACCCATGTAGGCCATGATATGTACTATAGCTACGCGACCGGCCGCGACCTTGCTCACTATCCCAGTCTTTTTACGCAAACTATTCGGTAATTTGATCGTTGAGGAAAAAGGCAGAGAGAGTACAGAGCACTACATAGTACTGTCGTACATAGCCCTACATAGGTAGGGACCTTCATTACAGTCCACTCCGTAGTGTCACGTAGTGGCCTATAGTGCCGAAAAATCAGGGTTTGCTGATTTAATTTTTAAAGCTTGAAAAGGATAAGGTAGACAGTATGATTACTCCTCGGACTGGTATGAATACATGGGATGCTCGTAAAAGTATTAGTGTCTGGAAGGTACACCGATGGCCCCTGAGTTATCAAATTATTTTCCGACTTCGCAAGACCAATCACAATACGACGAAAGACCAGCTCATTTAGGCATTTTATTTTCAGAGCGAACTTTGCGTAGTTTTACAAGGCAACAAGGGAGCAGAGCCAAGGAGTGGCGATTGAAAGCATTCCTTTTATACATTGGTTCCAAGAACTCTCATTGGAATTAAAGCAAGGAATAAAGAAACAAAACGTCATAGCACTAGGTATTAGCAGCAAACCCAAAGGATTACCGGTTGCAGCAGTAGTTGAACAGGTTGGATCAAGACCTGATTAACTCAGAAACCAGGACTAGGAAGGCGCTATCAAATCTATACAGTACTGGCAGCTCATACATGCAAACGATTACTTCCTTTTGACAAAATAACTGGTAGACGACGCGGCGACGACGCGCCAACGACGTGGGGACGATACAAAGGTAGTGATTTGGGACTCGAGCGATACTTGATTAGCAGTTCAACGCGAGAGCTCGATCAGTTTGTTCGGAAGGCCAGGAATAACTGCAGAGATCGTTATGATTATGATAAAATGATCATAAATGAGACTTCACACCTGTCAAAAACGCGATCATCGTCCAGGACAACATATGCACCGCTCGGCGGACGAATTACAGAGAAGAAGTAGTCCACCTTGATCTTTGGCGGGGAATCCAGCATTTCATATTCCGCACGAGTATAACGCCAACCTGAATTCGAATCCGAATCCGAATCTGGATACCCCGCGAGAGCAGGAAGAATATCCGCCAAAATGAAGGTCTCGATGTGGGAGAGGTGTGATAGGGATGGCAATAAAAACTCGAATTCCCGTATATAATCTGTGTGGGGGAAGACGAGTCTGGCGGGCCAGCTTGGGGGCCCGAGGCGGCGAATTATGTACTGTTGCAATCGAAGGCTTTGTAGATTTGTCAAGGAGACCAAGGCTTCACGATATTTATCCTATATATATCAATACACCAAGTATAGTTATTGCGCAGTTCGGGACGTACCACGCGTTTATTGATGCAGACATCCAGATGGGTGAGGTAGGGGAAAGATAAGACGAGCTGAAAAAACGATTTTGGGGACAGTCCCTGTATTTTCATTGGCGATCCGAGGACATCGACAGCGAGGAGATTAAGCTTGGTTAGTGAAAAATGACTTGGCAATGGTAAAACGTGAAACGTGGGGAAGTAGTCCACGTATCATTCGGGGGTGTGAGAACAAGCGTTTTCAGTTGGCGTGGGCGCGCACAGATAACGACGGAATCTTTGAAAGTGCCTTGAAACGAACGCAGTCGGGGTAAAAACGCGACGTCTTCTTTCAGCTCTGTCCCGAGAGCGCTTAGCGTTAGATCGGCAAGATTGGGGTGAGAAGCCAAAAACGCGGAGAAGTCTGTTTTGGGTAAAAAATTCAGGCTAGCAGAATAATACTCATGGATGTTGTCTGGGACCAGATTCACAAAAAGGTCGAAAGTCGCGAGAGCAGGAAGATGTATGCCGTTTATGGCGGCAACGAGATCAGAGTAACTAGAATGCGGAAATGCATCGTAATGCCAGGGAATTTTCCACCTCAACTTCAGTGTGTGGAGGAGGGGGGAAGATGAGGGTAACATTTGTAAGGCTTCGGCCAGCTTGTAACACAGCTTGTGCGCAGTATCATCATAATAACGATGGTAATTATCTTTATCAAAACCGATGAGTGAATTAATGGACGAAAAAAATCCGCATTCACCGATGAGAGAGTTGAAACTGAGATCAAGTCCTAGGACTTCGAGCCCGCGGATTTGAACAAAATTTCAAAAAATTTAAACTATTTGGAAGTATAAATACAGACTGGACTCACATTGAAGTTTTTATTCTTTCCATTCACCGAAACCACGAGTTCTTTAAGATGTGGATATCTGCCTGGGACACCGAGAATCTTTCCCAGCTCGTCAACACCAGTCTCCAAAGACCAATGCAAAGCCCGGATAGCTGAACCCATCGTACACTGAGACATGTTGTGGAGATTCTCGAGTGCCTTGATCAATTTGGTTTCGCCGCTGAAAGTCTTAATCGCAATGCCGTCTGTCAAGCCCAAGTTGCGTATCAGTGTCGCAGGATGCGGTTTCGAGGATGTATTCTCCATGCTCAAGGTTTCGATAAGGCATGCAGATTGGAATGCGCTAAGCGGAGGATCCACTGTATTGGCGTACAGCAGGGTAGAAAATAAAGAGCGGCAGCAATGGGAGACGGAGCAAAGACGGGCAAGGGATTGACCCGATGCGAAGCTGGCGACGATTGCCCAGAGCTCGGGTGGGACGTCTGCCGTGTTGTAGGAAAGTTTGTGGGCTGGGGAGATACTGCTTGACCGTTAAATGAGTTTGATATTGATTTTTTTTAAATGGGATTTCGCGCACCGATTCGAGGCGGTGAGAGAGCCTCCGCGACGCTTGGGAATGAAATCAGGAATCAAAACTCATTGGAGAAGGACAGCATGTTACCGTTGCTGTTCCCATCCTGCTAGCAGCCGTAGGGTGATGGAAGAAGCTCAAGGCGGGATTCTCCGGATTGATCGGAAAACATCAGCAATATCCTTTTATGGAGTTTCGAAGTCGCAACGCTCAAAGAAATTCAGTTTCGCTCTTAAGCTTGCTTCACTGGTATACAGTGGCCCGTAAAATCACTTCATTGCTTTCTGTGAAAATGGTTTGGAATGATATTGCTTCTCGGCTTAATTTCACGGCTCCATCATCTCACGGGACTTTACCGCTAGCACGGCCATGAAGTGCTGCTTGCTTAGCGCTGGCCTACAGAGCCACCATGGTCGTCATACTTGAGGTCTGGTGAATTTGTAACCCAAATTTCGACTGTTTGACTCCACGACCCTTAGATTTTATGGCCAACATGTGGGGGGTAAAAAAGGCACTTTGCCGCTCAGGGTGCACAACCTCGGCATTTTAAACCATCCTATTGACTTTATCGGACTTCATAGCCCCGCTACACCGTTTATTCAACGATGTGGCAAAGATTACTCAAGGTTAACTATGGTTCCAAACGATTTCTCGTTCGAGTGCGATTCAAGCTAGGTGTCTACCTAAGTCGGACCTACTCCAGTCATCTCGTATATACTCCAATACAGGCCATCTCTGCTGTAAAGATGCGCGAGGTACTAGTGAGTTGTCATTTCGGCCTTTATTTACCCCATTGCCGCCCGTTCCTAAAGGTAGCGATGGGTGTTTTTGTGGCACATGGAGATTGTTGTCGCTGATACAACAATACAACGAGTCAGTTGTTTGTTGGCATCAGAACAAAGCAAGGCACAGATATAAAAAGGGTGGGCCTTGTTTGTTTGTTTGGTGACTTCCACTTCCTTCCAAGTCTTCCACCACGATGAAGTTCCGCGCCGTACTTGATATGGTCGACACAATGCGCGCAGCTCTGACATTTGGAGTCCCTGCTGTCATACGCGCAATTTTTGCATCTCCCTCTTTGCTCTTTAACCCTGGTGCTCTCTCACGCATAAGCATGGCAAATATCTGGATCGCATTCGGAGCCGGGCGCCCGGACGAAAACTCGCGCGCCGACAGACACAAACTGATCAATCCCCATGCACGCGGCGTTGTTCTCGATCTCGGCGCAGGTACATAAAATTCCGTAGCCTTCACGCAACAACGCAACTGATCTTCGTCAGCCCACGGGCACACCGTAAACTACCTCGATCGCACCGCAGTGACTAAATACATTGCGCTCGAGCCCAATACGCTTATGCATCCACGACTCCGCGAGATGGCCGCAGCGGCGGGGTACACTGAGTCGGACGGGACGCTCCTCATCCTCTCCTGCGGCGCGGAAGATACGGCGTCCATATTATCGTCCGTGGATGCGCCGGTGGACACCATCGTCTCCGTTCTGACTCTCTGCACTGTTCCCGCCCCGCAGGAAACACTCCGCGCGCTCGTTCTCGAAGTTCTCGCATCCGGCGGCGAGCTTCTGTTCCTCGAGCACGTCCGCGGGGACCGCCCGGATGCCGTGTGGTGGCAGAGGATATTGATGCCGTTTTGGACCAGGGTGTTCGATGGGTGCTGCCTCGACCGTCCTACAGACGTTTGGGCGAAGGAACTCGTTGATGATAATGGGGCAAGTGCCTGGAGTGAAGGGAAAATTTGGGACCCGACAGACTGGGATAAGGAAACCCTATTCTGCCTCCAGTTTGGGCGGTTTGTGAAGAAGTGACGACCTGGCAATTTATGCATGATTATGGCCGCTTTTGCTTGATCATGATTAGCTTCCACCTACGACTTTCAATTGTTTCGTTGCTATTTTTGGATCTTGTCTTTACACCAGTGTTTCGCGAGTGTTCCGCGGCGTATACTAGTAGTTGAGTTCAAAATTTCAGTGATCGTGCTTCAGAAAATATTTGTGCATTATATGATTAAAACAAGGTAACTATGAGGTGGGATAAAATAACAATATTCAAATGTAAATTAGATCCAGCCCGAGGATCATTCTTTCAGTCTTGATTAATTGAAGGTTCGGTGCAGTATGCGCTAAAAACGAGTCATCAGTGGAAGAACCTTGTACGTGGAATCAAGCTGCGTACGGAGGGAGATCTAGTAATGCCAGGGGTGGTGACCAGTTTGGAGGGATGTTGTCCGCGTAGTCTGGGCTTGGAGTAGGAGGGCAGACATGCGCGGGATCAAGATGTATAGGCACATAAAACTTCATGTCGTTTCCAATTCCGGGGAAAGATACATTAAAGCAAAGGGAATACTGCAACCCATTAGTTACAGAAACTGGAAGGGGAGAAGGATTCTAACCTTGCAGTCGACTGTTTCGGTGCTGAACGTCGGCGCGAAAGGAAGCGACACAGTCGTTTCAAACCGTACTGAACGTTTCCAGACGCCACGACCCTCTCTCTCAGGATCTGGAATCCACTCTGGTTCCTCGATTGTGGATTTGACAGAGGTGCTCGTGGGATCGCCGAAACCTCCATGGGTTTGGAAGCTATCCTTCACTGTTCCATTTCTCCGCTCGACGAAAATGTTCGCCTCTCGCTGGAAAAATAGCTTCACCTCGGCGGACTGAGTGGGTGGTGCAGGAAAGATCGGCTTGTTATTCTTGTCGACGGGAGCAGCGGTACGAGACATCGGCTTTGTGCGCGTCTCGATGCACAACTTGAGCGGAATTGGAGTCGCACGCGGAAAGGATGTCAAGTCGGGTATTTTGACCTACAAGTTGAGATCAGTTCTAGATTCAATACACAGAAGGTAAACGGAGCCTTGCCTCAGCGCGCGCGTGCGAGTGGTCACCCCATATCCCGTATCGTATCTTCTGCTCCGTAAAAATGGTCGTCCAAGCGTCATTCCATCCTTTCCTCAAAGACGTTTTGGCCGCCCATTGGGCTGGAGATGCGGCCGGCAAAACCGGGATGATTTTAGTAATCAGGCGGTCCCGTCGGAGAAGCCCAGGCCGACTGCCTACAACCTCGAGTGTGTAGCTGATAAGTGCTTCGTGATGTAACACAGAAAGATGAAAGGAAGGTGGAAGGTCGTCCGGCAGCTTAAACTGAAACGATAGAACAAGCACATGGGACCCCGGGTTAGGGAACACGGTTCCTCTTTCCCACAGTGACTTGGCAGAGTTTATTAACTGAAATACAATATATCAGAAAAAAAGCGGTAGAAATCTAGTCGGGTAGACGTACTTCAATCGTTCGTTCATGTTTGGTGTCTGAACCGTCAGTATTAGATTCAATTATGGTTCTATACCAATTGGTCAATAAAGATGAGGCGGAGGAAGATGGAACATACGTTACAATAGAGCCCCTCAAATTTATGCAGAGACTTTCGATTCCGTCATCCTGCGCACGAGCAACATTTAACTCTACCCGGCCTTGAATAGTCTCTCCTGCAACCCGAACAACGTTCGGGAGATGGAGCTCGAAGGCGGGTGAATTAACGTTGGTTTGGGGGGCCATCGGTGCGTGCAATGCCAGCACTTTGGCGCTTCTAATATAGGAACGGAGCGCCCATCGGGATCTCATCTGTTTGCACCGCCTATCAATCTCGCTACACCGCCCATTGCTGTTGAATCGGCGTTTTGTTAGGAATGATGACTCGAAATACTCAAGTCAGGAGAAAGGGAAGAGTACACGGGCAACGCATGCAGCCTCAGCGTATGGCAAGAAATAACAAGTTATCGCCGCTGTGGTGAAAAACCTGTAGAATCGCGATACAAGCAACGGCGTGCCAGTCAGTCAAATTAGGTCAACCCGCAAAAAAAAACTATAAAAAAAACCTTTTCCCAGGAATCGATCGCCGAATAGGGCCGACACAGAACAAGGGATGATTGACACAGGCGCAGGCATAACATTATGGAGGCAAAAACAAAAAGATGCGAGAAGAATGGAAACTGACTCAATGAATGCTAACTTTGGACGCGCTACGTGGCCGGAACATTTTCAATTTTGGGTCGGACTCCGGAAGCCCGGTGCATGTATGCGTGCACTTGCGTAACTTGCAGTGGAATGGAATTTTAAAAGCGGGAAGCCACGCGTATTAAGCGATTTAAAATACGTATACCGGCGCCGTCCGTTTCGGTGGCTTGGCACTGAGCTCGGAACACGGCTGACCAGCTTGGACTTGTGTGACTCGAGTTTGCCGGATACTGGAGTTTACAAGTCTCCAGCTCTTTCCTCGTTTTCTCATGCAATGAGGACTGTAGGCTGTAGCAGGAGGACCAAGGAAGACGAAGCAAAAGACGATCGCATCACTGATCACATCATAAATTCAACATCCGCTTTTGGTCAACAAGTTCTCACACCTCCAATGTTTCTCACCGATTTTCCTGGGACTGAAACTTAAAAACCCGTTGGCAACCCTGATTTTATCCAGAGAGACTGCCACCCACCGAAACAACGTCTAGGCTTAGCGACTTGGAAATTTCTTGCAACTCGAGTTTCGTTCAGCCCGGCCTTCATATATTGGTCTGAATTTTGGAGAATTTGACATATGATGCATTGGACACAAGAGACTCGGTATGGCAATTGCAAGTCCTAGATGCCTCGAACACAATCATACGGCTATGTACTCCAATTTAACACTGCAGCCACGGAAACCAGCCAGCAAATCCTCGGGCCGCTCAACGTCTCAATCTTTTGTTTATGCCCTTTAGTCGGTCCGGGTGACGATGATCCTCAATTCAATGCGGCGGCAACCCGTCCTTCCTATATTCCGAATATATCGTCCTTGCTCGGTTATACAGTGACTCGGACGGGACCCCGTATGTCCAAGCGTGGGTGAGCCCAATAGCCGAATATAAAAGTCCGCCAGGGTCAGCCAGTCGACAATCGTGTATTTAAATTTCCTCCTATTTCAGGGCATTTCCCCCAAGCACGACAGATATAAAACCAGCGAAACCCACGCGTTCAACGCTTCAAACTCCGCACACAAAAGAAAATACGCGGACGTCCAATCTTTCGTCATGTCATTTCCGAGGACGTGCATCCCGCGAACTCTCGATTTCCCACCCTGGTGCGACTGCGATCAGTGGCAGTACTCTCCCTGCACCAATCCGTCCCTTAATATTCCCATGACAACACACGACAGCTGCGGAGATGTACTGCCTCCTACATGTAACAACTGTGCCCTGAGTCATTAAAGGTGTGAGATGTGGCAAGTAGACAGACTCCTATGAATGTTGGTTGATATAGACGCTGTCGCACTTGGCCCCGGCGAAGATATAAAAAAAACATTGCCGTTCGAAGAAAATTACCGCGTATGTACCTCAGACAATCTCAAAAAAACCACTGCGCACAATCACATAACACCGACCAAAAGCCTCGGCCTCGTTTTCGTTTTATTTTGTTTCCGGCTATAGCTGCTATATATACTACAAGAGACAGAGATCGAAGGAGCCGCCCTGGACCGAGATGAGAAAAAAATTGAGATGTACGTAGATGGTAGATGGAACATGAGAGGAGATCTAACTGGGGTGAGGGCATACGCATGCGGCGGGTGTGTGGGGTTGGGCGCGGGGTGGGTAAGGTGAAGGGGAGGGGGGGAGGGGGGACAAGCACACTGGGTGCCCGCCGAGGGTCGAACCACGGGGAAAATGAATGTGTGCGTGTGCGCGCGGGTGTGGGTGCGGGCGCAAGACGCGGTACGGTATCGGAGTAACCAAAACCAAAACCAAAAAGAGGGAGCTGAGATCGGGCGGGCGGGCGGTGGAGATGGATGGATGGTGAGATAACGGGGTGGTGATGTATAATACTAGGTGGCTCGTAGCCGGTGGGTGTTAATAATGGGGGTGGGCCGTAGGAGTATGGAGTATGAAATATATCGAAACAACAGTGTGGTCGGTCGGGATGGAATGGTGATTATGAATTGTGAATTGTGTTGCGTGCGTGCGTGTGCCTCCTCGCTAGATCGACTCGCCTCGATCCGCTACAGTCCTTGCTCGCTATGCGAGTGGTATCCCGCCTGCAGGGACCTTCTTCCATGGTATGCGCTCATAGTCCGCGGCTGCACACGAGTGAACGAGATCAGATATACGAAGAAGGGATGCCGAGAGCGGAGACACGTACTGTGTTTATATACAGTATTCCCCCACCAATTGACCGTGATCTTCCCGTTCTTGGGGAACTGCAGCGTGAAGAAAATGGTCATCAGCGAGATCACCGTCCCTACACACATATCATCAGCATCCACTCAATGATCGGTATGGAAGGAACAGGAACTTACCGCTATCCAGCGCCGCGCTCGTCACATAATTAAACTTGCTCCACCACGCAAAGTGCCTCTTCCTAATAAAGTACTGGAACAACGCCCCCACCGCAAACCACGCCGCGTAATTGATCCCCGTCGCCGGCGGGATGCCCGACACCCCATTGATAATCACCGGCGTGCTAATATACTTGATCCAGCTGTTCGGATACCGCCTTTGCCAGAACCAAAATGGCAGCGGCAGCACCGCGCCGATGGCGAGCGCGTACACATGCGGGTGGTATATCGAGTGCATGCCAAACTGCCGCGAGGGCCCGATGAGGCCCCAGATGATGGACGCGGTGAAGAAGACCTGGTTGTGCGGGCAGGTGAGCTGGCTCTTCTGCGAAGACGAGCAGATGTCCTCGACGTTGGAGAAGATCCACGTCTTGACGCCGACTTGGAGGAACGCGGCGACGAGCGTGCCGACGAGTTGCACGAGGAAGGACGCGCGTGGGGGGACCTTGACGTAGTGCCCGAGCTTGAGGTCCTGGATGAAGGACGTCGCCTCCGTGAGCGTCTGTACCGAGTACGCCTTGAATATCTGGGCGCGCCGAGCGCGTTAGTGTGCAGAGAAGACGACGGAGGAGGAGATGCGTACCATGTTGGCGAGCGGGTTTCCCGGAAGTAATGACCCCGGAATGATCTGCGCCAAGATGTTGAGGGTGATCTGGCGAACAATGGTAGTCAGTATCAGTATCAGTGGCAGTATCTCGGCAATCCGCGCGCATTCGGCACTCGTGTGCACCGGCCGTCTCACATCGAGCATCTCATTCGAGTAGAGATGCTCGATCCCATTCGAGTCGAGTAGGAAGAAAAAAACCCACCTCCTGTCCCGTCATCGCATATATAAAACCCGACGGCAGGATATATATAATCGGCAGCGCAACCGCAAGGAGCAGCGCCCACACGGGGACTTTTGTGTGCCAGACCTAGAAGAGAGCAGGGTCAGCGAGGGTGCCCGAAAAGGAAATTGGAGAGTAGAGGGAGATAGCGTATTTTTTTTTTTGAAAAAAAAAGAGAAGAATACAGAAGGAGGAAGAAAACCCACCTCCATCGCCACAATCGCCAAGCTAAAAAACACACAAAAGCTCAGCAAATACCACCAATCCGGCACCTCAGGATAATTGCGCATGAGCTTCGCATGTATATCGTCGCTCTCCACCCGCATCTTCTTCACCCCATTCAGCAAACTCCGCCCATGGTACAGCAGCGTATGCACAATCACACACGTGCTCAGCGCAAACGCCAACAGGTAAGTCATGGCATACGTCGCGGGGAGGTACAGCGGGCTGTACAGCGCGTACGCCGTCGCGTTGAACGTGTCGCCGAGCGTGAGCACGTGTGTCATGTTGTACTGGTTGCCAAAGCGGTCGTACGGGATGTTGGCGGAGATGGGGAAGTAGGCGAGGTCCCAGGAGTTGGAGTAGTAGAGCGCGGGGGTGAGGATCCAGAAGAAGAGGACGAAGCCGAGGAAGACGTGCACCTCGGCCCACCAGGGGACCATGAGCGGGGAGCCGATCCAGGAGATCTCAGTCCAGTCGAAAGTGAGGACGCTCATGCCGAGGCCGGAGGAGACGCCGAAGAGCTGGTTGACGGGGACGTTGTTCGGCGCGACCCAGCAGACGAACGAGAAAACGGAGAGGGCCTCGAAGAGGAAGCCTAGACAAAATTAGTTTTGAAGCGATAAGAGAAAAAAGGAGGGGGACCTGGAAGGAAGAACCAGAAGAAGGCGGCGGTGGTGACGAGCATGAAGTAGCGGTAGCGGGTCATGCCGCCGGTTGATTCGTCGTCTTCGGCGTGGAGGGTATTGAGGAGGGTACAGGCAACGAGATTCTGGGGCCAAACCATGCTCGCGGGCCAGACGAGGAAGCGTCGGCAGATCCCCGCGAGGCCGAAGCCCGTGAGCTGGGTAGCGAGCACCAAGACGAGTGCGAACCAGTATCCGAGCTGGAAACATAAATTGAGCCAAGTAGAAAAGATGAAACATCTTGATAGACAGGAGCATACCTTGATGCCATAAAAAAACTCGGACACGACAATGGCGTTGAGGGCATACGGGTTACCAACCGCGACATTTGCCATGATAAAGACGAGGACATGCTCCTTGATGTTCCAAGGCCCGGGGTTTAGAGAAAACTCAAAGGAGCGGAAGCGGTAGGTGGTGATGGGGAGGAGGTAGGCGAGGAGTTTGCCAAAGGGGTAGGCGATGAGGAGGAGGGCGAGGGGGACGACGGAAGGAGCCGGGGAGCGGAAATTGAAGAAGACGTTGAGTGAGCCGGCGATTGTACAGAGGAAGATGCCAATAAACCACATCCGGATGGTCAGGGCCGGCATATCGGGGTCGTCGATATTGGACACCGACGCACGGACCTCTGGGAAGGGCGAGTCCTCCTCCTCGATGGCGTCAAAGTCGAATTCCATTCTACACGCAACCATTGGACCGCCGATAAAAAGACAGGGACATAAGACCTACTTTATGGACCCCTCCTCCGAGCCTGTCGCTGCAAAGGAGTCTGCACGGACATTGTTCTTCTCTACAGTGCTTGGCAGCGATACCCTGAGCGGGGTAGAAGGGTCGTAGACGGGTGCTGGGTACTCGAGGGGAGGGTACTCATGCTGGGGTGGACCATCGGCGGTGCTCGGAGGGAGAAAGGCAAAGACGTCTTCGGCGCTGCTCTCGTCGTCGTCGTCGTCCTGGTCGTCGCTGAAGGTATACTGAGCAGGCCGGTCATCGTCCTGGTTGTAGGGCGTCGCAGCGGTGGACCTCGACATGGAGGGGAAGATGATACCACAAACTGATGGCGTGCCTGAAGAACGGTCACACTGTTACAGCCCTATTTATTCTTTAATTACTATCTCTATCAGGTCCTGTTCTGAACACACACAACAATCCAATGTTTACAGCGAGAAGGGACTACAGAATCGTTTACTTTGAAGGGAGGTAGCTTGTGGAATTAATATTTCAGCAAAGATATTAAATATTCGTGGAGTACTGACGACACAGACTTAACCGGAAATCATCCACAGAATCACCAATAGCCTTGGAGCTACCAAGGCCATCAACGGGACAAAGCACTCAAGTAGATTCGAAAGTTGGGGTATTATGATAGCCTACTACTTCTGTGGAGTTCCGCTCGTTCCTGACTCGGGGACTTATCACAGCGGCGATATCAGCAATCGGGGTCCTCAAAACACCGAACAGTATACAAAAGCCACGACGCCCTTGACGGATTTCCGAAACTTACGCGACTTGCCGTAAACTCCGACGAAAGCTGTAGTTCCAGCCAGTTGGTTCCTGATAAATGTACCACGCTGTACCACGCAAGATGAAGCGAGACGAGGACTAGAATTCAATTCGATTCCAATTTCCAAGTTCAAGTCGTTCCTGATTCAGTTGGACTACTTTGAACGGTGGCGTATGTCGGCGTATGTCGGTATGAAAGGCCCGAGTTCAACGGTGGCGTACGTCGGCCTGAAGGGAGGATTTAACGATCGAGTCACGCACAACGATTTCTTTCTGAATTTTTGTTAGGAATTAGACGGTCGAGCGCCGAACCTATTAGCGGTAGACTTGCGCCAAAGGGCCTCCCTGAGTCTTCTCCAGCCTCCGGGCCGCTCACGACAAAATTATATCAACGCTAACCAATGGATAGCCGTCTCCGCTAAACTCCGTCGGCGGGCACCTATTAAAAGGATACTGATGCCCCGGCCAGTCCGGCACGCTCGACGCCCCAAAAATATCGAAATGGGAAGCTTGCCAAGTGATATGTATATACGATGATCCAGATTCAATTTTCATTATTATTAGAGGTCGAACGATTTATTCCTGGCGAAAGAAAAATAAAATGGGGAAAGGAAACCCGACGCGGCACGGCCGTGACACTGACAGATGCTTCCACCTGAAAAGCACTGGCACACCGTCGGACTACGCCCAACCCACTGGCACACGAAAGCAAGGAACCGAGACCGCACAGAATAAGTATCACTTTGCGACAGGGCTCTTTTTATCATTGTTGCGAATACAAACAGATCTTTCTGCCAGTGTAACCAAGGAAATATCGATGCCAACATTGCCAACACAAGTTCATGTCGAGTTATACTGATCGAAGTGACTGGAGCAGCAAATTAAACGCACCAAAAATATCACCAGACATCATGATACTTGAGCCCAGGGAAGTTTTCATTTTTTCTTTCCCAGCGCCCCACCAGAATCCTTTTCGTACTTCAGCTTCTTCTGTACTTACTTTCTTGACGGTCCATAAAAGGATATAGAAGTCCCATAAAAGGATATTGATGGCTCCTGGCACCGTTCAAGCAATTTCCGATCAATCCGGAATACGCCGCGCCCGGGCCGATTTTCCCGCGAACCTGAATTCCTCCTTTTCCTGGCATTTCGAGTTTCCGGTGAGCCTCTTCTTCGAACACGGGTACTGCGTCATCCAGCTGTAGGCTGTAACTCCACCTGCCCGAACGCCTGGTGCTCGGCCCGGCCATGGAGTGAAACAATATTAATTCAAGTCTATCGACACCTCCGACGTCGGGAGAGTCTCCCCTTCATATTTTCCATCGCACGTCCGATCTGTTCGACTTTTCTTCTGGTGTTCTTCTCCCTTCCCGCCAAGGTTAGCAATGCCCAGGATTGTCACTGGAGATGTCGAAACTTGACGCAATGCATGAAGGCGAATAGGCCCGGGATGACATATATTTCTGATGGCCATGGCATCCACTGGCAGGCGTCATCTGAATTTTGGACTTGCTTGCTTACTGAACCTCACTCTGCAATTGGTGACTGTTTTTATTCGATGCCTTTCAGTGGACTGCTTATTTAATGTATCCGAATCTCGAACTTCCAACTTGACACCATGCATGCTCGTATTTCTGGGTCTGAAGGAGGAGGAGGATGTAAGTATTACCGCAGCGGTCCCATTCAGGAACAACTTGAAGCGGGCGGAATCCGGATAAATATCAATTATTGACTCGTCTGAATCTCAGTCAGTAAGTACTGTGATGCCTACGACGCGAAACTTCTGCCATACAAATCCAAATGATTACAAGAACTTGTGCATACATTATAATATCTCTCCCTCAAAACTTTCCTCTTGTGCAGAACCTGACCTTCCAGCCTCGTACCAAGCAATATTTTCTAAGAGTTTGTGTATTGGAACTTTAGTCACATCAGTCTCCGATTCCTGGGCTAGTTCAAGTTGCTGAAGCTCTTCAAATACGTCCGAATCTGCAAGAGCTGCGACACCATCCGGCCATTGACTGATTTCGGCCAGGGCAAAGATCCCCCAGGACATACCTTGCCTGGTTCAAAATTCAATAAGCAAAGACTATTTAGCTGGCACGGTGTCTGGTCCAATTACTCACCGTGAGAGGAGCAGGAGCTGCTTCAATAGATATTCGAGATTCAACTCCAAAATGGCCGGCGCAGTGGGCTCATGGCTAGCGAGTTCTGTTATGAGCCAGCAGGTGTATTCCACGACCGCGGATCCTCCTGATCCGAGTAATTCCAAAATGTGGTCCTGCACCTTCGCATCGACCATAGCCTGCGCGCCGTCTATCCATCGCGCAATCCTATATAACGCACGTGCAGCCCACACAACGACTTTGTTATCTTGGTCACTGAGTTAAAATTAATTCTGTGATCTCTAAAAATACTATGGCCAAACTTAAACTCACTCTAGGAGAGTCACAAGTCGTTCACAGCCTCGCATCTCCAGGATGGGTGGTATGCTACACTCGTAACGTGCCATGTCTCCTAATAGACTGCACGAAGCACGCCGTGCTCCAGGGTCCGGTGACCCAAGCATCTGCCCGACGCACTTGAACACAGGGGAAACCACCACCGCGCGCGCATCGTGATCGTTTTCGGATACGAGCATTCTGGCGCGCAGTGCCCTTAGAATGGCGGACTTGGTCGACCACGACACAAAGTCCCACCTATAGCATCTCATCAGCCAACGAGCTCGACAATGGGACATCAAGTTGAACACCCACGGAAAATAAGACGAGTATATATCCAACATCGTCTTCGAAAACGGGATGCCTTGATTCTTTCTGATGAATTCCAATGCCTGGCGGTGATACATCAGCTTCATCAACGGCTTTGCCGCTGCATGGATGTTGATTGTCGGGCCCTGGAGCAACGGGTTCGCATCCGACCACCAGCTAAATAGGCTTGTGCGGCTCGCTTGTCGGGTCATGGAGGAGTGGTAGAGAGGGCTGTAGATACTAGAGCCTCGTGGGCTCCAACCATTTTGTCTGCTGTGCAAAATTGACGTTTGGGCGCTCATTTGCTGACTGACACCCGAAGGAGATATCTTCAAGTTCTTTGGAGTATTGCACCGGAATGCTCCGACATCCTTAAAATATTGCTGCTAGGACCATCTGAAAATGTCGCGATCCATGTACAATCTTGCACGAGGCCCCACTGACGGAATAAAGACTGGGAGCATATAATTTGCTATACTTTTCGCAGCAGGCTTACTGTACACAAAAAAAGACGGGAAAGCCAAAATTAAGGGCAATACAACAGGGACTCAGATGATCACATTTGCCGCAGCACGATATTTAATTGTGCGGTGGAACATTCGGAGTCCGAAGAAGTACCTTTCACATGTAACGGCAAGACACGGAGAAAGTAACTGTTCCGATGTTATTAACAGGCTAACTCTTGGAAGAATTGAATTAGCCACCTTAAAGATTAATTTTAGCTCAGTAAAGAGTCTCAAGAGCCTGGTTGGAATTTTTTTGCGTTACACGGCCTCGATTTCCAGAAAAGGATATTGCTGATGGGGTGGGACGGCCCGATCAATCCGAACAGTCGCGTCTTCACCGCTGCCTCAACGTTCCACACGGACTAGTACTGGCAGGATGGCAAAACTAAAGGTAAGACTTGTTCCTTCTAGATGATCTCTGATTCCGAATTTCATTCCCCAAGCGTCACGGAGGCTCACTCACTGCCTCGAATCGGTGCGCGAAACCCATTTTTTTTTGGCCTCGATATCAAGCTCATTTGACGGTCGAGCAGTATTCCACTGGACCACGAACTCTCCTACAACACCGCAGACGTCCCACCCGAGCTCTGGACAATCGTCGCCAGCTTCGCGTCGCGTCAATCCCGTGCCCGTCTTTGCTCCGTCTCCCATCGCTTCTACTCTTTATTTTCTGCCCTGCTGTACGCCAACACCGTCGATCCTCCTCTCACCAGCTCCCAGTCCTCGCGACTTATCAAAACTCTGAGCAAGAAGAAGTCAGAGTCCTCGAAACCGCATCCCGCGACACTAATCCGCCACTTGGGCTTGAAAGAACGCGCTGGGACTCAGCACCCCGAGCAGAAAACTAAAAATCTGATCAAAGCTTTCAAAAATCTTGAGCTCTCATCACGTCGTTCAGCGGGTTCAGCTTTACGGACCCTACATTGGAGTTTGGCGACTGGCGTTGACGAGCTGGGGAAAATCCTAGGAAAATTTCGCCATCTGAAAGAACTCGTCGTCTCGACCGATGGAACGAATAATAACTTCAATGTGGGTCTAGGTCTGTATCGATGCTTTCAGATAATTAAAAGCCGATAGTTTCTTCAAACCCGTGGACTCGAAGTACTTGGACTGGAAGTCGCGTTCGAATTTCTTAGCGGTGAATGGGTAGTTCTTCCGTCAATAAATTCGCTAATCGATTTTGCAGGAATTGACGATGAGGATGCTCATGAAACTGGCACCAAGCTGTGTTATAAACTTGCCCAAGCTATACAAATGCTACCCTCATCCTCTCCACGCCTCCACACCCTGCGATGGAAGTTCAAAATTCCCTTCTATGAAGACACATTTCCGGATGGCGGCTACTCTGATCTCATTGCTGCAATAAACAGCGTCCATCTTCCCGCCCTTGTCTCTGTCGACCTTTCTATGGATCTGGTCTCACACGACGTCTATGATTATTGGACTGACAGTCTTGACTTTTTACCCAAAGCAGACTTCTCTGCGTTTTTGGCTTCTCATCCCAATCTCGCCGATCTAACGCTAAGCGCTCTCGGGACAGAGCTGAAAGAAGATATTGCGTTCTTACCCCGACTAAGTTCGTTTAAAGGCACTTTCAAAGATTCCGTCGTTATCTGTGCGCGTCCACGGCAACTGAACAAGCTCGTTCTCACACCCCCGAATGATGTCGTGGATTACTTCCCTATATTAAAGTTTCATGCTTTACCATTGCCAAGCCATTTGTCACTAACCAAGCTTAATCTCCTCGCTGTCGATGCTCTCGGATCGCCGATAAAAATCCATGGACTGTCCCCGAAATTATTTTCTCAGCTCGTCGCATCTTTCCCCAGCCTGACTCATCTCGACGTTTGCATCAATAAACACATGGTACGTCCTGGACTGCGCAATAACTATACTTGGTGTAATCGTATATATATAGGATAAATATCGCGAAGCCTTGGTCTCCTTGACAAGTCTGCAAAGCCTTCGATTCCAACAGTACATAATTCGCCGCCTTGGGCCCCAAGCTGGCCCGCCAGACTTGTGTTCCCCCACACAAACTACATACGGGAATTCAAGTTTTTATTGCCATCCCTATCACACCTCTTCCGCATCGAGATCTTCATTTTGGCGGATATCCTTCCTGTTACCCATGGGTATTTGGATTCGGATTTGGACTCGGATTCCAGTGAATAGGATTTTACTGATTCAGAATATGACGTGTTGGACTCCCCGCCGAAGATGAAGGTGGACTACTTCTTCTCTGTGATCCGTTCCCCGAGTGGTGCATATGTTGTCCTGGACAGGGCCCATATTGTCGACAGGTGTGAATTCAGTTTCATCCTTGACCGTTATTTCGTATCGATCCAAGTTCTGCAGCTATTCCCGGCATTCTGCGAAATGATGGGTTTCTATCGTCGAACAGCCAATCAAGTTTCGCTCAAGTCTCAAAATCACTGCCTTTATTCCGTCCCTACTACGCTACGTCGTTGGCGCGTCCAATCGTCGCTACCACAGGTCGTTTTGCCGTGTTTCCCTCCAAGTAATAAATTGTTTGCTGTTGGAATTCCTGTACTGTAGATTTATAGAAGTGTCTCGGGTCGGTTTTCTGAGTTTCACGCCTTGATTTGCTGACCTTGTTCAACCAATTTGCGGCGTGTTGGCGGCGCGATAGTCACACCTCACGTGGTGCGGTGACAGCCACTGTCACGCTGGCGCTTTTCCGGCCGGCGAGTCTCGTCCTTGGTCTTGCCCTTGTATAACCGGGATCTGGTAGAAAATCATGAAAAAAGCAAAGGTAAGTTCCGCAATTTGTTGTCTCGGCATGCTGTCTGAGTTAACCAGCGCGGAGGCGCCCGCACCAAGCCATCGAATCGGTGGGTTCGACGACCTTCTTCTGCCCTTTTCGTTTCGATAAAAAACTGAATCGGATGGCCAGCAATATAAATACCATCCAAAACGTATCCTATAACGTTTCTGATGTGCCTCCTGAACTCTGGGCGCACATTGCGACCTTTGCGTCTCGTGCATCCCTCGCCCGCCTTTGTTCAGCCTCTCATGAATTTTACTCGAAATTCTCACCTCTACTCTATGGAGACATCATCTATCCTCCCCTGACTGCGTCCCAATCCTCGTCTCTCATGGAAACCCTCAGCAATGCTGAAACCCCGCCATTCCGGCAACCGCACGTAGCAGCAAAAATCCAGCAGCTGAGTGTGACGGACCGTGGCGCGGGTCGCAGTGTGGATACTATCGAGGCACGAGCCAAGGCAGCTACAGATTCGCTCAGGAACATGTATCGTCCGATCCCTGGAGCTGAAAGCACGAGCGGATCTGTCTTGAGAGTTTTACATTGGGATTTAGAGGCGGGCATGGACGAGTTGGGGGTAATTTTGGGAGCCCGAAGACACTTCCCGAATCTAAAAGAACTAGTTGTTTCTACTATGGGGACGAATAACAACTTCAACGTCCGTTTGTCACTTATCCTCCCCGTCGAATGCTCATCAACCGAACCCTAGTTCATTCAAATTGGAGGGCTCGAAGTACTAGGAATTACGCTGGCGCTTTATCTATACAGTCAGTGACTTTGACTTGAATTTCTGAATATCCTGACATCGAGGCCTATGTAGGCCACCAGTATGAGCATTGTAACAAGCTTTGTTATAAGCTCGCGGAAGCTATGCAAATGTTACCAACGTCCTCTCCCATCTTCACACACTAAACTCAACCTGCGAATTTCCTTGATGAGGATGAATTTCCATACAGGGGGTTTACTGACCTCGTCGATACTATCAATCTCATACATCTTCCTCTCCTGACGACCCTCAACCTCTCTGTGGACGTTGATATAGAGGATCCAGAGCCCGGTGCGGTGACGGGTATCTAGATTTTTTACCTACCGCGAATTTCTACCCGTTCTTGGCTTCTCACACAACTCTCCTGGACCTCAAGCTGAGCTCACGTGGAACCAAGCTTAAAAAACAAATCTCATATTTACCCCGTCTTCGCTCATTCGAGGGCTCGTTCGAAGACACCGCTGTCATTTGTGACCCTCAACGACCCCTCGAAGAGCTGATACTCACAGTTGTTCATCCCATGTGGTTGGACGATTTGTCACCCTCGTTTCGCCCCATCCCGCTTGCAAATCACTTGTCCTTGACAACGCTTCGTGTTCTCGCTGTTGATGCCGACGGATCGGCGGTAAAACTGTCGAAAGAATTATCTCCGGCCTCGTTTGCTCAGTTGGCGTCGTCCTTCCCCAACCTCACCCACCTCGACGTCCGACTCAGCGACCCGATGGTACCTCTTCTCTCATGTGTATAGCTTTGGGTTCGCTAATGACCGAATAGATGAAATATCGCGAAAAGTTGGTTTTACTGACAAAGCTACAGAGCCTTCGATTGCACCAGTACAGAACTACTATCTGCACTCATTTCGGATGTTACGAGAATTGTCCGGGACCCAAGAGGCGTGTCACAAAGGCCTTCCCACCAAGCGACTACGCTGAAGACTTTGCTCTTTTTTTGCCATCCCTACCAGAGCTCGCATGGATCGAAATATGTATCTTGGCGGATCATATTTATGGGTACGATGACGACTTCGAGCTGTTCCTCGAGGCACCGCAGATCAAGGTCGACTATGACTTTTTTGTAGCTCGCAAGCCGAGCAGCGCACAAGTTGTCTTTAACAAGGCGCACATTTATTTTGACAACCGGTGAGAATCTGTTCTTTAAATTCCGAGTGGCCTTCCATAACATAAAATTTACAGCCAATGCTTTTGTTGACTTTTCTTGGAGTGGTTCATTTGCCGAATTTCTTGTTGTATCGATTGATGGACAATTCTATGGGGGCTTTTTTGGGGGGTTTATTATATGATCTTTGGGTTGAGCCTCAATGTTGCAGAACTCTATATTTTTGGCATTTGGTTGAAAATCTAGAGACACGTCAGTTTTCAATCTCCGGCTCGGCTCGGATCAATCTGCAGAAGCTCTCTTGTCTTCAGACTTCATGGTCCACTTCATTGATCTGCCTGCTGACGTTGTTTTACATGTTTTATCTCAAATGCGGCTACAGGATGCCTGGTCATTGACTGCGGTATGTCGCGATCCACTCATCGCTCAGGCCAACATAATTCAAACCTAGGTGTCTCGCGCTTTTCGAGAACTCACTACAGATCGAAGCTTTTGGCTCAATGCCCTCAAAAGCAATCCGAGCATGCAATCTGTATCTAATCCGCTGACGCTTCAGGATTTGGATCTGCAGGATCTCAGGCAGCTAGCGCTGCATTCCATGAAACTTTCCCACAACTGGTCACTTCCCCGCCCTCCGATAATCGGAGATGTTCGAAAATGGACGCTGGGTGACCGACCTATCCTCGAGACGAACCACCTCTTTCAATTTCCGGGCACTGAACTATTCCTCTTCTATTCGAGTAAACTCTTGAAATACTTCGATTGCAGGACGGGGGATTCAGAGACTATCCTCGATCTCTCTGCATACGTTCGATGTGCTTCATATGATTTTCTTCCTGACAAGTCAGCAATTATTGGTTTCGCCTTGACGGGAGGCCCGAGATTCAACATGTTCGTATTTTTTTATTGCTTTCACTCGCTCAGAGATAATGTTTTGAGGTTAGCCCCATGCTAGAGTTCGTTAAAATCGAGCTGGAGCGAAATCAATCCCGCCTAGTGGCATCAATTTTGCTACAATCTACCTTGGCTACGGACTCTGACTGCCAGAAACCATTTGTCAGTGCTCGGATCGTCGGTGCTGTTCAAAGCCATGGCGGTGGAACAGAGATTTTGGCTTACGACCTCATATCTCGTGGCTCTACGGTGATCCAAACAGACATCCCAATAAACGTCAGTTTTTCTCGTTCAGAATTTTCAGGGCTCACATCTTCCGTAGTATGCAATAAGCCGTCGATTGAACTTCTCCTTCTACCAAGATCATCTCTACCTACTCGCGGATGACGGTTCGAAAGCCCTTGTTTACTGCTGCCCCCGAGACTCGCTTCCATACGGACACGAGTCTCTAACAACGTCCATTCTCACGTTTGGTGATATGGATCCCATCTCGTTTCCAACTAAGATTTGGAAGAGAAGGGGTCCAGTGTGCTCACAGATGTTCCGCGACGCGAACTTTGTAAAGATCCACGATAGCCTGGGCGTGCCTCTTTCCAAATTCGTGACCACCTTTCGCTTCTGGCAGCGCGCCGACGGAGCGGCGCTTTGCCGTGAAATCACTGAGGAAGGACTGTGTCCGAGCGAGCACACAGTGCATATCGGTCCTACAGGACACCACGTCGTTGTATCCCTGGTGAACAGTCAGACGGGACACTTATACAAACTTGTTCTCATCCAGTTCAACCCCAATTCTAATTCCTGCTCGAGCCACGAGCTCGAACTTCCAACTGGCGTGGGTGTGGGTGGTGGGCGTCCGCTGACTGTGTTGTCGGTTGACGATCATCGCGGGGTTGTCTGGTTGATTGAAGACTGCGACCTAATATCTATCCCGTATGTATAAATACGTAGGACGGTGACAAAAGTTCGGCATGATACGTGGAACAATGTCCATCCACAATTAAAATGTATGAATAACATGACATCCCCTTACTTTTCGCTCATCAATCCCGGTCTCTCGTTATGTTCCACCATTGGGGTAAAAGCAGCGATGCCATTAAACCTTTAGATCCTCCAAGTTTCAGGTCCGACGTGGGTTGACAACATATGCGAGGTAGGGCACTATTGGCCATAAGAATTTTATTTATTGAACGGAGTGCCTGGTTTGACCAGCCGGTAATTCATGAAATTGAACAAGCGGTTTCTCTTCCCACGTTCGCGATTCAACTTGAACTTGCAGGGTTCGAATTCGTTTTGGTTCTTGACATAAATGCACACTTTGCAAAGCAGTGTGTACCGGGGAATTGAGTAGAGTCGAATAGAGTCGAATTGATATTCAAGGGCATCAGTACCATGAACTACATCGCTGTTCTAGAACTTCACCCACGCACTCGCATAGCTGACGCTCGAATCGCTTATCGTGAGGCACTCGCTGCCTTGCTCATACCTTACCCACTTGAGCTCGGGCGTCCGCTCGGGGGCGAGCGCCGCCAGCGCGCCGAGCAGCACGCCGATCGGGTGCCGGCCGCAGATGGTGTTCTTCGTCTCCTTGAGGTACTCGGTGAAGCGTTTATGCGCATCGGCCGGCTCATGCGCTAGAATGTCCATCGCGGCGTGGTCGAGCTGGCGGATCGACGCGTGGATGGGGTGCGCCTCTGTAGGGTTAGTGGAATACGAGAGGCGCACGGCGGGCACGTCCGGCGCGGGGTAGTAGTACGTGTATGAGAAGCGCGTACCCCTGGATAGGCAACTTGCGATATAGAAAGATAACACTCGAATGTGCGCGTTAGACACACCAATGACAAAAGTCGCTCGAGACGACGCAGAAGGTGTCGTCGCGGGCGAGGTATGGCGAGAGGAGAGCACCGAACTCGGCCTCCTGCTGCTGGCCGATAGCACCCACGACGATGGGCACGATCGCAATGTCCTTCCTGCACGAGGCGGCGAGGTCAGTGTGGATGCAGAACATCGAACAGCCTACCCTTCAAATATCTTGCGGATGAACGGGAGTTGCATTTCGAGACTGTGCTCGGCCTAGAAAAGTATAGATAAATAAAATTCGGAATGCCTGAGCATTCTATGACCTCCTCCGCATCCAGCGCGATCTCCTCAAACTGGCCCGTCGCGCGGAGCTCCTGGATTGCTGGGGGCTGTCAGATGCATCTGCTTCAGGGAGAACGTAGTAGGGTACATACTTTCAAGATCGAGCGGCAGGTCGTCGACGGGCGTGTGGTACACATTGCACGCGGAAAGGGCGCAGCCATTGATGTAGATGTGGTGCGACGGGCCGAGCACAAAGACGCGCTTGCTGAGATGGCATGGAATAAATAGCTGCCCAAATAGGGCCACTTAGAAGGCGCACATTCCGGTGGTGTCTATGCTCTTGTACGCCCAGGCCGCGGTAGGGCCCGAGTATGTGTATCCAGCGTGCCTACTGCAGTCAATCGCAAGTACCGAATGCATACTGGACGGCGCACGGTGCGATGATAGCTTTGCAGCCCTGAACTGGGTTCGGTCCCTCAACCTGCTCCAGCCATTTTGTGAGCTCGGCTCCCAGTTCATACCCTGCGGATCGTCAATCGCAGTCGAGGGGGTAAGCGTGGACTGCGATACTATTGCGGTTGTACCAGCTACCAGCGTGAGCCGCCATTCGCATACCCTTCTGTCTGCTGTCTGGACGGCATTAGCACACTGGCAGGATCAGCGGCAAAACGGGACGTGCGTTCTAACCATGGGAGTTGTCGAGAGAGGATTGGCGGAACCCAAACAGGAAATGGGGTTGCCAAATGCGGCCGATTGTACTTGAACTGGGACTCAATCCAAGACTCTGCACGGAATCTGGAACGCATTTACCTCCTCCAACGCTCCTTTAGCACAGCCAAGTATAGCGTCGTAAATCAGACCGTCTGATCTATCATCTATGAGACTATGCCAAGCTCGATCTACACACGCTGCCACAGCGACGCGACCACCAGCTTGATGCTATGAATCCCTCCAAAAATAAAATGGTTCTCTCAAGTCCACCCCCAGCTCTCGCTCAAGAGCTATGGAACCATATCTTGCTCTTCCTTCGTGGTCACACAAAAGATCTCAAATCATGCTGCCTGGTCTCTCACGTCCTCTGCCTCGCAGCCCAGTGCCAGCTCTTCCACACCATCGCGATTCTCCCATTTCCGAAGACAACAGTATGGATCAATAAAGAACCCGTTTGCCGCACGAACGAGGTACCGTCTTGCCGTCGTCTGCGCACGATTTGTGTCCAGTCGCCGCACCACATCCAGAACATCCGGCGGCTCGAACTACCCTACCATGCAGAGTTGCTTAAGGAAATCCTCGCGATGCAGCTTGTGTGTCTACGTGAAGTTGAATTCCGTCCTCGTTGGGACGCTATCGACACGAAGCGTCTTGACGAACGGACTCTCAAGCTCGCACAGCGCCTACTATCCCGCCCAACCATTGAGCGCGCGGAGTTCCGCTCGATGTACCAGCCTGCCGCGTTTTTCTCGCGTTTGTTCGCCGACACTACACCACAGCTGCGAGAACTCGACTTTGATGCGTGTGAGCTGTACAGCGGTGAGCAGCACAAGCCCGCGCCGGCTCGAATTACTCCACCGCCGAGGCACGTCGCGTCGTTACGCATTTCCGGCTTTTTGAGTCCTCCACGCTCGCACCCTGGCTGCTCGGCGCCGCGTGCCTGTTCGACTTTACACACCTCACGCACGCGGACGTGTCGTCCTCGCTCAAACCTGGTCTAGCGAGCATCCTGCGCGGTGCGTCGAATACGCTGCAGGAGCTGTCCTCGCGACCGGTGCGTCCTCTCTCTCTCAAGTTCAATTTATACGGCTTACTTTTGACGGTGCAAACACAGCTGACGTCGACCACTGCCCCCCGCTCGGGCTCTTCCCTGCGCTCGTTCACCTCACCCTGAATGCCTACGCGGAGGTCACGGCCTTCTTCCCGATGCTGGAGACCCTCGACCCCGCCAATGGCCTCTGCACGATAACGTTATCGCTAGCTGGGGGTTCGGCCTGCTCTCAGCTGCCCAGATACGCGAGCAGTTGGGAATTTCGGCGCGCGCGTAAACGAGATCGCGCTGCCAGCATTAACGCGCGTGGAAGTGCGATTCCCGCAGTCGAGTTCAGCGCCGGTCGCAAGGCCGGTCGAGGACGTTGCGTCCTGGGAGGCAAGGAAGATGTTGTGCGTGGAGGCGCTGGCGCCTCTCGCAGCAAGGGGGGTATCAGTTGTACGGATAGAGTGATGCATCTGTTAACTTCCAATTCATCCTGGCTCCCAATTACGTGGTTAGTTCCGTTAATAATTCGCAGAATTACTTTCTGGAGTGAAAGTAGAGTTGACACTGCCACTGATTGACGTCTCAGTCCTTGCAACCTACACATGACTCACAAAAAATACAGCTTGCCGTGGACGAGAACAAGAACTCTCAGATTTCTTGGAGTGTACTATCCAGAATTTTGTGATCTTTGCTTACCTTTTCTCGGGAGGGGAAACTCGAGGCTGAGCCCTGTCAATGGGAGATTCTAGCTCTATCAGAGTGTCCCCGTTTATCTTGGGATTTCAAATGACTTTGCAATTTAATCCCGCTGTTTCGAGTTGCTAAGCGTCATTCGGGTCTGTTTAGGCACCGGCTCTGATTTTGTTCCAGATTTAGCCGGGCGCTTCGTGGGCGGTCTCCTCAAACCTTTGCGACGGGTAGTCATTACAGCAGTCCGACAGGCTTGCATGGACATTGGGCGTTGCTTAGGCGTTGGCAAGGCCCGAGGCAATTCCAAAGCATGTAATGATTCTACCGACTCGGATCTCCATCGTTGCGACCAATTTAACGGTCTGTACGAGAACGTTTTGTCTAATTCACTTAGTTGACATGCCAGCGCCAGTACAAGTATTCCTGAGGTCTTGCCCGCTACAACCCAGATTCCCCTCTGGAGCCATCTATCGAGGGAAACGACATCCCGCTCTTGTCAATGGCTCCACCCGAGTCCACCCGTGGGGCTCGGGCGCCATCCCGCTCAAGCGCTCAAGATTTGCGATGCTGTCGATCAGTGATTGACCGGAAATTGCGTTGATGCACTCCAGCACTGCCCTCTCCGTGATACTTAATAAAGGACCGCTTCTGGTTAACGAACGCGCTCACAACCCTCATGGCTGAAACCTTCACCCTCCACTTCCCCGACATTGTCCGCGTCGCGGGCGAAATTGTGCAAGGCCACGTCGAACTGAATCTCCGGAAGCATTAGATGAGAAAGTTGAGAACGTGCGCATAAAGCTGCGCGGTTCTATTGTCACGTATGTTCTGCTCTCCCGCGCTCATTCCAAGTCTCAATATCACTCGTTTTCCGCAGGAAAATCACCGAGACCAAACATGAATATGGTCCAGATGGCCCCAAAAACGAAACCCACTACAAGACCCAGACCGTTCAAGTAAAGTGTCCCACTCCCTTCATTAACGCTTTCTTATGCCTCGTGCTTAGCTTTTGCGCGTTGACCAACAAATCTGGGACCATTTCAACTCGCCACAGGGCCCCGAGACCCTTGTATGCCCCTTTCAAATTCAGCTACCGCAAGTTCTGCCGCCGTCGTTCCACTATTCCCACCACGCGCACACGGTCGCTATCAGTTATTCCATCGAGGTCGTAGGCTCCCGGCACGGTCTCTTCCATTCCGACCGTCGCGTTCGTAAAATCTTCTCGATTGTTCCTGCCGCAAGTCAGGGGGAGCTGCAAACCAATGTGGCGCTCAGACAAGGCTGGAACGGTCAATGGAAGCGGGTTTCCAATAACAGGGAATTGAGGCACGGTCTTTTTGGCGATCATTCGGAGGCCATGGTCGAGGTGTGTTTTGTTTTTTTACCTCTATAATCCTGGGACCTTATCCTTTTTCTTCAGCTCGTGGTTCCCGACCTACCCTCGTACCCAATGTTCACAGGCATTCCTTTCAGCTTCCACGTTGTGACGAAGACGAAGCCCGTTCACCAGGAAGATTTGAGCACAAGGGGGAGAAGCTGTTCCCCGCGCCGCCCGACTCACCGGCCGACATTGAATTTATGCTGCACCTTATGGGACACATGCGCGCCCATGGCAAAGACGGAGAGCTGAACAGCAAGTATGAGATCAAAGGGAGTCTGGGTGACAAAGAGAGCATTACTGCTATTACGCACAACGACCGATCAGCCAGAATGGACTCCCTCGCCCGAGCACAAAAACAAAGGCAGCTGGAAACGCGCCGTCCATTTCGAGGGCTTGATGTCGATCCCTTTTGCGCCGACATTCACCACAGAGACGGCCGAATGGCATGTAAGTGGCGGCTAATTATCGTTGTTGAAGGCAGGCTGATTCGCTCGCAGTACATGCTTCGCTTCGACATCGATTTCCCTGGCATGGGCAACCACCTTTCGCTTGAATTCCCCATTCACCTCAATTCCGGGGTGGCGTGTCCTCCACTTCCGGCGGCCGCATATAACGCGAGCGTCCCCTACACATATCCGCTACCAGCGGGACCGCCTCCCATGCTGAATTTGCCTGCGTAAGCCGATTCTACCATTCTTGGACTCCTGGTTGACATTTTTGAGCAGCGAGTACTGGAGTGGTAAGGACCACGATTGGGACGAGGAGCAGTGAACTTGCTCATTAAAATGTACTTGCATAATGTAACCAATGGTCGAGAATACACTATCAATAATATGCCGCGCAATGAAGAATTTTTTAGGGTCCAATGAGGAGACAGCCTTGAGAGTGGTGTGAATTATACATTAGGATAATGAATGAAATCTGACCGGCGATTAGCTGACATGGCAATGGAGATTGAGAGTAGTGCAACACACCTATAGCTACAATATGACCGCTGGTCTTTGAGGCGGACTATTTCGAGTCCTTCGAAGAGGGCACAGACGGAGGAAGCGGCTCGCGCAATGGATGCTCTTCCCGAGCCTGCTGAAGCAAAGGTTCTATTCCCTTCTGCTTCACGGCGTTCTACACAATACAATCAATAGCTTCCACAAAAGAGTCAGAAACAACCAACCTGGATGCAATTCTGATACTCTGCGTATACCTTGCCGCACTTCGCCTGGAATTCCTCCGCTTTGCGCTGGTAGTGGGCGGTCCGTTGCGCCTCCGTGGCAGTTGTCGCGAGTGCTGGCTCAAGGTATCCTTCGAACCAGACGTTGAAGCACGAGTCGTACTCGTGTTTGAGAGGAGTACAGGCTGGTGAGAGACTGTCTGCCATGTCGATGAATAAGTCGGGAAACAACTTGCAAAAACTAGCCGCGTTTGCTTTCGGCACGCACGCGATCACGAGACCCGACGCGTTAACACCGTCAGATCCAAATCCAGTAGCATCGTCAGATTCGGCGCCAAACGAAAGGAGAACTATATTATTCTATGTATTGGTCGGCGCGTACGGTCAACGCACGATGCGCATGTGGAAATACAAAACAACAAGTATGGATACAATGCGACTCGGAAAGCTCCAGGAGAAAGAAATACATAACCTACGTGTTCCAGCTCGAGAGAATAAAATTATCCAGCGTTTTACCGTATTCCGAGGGTGAGACGTGAACCAGCCGCAACGTCGCAGGTCCGTTCTGAGGGTCATCCGCTACCTCGTCCTTCGCGAACGGATCACTCGCAATCTCGGGCAGCGGAGGAAAGTTCATCGAGTCCGGCGTCAAAGGCCCATCGGACACCGGAGAGTGCAAGCCCAGCGCTACAGTGCTCGTGAAGCCCGGGGAGGTCAGAATCCGCGCCGGAGGACCACGCGCGCGGCGACCTGCACCACCCGACGAAAAAAACTTCGGTTGAGACTTCGCCTTCCGCAGAAGACCCTTGCCCAGCCCTACTCCCGTGCGCAACAGCTTTCCAGCAACCGAGTTCGAAGGAGTGGTGCAGATGGAGGCCTTGGAATGGCTCGCGACGGGCATCTTGTACGTGAATCCGATGCCCTTCCCGATCTGCACCACCCCCGGCGGCAAATTCAGATGAGGCTCCGACCACTTGGCCAAAAGCGGCGTGCTCAGCGGGCGGCGCAGCTTCCGCAGCTTGTTGGAGTCGCGTACGTAGCGGACATGATGGAGAAGCGCTGCTCCGGAGAGACGGCGGAAGAGGACGGGCGTTTCCGCGATGTGCGCCTCGGCCGAGCGGAGGGAAGTGGCGGACAAGGCAGAGCGAGCCTGAGGGCATCGCGCAGCTCAAGGGACGGCACAGATGACGACGAGGCCGACGACTGCTGGTCCTCGGCGTCAAGTCTCTCCCAGAACTGGGCCATTCGCTCGCCGGGATCATCTCGCAAATGGTGGGGGAGGAAATCACCGGGGACGTCTGAGATAGCTCCTCCTCCTCAACGAGTCGATCATCCAAGACGGTAGACCTGAAGATTGGCGGAAGACAGTCTGGCGTCTGGATCTGCAGGCTCAGGCGTGATGGGAAGGTGCGGGGTGAATCAGCGACGATTGGGACCTCTGATATTGGGCGGAGTGAAGACGATCCAGCGTCTTGTATACTGCGCCGGTCGCGAAGCATTGGAGTGCTGGTGGATTTCGACGGCAACGATAACCGCTTGAAATTATGCCGGCTGCGTAGGTCCTCCATTGAATAAGAAGAACGGAACGGTGGTCTGGGGATGCTGTTTACTGTTTCGCGACCAGGAAAACGTTCTAGGCGCGGCTGGGAGGGCACTGCTTTGCTAACCGTGTGGAAAGTAAAAGATATGTCGAGGGAAGGATCGATATTGAGCGAAAGTCGTGGAGCGGGTGGGAGAGGAAAGTCCTGACTTGTTGGCCGCAGTTTTGGGGAGGGTGTCCGGGATCGGACCGGGGGCGCTTCATCGTCCTAAGTATTGCGCACGAGAGGGGTGCAGAAACGGAGCTCACCGATATTTTTACGCTGCACATCGTGCCAATCCCTATGAAGCCGAAGTGAGACAACGATCGATGGGGCAAAACGTGAGGCCGTACACAGTAGAAAAATAATTATGTTCCCTAATCCGGCCGATCGTCAATCGAAGAATAGGATTCCGTTCCAGGCACTAAAAACTGTTCAGGGCTGCCATTGTTGTGTCCCCTTGACGGACCTTTCTTATTAAATCCTTTGCCTCCGGCGGCGCTATATGGCTCAAAATAGGATTGCCATTCAAAATCTGACTCCTGACGGTGCCCTGGTCATCGTCACCTACAACGGGATTCTGCGGCATCAAACCATGAGCGTCGCATTCAAAAATATGATCGGAATAAACTGACTGCGCCAGCCAGGAGAAAATGCAGTAGAACGCCGAACGACCAGCAATCGACCACAAAGTCGTGCGCCCAACCCAATAAGATTTCAGGGGCTTGATACTCCACTGCAGCACTCGGGGGCATGCCGCACTCCGTGTTATCGGAGATCACAGTAGCGTTACAGAAATTGGACAACACTATATGGCCCGTTCGGTCGACGAAAATATTGGACGGTGTGAGGTCGCGGTGGATGATATTGGCAGCATGCAACGAGGATATCGCATCCACCTAAAGTAAGTTCTGAAGACGGTGCACTTCAGATACGCGCCAAGAACTCACGACTTCGCCGGCATAGAATAGTACATTCATGGGTGCCAGAGGCTCCGAGTTCACGAGGGCGGCAAGGTTCCCGCCGGAGTGCGATTCCTGCGGTCAAACGCCGTCAAAAATTGGACAGGAGGACGAAAGAGGTCCTCGCACCAATACTAGATAAATACGTTCTTCCTCTCCATCCGCAACACCGGGAAAACTCCAATACACGCGCTCGAGGAATGGTGCGCGCAGAGCACGAATGGCCTCCATCACCAACTTTTCGGTGTGCGGTCTTGGACCTAGAGCTTTGATAACGTACACCTTGTTGGTAGAGCGCTTCCGGCAAAGCATTGGGTAGCCTGAAGTGGGGATGATGTCGAAATCAGCCAAGGTAACAGCAGGACCTTCCTGCGGTAACGGCTGGGAGCAGTGGGCCTCATTTGATACGAGAGAGAATGCGTCGTGTTCTTCGGAGATAGTTGGGAGCGTGCTGTACCGTTGTTGGTGGTGTTTGGGGGACAAGACCATTACTTCCTGCGTAAAGAGTCAACAATGAGGATAAAAGTCAGACTCGAGCCTAGAACTCACTGCTACATCATCATCATCCCATTCAGGATCTAAGTCTTTCACATCTGAAAATTGCTGCACGGAAATGAGGCCGGTAGACGAGCGTAGTGCATGCCGAGATACCTCGACGTTATAGCTCATCTCGTTTCTATTCGTTTGTCGTTCTTCCTCATTAGCGACCCTTTCTTCGGCGTCGTTTTTGTCGTCGTCATCATTTTCGTTGTCGAATAGACCCGAGAATGACTCCTGGGTCGGTATAAGCTATATGACGGCAGAGAGACCCATCTGCTCACCGAAAACGGAATCATGTCAAAGGATTCGATCTCAATTCGGGGAAAGGCGTGTGAAATGGTCGACAAAGTCGTCGTTGACTGGGCGTGAACGTATCAAGCCAATAGACAACTGGCGAGGCGCCACACGTACGCCGCAGGCATCACAACGCTCGCCCAACGTCATTATAAGCTTAAATAGATCCTGGGGTAATTTCGGGATGAGACTCGCGTGAATGATTTCAAAAACGCGAGGCATACCAAAACTACCAAAAAGCTTGAGGTATCGCGTCGAACACAGGTTCTGACGATACTGGACTTCAGACATGGACCCAGACAGTACAAGAGCACAGACCAGGTTACAGGAGGGTATCGCGGGGGGAAACAAAGCCAAGAACGACGCGTCAAGGAACAACGAGACACAAAGTTTGCCAAAGCTTGGCTCCCATTTAGGTAATTCGATTACTCAATAAGTACTTTACAATATGCTCTTCTACCTGCGCATCATCCAGTCAGAATGGCAAGCTTTGAGTATGTATCCACATACTGCGATATAGTACCTCATTTGCTACCCATTTGCTCCAAGAACCGCGTCCACTCTGCTTGTTCCATAGCGTAGCTCTCGCGTTGCGGATCTGGGAACGACCCGTCCTTCACAGCACTGGCGTAATTCTGCACTCCAATCTCTCTGGCAGCCTGCAGATTTGCAAATCTCCGAACGAATTTTGCCTTGTGGCCGAGCCATGTACCCATAGCATCGTCCCAAACAAGTACCTGAAAAGATAGTCAGTAAATGGGAGGTGGCAAGCACAAGACACTCGCCTGGCCGTTTGTCCAAGGCCCCGCTCCGATTCCAATGGTAGGAATTGTCACGTTCTCCGTGATATACCGACCAAGCTCTTTGGGTACTGCTTCGACCACCATCGAGAAAGCTCCGGCCTGCTCCAGCACCTTCGACGTCTTCACCATCTCTTTTGCACTCGCAACATTCTTGCCTTGAACCTTGTACCCAGAATATGATACATGTCTCTGAGGCAGAAGACCAACATGCGCCATGACAGGGATTCCAATAGAAGTCAATCGGTGGACAAGCTCAGCAATTTCTTCACCGCCTTCTAGCTTCACCGCTTCTATCTGTGATTCGCGTACCATCCGGACAGCGTTATTCACTGCATCGTCCATGGACCCATGATACGACCCAAACGGCATGTCGGCTACCAGAAGAGGATGGGTCGTCCCTCGCGCAACAGCACTTGCATGGTGGATCATTTCGTCCAGCGTGAGCTGCGTGGTGGATTTATAGCCCAGGCAGACCTGGGCCAACGAGTCCCCCACCAGAGTAATATCGATGGCGGGGTCGGACGAGCACGACAGAGCAGTGGAGTAGTCGTATGCGGTCAACATTGTTATCGGCACCTTCGATTCTCTCAACGTCTGGAGCGTCTGGATGGTTACTTTCACCCTTTCTGCTCCTGAATCAGTTTTCAGCACTGAAAACTGGACATTGACTCACTACTCGGAGTGCCATCGCCTTCTTTCGGTCGTACGCTCATCCATCGACGTTGGACCCGGATCGTTGGGGATGCGAGTCGGGCGAGATACGACATGGTGGTGTGTGCACAAGGATCGGCCCATTTCACTAAAAAACGCAGAATGAACCCATGTTTTAGACCGGACCAGAAATACCGGTCTTTGCTGAAAGGGGTAGATCTTATCGATCGCGTAAGCAGATCAAAAATTTCCAAAATAGGGTTTTGGCGGTAGTGCTCTCGTGATCCTTTTTTTAGACAAGGGCATCCCGTACAGCATGACCGAAGACCGCGCCGTTCTGGCCTTGGGTTCCGCTGGCTTCGCGATTTCCGTAAGCGCCAGGATTTTCCATCGGTAACTGGGGCCTGAGCGCACCGCCGCGCACGCAGGAATACGAAGCTTTCTGTGAACGATACCAGATCGACAGTATTCCGCTGACTGGGCTCACCGACCACGCAAGCCTTACAAAGGCGGTCGCCGATGCCGTCGCTGGCCGAGCTGCTGCGGGGAAGTCGCCTTATATCGCCTTCATCAAGTTCTTCGGGACAGGGATCTTCTCTCCCTTTGACCAGAACATGCTGAGTCCATTAACAAAAAGCGGATGTCGCTTCTTTGGGTCAAAATCTCCATTTTCGTGCCGTATATTTGCTTATCGCTGCGTCAAGTGGTGGTGGGGCAGGCTATAACAATGTTGACACCGAGTGGATGGCCACGAAGGGCATACTATTGTAACACTCCGACGGCCATCTCAGTCTCCACTGCAAATGGTGCCCTTATGCTCATCCTTGCCGCTACGCGTGCAGTCAGTCAAGGCGACTTTTATACCAGGGCCGGAAAGTGGCGTGGAGACGCGTCGGTTCCCGGAGATTTCTTCCCCCTCGGTCAGGATATTGAAGGAATGACACTGGGAATAATCGGTCTTGGATCTATCGGCAAGGCACTCGCAGCGAGAGCTCAGGCTTGCGGCATGAAAATAATTTATCATAACCGCCGCCGTGTGCCCGAGTCAGGTAAGGCCATGCCGTTATTTTTTTCATGAAGTTAAATAATAAGTATCATGGCAGAAGAAAATGGAGCAAAATATGTTTCTAAGGACGAGTTGCTTGCGGCTTCGGACGTCATTTCTGTAAATTGCCCACTCACAGCCGAAACGCGACATCTACTCGGGCCTGCAGAATTTACTAAGATGAAGACTGGGGTTTTATCGTTAACACAGCACGAGGTGCTATCATAGACGAGGAGGCATTGGTCCAAGCCCTCAAATCTGGCAAAGGTCGTTGGAATCTTATGCAATGACATTGTCTGTTGACTTTTTTTCTAGTGTTTCGAGTGGGATTGGACGTGTTCGAGCGCGAACCCAGCATACACCCAGTCTCCTTGATCCCTCCCTGTCCTATCGGGTTACATTACAGCCCCACACAACTGGACGAACGGCGCAGGCGTTTTTCAAGGGTGAGCTACAGATAATGAAGAGTTTGGAAGAATTTATGAGGGGTGAAAGGCCGGAATATGCTGTGAACGATCCGAAGCTATAGGTATTAGAGAAGCATCGAAAATGTATATGTAAGTAGACGAGCTTCGCCAATTATAATCTCATACAGGCAACGTCAGTGACAATCGGCAGTGGTTACCCTCTCGAAAACCTTGTTATACATTGTAACATAATCGTTGACTAAATACATATCATCTGCGGAATATACTCGAGAGACTTTCTTCTGCGTCGCTCGGCCCCGTCCATGTTAATACACACTAATGGCAAGTCTGCGGAGCATCCGTCGACGCTTCGGTGAACGCAGGGACGCTGTGCGGGTCGCGAACACCGGGAACATCCATGCTGGGATTCGATGCGAAGAACGAAACCGGCTTGAACGTGATATTCAAGTGTTCAACGGGCATCCTGAATCGATAGTTAGCTTTAAATTTAAATGAAATCAAGAGCGAGGAAGCGGAACGTACACCGGCCAGTCTTCGGGTCGAGGAATGTGGGTAACGCCTGTGTCCACGGTGAGCAGGGAAAAAAATGAGAAGTGATGAAGCACATACCGACAGTCAAATACACCAAGATATCCTCATTCTCGACGCTCTTCTCGCCCTTGACCCAATTGCCAGCGAGTCCTCCGGCGCCTCTTTCGTCTGTGGAACGTACTTGCCCGCAGGCCACATCCGCCCACCCTTCGCGCCCTCCACATCGCGGCACACCCAAACCGGCTTCTTCGTAAACGGCGCGCGCCGCCCGACCCAGCCGTCGGGCTGCGTCATAGTTGCACCGCCGCGGCCTTGACGCCGAGCGAGTACCCGACGTCCTTGCCCGTGCTATAGTGCTGTCGTGCGGGGTTCACGATGCGCCAACGGCGCTCCTTGCCCACTTCGTACTCGCGCGCGGCCTCGGCTTGAGGACCGTGTCCGCCGCGATGAACGCGTTCCCGCCGAAGTTATCCGCGGACCCGGTGGGGGAGGGGAGGGGCATGATGTCTGTCTCCACGACCGAGTTGAGCAGGCCGTCGACCATAGGGTCGACACGGACGGAGAACTGCGGCAACGGTAAGGGGGATGCCGTCGAGCAGGACAGTGGGGGACAGTGGACTTACGATGTGCTGATGGTAGTGCGCGTTGACGTTCGGGGCAACAAGCGTGCCATACGGACTCTTCTCGCCGTCCGCCGCAATGTAGACTTGCAAGATTCCGGAGAGGCGGATCTCCATCTCGATGCTGCCATCTTGGTAGAACATGTAGTTGAAGATGTATTCTGAATCGAAGTCAGAACACACCAGAGGCGGCGAGATTTTAGTTAGGCTCACCGTAGTTGGCCAACGTGCACACCATGCTCACGACGAGCCTGCGGCGGCGGACAGTCTGCGAGCGCCACCGGGACGGAAGTCGGTATGTTTCCATAAGACTCCAGCGTCCTCTTCATGGATACATATGCAGTTCTGGATGATATGCGGGTTCCATCATGCTTCACAATGGTTCCTGGCTGTGTGCACGATTGGTTCCTGCGAGCGACCGGAGGTCGGAAGACATACCAAATAATGTATCTGGCCAAGGCAGTCGCAGCCCAGCTTCAGCTCGTTCGCCATGACCCCCATGCCATATTCGCCGCTGCGTTATTAGAGTCAAGGAATGGAATGTGCAAACAAGAAGACGAATACGAATCAAACGCAAACTTCCTGGGATGGGGATGCTCGGGGGCGCCATATGGGACGACCATCTCCGCAAGCGACAATCGGTAAAGGACAGGGCGAATCTCGCCGTGGTCATTGTAGGTTATCGTCGACATCGCGATGCCCTCGCGGTGGCTGAAGCCTAATTGACGACCTCAGAAATCATAGGTCTGCGATAGGTGGGCCATACCGATGTGCATCTTCCAATTCTGCCATTCCAGCTGCGCACCATTGAGCTTGAAGCTCACGCCTTCAGGCTGCACGATATGCAGTGGCTTTACGTTCTCGCGCAGTTGAAGTCCTTCTGGGTGGTGGCCATGAGATCCGGGAGGAAATCAAAGGCCGTGCGGGGAGGGGGAATACGATCGCGTTGAGAATAGGCCACTGGGTCGTCCTCTAAAGTCGGGGGCTTGGTCGAGGGTACAGACAGAGTAGGGCCGTTCGGCGTCGATTTGTAGTGCGAGGCGACATCTGGTCGTTTTATGCGGGTTCAGGGGCCTATAGGATGTGGAGGGTGTAATTCAAAGTATTCACCGATATGTAGAACCTTCTCCGCATTCGAATCGAAAAGTGCGACGAAATCCTGCGCATCACTTCAATAAAATATTTTATCCATGGATTTTCGCGTAACATACCATCGGATGCGCATAATGATTGTCGTGTTGGGAAAATCGGGCAAACAGAATGCCTTGCTGGAGCCGGCTGGTTGGTCCGAAACGGTCTTCGTATCCAATTGACCATCCCTCGCAAAAGATTTGCTCTGGGAGTATCCCTACAAGCTCGGATATCAGCCGAGGGCAGGCATTCCGGTTTTTTTGCGATCTTACCAACGTCCTTGGCTAGTTGTTGAACCAGGGGATCTTTCCGGACGACTGCTTCGCAATTGATGAGCTCCTCGATGGAAATTTGAGGCTGCAGCCCCTCTTCCAGCAAGTCAAAAGTATCTATTTCCATCCGGCGTCCTGGAGCGACACAATGGTGTTGTACGAGCGCCTGAGTGGTCTTCTCAGTTACCAGAACGCTATGAGTTTAAGATACTTACCCATTCACAAGATCGATGATCTATAGAAAAATCAGTATCCCCGAGACGATGAGGACCACTTCACCACATCTACGTCCGCCTTTCTGGTTATCGGAACAGGTTCCTCCGGTTTAGCGCCAGGTGCAAGGGGAATACCCAGGAAAGCAAGGACAGCCTTCTTAGGGGGAGGGAGCAAGTAGCAGGTAATGAACTTGATCGCCTTGACATCTGTTTCTGTAGCTATGTGCTTTCGAACAGCAAACACACTGCAGTGATCTCGTCGGGGTCAATGGGTCTAGTGGATGCCCTGCAGCAGACGATGACATGGTGGGGAAGAAGAAGAAGTGGTGTGAATTTAAAAGAAGGGTGTCAAATTCCTGGTCGATTGTTCTTTAAATAATGGAGCATTATGGATCGACGATTATCACCACTCTCCCGGAGTCTCCGGGCGGCGCTCCGCAGAACGCGTTATCTATCGATATCGGCTAGGTAGAGCCCATTTCGCGACCCCGTGATCGCTCCTTCCTTTTACTCCATTTGCTTCATTTCGCGCAGCAGTAGCCAGTTGCAGACAATGGATTATACAGAATGAGACAACAGGTTACTAATCAGAAACATTGAGCAACGCCAAGATGAGAAATACAATTCTTTTCCAAGTTCGAAGACGACCAGACATGTCTAATCGGAGTCAGAGCCCTCATACTCTGACACTTCTTCTTCATTGATTGCAGGGTTCGCGGCCACCGCCTGACCCTTAAATCAAGCCACTCTTTTCTCTGCTCGTCAATGGCACCGCGCATTGCCATCTGTCGAAAGATCTCAACGAGCATCCTACGATCGACGAGTCAAGGACATCTTCGAGATGAAGCTGAGGCGACTTACCAGCACTCGTTGCCGGCACACCATCCCTGCGGCTGGAACAGCTCCAGCCGCTCGGCGATGGTGGAGACGCTTTCGGAGTGGTCTTCTGTCCCAAAAACGGCTTTGAACATGGATTTGACGTCCACGACATACACCGGGGCGTATTGCCTCGGTAGTGGGGGCGAGTCTCTTCTCCGCGAACGGTCGTGCGGGCGAGGGGAAGCAGAGCGTCTTCGTGAATCTCCTTGGCGGCTTCGCGGATCGTTAGGAGCTTGACGAGGGGCTCTCTGGCAGTCATCGTCAATGCCTAGTCGAAGAAGAAAGACATGCAGACCATTTCCCTCAAAAGAGGCTTGAGCCCAAAGTCCCACTTGGACACGTCGACGCCCAAAGATTTAAACACATCTATAGCGTTTTGCTTGTTATGTACAAGCAGAACGACAGGATTTCGTGTGGACTGAGTAAATTGTCCAAAAAATCCCGGACCTTTTGTGCGACAGCCTGAGGGTCGCAGATCTGGGTCTCACCATGTGGATCGCTGTATTCATACCTCTTGAAGCATTATAAGAAGATGATTGAACCGAGAAGAAAATATGTGTTTACCGTTCTTTCTGCTGGAGCGTTGTCTTTGCTCTTCTTGTCCGGATTTTTCAAAAATTGGTTGTTCGAAAACACGACATGTTGGGAGCTTTTCATTTCGCCCTCTAAAGTCGGGGTCGACGCCTCACACCAACCAAGGTCCAACACCCTCGGCGAACGCTGGCGGTCTTCACGAGATCTGGCATCGAGCAACCACAAGTTGTAGCAGAAGCTGAAAACACGCATAGAAGACACCCAGGACGTGTCTCCGAGGTCGAATTTATGTCTATCGATGATCTGGTTCTGGAGTACCTTGTAGAAAACGCTGAGAGAATTAAGTGGTCCTTGTCAGATGGGACCGCAAATCAAAGCGTACCGACAGTTTTCGAACTGACCGCGCTCAACGCCTAGCTGGCCACCGTCCTGGTATGCCTTGTTCAAGGAAGAGCTATCTTTGGTTGCCTTTGGCTTCGGCTGCAGCGCTTCGAGCTTCGCCTCCAGTTCATGAGAATGGAGGAAGAGGATGGGCGACAAAGATTCAAAATCGTCTGCGCGCAAGCGCGATCCGCCCGGCTTTAGGCCGTGAACTTTTCGCAGCAACTCATTCTTCTCGTCCTGCGCCAGCAGGATGTGCGATGTCCCACGTCGTTTAATCCCTAGACACGTCAATTTAGAGGTAGATTATCGAAGAAAGAGTTGAATATACCGAGTACAAGCTCGAGGCCTGGCTCACGGCTGCGCAGATATCGTCGCAGAGGCTCAAAGACCTTTCCCCCAGGTCCCTTTGTATGAGCTACAAGACGGTTAAATTGCTTTTAGACAGTGCAAAGACGGTTACTAGATCGCAGCATCGAATCCTCCTAGTGGTAATACTCCATGCAAGTCGCATGCGATGAAATAGTCTCCGAAGGTCAAGTAGATGTAGTTCAGTTCTTTCAACCTTCGTGTACCTCAGGATATCTTTGATCTTGCGAGGAACCCTTCTACCTCAGGGAGACCAAGTTGAAGGGCAAGAAGAAGGGTGGCGACTGGCGACAAACGCCGCGAAGGAACGCGGCAAAGCGTCCCCGTGATCGCTCCTTGGCCAATTTTGAAAAACTCCTGTCCTGAACTCTTTCCTCTTCTTACTCCGGGTGATTTACGCGTACAAGCCCTCCAGCCCTGACTGTAGCTAGCCTTTGCTGGGATGTTGTCAGACTCGGAATCTGAGAGCGACAATGGCCAGGATGTCCACCAACTCACTATAAACGAGCACTACGCCAAGGCGTTCGAGTACAAGAAGGAACGGGAGGAGCTGCAGCGACGTGCGTTGTGCTAATCTTCAAGCATTCATTCATTGATTTTTTCTTCAAAAAAATCCAGTGAAGGAACAATATGGCTCCGACCCCGACTCGGAGGAAGAGAGCGAGACGGACTCGGAGGACCTCGAGTCGGAAGACTCGGATGGGGAGGAGCTCACGCCCGCTATGGATGCTGCGATTCTGCGTACCCTCGCGCGAATCAAGCAGAGGGATCCTGCAATATACGAGGAGGGGAAAAATATCTTCGGTGGTACGTACGCCGCTTTGCCATTCAGCGCACTCATTAATTCATTCTACTTTATTTAGAGGAGCAAGAAAAGACTACCCAGTCCGCGAAGGCTGCTTTAACGCGGCCTGCGGGCCCGGCGAAGGCGCATAAGGACAAGGTACGCTTGTCTCATGCAGACTGAATGAAACAAAATATAACTGTGTGATTTACTCGTCTGCAGGGCAAACCGCTCACGATCCGCGCGGCCAACCTGCAATCCGCGCTCCTCTCGCGGTCTCCGTCGCCTGAACCCGCACCAGAGCCGGTCACGCATGTCGAGGAGCAGCGGCGGCTGCGCGATGAAACGATCGCCGCGTTCCACGCCGCCGATGGAATGACGAGGAGGATGACTTCTTGGTCCCGCGGGAGAAGACCATGGACGAGGTGGCGCGTGAGGAGGAGGAGTACCGGCACTTTCTCGAGAAGGAGGTGGGGGATCTGCGGGACTTGGTAGATGTTGGAGGCGACAGCGCAGTCGCAGAGCCGCTGCAGGAGGAGGACGGGACCAAGAAGAAAAAGAAAAAGAGGAGGGAGAACAAAGGTAGCGAAGAAGGCACCTCAAAAGCTGCGGGGAAGAGTAAGCAAGAGGAGGACCAGGATTTTCTCGTCGAGTAAGTGATTTTTCATAATTCAAGTCATCATGGCCTTATTTGTGAACAGTTACATCCTGAACCGCGGCTGGATCGACCGCTCTTCCAAGCGCGTACCTACCTACGGCGAGGTCACCTCGCGATCGAAGAAAGGCAAGGCAAAGGCGCAGCCCGCGGACGGCGCAGAGGACTCCGGCTCTGAAGGCGATGCCGGCGAGGACAGCGACGATGAAGAGGAGGTGTTCGACGATATCGTCGACCGCTTCGAGAGCTCTTACAACTTTAGATTCGAAGAAGCGTGAGGATTTAAATTTCAAGTAACATCAGCATGAACTAAATACAATCTACAGCGACGGCAGCGAGATCAAGTCGTACCCGCGAAACCTGCCTTCCCTTGTGAGACGCGAGGACACGACGCGAAAAGACGCGCGCGAACGGCGCAAGCAACGCAAGGAGGAGGAGCTGGCGAAGCGAAAGGAGGAAGTCAGGCGGTTGAAAGGATTGAAGGTTAAGGAGATCCGAGCCCGGTTGGAGAGGGCTGGCGTAGCCACCGGGGAAGCAGAGTGTAAGGCTGATTTCCGCTCATTGTACTCCGCCTCTGACTAATTTTTCTCGTAGCTCTGCAGGAGCTGGGGATCGACCTGGACGCACCCTGGGACCCCGAGGCCCACGATAAACAAATGGCGAATCTGTACGCGCTCAATGGCGCGGACGACGGCGACGACGAATTCGAGGATGACGCGGAAAAGCCGGCATGGGGTGAAGAGGTGGACATGGGCGACATTCGCATGTCACCGTCCCTCGAGCCGAGTACTAGCAGAGCGGAGAAGAAGAAGAAGAAAAAGAAAAAGAAAGGCGCGGAAGAAGACGACGAAGGGGTGGATATCGACGCAATGGATGCCGATGCTATCCCAGTAGGTGGCGATGACGACGAAGAGTGGGACGGCACAGAGGAAATGCGAAAACGTAAACTGAATCAGTGGATGGACGAGGTCTACGCGCTAGACTTCAATGACCTTGTGAGTTCCGCTCCCCTCCTTTGACAGATTTAACTGACGTCCCACAGGTTGGGGGTTTGCCGACTCGGTTCCACTACACCTCGGTCGCGCCTCAAAAATTCGGGCTGAATCCCGTGGAGATATTGCTCGCCAAAGACTCGGAGCTCAACGAATACATGAGCGTCAAAAAGTACGCGCCGTATCGGGCGGATAACAAGGTGGGATGGGACAAGACCCGCAACGAGCGGCTGCGGGAGTTCAAGGGGAAGGTTCAGGAGCGTATGGGTGGACTGGATGTGGTGCAGTCGGGCCACGACGGCGAAGTTAAAAAGAAACGGAAGGGAAAGAAGGAGCGGATGAGGGAAAAAGGTGTTGAAGCGGAAGGCGCGTCGGAGACCGCCAAAGTGGAAACAAATGGGGCAGGAGAAAAGGATCTTAAGCGCAAGAGAGATGCAGAGGATACTGTGGTCACTGAGGAACCACCAGAGGGAGGGAAGAAGAAACGGCGGCGGAAAAAGAAAGATTCAGGGGTGGAGGCTTAGTCTTTGTTGTGTCGAACCGTTGGAAACAAACACTTCCTCTTCCTTAATTCCATCTTCAATTTACGGCTCCAACCAGTCCAGGATATAGCCATTGTCGTCGTTCTGAGTTACGCAATGGGACAGTGACTAGTTCTCTCAGCAACTTCAACGTCTTCAACTCGGTACATGCACGAAAACTGAATAGGAGCAAGCATATATCGTTGCTGGCTCGTTCGAGCTGTCCTCAGCTTCTTCGCAGTGGCGGCGCCTGTGTATTCAAACGACCCGGTCCCGAAAGGTGTTGAATATGTAACAAGTTAGAATCTTTAAGTTCCCAAAGCCTGCTTTATCTGCTTAAAAAGTTTACAGGAGCAGTTGCTTTGAGAGCCTTGCTGGGAAAGCTACATTGGTACATATTATACGTTTATTATATGATACAGACCGACAGCCGCGCTCAGTCAGCGCCATGCCTTGCAGGAAAGTCGACCTCCAACGCGCCAAATCCAAACCCAAAGCCAGACATGAGAGGCCTCGGTCGAGGCTCCTCGAGACTTGCGTCTACCGTCGCGATATCCTCTTGCACGGCGTATTCCTTCTCCTTCTCGTTCGGTGAGTTTACGTTGAACACCTTCACCGCCTTCATGCGCTGCAGGCATCGCTCCCACACTGCATCTTTACGCTCCACCTCGACGCCAATGAGCTCAAACACCCGCAGCTCGTTGCTTACTACATTGCCTTCGCCTAGTTCCATGCGCACAAGCAGCCGGTGCAGGGCTGCACCGATATCCGCCGATGCGTTCGCTCGCTTGCCGTCCAGGTCGTTGAGGTGCAGCACACCAAGCGCGGGACGATGAAGCGGTCGAGGAGCGCAACGACATTGTTCGCGCGCAGATGGAGCTCTGTTAGCTGTGGCGGGAAGCATGGCTCTGCTCCCGTTGGCGCGCTACTCGGGTCCGCGATCCGCGCCTCGACTCGGAGCCGCCGTAAGCCCGGGGCGACGTGGACGAGTTCGAGGATATCGTCTGCGGCGATCGGCGCGGAAAGGATGGGCTGGACAAGGCGCAAGTTCCGCAGTTTCCCGAGATCGAGGCTTGGCAGCAACGCCAGTGTGACGTTCGTGCTTTCCAAGTCGGTTATGCTCGGAATTGCGGGGAACGCCAGTTGCGGCCCTGGCGCAGGGGCAACGGCGGCACTGATGCGCAAGCTGCGAAGCGCCGTGCAGGTTGGAGGGATATCGGAATAGATGGCCGCCAGCGCCGCGCACGCCTGCGCCTGCGTGTCGGTACGGAGACACAGCGATGTGATGCGATTTGTGTGGAAGCGGAGGGTCTGGAGCGCGACAGAGGCCTTAACTGCCAGTGTATCGACCCCGTGGTCAAGTCTTCCGACTCGTGCCATATCAATCTGCACGTCGACGCGACATGCCTTTGACAGTTTGAACCACAGCGTCGCCTTCCTGCTCCCATCGGCGTCGCTGAGCGCGAGGTGGCTCCATGTTGTCGGGGTCGTGTACGCGACGTGCCGGAAGAGTCGTGACACTGCGCCGAGGACGATTGGCGCGTCGGGGTAGATCGACGCATACTGCGTGAATATCTCGCCCAGCAGCTCGTGGGGCAGTGTGCTGATTGTTGGGGCAGCCATGAGATGGAGAGAAAGGGTGGAAGGCGGTTAAAAGAACGTTAGTTATCAGCTACAGGCTAATTCAAGCCTTGTATTAACATACCGTACACGGTCTCGACTGGTCGAGACTCTCAACGTGTTGGATTTGGAATTCCTAGCCTAGAATGGCACGGAAGCTGATATGAAACGAGCCTTGCACGAGACCGTCTGGAGGCAAATTTGAACACATCACCCAACATCGCCGAATGCGTCCCTGTGCGGCGTACTGATCGGCCCTCATTTGAGATCTTTTTGCAAGTCATCCCTTTGCAGGGCATCGCAATAACCTCGCGCCGTGCCGTAGTTAAGGTGGGAAATGGTCAAATTCAAAATCTGTTATACAGCGAGGGCCAGGCAATTGCCAGGAAATACACACCCAAATTACAAGCTTAAGAAATTACTGCGACCCTGGCACTCTGAACGACGCGTCGTCCCAATCAACCTCCTGGCGCAGCGCACATGTCAACACCAGCTCCTTGCTGTAAATCGGGCGGGCAAACGCGATTTGCTTCCACATCGCAACGTCCTCCGAGCATGAAATAACATGACGATGGGGGTGGTTTCAAGTATTCGCAAGGATGGCTGACTCGTAGTAATTGTCTGACAGTGATAGCTTAGCATGGGATATAAGGATAAGACTGTTCGACGCACCTGGCCGCCATTCGCGAGGATCACGTTCCGCAAGATGGTCGTCGCTGTTACCTTGGGTGTGATGTAGAATGTGTGGTCCTGGAAGAGCTTGCCCTTCAGGGTTTTGGCGCGGGAGACGGCGCGCGAGAGACTGAAATTGTACTTGGCGTCGCCAGCGTCGTCCTGGAGAAGGTATCCTCTTCCGCTGTATCGCTCGTTTGAAATAATGAAATTGAGGCGAACAACGGCGCTACTTACCCATCAGTTCGCCGGCCGCTGCAGAGTCCACGGCCCAATCCCTCGTCAGAATGAATGGCGCTCCTGTGAGAGCACACAAAAACTTTTCGGTTCGAACGAGACCAGCAACGATAAGATGGGTGCACTCTGTCGCTCTGTTTGTGACTTTCGCTCCAAGTTTTGCCAACGCCTGAAAAGAAGTTTAAGAGCTGTCTCGTCGGATGAAGATTCCTGCACACCTTCAAGACCTCGTCAGATAACTCGGACCCCTGGCCCGTGGTCATGAGTTTAATAGGTTTTCCGTTCCTGTGTAAATAGTTCAGTGCCTACATTTAACGGACGAACGTTGCGCTAACCTCTGAACCACTTCGCTCTTCCTCGGTTTCGGCTTGGCCGGTTGTTCGAATACGCTCTCGTCGCCGCTCGTAGACGCTCTCCCTCTCTTCCCTCCATCCAGCTTTCTCCGTTTGGTGCTCGGTCGCTCGTCCTCCTCCTCATCGCCATTTTGGTCGTCCTCCGTCTCCGTCCGCACCGACACTCGCCGGCTCTTCCGCCCACGATTGCGCATCTCGTTCTCAAAGTTGACAACATCAGGCATAATCGTCTCGTGCAGCCGTTGCGTCGCTTTCTCCGCCGCGGACCGCTTCGCGCGGCCGCCCACCTCAGGCGCGGCTACAGAAGACGCGGAAATGGATACGGAACGGGAAGACGCCGACGGCGATGACGTTGTCGTCGGGGCCGCATTCGTCCGGCGGCTTCGCGGGGGCGCAGATGCAGGGCTGGCGCGGTGGTGGCTGAGAACAGATACACTGTGCGTCCGGCCTGGGGGCGCTTTCTTGGCCGGGGCAGAAAAAGAGACTGTGTCTTTGACATTGGGGACAAGCACGGAGAAGGCCGCAGTGGGGATGCGTTTCACGGCTTTGGGGGAAGGGGTGAGGGGGGCGGAAAGTGGAGATGAGGGAGGCGTGGGCGTCGCCGCCCTGCGCAACGAAGGCTTCGACTTTACAGCTGATTGCTTTTTGGGCGGATCAGAGGCCGGAGTGCGTACCGCCTTGATGATCTTCTGAGACTGTGAAAAGGGGGCCAGCACAACTGGAAACTCGTCCGAGTCTGAATCATCAAGCGGGCCGAAAGGTTTGCTCGGTGTCACGGGTCCAGGCGGGAATCGGTGCCTTGCGCGGTGACCGACGGAGCGCTGAATCAGAAACATCTAGATCCGAGTCTGAATTATCAACGGGGACGGAGGGTTTACTTGGTGTCGCCTGCTGCGAGCGGGAATCGGGTGCTTTGCGTGGCGACCTACGTAAGGCAGACCAGAAGCACGCGAACAAGGTTCTTCCGCGCTGGCCGCGACACAGGCTCGTCGTCCTGCGACGCCTCAGACTCCGAGTCCGTCTCTTTGCCCTTCTTCGGCGTAGACTTGTTAGCACGTGCCGGGCGAGCGACGTGGATAATCTTTTTCTTGATCTCGGGGTCAAACTGGGATTCAGACGACATCGAGAGCCCGCGTATGCGCTTCTTCGATGAAGACTTTGGTTTTATCGGGGACTTCACCGCTGACTTGGGCGTCGAAGAGCGGGGGAAACCGCCGGGGTGGCTCGTCCTCCTCGAACGCCATGAGATCGTCTTGATCCTCGAAGAAATCTACTGGATCATCTTTTCCCCATCGAAATCCATCTCGACATCGATATCCGGCATCAATCCGCCACGACCTCCGTCTCATCTGCGCTGGCTTGGGAGTCGGGGTGGTTGTCGTCGTCGGTGTTGACGTCTTCGCCTTCTTTGAGGGCCTCGGCAGCAATGATCTCCGCGATATCGAGACCCACACCGCGTTCAGCGAGTATGGTGGAGAAATCCATACCAGCGGGGTACGAGACGTATTTCGGCACCGCCGGCGTCAGATTCTGCCAGCGGAGGAAGCAGTCTTCGAGCCAGGTGTGATTGACGACGGGGATCGACCATTCAACTGCCTTTCCGGTCTTCGAGCCGCCCATACTGACGCACATTATGAGTGTGTAATTTTGTAAGTCTGAGCGAAAGGACATACTGTGCAGCGACAAGGATCGTGTTTTTTGTCGACAAACTTGGGGTGAACTCGCCACCCATAAGGGTGATAAGCTTTTTGAGGTAGTCGCGGGTTTCACCCGTGTAATTCGTCACGGAAATGACCTGGGAATGGATTCGGTTAAGATAGAAAATTAAAAGCGCCAAGGCATACGTTTTTATCGAAACCTTCAACAGCGCCAAGAGGGATGGGAAAGTGCAGAATTTGGTCCATGGGACGGGAGAGGACAGCGGTAACCTGGACGTTCAACAGCCAACTCAGAGTGCCGATGGTTTTGCCGGCCCGCCACGCCTGAAAGAGGGTGAGATGATAAAGCAAGTTAGATTGAAGCTCACCTTGAAAAAAACGGGCCCGGTCCTATAACGGGTAACCAGAACGTCGCAGTCGGCGAGCAGGCGTAGTTCCTCCTCCCTGGTTCCATCACCCTTATTTGAGGAATAAGTTACCGGCACGCCCTTCGCCTTCCGAATCCCGTTCTCTACTATCTTTCTTCTAGAACCGGTGAGTTCGAGGCTCGTGCTAAGCAGTATGCGACGTCCACCCCAGACATCCTTGCTCTCTAAGGACTCTAACTGCGGCTGCGATGGGTCCAAGGCAGCCGTTTTGTAGAAAGCCTTCTTCTGCGGGCTCAGACTGCTCCGCTGCAGCTGCTTTAGCTGTGTAGGGGTCTGTGACCCTCGTTTGAGAATGGACGGATCCGGCCACTCGTAGGATGCGGTGCTGAGATCGCGGGCGCCGAACTGGACGGTGTCGTCGAACCAGTTGGGTACGAGGACTTTGACGTGAGTCTGGTCGCGGTAGCTCATGCCAGTGCTGTATTTTTCCGATGTTGGCGTCACAGCAAACAAGTGGGTAACATCCTTTGTAAGACCCATTCGCCATTGCCCCCCGAGAGTGGTGATTCCAACGGTCAAGACCTCTTCGTCGCTTGGGTGAAGCTGGGGACATTACATCTTACTCAACGCGAAAGAACGTAAACTCACATCAGCCGAACAGGCTACCACTCCTGAAAATAGCATGGACCGAGATGCAGAATAATGGTAGGGTCTAAACGCGGGTAAGACGGACTGGCAAGGCGTAGAAACTGACTCACTGTTGCATTTTGTTCGCCGCTATTGAACGTTCAACCCAAATGTCCTGAAAGTGCATGAGAGAATGTTGCTTGATAGCGGGGAGTACACCTACGCTAACGATCGCTACCTTCTGTGGGTCCACGTCTTGCCACCCCTCAAACGCTTCTGAATTCGTGATAATGTAGGTGGCATCGAATATGGAATCGGCGCGTGTGGCATGGTGAGTCGTTAGCAGACGAGTCAGTTGTGACTCTCGTTCCTCCGGTAAAGTCGACGGGAGGTGATATCTTACGCCGTGGAATACCATGGTGGTTCGGGAAGCGGAACCTAAATTGTGGCGGTGACGCGTTATTTGGCAACAACTTTCTTACCAAACTTGGACCGAGTCCTTGAATCAGAACGGCAACAAAACGACGTCCATCGACCGAGCTTTGTCCAAGTCAGGAGAGACAATCCAATTTTCTTCCCAATTCTCTGTACAAAGCTTTTTCTGTCTTTGCCGCTATCACCCAATTTAAACCGTCGACTGATCAAAACTCATTAATCTCTCCAGTCTCTTGGGCTTGGTGTGGATCTCATCGTCGCTCTCTCTCAGGATCCAACTCTTGGGCTCTCATAATCTGATCTTCTCTTCTGTTCTATGCTCCTTAAGCTATTTGCCGTGATATATGGGCGCTAAACGGTGGGATAGGAGTTAAAATTGCTACTGCCGATGAGGTTCACTGAGGTCCAGCCCTTGCGAGCGCACCTTCTGAGCCGTGTGACCTTATCGGATACTATCGTGTCTTAGGCTGCTCTACATGTTCTGGAAATAATGACAGCTTGTGTGTCCACAGCGCTTATAATCGCTATATCAAGTGCAGCACCTCCTCAAACTGCCCCACCGAGCCAACAGCGAAATGGAAGTCATCGACGCTATCCGTTCGGACAACGCTGCTCCGAACTCAGATCTATGGAATACTGCCAATCCCACAATAAAGTCCGCTCTCAGAAGTTTGAGAAAGAACTTGGAAAATGCATCTCAGAGGCAGGTGTACGATCCCATCGATTAGAGACAGTTATTCACGCCTTGTTCAAGTCTCTCTGAGGATCTCTATTCCAGCGATTCTCATTTTATTTTGGAACTCGTCCAGAACGCCGACGACAACGATTATAGTGCGGCTGTTACCCCAGCTTTGGAGATATCCCTGGGATCCGGAAATACGACGCTTGTTGTCGCCTGTAATGAGACAGGTTTCAAGGAGAATCAAGTCAAGGCGATCTGCAAGATCGGCGCCAGCACAAAGAAACATCAAGAAGGGTACATTGGTGAGATAAATACATCCGCTGGTGTCGAGCACACTAAACTCACATGCTGCTCAGGGGAAAAGGGTATCGGTGAGAGATTTGCATTCAAGACACGTTTCCTTGACTCATTGATTGCTCTCAGGATTCAAATCCGTTTTCAAAGTCGCGGATAAAGTTTTCATATCCTCCGGACCGTACAAGTTCTCTTTCGATAAGCATGCCGAGCTAGGCATGATTACTCCTACCTGGGAGGAGGACTGTCCTGGCCGTTACCATTGGACGCAGTTTACCCTCCACCTTTCGAACACGATCGACAAAGCACACCTGAACCTGTACCTCTCTGATGTAGATCCTACTCTTCTCATCTTCCTCAGGAAGCTACGCTATCTGGACATCGACTTGCACAATGCAAGCTTTGATGTTCAGCGAGTGGACCTAGAGTCGGGCCTTGTACGGCTTCTCCGCCACGACAGAAGCACCGGCTCTATCCTCACTAGCCAATATCTACTTGTGAATCACTTCATAAAAACTTCAGCGGCGGAGAAAAAGAGACCAAACATTTCCAAGACCGAAATAGTTCTAGCATTTCCTCTTGAATTGGACGGCAGCCCCAAGATCAGCAACCAAGCTGTTCATGCGTTTCTGCCGATCCGGAAATATGGCTTCTCCGTACGTCTCATGCACATCAATGTATTCCTCACTTTATAACTCATATTGTGTAGTTTTTGATTCAAGGGGATTTCCTCACCTTGGCCAACCGAGAGGACGTTTTATCGGACTCTCTTTGGAACATGACCATTCGAGCGGGACTCGTGTCCGCGTTTCTCCAGGCAATCAAAAAGTTCCAGCGCCGGTCGAAGTTAGCGCTCGTGTGGTACCGATACATTCCCGTTCATATCCCGACGGGCTTTTTCAGCCCATTCAAGGACTCCCTCCTCGCCGAATTAAAGAAAATGAATATATTCCTTAGCGCCGATGGCAAACTCCGCTGTCCGTCGCAGCTCTGCGTTAGGAGATACCTCGATGAGAACGGGGCACCGCTTATCGAGGAGAGATATCTTTCCGTCTGGTATCTCTCCTCAAAATATGACGTCTCCGACCGCTACACCAGCATACTCTATGAACTTGGAGTCCAAGACTTCTCGGATGAGGAATTAGTAAATTCCTTATCCAGGATGGATCAACACGTTGCGATTCGACAACAGAGCATATCGTGGCTTGAAGCTATCAGTACCGAGTTGTGGAGGCTGCGACTCGTATGGAGATACAAACAGTCCATCATGGCGCTTCGCATGGTTCCTCTCCAGGATGGATCATGGGTATCTCTGGATTCTGGAAATCTTTTCTTCAGTTCCGAAGTCGTCGACATCCCGAGAGATCTTGGCCTGCGCTTACTATGCAGGCTGGATCCCAGGTCGTCGCGATATCAACTTTTTCTTGAATTGGGTGTTCAGAATGCCGACCCTGCGGCGGTTTCGCGACAGATCCTGGATTTGCATCGACGATTTTGGCCATCGACATCGGCTGTCCTCAGTCACGCTCATTTCCTATTCGCCCATAGGGACCAGCTAGGGTACCGCGATTTTCAGCAGCTATATCTCCTTAACAAGGAGGGCCAATTAGCGAAGGCGACAGATCTTTATATGGACCACGAAGAATTGGAGATCATGCCTTTATCCGCCATTATCTCGTCCCCTTCGCACTTCCTCCATCAGAGCTATCTCACACCTCCAGCTTCCAGTTCAAGCAACTCGTGGCGCACATGGCTCAGGGACGTCCTGGGTATCAATGTCTCGCCACGGATCATTGGAGGAGCGGTTTCCTCTGAGTTCCTCCAGTTTTTCACCAATCCCAACTCAGACAGTAAACAAGTCCTTTGTGCTCTTAGGGATTACTGGCCCCGATTGAAACCGAAAATCAACAAGGCAAGAGTCAAAGCACTTGGTGACGAGATCTCATTGATCTGTCAAGACGGTACTTCTCAAAGGCTGAGTGCAACGGCCGTGTTCAGGAAGCCACTGGACATGTTCTCACATCTTCATTTCCTGCGTCTCGATAATCCAGAGCACGGAGACTGGAATTTCCTGGAAGAACTTGGGGTCACAATGCGTCCCGATGGCCTCTTATATCTAAAGTGGCTGAGCAGTCTCAGTCAGGCGAAGAGCGACGACGCTCGACTTGTTATATCCATCTACAAACAACTTGAAGCCCGCTTTGACGAAGGTGACAACGCGGAGGTCATTAGGTGCGCCATTCTATCCTAAGTATTAATTCTTTTCTGATATACCGATGAAGAACTGCCTTTAACAAAGAGCGCTTGATCTTCGTTGCTCCACGGCTACCGTCTGGAGGGGCAGCACGATGGTTGTCACCCCATGAGGTCGTCTGGAATGGTCCTCCTTCAGTGGTCTCGAAAGTGGTCTTGAAGCGTACCCATCCCGAGTTTCAAACCTTATTCCGCACTCAACTTGCCATCTCGGACTGTCCGAGCGATATCTTGTTGCAAGAGTTGATTGCCCTGACACGTTCAGGCTCCATGATCTCCGATCAAGATCACAAGCACGTCTCCCATATTCTTAGAGATATCAGTGAAATTATCAGCGATAGTGTCCGTCGTGGAGTGCCCAATCCACCTTGGATCTCCCAATTGGTAGCTCATCGAATCTTCCCCGTTCGAGTGGCCAACACGGAAGAACTGCATCTTCGGAAGTTGGACGAAAAATTCTACCTTCCAGACAAAAGTAGGCTGTTCTTCGAGATGTTCGGCAATCGGGTGGACATGCTAGAATTGCACGAGGAAGTCCTATTTCATAGAATCCACCCGTTGCTCGACGACATTCGCCAAATCGGTTCGCACTATCTGAATGGCGCTGTTTCACGCACATCCTCCTCTGTGGGCGATCGCATCCAAGACGTTGAAACTCAAGAAAATTATTTGACGCGAGCGCCTCTCATCGAAAGGTAAGTAAGGAATTCTCACAATGGAACTTTCATATCTCATTTCGTGGCCACAGGATTCTCCGTACAGCGTATTCTACATCGCGCCAGTCCAAAGCAGAATTGCTTCAGAAAATACACAATCTCGCTGCTTTCAGAGTGAAATCTATCTTATCCACATATACGATCGAAGACTTCGCCCATTCCTGCAAAGAGGACCTGCTAATTGAAGAAGATTCTGACCGCTTCGTCATTTTGATCAGCAGCACTTGCAGTTCCACCAAGCAGGATCTTCAGTTTTGTAAACAATTGGCCCCCAAATTGGGTCTCAAACACGACAGGCTCTTCTTAGTTATTTGTACTCCTCTGAGCCTTGCTGCTCAATACCTCGATGAGGAAGGGATCGGACAACACCCTGCGGGAAGTACAGACGACGCCGATGACTCTTGGGCCAGTGATGTGTCTCTCAGCCAAGTCGAGACCACCGAGGCTGGCTGGAAGACAATCCGGCCCAAGACTCTCGGGGCGACGATTCCGGACTCAGTAGACGGAGCACTCACGCAGGGGACGAAAGCGCTGGCCCTACAGGCTGGCTTGCCAGACCCAGCTACCTTGATCCAATTAAATATGGAATCGATTTCCGACTCGGCAACTCGACAGTCGCTATCTTGGGGCCAAGTGTCAAACTTCGACCTTTCCTTTGGCATGTCCCCCGGCATACAGAACATTAGTACTGGTGTGGACTCTTCTATTACTTTGACAGCCCGTTCTGTCTCAACAAATCCTACGAGCGGGGGGTCTCTGTCGTTTGTCGAGGACTCTCAGGGGTCGATCGGTCCTTCAGTTGGTTTCGCATCCATTCGTCGGGAACCCCGAACTCAAGTGACGCCCGCCGAATATACCAATGGTGTTCTGGGAGAATATTTCGTGCGTCTCAAATCAATGTGACAGTGAAAGCAGCTGACTCGATTAACGTGTTAATACAGATTTTTGAAGTTCTTCGAAGAACCCTTCCTAATTTCAATATCGACAACTGGACAAGCGAGCTGCGGGGCGAAATTCCAGATTTTTCTCCATATACCTTGAGCTCGGTTGCGGATTTTACGTACTCTGATACCGAGGGAGTGCTTACGAGTGCCGTCTTTGGCGATGCTATATCCCAAAGTTGGGCAGGCCAATGGCCGGAATATCACATCGAAGTCAAATCCACTTCAAACCAGGAGCAAAGCCCGTTCCACCTGAGTTCCCGTCAACTTCAATTGGTTTGTGCCGTATCATATCACATTTTTTCCGAGTCGTACTTAATCCCACCCCAGGCGTCACAGTTCACACTTCCCGCTCATGAAATTCCTACTGCAGTATATGTATTGGTGCGGGTATGGGATATCCGTAGCACGTCCCGATCTTACACAGTTTGCCCGGATCCCCATCGTAGTCTTTATACGGGAGGGCTGAAGATAGTTTCCGATATTCAAGCAGTTCTAACTTCTTGACGCTCTTATAGTAGGCATGTACTAGTATTTTGGAACGAATCGCCAACAGTGGCATGTACTGCAGATGAAATGACCAACTTATTGTGGCTCTCAAATAAAGTTTAGACTAAAACTGAATACGCCGCTTTACCGCTACGGGCGATCACTCTTCGTGAACTCTTCGAGACATCATCGAATTGACACCCGCCGAAATGAGACAGGTTAGCATGATGGCTTAACTTGGCCCGGAATTACCAGGACGTTGTGGCAAGTACTGGGCATTGAACGCGTCTGAGAACGCAGAGGCAGGAAAGTCGCGAGATGGTGATCATCGAGTCACGTTATCGTAAATGAGCCCCTATTTCAGTTTGGACTCCACCTTTAATCCAGTGAAGCTTGTCTATACAGGTTTATTTTCTAATTTATAACTTCGGGTCGTTCACAGCATACTCCGGCCTTTCACCCCTCATAAACTCTTCCAGACTCTTCATTATCTGTAGCTCGCCCTTGAAAAACGCCTGCGCCGTTCGTCCAGTTGTGTGTGGCTGTAATGTAACCCGATAGGACAGAGAGGGATCAAGAAGACCTGGGTGTATGCTGGGTTCATGCTCGAACACTCAATCCCACTCGAAACACTAGAAAAAAGTCAACAGACAATGTCATTGCATAAGAGATCCAACGACCTTTGCCAGATTTGAGGGCTTGGACCAATGCCTCCTCGTCTATGATAGCACCTCGCGCTGTGTTAACGATAAAACCCCAGTCTTCATTTAGAAATTCTGCAGGCCGAGTAGATGTCGCGTTTCGGCTGTGAGTGGGCAATTTACAGAAATGACGTCCGAGGTCGCAAGCAACTCGTCCATCGAAACATATCTTGCTCCATTTTCTTCTGCCATGATACTTATTATTTAACTTCATGAAAAATAGCGGCATGGCCTTACCCGACTCGGGCACACGACGGCGGTTATGATAAATTATTTTCATGCCGCAAGCCTGAGCTCTCACTGCGAGTGCCTTGCCGATAGATCCAAGACCGATTATTCCCAGAGTCATTCCTTCAATATCCTGACCGAGGGGGAAGAAATCTCCGGGAACCGATGCATCTCCACGCCACTTTCCGGCCCTGGTATAAAAGTCGCCTTGACTGACTGCACGAGTAGCGGCAAGGATGAGCATAAGGGCACCATTTGCAGTGGAGACTGAGATGGCCGTCGGAGTGTTACAATAGTATGCGCCTTCGCTGGCCATCCACTCGATACCGACATCGTCATAGCCTGCCCCACCACCACTTGACGCTGCGATAAGCAAATAAATCGCGTGTAAATGAAGATTTTGACCTGAAGAAGCGACATCCGTCTTTTGTTAATGGACTCAGCATGTTCTGGTCAAACGGGGAGAACATTGCTGTCCCGAAGAACCAGATGAAGGCGATATAGGGCGACTTCCCCGCAGCAGCTCGGCCAGCGACCGCATTGGCGATCGCCTTTGTAAGGCTTGCGTGATCGGTGACCCCAGTCAACGGAATACTGTCAATCTGGTATCGTTCACAGAAAGTTGCGTATTCCTGGAATCGGTACCGTCAACGCGCGTCAAACCAGCGATATGGCGCCGTACGGAAACCGCGAAAGCGGCAGAGCCCAAGGCCAAGATGGCACGATCATCAGTCATGCTGTGCGCGGACCCCTGTCTAAGTAAAAGCAGGATCACGAGTAGCTGCACTACCGCCAAAACCCTATTATGGAAATTCTTGCTTTGCTTACATAAGGAGGCCGTTGCCTCGACACGAATAAACCGAACGCCATTGTATTTGCTACAGACGGAGCCCCATCAATACTGTTAAAACCTAGAACCTCGTATGAATGCAATCGTTAATGTCTACAAATTGTTTTCATCGGTCATTGGTCTGCTGGAAAACCCGCGCTAAGTGCCGCTGTCAATTTCGCAGCGTCTTCCACCAGTTTCACCCTCCACTCTTCCGAACGGGTTTTGTCCGCTTCCAACGCGTGGACCTTATTCTGCAAGTCGACTTTGTCTTGCTCCAAAGCGCCTTTTTTGTTCTCCAACTCTGTGATGAAGTCATCCATGTCCAGCCGGAAAGCGTTGTCCTCTTCCTCGGTTAGCTCTTGCATTGAGCGGAGAAAACTGACGTCATCTTGGAGCTCTTCAAGGGCAGCGGTAGCAGCTTTGCGCTATCAAATCAAATAAGGGGATTGTCATGTTGCACGCAAGGTGACTCGAGAACACATACCGCCTTTTCGCAGTCCTGATATGTTGCAGAGAGAATTGCAAGCTCGTCTTGGATTTTCTGCAGTTGCGCCTTGACGATGGCCAGTTAGGATCTACCGAAATATACACACTTGTGAATCTTACCTCGTCTTCCGGTATGCTGAGCTGAGGACGAGAATGCTCCAAGGCCTGCAAAGCAATGAGACCAACGGAATGTGGGACACCGTTACACTGTGACTCACTACATTGTGCAAATCTCGATGGCCGGATTCAGTCGGCTCGTCGACGTCCATCGCAAATGAGCCCCGTGGGGATGGTGACGGCGGAGGTGCCTGAGGAAGAGGTCTGAAAAGGGGGGCGGCCAGGCGGGGAAGTGATTCCGGGGTCAGATATGGCCCCATCGACATGCTTTTGCGTGGTGGGGTGTTGAAGATTTGATTGGAAGTAGATGGGCCCGCCGCATTCAAAAGGTCGACGCGGCGGACAACTTCATCGGGAAGTCTGTGAACTGAATCGTTGTTGTCAGCCTTCCGCTATTCGAGTCAGGGCATGTATATAACTGACCTTGAGCCCGCAGTCCACCAATCGTAAGTTGCTGTTCACCAATGGTGCGTTCTTGTTCACCAATCTTGCGTTCCTGGCGGTCGAGAAGTATTCCCATCTTGTCGATGGATTAAGCGTCAGGACTGCAAACGAAACGCAACACTGACTTCAGACTTGGTTAGGCCCTTCGATGGACCAATAATTTTCTTGGAAGCCAAGAAGTACGCCATCAATTCGGCCTTCCTGTCGGCGTTACTATCCCTGATTTCCTCCTGTATTGCCTGGAATCTGTAGTACGTGAATGAGGTCAAGAAAGTCAACAAGGAAAATAAGCACGTACTTCCGACGGCCTGTGGGAGTGACCCGAAGGGACCGTTGTTCGAAATCTGCTTCAATTAGCTGCCGGCTACGCTGTTAATGGCAGTTAATGAAAGAGAATAAAGAACAAAGATAGCAAGCTGACGAGTGTTCTGAAGTGGTTTATGGCACACGGCTCGAACCTCGTTCCGATTATATTGGGGCCATAAACATCTGCATTATCTCGGACTGGGGAAATATGAGAACGTTCCGAGTAAGAAACGCAAGTCGCACCTATTCTGAATACATCGCTGAAGGGTGTGATTTGGCCTTGCGGAACTGGCGCTAGGGCAGTAGTTAGCTCTGGATCGATATTATATTAGTCGGTATACGAGTTAGAAGCAAGAGCACCAACGATACAGATAAGGGAATCGAGGGCTTGATGTTCTGGATTTAGTCGCCCGAGGCATATTAAAGTAAGCTTAAGATAACGCTGTGAAAAAAATGTGCAGCGCAACACCAGTTTGCTAGCTAGTGGCGAGGAATGAGGATATAAGAACTGGGTCCGGGCTTGAGAGATTTATATGGGTTCCAAGACTCTTTGTCCCGTTTGTCTTCGCGGAGCGAGTTTCTGGGTCAAGGTTACCGCATTCCATACGATTGTTCAAGGTCAATAAAGAAAACGAAGGGAACGTGGGTGAACGGACAATCGGCATTCATATCGTAGTAATCGGAGAAAGAACCTAAGATGTCGCTTATTTGGACCGAAAGCGACACTAAGCAGAGCCAAACTCCGCTTTCTTGACGCGCCTTTCTTTCGTTCTCCGCCGTCAGAATGCCGTTCTCAGGCCACCGGAGGCCTGTTTTCAATGCCATGCTCCTTGCGCAAGCATCCTTCTTTTATTATTTCAAACGCAAGAGCACCACCGCCGAACGCAACAAATCTGAGGCGCGGATATCTGTTCTCGAGTCTGCCGTGGAACAACTGCGGTCGAACCGGCCGCTCTCGGACGCTGAGCTCGCAAGACTGAAAAGGCTGGCCGCCCCAAGGCCTCCAATCACTGAACCAGAGCTCCACTACGAGCCTGTGCCTTGGAAAGAAGTAGTCTGGGGTGGGAGGGCTAAGCAAAAAAGGGAGCTGGACATGACGGATGCATACCTTGACAAGGTGTGTGCAAGGTCGTCGTTCATCTCATCCCGTTTGACGCCTTGCGTTTTAGATTGCAGAGGAGCTTGAAAAATCTCGCCAGGAACAGTAACGACTCTAAGATCTAGTGGTACGCCTCGCAATGCTTGTTCATTAAATACTCTAATGTTCACCGACAGTCCTAGCTGCTGGATTTACACTCTATCACTATCAAGCTAATTGTACGAATATCGCCTCATATAAATATGTATCCAACTCTGCGAAAAGAAAACGAAATTGCTACGGAACAGAAAATGCGTCAAACCGGTCCGGGCCTTCTGGAGAGTCATAGAACTCGTCGTCGTCATCGTCGTCTGAGGTCGTGAACGAGACGTCGATCGGCTTAGCCGGTGTCTCCAGGACGTCTGCAATGGAGGGAATGGGAGGGACCTCAACCGTCAACTTAGGTCCATGTCCTTGATCAACCGCAGGAGGCTGGCTGTTGGTCGAGACCGAGATGTCTGTGGTTTCGCTCTCTGCCGCCTTATGTTCACAATCATCAGCATTCAGTTTTACCTCATCACAAGTACTCTTATGGTGATCCTCTCCGTCCTCCGAGTCGGCTTTCGTCTCGCTGTCATACCCACTGTCCTTATCACCATCCTTATCGTCGTCCGGTTCTTCATGCGCTGCTTCCTCCCCATCCGGGTCCCGCACCACCCTTTTTTCGATTTGCGCCGGTGCCGTTAGCGTTGGGGCCGTTGGTGTTTGACTTGCCGCCATTTCCTCCAGGTGTCTTGTTCCCGGCTCCGGCACCAGTATCGTCGGGCTTTGCAGCACTTGGTGTATCAGGTGGCTGCTGCGGCTGCGGCTCTGCTGCAACTCGTCGATGAGTGCACGGCCAGCAAAAGAAAGCTTCACCCATCCACCTGCAGGTTGTACGGGCTTGATACCGAAGTGATCCTTGATGATCTCTGAGAGCTCCTTGCCCCCGAGGTCGGCAGGCGATGGGCTGCGTCCGCCGTCGGTAGCCAGGTTCCGTGCGCACTCGCGTGCACGGCTTAGTGGGATGACGATCTCCATCCCTAGCCGCAGCCCCTCCTCCACCGTCAAGAGCTCTGGCCGCTCGCAGAGAGCCGCGTACCGCGGAATCAAGTAAGACTCGTCCACTGCAAACTTCTTGTAAAGCACGATCCGGTCGATATCCGGCAGTTCGAGCTTCTCTAGCTCGCGAACCGCGAGGTTCTTGACCTCGGCGAACTCCCAGCGGTGTGCGAGCTCGAGGATCGTTGACCAGTCCTGGATGGTTGCGTCGTAGAGCGAGTATTTCTTGCAAAGGAAATGTGAGAAGGGGGACAGACTCAGAAGGGGACCGTCTTACAGGGTTATAAAAAACCCACAAGAGTTTGGCGAAATCCGCACTCCGCACGTTGTCGAGGATGATTGCGCTATCATCTGCTGCACCCATTTTGGGGGCTCCTTATTTTTTTCTCAGAATGTTTATGCAGGACGCAGTCAAGTCAGACACGGACCTGGTGTCGCAGGGATCGCCAGCTGCTCCTTGAAGAACTTGGATTCGCGCTCGAAGAAGTATCGATGGACGCGGAAGAGTTTGTTCTCGGCCTAGCTCACGATGTTAGCCAACACAGAGAGCACAGCTGATCAACGCACGATGCAATAAAGGTCCCCGCCGCCGATGTAATATTTCTCAAACCGTTGCAGGCCGAGGAGGCTTTCAGAGCTCGAAGTTTGCGGGGCCATTTCGATTGGGATTGGGTGGGAGTTGTGCAGGATGGAGGCGGCGAGGAACGGCTTTTATAGTCTTGCACACGTGTTAATCGCATGTACTACGCGCCAGAAGTGAGCTGCTCTTGTGATGCAAGAGGAAGCCATTGATCGAACGGCGAGCGCAATAACCTATGCGAGCATCGAGGCATCAAGCGAGCGCGACGCGTTGTGACACGTGTTGATATATCCGTCGTGCTGAGGGCTGCTGAGGGTGTTGGAGCGCTGAGTTCGATCTCTAGAGTCCTTTGTAAGTACAGATGTACATATAAGACAGTCCACTTGAAACGTGGTTAATGGCCGAAAATGAAAACAAGATTAACTGCAGGGAAGGTGGTCGAGGCATGGCTTAAACAAGGGGAGCCATTAGAAGACGTATCGGTGCACGGCATGCCCTCATGTCGTGGAAAGGAAGGAAAGTCCAGAGACTTGTATCAACTGCGTAATTGTGATGTTACGCGACGCGTCGAGCCCCTATTTTCCACCGAGTGATCTCATAAGTTTAAACGTAGGCTCGAATCCAGCCTGTCTATGAAAGCAAAGGTTGTCGATAGACAGGCTGGTCGATCGGAGTTTGAATTCTCATAACGCGCGATCAATCTCCCAAAAAGGCTAATTTGTCAGCCAGCCACAGCGAAAACTTGCTGACAAATAGCCTTTTATGGTAATGATTGCGCGTTATGGGAATTCAAACTCCGATCGACCGGTCTGTCTATCGACACTTTCATAGACAGACGGTCACCGGTCTAGTTTAAACGCTCGGTGCACCGAGGACGGAGCTATTGTCTGCAAAATCTCGCTGAACCTTGAAATTTTTACAGGGAATTCACGTTCGTCGCATGGTGTACTAGAAAAAATGGTACTGGATGAGATAATTTAATGGCAATGCATACAGTCATCGGGGAAGAAAATATTACGAATGGTTGTAAAAAATAGGTAACGTTCAAAAAATAAGACACTCCGTAATCTAATGGCCCGTCAGGCTGTCGAGCTGCTTGCAGATGGCCTTGCTGTCGAGGGTTGGTGCGTCAGAGGGGCCAGTCCGAACATACGGGCATCCACCGCTGGAAGTCCAGTCGCTGGCCGTCTTGACGGCACCAGTGAGGGCCGTCACAGAAGCCCCATCGAGGACGCACTCCGGGCGTTGCCACCCCTCAGCATAAGGTAGGCGCTCCTCACGGAACCAGATCTGGACGAAGCTGCGGCAAGGTAAGTAAACATCCTTCCGCTGGTTAATGGGATGAATATACTTTTTGGGTGCGACACCAGTGGTTACGTTCCCAAAGACAGCGAGGTAGAGAGCGGATGTGAAAGACCTGAACCCGATTTCTTTATCGGTGTTGGTAATGTTCGGATTTGTGCGCTGTGAGACCGTTCATTAAAAGGTGTAGAGGATACGCGGAGAGGGTACATACCTCTGATTCGGCCAACCTTTCGAATTGGACCCGACCTGCAGATGTCACATTGTAGTAGTCGACGCCAGGATTCGAGTTCGCCAGGGTGCTGAAGATTGTTTCGTTGAAGTGAGTGTTATCTCCCAAAGCAAAGTCGCCTCGTGAAAGGGAAGCGTCAAATTCGATTGTGCCATGGCTGTGTAGCGAATGAGACCGGGATACGAGGTAAGAGGAAAAAAATACATACAGTTTGATATCATCGAGGGTGAAACTCTCGGGTTCATTCGAAGTAAGCAGGCCTAATTTTGCAACACCGGTAAGGACAGCAGGATCGATGTTGTAGACGTCTTTTTACGGTCAACTAATTGAAAGAAGGTTGTTTCGACTAAGCGTACCCAGCGAAGCTTGAAGAACATTCCTAATAGTGAGATTCTGGCCGTTACGAGGAAGATAACCGTGATTCGAGAGGCTGGATTGGTTGGTAGTTTAGAAATATCCTTATGATAGGGAAGGGGGGTACTGACGCATTGAGAGCAGGGCATGGACCTCTCAGGTCGGTCGGCTTCGGGGGTATGAATCCATACTTGCTTTTACCAGGACAGGCAGCTGATTTGGTCGCAAAGACCGAGACCAAAAGGAGGAACGAAAAGAAGTGCATGGGAGAAGGTTGAACTGTCGAAGTCGGCAAAGAGGGAAGATGAACGATGGAGACCTGCTTTACTCGAACATGTTTTATACCGATGGGCTTTCCTACTTTTTCACCCGTGCTTCGACTCGCAGGTGACGAGACGCCGTGTCTCGGATACATGTTCACGGCTCTACGGCACTGGGATTCATCAAAGAAAGGGGGACATGCTGCAAATACATAGTAATTTCCCGGCGTGACCGTGTATACCGTGGCTCGCGAAAGTTTCAAGTTTCAAGGAGGACGGTTAGTCGGTTAAGTGCCGCCAATCTTGCCGTGCTCACCACCCCAAGCTAAATTGCATTTCAGCTCGTTGGACAGGATCATTTTGAGCGACGCTCGACTCTGATGCGAGTCGGTGATTCCAAGTCGGACACCAGATAGTCACGGCAGCACGGTATCCAAAGGCCTTGGCACAGGTCGGTATTTTCTACAGTGCATTTTAGGAACCAATATCCCACCGACTCTAGAACCAGCAAGAGAATCGGAGCTTGCACAGTTCCAGAGCTGCGGTTCACAGTTTCAACGCGAGTCGTTCTGCCGCCTCGCCAAGCGACGGCACATTCAAACAGAGTAGCGCTGCCAAGCCAAAAACAATCCGAAACAAACCTCGTCGAAGTAGCCCAAACCGCGTTCAGTGGAAGGTTGGAGCCTGCTAACTTGGAGGAGGTTGGCCCAAAAGGGGTGTTTGGGGCAGTTTGCCTGCATCCTCTCGCTATCGCCATCACGTGGGCTCTTTCAACCGCACTCGCTCCAACTCGATATCCACGATAACTCTACATTCAGCCTACTACCATTTCTTGAATACCTACTATGCCAAATCCTGCAAGTTCTGCCACTCATAAACGTCCTTTTCAGGACATAACTGACCAGTTCCTTTCTCCCGGAGCCTCGCGACCGAAACGGAAACCAAAGACGCCTGGGGGAGCGCTCGGCGAGAAGTTGAGGCTGAGAGTGATAGAAAAATCGGCCAAGGCCTTTCCATCGTCGCTCCCACCCTCGTCTCCGCCTCTTTATTCGTCTTCTTCTCGCGGGTTACCACTTCTTAGTTCGGAGGATGAGGTTGCGCAGGAGATGCACGAGGACGCAGCGCCGTACGGGCTCGGCGATTTTGGCACTATGCTGCCGTCGGATGAGGAAGGCGACCCAGATGCAGAAAACCACGCGCCCGCGAACATGTCCGACCCCTTTGGCTTCTTTGCAGTGGAGCGCAAGCTCAAGGCAGAGCGGGAGGTCCAGCCCGTGGCCCTGCGCGCGGCGCGCTACACGGACGACAAGGAGCGTGACGACGGGCTCGTCATGCCGTCCACGCCACATAAACCCACGCTTGGGAAACGCGGGCTCTCGCACGCACTGAGCCCCGCCGGCACATCTCTGGCGAGCAGTCCTTCGCCCGTCAAGGCGGCCGGGTCTCGTGTTTTTGACATGAACACGAGCCGCGAGCTCTTGCCGGTTCAGGCAGACGACGACGAGGCGCCGCCGAAAAGCAAGAAGCTGCGCCGAAGCTCAGACGCGTCATTGCCGCAGCGAAGGAGTACAAGGGCACAGAGCAAGGCCCTGCCGGACAAGGAGGTCTCGAAACCCAAGAAGCGCACTCGTAAAGCCCCGGCAAAGACGAAGGGTACGGGCAAGGGAAAGAAGAAGACAGTCGAAGATAACGATCTAGATGACGACCAACAGGAGGTAGGTTTTCGCACCGCAGTGTCCCGTTTCTCATTAACCTTACCTGCAGAAATTCGAGGCAGAGCGCCAGGCGCGGCTGGAGTACTTTAGGAAACTGGAGGACTACAGCTTCGAGAAAGAAAATGTCTATGTCGTCTGATGGTCAACCGCTTGCATACATAAATGAAGATCCTCATTGTAAATTAGTAGTGTATCTAAAGCATGCCATCCCGTTCAGCTTTGGCGCGCGCCGATGCCTCCAGCTCTGCAAAGTACCCGCTCTTCAGGCACATGCTCCTGAAGATACCGTCCTGCTTCTCAATCAAGCGGAAGGGAGTGTCGAATTCCACAAGCTGCAATGCCGATTAGCCGCCATCTAACAAAGACGGGAGGTCCGCGCGTACCTTGCCCTTGTCCAGCACCAGCAAACGGTCATAGTCGATCACCGTCTTCAAGCGGTGGGCAACTGTATGATGTGAGCTTCCGCCAACAGGCAGGTAATGGGGCACGCACTCGTAAGCAGCAATGAATCCGTAAATTCTTCGCGGATGGTGGTTTGGATCTTTGCGTCGGTCTGCAGACGGAGGTGAGCATGGTTCAGAAAGATCGTTGCGATGTCAGACCTTGAAGTCGACGCTGCTGGTTGCTTCGTCCAGCACCACGATCGAGCTACGGCGCAGAAGCGCGCGCGCCATCGCGATGAGCTGTCTTTGCCCCTGTGAGAAGTTCGTTCCACCGGCCGACACCTGGGTGTCGAGCGACACGGTCGTCTTCGCTTCCACATCCGTGAGGGCGGTCGAGACCGAGTCCGCCGTTTCTGCGCGCTCGTGCTCGACCGCCGTATCTTCGCGCTCGTGCTCGACCACCGTATCTTGACGCGACGGCGGCCGCGACGCATCCGGTGAAGCGACAACCGAATGTTCGCGCGAGGTGTTCGCAGACGTGTGGTTGCTGCGGCTGATCATCTGAACGCGATACAAGACCTCAAGACAAGTGGCATCGTCGTGCTCCTCGAAGGGATCGAGATTCTCCCTCAGTGTCCCAGAGAAAAGCGTCGCATCCTGAGGAATAAACGTCAAGCGGGAGCGCAAATCTTCAATTCCTATTTTGCTGATGTCAATGCCATCTATGAGTATTCTGCCGCTGGAAGGATCCGTCTGTGAAAGATCAGATAAGTAGCCTTGTATGCCAATTAAACCACCCACAAAGCGCAGAATACTCATGGCCAGAGTAGATTTGCCACTGCCTGGAGATCCCTGTCAGTCTCGTACTGAGGAACTTCGAGGCAAGGTTATACCTGTCCGACCCAACAACCCTATCCTCTCGCCAGCCTTAAGCGAGAACGAGACGTCTTGCAAGACGGATGGCAATTCCGGTGCATATTTAATCGACAGATTCTCTGCGACGATCAACGAGTCGTTTTTGGCGCTGGAGGGCCAGTAAGCAGGGGGGCGGTTGGATTCAATCACGGCCGGCGGCTCCTGGGGAAGGTCCAGATACTCGACGATCCTTTCCACGGAACTGCGAAGTTGATCAGTACTGGAGCCGGGCCAAAAGTAAGAGCCGTACTTCAGATCTAATTCAAGTCCAGTCCAGAATCTGCAAGCCCAGTAAACGGATGACGTGAAGTTTAGCGCAGACTGCCAATGCTATCAGAGAAGATTATGGTAGCTTGAACGAATATTACAGTAATGGCAAGACCCGCAAGACCGGCGTCGTCGACGAGGAAGAAGATGGAAAACATCGACGTAAAGAAAACAGCCTGCAATAGGCTTAGACCGTTGTATCCTTTATGTACTGGAACGACATACCAAGCTTCCTATTGGGAGTACTCAGTGTCAGCAAGATTAACATCGAGGCTGCACATACCCAGGAAGTCGAAGTTCAGCAAGAGCCAGCGATTGGTCATCCTGATCCCATCTTAGGGAAGTAAACAGACTGAACACCAATAGGCACTCACCAGAATGTGTACCACATCTTAGTGGTCTGGTTAAATGAGGCGTGAGTACTGGGCCGCCGATAACATCGCTGAGACACCTACCAGATTGACGCGTGTGTGGAGGTTGTCCAAGAACCTCTTTTCAGCCGAGAAAGCTACCAAAATGCGTCATGAAAGCTCTCGAAAAGAGGGGAAGAGGTGGTACCTCTGACAGTGACAATGCCCTGTAACAGCTCTCCAAAGTCGGAGAAGATGGGAGAGCGGGAGTTTGATTCCATTCGGCGGAGGTCGCGACCAGTGTTCAAATACCCGACCGCGAATGTGTAATAAAAGTAACCAATAAATGATGCGCTACAGGTCAAGTGAGAAGTCAGAGCGTCAGCAGCAATTGAAGAACTTACGGAATGAGGAACGCCGGAAAGACGATACTGAAAGCTTGTGAGTGGTAGACAATGATATGCATCCCTGACTCACGTTACGGTCAAAAGCGCGGCAACGAACCCAGCCAAAGAAGAGTTGACTTGTTGCAGCGAGCTGGCCAAAGACGAGTCGATGGTTTCAATATCTTTACCGCTGTAAAGTTACTAATTTTAATCGGTGTTAAGCCGCCAAAAGAAAAAGGCATACAATCGATTGAGCATTCTCCCTGAAAGATGTTGATCATGTAAGCCAATGCAAGTCTCGAAAAACATCCAACGCACCCTGCGGCGTAGTATCATGGAAGCTGAAGGGATATCAAGATTGACACGGGAAGAGTATGAATGTAAGCGCACCGGAAAGTGGCCCGGACCACCGTCACGAGGAGTGCTCTGTAAAGAGGGTGAAAACCAAAATCAAAAGAACGAGTAAAGACACATACTGGAAAAGTTTCCTCGAAGCTCTAAGCGCACCAGTGATTTGGGCAACCGACGAGCAGACGCTAATCATGGCAGTGGTCAAACCAATGGCGGCATAAATGCCGACGTAGAACCTTTGAGCAATGAGCCAGAGGCGCTAGGAATGAATAGTCGGAAAACTAACAATGGATGATCTATGGCGCTCGGCCATTTGATGCCGAATAATCCAGTGAACGGGTGCAATTCAAAGGTGGAAAAGTGAGAGATGTGGCCATCCATCGGAATCTCGTAATCCGAGGCCGTGAACGACCGATAAGTGCCATATAGTGCTGACGCGTTCTGTCTTTCCTTGTACGCTTCGCCCCAAGTCTAGCAACATCAATACCGAGGAAATCAGATTGTAAGATACTCACTTTGATCCACAACTACAGGATTCGCGTCAGAGTCAGAGATGCAGTGAAAGCTTGAAGTGCTGACCTTTTCGGTTACACTCAGAAGCTGTTGAAGGACTACAACGAAGGCCAGGAAGCACCAAATCTGGTACGATGAAGCCTTCAGATAGCTCTTATAGACCGACCATTTTACTCCTCCTTCTTCGCGATGCTCGTCCTTCACCAGCTTGCGGGGTTTCTTTGTTTCCGCGTCCTTCGGATCGGAGTCAGGATCACTAGTAGCAGCCTCCTTGGCGACGGCCAATTCCTCCTTCTTAACCTCGACAGCAGCGTCGTGGGCGATATCATCCAGCACTCCTTGCGCACGCAACTCCTTGACAGTACCCTGAGTATCTATACGACCGTCCAGCATTCGCACCAGATAATACGCTCCGGGAAGAACGAGTTCGACGTGGTGGGTGACAAGTACGACTGTCCGGTGGGCCAACAGGGGTCCGCGCAGGCACTTTTCATACAGGGTCCGCGACGTGTGGCTGTCCTACATGTAAACTCAGTTTACTGAGAGCCTCGAACAACAATCGGTAGACCCACCACTGCACTCAAAGGATCGTCCAAAAGCACGTACTTGGTCTTGGCGTACACGGCACGCGCAAGGGCAACCCTGAAATGAATGATAAGCCAGAAACAGACAAAATAAAAGGTGAACACGGACCTGGCCTTCTGCCCCCCAGATAGAGACACGCCTTTCTCCCCAATCTCCGTCGCATCCCCATCCTCCAGCATGTCCAAATCAGGCCGCAACGCACAACATTCGATGACCTCGTTATATCTAGCTTCATCGAATGGATAGCCGAATAGGATGTTGTCCTTGATCGACTGGAGGTGGAGTTATTACTGCAGCCGAAGTCCACATGAACGAAAAGGTATGGGGACTTGCCTGGTGACGGAGCCAGGGCGATTGCGCGGCATAAGAGATCGCATGCATGTTTCCATGGGCATCGATTTTGCTTGTGTTCTTCGCCATTATAATGCGACCTCCGGGCAGGGACGTCATTTCACCGAGAACGGCCATCTTGATTGAGGTAAACATATTGATATGCATTCGAGCAGGGGCGACTTACCAGCAACGCTGTCTTGCCACTACAAACCCAGTAAGCACACAGGCCACAAAACAAGCAAGCTTGCGCACCTGGCAGTCGGTCCAGTTACCACCGTAAGCTCTCCTTCCGGGAATACGACCGACAGATCCTTCAGCTCGAACTTGTGGTCGGCCACAGATCCAGCGTCACTCGCAGTGAGGATGGAGTCCGTCTCGGAAGCAGTGTTTTTGCCGTTCTTGTCCTTGTCGTCCTTGGCATCCGGGGCCTCTTCGACCTCATTCCATTTGAAGGACGCGTTTTCCAGGCCGAGGCGGTCGTCTTCTTCAGCCGAAGCAGGGCCGGAACGGTCCATTTTGAGGGAAGAAACCTGTTCGGAGACTTCTGCCTCTTCCAAATAGACAGCTATTCGGTTCAGGGAAACGCGGGTCTGGCGAGGACTAGTTAGAACGAGAAAAATCGACAAATTGTTGGCGTACTTGGAGAAGCTGGACAACAAAGGTGGGAATAACTATACGGCGAGTCAGTCAGTAGCTGGCCAGAGGTTTCAAGGAGGAAAATTACTATTGAGCGGTTGCCTGGGAAATAAATAAAAATGAGAAATGGGCTCAATACAAACGACGGAAACATAACACACCGAATCATGCTGAAAAGCGCAATCGCCTGTACAAGACATCGATTAGCAAAAGGAACCGGACTTTCTCCAGCATACATACGGTAAAGGCCGTGCTGATGGTGAGCTTGTTGCCGAGCATCACGTATGTGAGGAATGAAATAACTGAAATGAAGATGGGTGCCGTAATCCATAGGCTGAGTGGCGGTGAGATCAGCCAGATGTATCACGGTATAGAAGGGAATATGATACCAGTAGAACCCTACGCCGTTGATACGAGCTAGGAAGAGAATGTAAGACTTTGGCGCAAACTTATTACACTGCAATTACCTTTGATCATCCACTTGATCTCCTCATTCCTCGCCTTGAGGGCCCGATCGATCCACCTTTGCTCCCACGAGAAGAACTTAATGAACTTGACCGCACTAATCAACTCATTCAGAACGCCCATCCGTGCATCCTTTGCTTTCAGCACCCCTTTCTGAATACGAATACTCCGTTTCGTAAGGTAGCTATTCAAAGGCCATCCGAGGAAAAGCACAACGAATCCAGCGAAGGCAGAGAATCCGAGCAATTGATACAGGAAAATAGAGCCGATAATAATCTCCATAGGGGCGCCGTACAAAAAGTACAGTCCTTTGCACGACCGATGAGAACGCTGACGATCGTGAACAGTTCTTGAACTCACCAGAGAGTTGCATGGCTATCCTATTTGCGTCGCCCGCCATAAGGTTGACAATCTTGCCGGTGTCCGCCGCTCCTGCTTTAGGGTCATCGGCCTTCTCGGCCTTTTTCTTGTCGGCTTTGTCCTTGGCCTTCTTTTCTGCTTTCGAGAGCACGGGTGGTGTGCCAGCAGCAACGGCTGCCTTTTTTTCTGCCGCTTCTTTGGCCTTGTCTTGATCTATGACACCACTGAAATCGCGCCTTTTCAAGGCCTTGTCGTAAATGGCTGCCATGAGTTCGGAACGAGCTCGGGTAGCGGCGCGGCGGCCGAGCCACAGATGCTGGACATCGCATTGAGCCTAAAGAAGGGGTCAATGTCTGCTCGGGTGACTGAGTCATGAACGCGAACCTTGCCAACCGAGCACACGAACATGAGAATAGCAAAAATGTAAGCTTTTCCCTTGCTCTCTTTGGGATTCTTATCCGAGCCGTCGGTATCAACAGCGTCCAAGATGCGCCTGTCATCTGGATAAGGACGTGCTCCATAAAATGCAACGAGTAAGAACTGACTTTAGGAAAAACGGTCCCGCATAATTAAAAATGACGCTGCAAAGTGTCAAGATAAAATCCCCGCTAGAATGGCAAGGTAAGAAACAGCAATGCAGACAATGGGTAGCGCTACATGATGTCAAATGAATTTGCCGCCCATAACTTTGCCAAAAGGGTCTTTTGCCTGATAGCAGGATGAGGAAAATTCGGGCGGGAGCGAAATAACGTACGGCAGAGTGCCAAATTTGATGAAGATGGGTCGGGATTGAATATTGGGACTCAAATCCCAGACGTCCTTTTCGTGCAGCGTTGTATTCCGACCCTAAACGGAAAATGAATTAATGTTACACGAAGAGGTAACAAGACGCACGCGCTTGACTAGAGGGTAAACCCAAGTAAACTGTTGAAAGGGGTCAACAAATACCGCGACGAAGAGCCACGAAAACTCACAGTTACCCAGCCCCAAAGCGGAGTGTAGTCCTCAGGCGAAACGCTCGACCCAATATCCTCTTTCTTGACCAAATGCGAAGGCAACGCTAGTGGCATCCCCATGATGACTGTCACGAGTCCGACCAATGCCGCCAGATTCAGCGACAAGCCCACGAGGACCAAAGTACTCGGCAAAGGCGCGCCTGAAGTATTGTGCTGGAAAAGGTATCCACCGAGTTGGAGAATGCCACCGCCGATGTGCAACATATAAAGCATGAGCATATCGAAGGGAGGAGTTGCGGTGGGGCGCAAAATCGGCCGTGCGGCGGTGTAAATCCATGTTGCGCCGACAAGGAATCGTTGAATAGCCTCCCAGAGAGGGTGTCCGGTGATGAGGAGGAAGGAACCATCCCCCAGCCACGCAAAACACTCTAGCAACCCAATGAACACGAACACGACCGTCCGCCACAGGGGAACCTTGCTTTCCACATTCAATTCGGCCTCCGAAACGTTCTGCTCGTCTGCCAACGCGAGTCCCTCCGCTTCGTGCAACGATAAGTACTGGGTGAATGGGCTCTTGACTACGTCGACCACTCGTTTTGGAAGAGGTGGCCGCACGAAGGACAGGCCTATGGCTAGGACCAGCACACTAGGCGCCAATGCAGCCCAAGAGCCGCGAACGCATGGATTTGTAAGGTCAAAGGCGTCGGATTCGCCGCACAACTTCATAAGTGTGGGATGGGGGACGGTAAGGAGAGCTGGCGTAATCGTGGTACCGATTTAAAAGCAAAGCAAGGAGTCACTACTTACGAGGGAAGGGATCAACAGGCAACATGGTGTCCCCATACAAACTTTATTTTTGGCTGATGATTCATCATGATTGATTTACATAGTATTACATGCACTAAAATATTCATGTACAAGACTCAAGAGGACCATCATACCGTCTTTCTCCCTTCGGACAGACAGGCGTTACGGTAAAGAGCAAGAATACCAGAATCACCCAGCCGTATTTACCAACAGAAAAGATTTAAGAGAACCGTATTCTGACAGCCATGCGTGACGGCGATAAGCGGTTTGACTAGTCAATCCAACGTCCGTCCGGTCTTAGATTTTGACAAAAATAAAATAAAAGGTAGGAGGATAAGCCTACCCTTGTTGAAAAGGTCCAGCGTTTGATATTTCTCACGCAAGTGAGGTGGCCGCGAAGTTGAACTCCACGGCTTACCCCGTCGCCGATGTGCCAATGTCCAGTCAAAAAGTCGGTGCGTAGAGCAGATAGCTCAAGTTGTTGATCGTGGATGGTCGTCTGCGAGTCGCAGCTACGGCAGATAGGATCGGTACCGTCTCGCGGAAGAAAAGGCCGCCCTCGGTATTTTTCAACGAGTCTTTCGACGCATTCGCTCATCTGGGCAATAATGTGGAGGGCCATAGCCAGCGTCGAGCTATCGAACCCTCCAGCTTGAGCCGATCTCCGACATCGTTCAAGTCTTATAAATTATGGAGTGACGCTCGCAGGAATTTCAGGATGGGAACGAACAAACATGAATGCGGGAGGCGAACTTGAGGCGAACAGGTGATTTGGCACATTGGAAGACGTTTCATGGGCATCAAGAACAGTTCTCCAAGTTGAATACAAGCATAAAATAGCCGAGTGCCACAAGAGTACCATAGTAACTGGTGAAATCCAAGGTGAAGTCCTGAGTCGATTCTGAGCGATCTCCTTGTCGACTTTTATGCTAATAGTCTGAACCAGCAGTGCGGAGGAGGAAATTCCAAGCTTGGAGAGATGATGGTGAGACTTCAACTCCGCAATCACCAAGTCACGTTGTCGACGCGACGCGTTTTTGAAATTCAGTTGATGCCACAACCTCTGCTCCTCCATGTTGCATCTTAACTGACTCTGCGTCTCTTATGTCAGTAGCTATATTCCGAACTCTAGAAATTTAAAAATGGTCGCTCTCCGCGGCACTGTAACCCCGAGGAACTCGCTCTCGTCCCTTCCCATCGCGAAGTCGCTCTGAACCAGCACATGAATACGAACAAGACACAACAGACGTTTCTTCCATGCCAGGCCAATAAACAGGTCTATTACCTGTGGATCAGAGGCGTGCTTCCGTCATTCAATAGCAAGTAGCCTTCGTTTCACATCCCACCGTTCGATATCGAACGAAAGGTATCTGGGCCTGGCATGCTTAGGGAGTCTGTGACTTGGAACGCAGGTTAATAATATGGCCTATGTACCTGCAGGTGCGTCTGGGCCTTCATAATATACTTATACATATCGCTGATAATACCGATAGTAATACACGGTCGCTTTTTGGTTCTATACCTTGGTTGACTTACATCACCCGAAAGCACTTGGATATGGGGGTGAAGAGAAATGGGGCTGAAAAGAGGCAGACACACAAAAAATCTCGTTGGTGCATCGTTTCTTGACGCCGTACGCGCCTCATGTTCGTTCATGATATTCATGATCATGGTGGTGAGTGCTCGGATTAAGATATATATATATATCTGAGACCAAACCCTTTGCCGACGCCGACCACCCACACATAAAATCATTACACTTCCTACGAATACACCGTACACATTTAGAGCTGGCTCATCTCAATCGTCGAATCGTTGAAACGTTGAAGGTGAATGCAGGTTGCCCCTTTATGTCATCTCGGCCCGTCCCCTTGCCGGTGATGCTGCGGCGCTGCCGCAGTTAAATACTATGTAGTACGCGCTGCGGCATCAAAGTCTTTCATTTCAAACGGCCATGATAGTCCTCGACGAAGATGCTGGCTCCTCCAAAGAACACTCCGCAACACACAAAGACCTATATCACGGTGTTTCGCACCAGCCAAATTCCACCCCAGACTCGGACCCCCCTCCTCCGCCTTATGAACTTGAAGCACCATCATACGAGACCATAACCGCCCCAGCTTTATTGACACAGAAGTCCGATGTTTTAAATAGCCCGGAGGTCTCTTCGAACCGCAGACGGGGTATAAAAGGGCGGTTCATCCGCTTTTTATCTTTTAACACTCTCAAACATCCAACCAACAACTGGTTCGCCCGGCGCTCTCTCCGCAGACGGGCTATAAAAAGACGGCGATTCTTCCGCTTTTTGGTTTTAATCGTTATTTTCCTCATCGTGCTCTTTCTGCTTTGCTTCTATTTAGTAAGTCGGGCGGAAGCTCTTGATCTGGGTCTCATTTGTTTTTCTAGCGTGGAGGTCATAAACACGAAGGTCATGGCCACAGGCGGCGTAGGCGGAGGAATTAAACGATCACTACATGGCGCGTGCCTTTTTTTGGTCCAATACTCACATCACAGAAACTGACGGGGATGTACGCAGATATTGTACCACAACGTCGCACTGTACTACTAGCTGGGGCTTTTGCCCAAATTGATGCTCCTTTCAATTTGCAGAATCGCCTGGCCCATTTGTGCAGGCCATATTCTGACACACTGCTCTTTCTACAGAATGAATAAGTATCCCTTTCACGAAGAGTGTAGTCCCACTCGTCGACACGGCGATCACTTCGGCTGTTCGGGATATAACACATGTCCGGGACACCGACAGTGAATCAAACCGCCTTTCGATCGGCGTATAAGAGCTGACAACGCTTCCTTCCACTCCACTCGATACACCGCTGGCCTGAAAGAAGTCACTGACCTCGCTATTCAGACTGTTTCCGAAGAATGGGCAGCCATGGGCTTCCTGCGAATCTTGAAGGCTCGTCCTCTGCGTCCCGCGGCTGTACGAGGCATTGGCGGTGCAGACATGCTTCCGGCCCTTCTCACCAGAACCAGTATTACCCCGGTCTAGAATACCAACAACGTCTTCCAGAGATCCTCGAGATCAGCTAATGGTATGCGCCGCCCAGGTAACGATTTTACAAGGTCGGGATAACACTGCCTCGCTGAGTTGGACCAGCATTTCGAGTCTCGTGCCTTGAATGCGGCTTCTGGAGCCCGTGTACCTAATATCCTCCATCAAGCCTCGGTCGAAGGAAAGCCCGATGGACTCACAGCGCTCAGGAATTATTCCAGAAGCCCGGATACGAGAAAAACAAATACGGTATGAATACTCTCCATTTGGTTGAATAATTGAATTCGAATAACTTCAGGAGCAGCTCGTATTATGAGACCCCTTGCCACAAGTCACATTTCCAACCCTAACTGGGCCCGAGACGTTCTCCAACGACCACACGAGCGCCACCCTGATCAATAGTCACGCCTGATCGAACTGGATCGATTCCGCGACTCGGTCTCGCGCAAGCGACTGAACATCAGCAAACAAACTTCCCATGCGCCATCGAGTCTGAATCGGAGACCAACCGTGCTGTATTCCAGGTTGCTGACCGGCCGAATGAAGTCCTGGGCGCTATGCTGCTTGGAACGACGATCCTTGCGTTGTGATTTCATCCGCACTCAACGTGGATATGTTCACTTCAACAAAACAGATTTATTTCATTGAATCTCCGTGAACCAAGGGTCCATGACAGAAAACTCCAGGATCCTTATTTTAGACGCGCTCTTAATTCCGGCTTGGCTGCCTTCCAACGCGGCGTCTATTGCCTATGTTTTTGTTTTCTAGTAACAGCACCAAGCGGACGGCGTTCGAAACGGCGTCTGGAACGGAACACGCCGTAGGGCGCGCGAGAGTCGTCGTTGAGAAAATTTGGGAATGCCGAGGGAAATTCCACATGACTGTGGGTTTAAATTTTTCGACTGCCTTGAATTTTTGTTTTTAGAGACCGGACTACGGGAGAACGCGTGGTTCCTGATAAGGATTTGCCGATAAGGCACAGCTGACTCATGCTCATGTTATGATGTTGAAATGTTATATAGTTGCCGTTCACTGATAAAAGTATGGATCGGCCCACACGTTCCGCAGTCAAGCGCTCCTTGCCATGATCATCGACGACGTCAGTGAACGCACCGTCTTGAAGACACCCCAGACAGTGCCCTCTCCCAACGAACCGCTCGAGAGTGCCCCGTCTTCATCCCCCCCGCCATATTTCTCGTACCAGGCGATTCCTCCTCCTGTTTCGACGCCCAGAAGGAAGTCGAACCAGCGACACAGACGATGCAGGTTTCGGCCAAAGCATATTATTGTGGCATCAATTGCGCTGAACTGTTTGTTCATCCTACTATTGCTTCGTATTATACCTCGTCGGAGCCATGACTCCATTAGCAGCGGAGAACACCAGCGTACCGATGTCCCAGTGAGTGTTATATGTCTTGGATACGAAGACCTCGCTGACGTGCCAAAGAATCGAGAGATAATAGCTGTCGAGCCGGACCCTCACCTGGGTCGGTGCGTTCGAAACGTAACATGGGCCAATGCAACGCGTTTATCAAGCGAGGATACTTTCTTATTCTCCTCCGACGCGTCATTCGAGTTCCAGCACCCGTCGTCACTCCTGTTTCTTCTCTCCCAAGGCGCCATGTCAGGTGGACACCTTGACGTGGTACCTTCGTCTGAATCTGTTCCGCGTGTACTCATAAGGGTGCGGTATCATTCATTACACGTCCGAGATCGGGCCAATGTGTGCTGGATGGAGCGTAAATCCGCTAATGGTACAGGTATTGGTGTCTTTGTGAGTCTGTACTTCTCAACTAGATGTCAACTAAATAAACTATTTAGACACCCGCCCCCTTTGACTTGCAAACATCTGAAGACAGGCTTGATTTTACGATAACACTCTTTCTTCCAATCGGACAGCCAGGATCGTCTTTGCCCATATACAACCTTGAAACACACCTTCCCTCGTTTTCCCATGCTATCGACTCTCTGCGTGGTGTGCTTGAATTTAACCACCTTGTTCTGCACAGCCAGAACAAGCCTATCATCTCCAAGGTAAATCTACCTCTTCTGCAAGAGGCTCTCAGTTCTAATATAACTCACCAGTCACTGTTTGCGAAGAATGCAACGATCCAGACCTCGAATGGTTATATCTCCGGATCATTTGACGCCTCTTCCTCCCTAACCCTGGTGACCTCCAACGCACCGATAGACGCGACCGTGACACTCCACAACCAGAATATATTTGCAACCACCGACTTGGTGCTCCAGACACGGAATGCGTGCGTTGTTGGCCCATATCGATGCTCTTCGTCCAATTCACATTTTCACTTAACTTACAGTCAATTGGAAACCGCTGTCAGTCTGGTGACTTCCGCCGCAACTATGAAAGGCGGTAAATTCGCTGTAAAAGCAGAGACCTCGGACGGGCCCCTTGTCATGACTTTCCCTACTTCACCCACACAATCCACCCTAAATCTCGACGCCCAAACATCCAACTCTCCCGCCAACGTCTGGTTGAACCATGCTTTTGAGGGCGACTTCACGCTGGCTTCAAACATGGTATTCGTCGACCGCCGGCCGTTCCTTGACCCGATGAAGTTGCGGACCGTGTTTTACAGCGACTATCAAAATGGTATGGTGGTTGGCAACGTTCGCTGGAAACTGCCCGTTTTCAAGAGTAAGGTACAGGGCTCCGTCCGGGTTGCGACGACTAACAATATTCTTAAATTATATGTATAGTATTTTAATCTCGATACCTACTTACTGCTCTGTACACTGTAAATACGCAATACCACTCATGATATTTGGGATTGTGTTTGGTTGACGTTAGACATGGTTGACTCTCATTCAAGTTGTCTCACTGTCGTCGACGATGGTCGTTCTAGACCCGGCTTTTTTTAGTGGGTTCAACGTTGCTGGAAGCCAAGGACTAGGTTTCACTCTTATCCCCCGCTATTCGCTTGGCCCTTCAAGTTACCCCAATACTGGGACCGGTCCGGTTTATTTATTGGGTTTAACTCTGATCGAGCGCTCGGGATGCCACAGAGTCTCTGTCTTATGAAATCGTCCTAATTTCTTGCCTAATTTCAATTATCTTGGAAGGGGCGCTCCCTTTTGACCGTGATGGTCTATGTCCAGTCTTTGAACGTTCCCAAAGATCCCAGCACTCCACAATGCACGCGATTTAGCACTACTACATTCGATAAATTATGTTCCTACAACTTCATACGAAACCAAATAGACATAAAGTCAGGGTTGAACATTCGGGGGCATGCTGTGAGATCTGCCGGAGTTTCAACTGTCGAACTTGCGTTTTTGAACCAAAAGTTGAACTGGAGTCACGTGGTCTCCATGTCACTGTGACAAGGTCGTGACTTTCCTTTGTCTCTTTTTCCCCCAGAAAACTCGATGGACAACCAAAACGCTTCCGGCGCGCTGGATTTGAAAGATATTAGGCTCCAAATCAAAGTGAAAAACCACTTTGAACATCCAAGGGTCATAAAAACGATTTCTGTCCGAGCTGAACACCCTCAGCTTGGCGACATTGTTTCTCTAAATGCCTGGCGTATTTCTCGAACCAACTGCGCTGGTTCTTTTTTGAGCATAATGGATGAAGAAAATGAGATGCACCAGTTTTCTGTCACTCTCTTTGACAAGTATGGCGAGATTCGACCTCATCTCGTCGATCCTGGCTACCGGAGTGGCACCGGCTGCTGGGGCCGCGAAATGAACTCAGGAGAGTTGGTGTATATTCTAGATATGAAAGTAAACGAAAAAGTAAGTGGGATTTGCGTTTTGCGCTTTAATTGCTCACCAAGGTTGTTAGTATCAGGGGAAGGGAGTTGGAACCTGGACACTGTTGCAATTCCTCGGATCGGAATATGTTCAAAGCGATGATACAGTCATTTGCTGGCCCAATCCGGTAGGCATTCGTGATAAGGATGTCTGGAATACTGCGAGGAATAAGCAAGTTGCATTTTTTCGAAAGGTGCCTTTCTCCGTCTCCGACCCGTTCACACATTTGAAGGGGCTGACGTCGCTCTAGAATCACTTCCGTCGTATTGGACGCACCGGTTTCTTTGGATATTCGCCAAAATCCGACCACCCATCACGTAGAATTCCATTGGATGCTGACGCTGGTGCCCTAGACGATGACTTCTCGGCCACTTCTATGACCATCGAGGACCTACAGCTAGAATTCCCCCTCCATTGCGCCATCGTTAACGATAAAACCCCAAACATCGCGGCAAAGATCCAATCCTTCTACGATAAAGATCCTGCATCCATCCACAAAACCGATGATATGGGGTTCACACCAATTTTTGTGGCTGTTTCTTCCCAGAACCTCGCCGCCACTCGGAAACTCCTCGAGTGGGATATTCGTGCTGACTTGGAAAATTCGGTGAATGTGGAAGGTGTCACGCCTTTGGAGCGGCTCGCAGACACGATGAGATCTGTACGAGAATTCGCCGAGACGTTTGGTCTGGAATGGGAGGGATACTCAAATGACGAACTGACCATGCAACGCCTCCTGCAACAAGCCATGGGTCAAAGCGTCGATACAAATATCGTATCCAGGGAGAAATCCGAGTCTAGATGTACCTGTAATCAGGATTTGGAGTTTCAACTGGTACGAAGCATGATTGGCTTGGATGGTCGACGGGGACCTTACGACGATGATGTTTCCGATGGCGATGGGGTGGACATGGTGGACAGCGATGAAGACGAGGACAGCGATAAAGATGATGACGATGAGGCGATACTTAGCTAGGAACGAGGTTTTTCGGTAAGTTCAAGTTTTGTCTTTCCAAATATGCGAGCATCTCTAAATCACTTACTCAGGTCAGATTGTTTAGCAAGTGAAGCGAGCAACAAACAAAACAAGACTGAGCTTCTGATCTCTTAGGTTTCATCGATACTTTCTTGCTATTGCGACGTCCCACCTTGCGCAACTGTATAATAATCGTCTAGTATTTCTCATTCTTGAAATCGAACAGTATTCGATTGATATCTTCTATCGATGTATTGTTGAATAGGGGTTTATACAATGTGGACGCAGTTGAACCACCGCCGCTTGAACGATAACAGAATTTCCTAACCACATGCACTCGCCGGACCTGGGCTCTAATTTCCCCCGTATGCAAAACTTGGCTGTACGCTATTTGCTCGACCAATAGGTATAAATTTTCAGGCCCCGAAATGCATCTGGACTCATTGATTTTTTCCCCCGCAAATTGATGTTACGTTATAGTTCGACATTCAACCTAAGCTTCGCAAGACGATCATACAACGGAAACTGAGAAGATACAACAGCAAAAATTACATTCATGTGCTACGAGATTCATCTAGTATGCGTCTTGCGCATTCGGTGGAGATCGCCGGCATAGATCTCAAATCTATGGTGATGAGGGGATATAAACAACTAGGGTCGCCTGTACCGCGTCTATATCGCGAGTATTACAGAAGTGAGAAATCGTAACCACCGGTCTTCAAGAGAGGCGGTTCTGGACCATGCGGCGCAAAGGCTCGTTGTGTGAACGCTTTGCACGCTTCGTGATACTCCGGCGGCGTGGGCGGCATGCCTTGGCAGAGGTCGCGGCAGCGCCGGAAGATGAGGTCGTGGGAGTGATAGTGGCCGTCTTACTAGTCGCAACGGGAGCCTTGGAGGTAGTGGGTGCGGCTTTGGCGGAGGTGGCATCGCGGTTGTCGCCGCTGTCATTAGAAGAAACACCGTCCCAGATCGGGGGTCCAGGAATTGTGACCTTGGCGGGGTTGAAGGAGTCGCTATACACCTATGTCAAGAAATTAGCGGCAATGTCGATGAGTTTATAAATGGTAATACATACATTCAAATTGGCGAAGGCACCATTCGGGTCATAAAGACTGGAAAGGAATATGAGTAAATGTTCAACTCGAAAAAAACTCCACACACGATTTAGCTTGAGTACCGGCCGGAAGAGACGTATCACCGCCGTTAACGACGTTCAGTTGGATACAGGCGATGTCTATTGATTTCGGGTGAATTCCAAGCAAACAAGTACCAGAAAATATGTGCGTACACATCTGGGGTCCCGTGGTGGGGTTGCTGTCATGCCGTCGTTAGTTTCGATCGGAAAATATAAAAATGCTGTATTCAAACCTGGTCTTGGGATTGTGAACAGCAGCTAATTCGTGCCTAATCATATATTGGCCACTCTTGAGCGAGGACGGGATCTTGACGGCTAAAATTTGAAGGATTAACGCTTGGAGTAGCATAGCGGATCATAGGCCTTACTCCACTTGGACCCATCCTGGACTAAAATGCGAGGTTAGTTCCAAACAGAGAAAAAACGACAAAAAAGTACCAAGTTTGGCCATGGCCCACAGACCCTGGCCGCTCGTGGGGAAATATTGTTCTGGTTTGCCCTTCATTGTAGCCCGCAGTTCATTCGAGATGGTCTTGCTGGTATCGATTCCTGCATGTGCGAGCTTCGTCCAGCCGGCGTTAGTGGCATCAAACGTGGTGCAGTCTTCGTTGCAAGATGTTATGTAATCGAATACGAATCCCATCCTTTCGCAACTTGAGTTCGGTTACAATCGAAGGTAGGAGGGAACTTACGCGTGGACCCAAGGGTTGTAAGCTGTGAGCGAGCCAGTGCCGGCCTTTCCCTTCAGCTCTGAAGTCGCACCTGAGAGGCCCTCGTGAGCAAGAAACAGGAAATGGAAGGGTGGTGTGGTTGACCTTCCCAATAGATGTCGATTTCGTCGCCGGCGGTGACAGTGATAGTCTTCGGGGCCGGGGATTTCGAGGAGCCCTCGCAAGACATTTGACTACATATGCCCTTGAGAACATAACCGATTGGTGAATAAAGCGACGCACGAATTGTCTGTGAATCCACCAAACAAGACATATGCGGGACTGGATGCCTTGTACATCACACGTGTTGCCGTCTTGGAGTTGTCCGAGTCTCCGGCGAAGTATATATTGGGCCCGGTGTTGGAGGTGCTACCATGCGTAACCCGGTTAACTTGACCATGTCCCGCGACGAGCGAGGTCGATGCGAGGATCGCTGCAATAACAGAGAAAGAATACATGGGAGAAATGAGGGTCGGTGAGGGAAAGAATGAAGTTGTGGCGTCTTAAGTATGCGGGTCGGAGGGGGGGGCGGGGGGAGGGGGATGAGGAAGAAAGGAAAGGACGAAATTGATGGCGAATACAAACCAACCACAATTACATACATTGTTGTGGTCCATTGTGTTGCTAGACGGTTTCTTCTTGGCATTGTCACGGTCACCGAACGGCGTAAATTCCATTAATTCAAAAGTGGTTCCTTGGAGCCTAAAGACCGCAGATATCCCGCAGTTCGTATGGCGCACTTGGCGCAAAGTGTGCGGCAGAAACCGAATTGAGAAGGCTGTTTGGGCCAGCAATAAAATCCGCGGCTATTCCTTCGGCTAACCACAGACAGAACAGTGGCCGCGATCCACCGTCAACGGCGCTCAGCTTGTTGAACACTGAACGTTGAACCTTGAGTTTTGAAATCCGTTGTCGTCCGTGCACATAGGAGACTCTGAGCCTATTTGATTTCAGAGGTGACTCGAGGGTTGCAGACGTGGAGCAGGTAAAGTTCCTAACAGAAAGATCCGATTGGGGATCCAGTTGCGAGCTCGAGGAAACCGAATTCGAAGGGAATGAGGTACCTTCGTACGGGCTTTCGTCGAGAACTTGGGGAGTTTGTTTGTTTCTGTTGTTCAAGGACTTCCGGAATCCAAAGTCTTGGCTGATGCCGTCTTCGGAAGACGCTGAGGTGTGTTCAAGACCGGCCCTTTCTCCGTTCCTGACTATAATGTATCAAGTCCACATACGCCAAGGCGGTTAGGGCCGAGTTCTCTAAAGATTACGACTCGGCTTTTCGCCTGTACATCAAGGCCGCGGAATCATTCCTCTATCTCAGCCGTTCAGTTGACCATGACAAGGAGAAAAGTAAATGGAAGACGAGTGCTGGCAAGGCACTGGAAAGGGCTGAGAAAATAAAGGCGTTTATTGACAAAGCCAAGGCTCCCTCGAGCGATCCTTCGAGACCCGAGGCTCGCCTAACCCCAGTTGGTGTCGACCATTTTTCGCCGCGTAGGTCTCGCAAGGTGCTCAGGTAAAGTGCTAATAGTAATCATTCCACCCAGAGGAGCAATCCTACGCTGTGAAAAAAGGAGGGATTATAAACGGCCGCTCGTTTCCACTTTGGGACGAAAAGTCTACGTCTAACGCCTCTCCACATGCACTTTTTGAGTGGGTAGGCCTGTTTCTCGTGTTATAAAATATCCTCATTTGTATCGGGAGCGCAGAGACCCCGATGGTGAGATGGGTCTCTCACCCGAACAGGCTATGGTCTTGCCGCAGTGGCGTCGATCAGCTGTCCACGAAAGTGACGGAGGCACCGCAGATTCGCGGCTTCGTCCACAGGATATACTTCAGCATATCATCACGGACTGTTCTGTCTGCGCCTCAATCTCTGTGTGTCTCGAACACAGCCGAAGATTTGGCTCGGAAGTAGGTCTTGTACAATACACTCGTTTACTCATCCTCACACCGCGCAAGTTTGGCTACTTTTCTTTGCGCACCGGCCCAGAAACCGGAGCCAGCCTTGTCTCGCCGATATCAGAATCAGACCGCGTCAAAGGTAGGTACGACCTCCGACTGCTTTTCAATGGCGCATGGAGACGGGTAAGTCCCGCGCTTCTATCTCTGCACTGAGCGATTAACGCGCACGTTGGAGCAGATCGGTGCGTGTACATCGCGCTGACCGCCTCGGAGCTCATCGCCGTCCTCGGTCCTACAGTTATTGACGACAAGCTGCCCTATCATCCGACCACTGGCGCACTTGTGTGCATGTCGAGTGCCCCTATCCAAGGCCGATGCGCAATATGGCCCAGTCTTATCGAGAAGGGCGTAAGTGGGCGTGTGCATTATATCGATAGTGTCTCATTAAACCAGTATATGAAACTAATGGGCGGATATGATTTCCCTGGATCGTACGAACTCCAATCTTTTCCTTACTTTGTATGTTTTTGCTGAGGCAAAACCTAGAAACTCAAGCATCGATCTTCAGTGCGCATTTCTTCTGCAGTTCGATATGCATTGCTCATTGAATAAACAGCGTTTTGGTGGGCTGGATACCAGAACATCTCGAAATAAAGAGGTTTGTCCTTAGAAACATGCCCTAATCATAACTGAATGTCCTTCAGTCCATCCTTCGAACGCGAAATGACATGGACGCGCATCATTGATTCTTTTCATGCGGGTAAGCCTTTCGTACGTAGTCACTATAGATGCGTATTCATGATTCAGGACAATGCATGTTGACCGTCGGCACCGGGGTCAACTTAGATATCAGTTGGCGGGGTGTCAAACTCCTTCCTTCTCACAGCTACGCAGTCATCGGTAATTCATCCGGTTAACATCCGCTCTCCAGAAATTTATGTTCCCTCAGATGTCAAGGAGGACGTTAGCAGTCGAAGTTTTACGGTGCTGGATCCGTGGATTGGAGCTCCTGACGAGCCTGCCGCCAATACAGACCGAACATCTGGTTAGTTCTATTTTATTTTGTTAGGCACATAGACCAATGATGTATAACAGGGATACTAGAAATCCCGTGGACGGAGGTGTTAGAAGTCTTTGATAGTGTGTATCTTAGCTGGGACCCTCAGCTCTGGCCAAAGACTCTGCTTTTCCACGGGTACTCTTCCAATGCGGGTATAGATTTCCCCACTAACTTTGAATGGCTCAGGACCTGGAAGCAGGCGGGAGCGGGCGATCGACGCATGTTCACTTTCCTTTCATGCTGTACGACCGCGCTGATCGGTTTGGCTTAGGGTCAACCCGGCATTTGCGCCTGAAATTCGACAACACGAGTGACAATACACAGGACGAAGTCTGGCTTTTGCTGACCCGGCACGTCGCCAATACTCGGCGCATCTCCGATTTTATCTCCCTGCGCGTGCAACTCGAGGACGACCTTGCGGGAAGTGCCGATTCGGGCGATTCTCGCAAAATTGCGACAAAGGTGGGGTGCCAAACGCTTGTTCACAATGATCCAAAAACTCATGTCGCACAGGGAACGTATACGAATAGCGCCCATGTACTCGTGCGTGCGCCTGTCTTCGCGTTGTGAAATTCTATTTTGACTTGGGTTTCGTTTATGTTCATTCATAGGCGAGGACGAGACTTCCGGCCCAGGCGTCGGGCAGCCTGTCTGTGATTGCGGCCTACGATGGGCAGGCCGCGGAAGTGGGATTTACGCTCTCAGCCTACGCCCCCGCGACCGCCAAGATCGCATGGGACGAGAGCGTGCCGACGCCGCCGTTCATATCGAAGGTATTAGCATTTTAACATTGTATTTAGCGCATGCCTGATGGTGGGTGGGGACAGGTCGAGGGTACGCTCACCAGCAAGAATGCTGGTGGCAATAGCACGCACCCCACCTTCATGGTTAATCCCCAATATCACTTACGCATCCACCCCCCCAAACATGCCACCAGCCCAGCAGCGCGCAAGGCCGACGTATCACTGACCATGCAGATCGGGCGGGACGTTCCTGTCAACATCGCAGTCGCTTGGTCCCAGGGACACCGCATTTTCGAGTACGCGAATCTTCTTCGTTGTGTGTGATGTGCAGCTAACTTTTTTAGGTTGGCGCAGAAGGATCTCGCCGCCACTTCTGCCGCTTACAGTTACGGTTTAGCTAGGCTCACCAAGCCTCTCCAAGGCATGCAGCGTCCCTTTTCTTCCAGGCACACATTAGTGCTGACCAACACCGAACAGCGGGTGATTACACCATCATATTATCGGCCTTCGAGCCCGCTCAGCTCGGCGCGTTCTCGCTGGAGGTCGAGAGCTCCCTCGCGTTCGACCTCAAGGCGATCCCGCAGGAGGGTGCCGGCATGTACGCCAAGACCGTCCGCGGCGCGTGGTACGTGACACCCGACATAACTATCACAACTCGTAACTTACCCTGCTTCCAGGACCACGCAGAACGCGATGGGCGGCCCGAGCTTCAAGCACTACGCGCAGAACCCCGTATTCGAACTCGACGTCCAGGCGCCGACCGAGATCAAGTGCGTCTCTTCCTTCATCTCGCTTCCCCTTTTTCATCTTCTCGTTCCCGTCCGCAGAATCCGGCTCCAGCTCGTTCGCCCCAGAGCGCCCGCTGCGCTGAACTTGACACTCTTCCCGGCGCCGGCGGCGGGTACCAGCGCGCTGGGGCGGCACCTCGCAACGTCAGGCGCGTACGACGACAGCGTTGCGGGCGTAGCAACGCCCCAAATCGCGCTCGGTGTGGGGAAGTACTGGGCGGTCCCGTCGACGTATGCGCCGGGCGTGCTCGGGGCGTTTCAGCTCGTTGTCTATAGTACCACGGCGCGCGTAAACGTCGCCGAGCGGGGAGCCGCCTAGCGTTCGGGTCGGGGTCAGGCTCTAGCTTTGTTTAGGTTGCATAGCGGGGTCGGGGTCAGGGATCTGCGACGGGAAGGGCCGGGCAAGGGGTGCGCGCAATTCGGGCGCCGAGAGCAGGAACTCGTTCACGCGCTTGCACGTCGTGCGCGACGGGTTCGCCGCCGGGCGGCTCGCGATGATCCACTCGAGGCGCGTGCGGATCGAGTCTTTGTTCGCTACTGTCGCATCTGTATCGTATACATCGCTGTTAGACCCAAATGGATCACAATTCCACACAAACGCAGGCACCCACCTGTCTGAGCTTCGTGATCAGTGCCAAGTACAAGGTCCCCAGTATCGTCGAAAAACATTTGCAGCACAGCGAGCGCAATGCCGACGCTCATATCTGTGCCAGTGTCACACGCAACGCACATGCGGCGCCCTGCCTTGAGCTGCGCACGCGCGAAGGCGGTCGCGCGGGGCAGGACGTCCTGCAAGAGCTGCAGCTGGCCCTTCTTCCCCGCCCACGCTTCGATCCGCAGAACCGCTGCACTGGCTCCGTCGGGAATAGCTGGCACGGGTGCACCCACGCCGGTGACGACGACGTACGCCGTGTCCTGCTCCCAGTTTCTCAGGAGGTCCGCGGCCGCGCATACGAGGAGCCGACTATGTACCCGGGCGATCGGGGTCGGTGCCTGTTTGCGCGCGTCCTGAACTTGCGTCTGTTCAGCGACGAGGCGCGCGGCGAGTGCTGGGAGTTCTGAGCGCTCCGCCTTTAGGAGCTCCTCGCGGTGGCGCCAGAAGAGCTCTGGCGTTAGCCCCTGCACTCAATGGATAAAAAATCGACTCTTCTTCAGAAATAGACTGACCCTGCCCCAAAGTTCATGGTCGTCGCCCGAGCCTTGGATATACGCGAACCCGCCCGCACGGCGCGCAGCACCATCGGCGACCTGAGACGCCGAGACACAGATGATTGGGATGCACGCGGGCGGCGGGACTGGATGTACGCCGGACGCGGGGGTGAGCCACACGGGACGCAGCGGGCGCGGCAGGTTTGGGAGCGCGTAGGAGGAGGCCTGGATCTATTCAGATTTTAAAAATAAAAATTACTTGTAAGGACACACCGCCAACGCGTCCGCCCACGCGTCGATACGGCGCTCGATCTGCGCGTGCTCCTGTGCGCTTACGGCGCCGGGGGGTGTGTATAGCGCCGTGTCCCAATCCTCCTTGTCTGGAAAACGCTGCAAGACGGCGCGGTTTACGACCGCACACCAGATTGGCACAGTCTTGGCCAGCGCGTCGGGGAGGCGCTTCCCTGCGCGCGTCGAGTCCACGAGCACGATTCTATCAATGAATCGCGTTAATTAAATGAAGGGCGAGAAGGTTCCAACTCACCCCTGGCCATCGTTCGATGCCGCGAGCGGTAAGAGATGCAAATTCGGCCGCCGCAGGTTGAAGCTCCAGTTCGAAAAGTGGCCGTCCGTGGACTTGAAGTACGCGGGGCAGTCGGTGGCCTAAAACGCACGCATAGACCTCAATCACCGTCCCAACTCGCGTGCAAGGATGCGTACGATGGCGGGGTCGGTATACCACGCGCCGCAACGCAGATTCGCTGTGGATGGATGCCTCAGCGCGTTTCAAATGGATTGCAAGCTGCAAGTGGACGCACGCAAGATTGGGATGTCCGGGTACGCGGCGTGGGCTTGGTTCACGAAAGCGACATCTTCATCGATAGAGTGCAGGCGATTGAAGAGATCCAGGGATTCTTTGCGCAGGAAGGCGAGAGCTTCGCTTTTTTCGCGCTGGGCGTCGAACATGGACAGCGTTAAGTCGAGTTTCCAGAGGTAGGATAAACCAGGTCTCTTCAAGTCGCCACAACTTGAAGAGGCTATTATAAGTCCAGTAGACGAGTCCTAAGTCTCGAGGAGGTTGCGAGATGATGCTTTTTTGGTAGTATTTGTGGAGAAGGAAAGACTCGGATACAAAATATTTGTCAAGGCAAAGTTGGTGTAGCAAACAGAAAGCCCAATACTTTTTATTTAAAAAAGGTCTACGGCTTTCAGTCATTTCGGATGTGCGGGACGCAAAATGCAAGATGCATGTAAATTATCAGGGCGCATAATGAACATATCTGGGGCTATCTGCATACAACAACCGCATCTACTGCTTAGAGCTTGCCAATAGTGGCAGCAGAGATGGTCTGGCCGGACGCCTTTGCACGTTTGCGGAGCATTTGGGTGGACTTGTTGCCGCGGAGGCCGCCGCCCCACTGGCGGCGCTGCTCCTCGTACTTGTCCGAGCTGCAACGGTGACGAGTGAGCATCACAGCTTGTAATATTTGGAAGGAAGGAAACGTACAAATTCGCCTTGGCGGCGCTAACGATAGTCGCGAGTTCGCGCGTGTCCTCGCTCTTGACGTCCTGGAGCGCGAGCACCGCGGCGGTCTTCTTGTGGACGACCGTCCCGAGGCGCGCCTTGCCCTTGACAATGACGTACGGGACGCCCATCTTGCGGCACAGCGCGGGGAGGAACACGACGAGCTCGATCGGGTCGACGTCGTGCGCGATGACGACGAGCGACGCCTTCTTGGCCTCGATGAGCGCGACGGTGTGGTTCAGCCCGAACTTGACGTAGAGCGGCTTCTTGGTGTCCTGTGACTCGTGTCAGTACTCTTTCACTTTTCAGTACATTGAGCGAAGGGCACCTTAGCGGCATCCTTGTTCTCAGCGACAGCGGCGGCGGTCGCCTCGAGGCGGGTCTTCTTCTCCGCCTTGGTCTCTGGGCGGTACTTGTTGAGCAGCTTGAAGAGTTGCGTGGCGGTGTTCTTGTCGAGTGTGTGGGCGAACTGGGCGATGGCGGGCGGCACCTTGAGGCGCTGGTGCAGGATCACCTTCTGGCGCTGAAGGCGAATGTACTCCGGCCATTTGACAAACCGCGTCAGGTCTGTCTGCGGTTGGATGTCCTGGCCTGCGCGAAAATTAATCAAGTCTTATTTTATTTCAGGCCGTAACCCACCAATGCCAAAGTTCTTCGGCGTCGACTCAAACAGAGGGTTCTTCTTGGTCTTGGTGGTTTTGCTGGCGCCAAACGGCGCGGGCGCGGGCTTCTTGCCGGTTCCGGTCTTGGCCTTGGGCTGGTCATGGAGACGAGTGAGCAAGCAACCAAATGTTTATTTAGTCGACATTGCGCCTCGGAGCTCTAACGCCCGCACAGATGTGCGAGCCCAGCATTCATGGTATTAGGACCACGTCATTGCTTTGTTCTGGTCATTGCCAGGAACAAGGCTCGGTGTCGACAACGCAAACTTCAAAAGTCTGGTTTATACCGAGGGTTCTGAATGAAAAAAGAAAGAAAAAAATTATCAAACATCTGTAAAGCTCGAGGCGAAAAACTTGCCATCCAGCTCGAATTGAATTGGAGCTTATGAACCCTGCAGAGAGAGCTTCGAGGTGATGTACATTGGAGGGTAGACTTACCATTTTGACGGCTTTCTTGAGGTTTGAAGTGAGAGGGAAGAACTCTGAGATGGACGAAAATTTATACGGCGACGCCGGTGCCGGCGCGGTGCCGAAGCCTGCATGTGGCAGTGCACTCGGTGGCAGTGCTTCGGTCAACTTCAAGTTAAACCACAACCATGCCTGTCCCCCAACTCTCCCCTCTGGCGATCTAACAAAATCTACATCCTCGATTTTTTGTTTCTTCAGTCGCTGGAAATATTGTGTCATCCTGGACGTGAGCTGGCCATGGACCGCGATTTGACTCCGTTCTACGCCACCAGCTTCAAGTTGAATCCGAACCAATCATCACGGAGCCACAGTTCTGACATAACGGTCCCGCCAGTGGCATACAGGTTGACTGGGCGCCGGAATCCCGAGATTTCGCTCTTGGCCCTTGCCGTTAAAGTGCTATGGAACTTGATGTTCTGCCGCAATACAACGCAAAAGGCAGTGCAACTTAATGGAGGACCTGGACCCGGGTTCCAAGCGGGCATCCCAAAATTGGTCACGTCCGAAATATGACTTATGGTGGACAAATCACTGGCAGCCCGCAACAGGCCGCGAAGTATGAGGTTTTATTGTTGAAGCGTCGGTCCATGAGAGACTAGTCAGGCCATGGATCCCGATACTGATCATAGTTCAACAGAGTTCATCTAGCAGTTGAAATCATATCTCCGATGAGACTTCCCGCCACTCCATTAATCTGTCAACGATGCTGGTTAGACAACTGTGAAATGTGCTATCCCTCCAATTCACTCCAATCAGACCTTTCTGACGTTCTCGAAGGCCAACTATAGCCTTAGAGTATTTATTAGCTGCCCGAGAAGATTGGTTCACCACCGACACCCATGGAGCCTGTCTTACCGCCATTCGATCCCAACCCCACTATTGGTCAGGACAGGACACCATTTTTACTGTTCATTCGTTGATTTAGACTTCTCAGGTGCTCTACAAGTCGGGATCCTGGCATCCTATGCGCTTTTTGGAGTGACCACTACCCAGACCTACATTTATTATACCCGCTTCCCGGATGATTCCCGGAGACTCAAGACTCTTGTGTGTATCAACCCATCTACGCAACGAAGATAATCAACTGACTCGATTCACCCAGGTTGCATTCGTATGGTAAGCTGAACTCAAAATTTTTCATCTCTATTCCGGTGCCTAATAGAACTTCGAGGCTGTGTGAGTTGGCCCACGCGATGTGTATCGGACACACGCTCTATATGTACACAATAATCGGTTACGGTCACCCGGAGCGCCTGATCCAACGCGCACCCGCATCATTAGAGGCTGCAGTATTTTTCTCAGGCATCATCGCAGCATGCGGTATGTGTTTTCGTTTCACGGGTGAGGCTGAATTTCTTATGCGCGGCGCAGTGCAAAGCTTCTTTTCGTTCAGAATCTATGCCTTGTCGAACCAACTTTTCATTCCTTGCGTCACTTGGGCCCTATCTTTGGTGCGCTTGGTGTTAAGCACCGTGGCGTTCATCTCGGGACTGCAGATGGTCGAAATTGCCAGTTACGAGGCGCAATGGGGATGGCTCGCCATCACCCTCTGGAGTATCAGCGCTGCGAACGATTTGACGATAGCTGCGACGTTAGTATATATTCTTGCTCGCCGGCGGAAAAACATACACCAAAGGTAGTCCCATTTTCCGATTTGCCTTGGCAATATTCACGCGTTGCCCAGGACGGCGGCCCTTGTTGATAAACTCATTGCGTGGACCATCGGTGGGTGTAGACAAAATAGTCTTTCAGTCTTATTTTCTTACACACAAACAGAGACGGGGGCGGTGACAAGGTGAGTTTCACCGTTAGCCCGCTGTGCATTGTTGATTTTGTGCTTGCCAGTGCATGTGGGATCATCACTTTGACTTGCGTCTGTGATCTCTCTCTGCGCATTCAACCATTCCAACTAACCTTGAATTTTTTCCCTCAGTATGTTACAATGACCCACAACTGTATGTACTCCCACTCATACGACGCAAAGCAACAAACTAACCGGCTATTCGCAGTTATCTGGATTGCACTGCTCGTCATCACTGCTCGACGTACGCCATCATCTCCTGTAATATATAGCATACTCAAAAACTAACCAACTCCCCAAGTGTTCGCGAATTCCCTTTTAGCGAGGTCACGTTACTAGTGTCTCGACGACGAGCTTTGAGCTGACGCGGAGCGCAGTCTTAATTCCAGGGCCATTCTTCGTGCTCTGAATGATGGTTCCAAACAATATTCGACGCCGGCTGTGAGTTGGACTTATTATGAGGTTCTGGGTGCTAAAGAGCAAACAGCAGATAAATTTGTCGACGATAAGTTCAATAATTCGGGCCCGGAGCGACGAAAACTACTGAAATCGTTTGAGACTCTCACACGTAGGTTCCCCGAGGAGTTGAATAGATCGTGAACATCAATATAAACTCTTGACAGACTCTGGGAGGAAATTTTTCCTGGTACCAAGGATTGCGGGGCCATAGTCGTCGCTCCACGCCGGTAATTGGTTTGTATCCGAGGACATGACGAGTCAAATCGCAGTTGTTGCCAAGATCTCAAGTTATATCGATTTCTTTTTTACAAAGTGAACAGCATAATAATAACATGTAGAGGTCTTTCGAACGAAGAGATAATCTTAACCGTGTTATCGCGGCTTATATAAAAATAGGACTACCGGTACCAGAATTTATCAGGATAATTAGATTCACGGCCTGGATTGCCTCCAGCAAGACATTCAAAAGACCTTAGAAAAAAAAAAGACAACTAAAAACAGGAGAAGGTTATGCCCATTGCCTAACCGTTACTCATCTAGATCGCACTGCTTGTCATTGCAGTCCGACGTAGGTCATCGTTCTCCCATAACGTAAATGGAAATCTAACGTCCTCCTTGCAAATCTTCCCGGATTCCCTTGTAGCGAGGTCAGGTTCCTGATATCCTGGCGCCGAACTTTGAGCTGAAGTGTATTGCAGTCTAGTTGGTATGAGTTGAGCTCTGAGTGATTGAAGAGTGAAAGTGCGGAGCGGTAGCGGGGTAGGACGTCGCTCTGAGAAACTTTCACCAACCTTGTCTCAAGATTACCGTCTCGCGACGGAATGCGGCAATAGTCATGATGATTAGTTTACTTTTATCAACATATTTTGTGTCTGTTTCACCTCATTCCTTCGAAGGGTTGAAATATCCGGGAACAGCCGGGAAAATTCCCACGGTTGTAGTTATGGTTGAGTCCCTTGACTGGGTTTTTAAACCCTTCCTGAGTAGGATAAGAGTAAAGAATTTTAATTCAGTTGGGTGGGATATGATTGACCTCGAACTTGCAATTTTGACACCTATGTAGCATTTGGTTGACATGTTCCTTGAGGCGTCCAATCTTCTTCTCGAGGTCATCACGCTTCATCCAAACCTTGATTTGAGAGGGGAAACCATTCAACCCTGGGCGATGCACGGGGGGTATCGCACTGCACGCAGACAGGACATATAACAATATCCCTGAACAAATTCCATAAGAATCATTTGCCCGCACGGCGAAAAGGCTCACGCCTTCAAGCTCCGTAGGGCGTCCAATAATGCAAGTGCTTGGAAGGTATCCTCGTGCATCTGAGTAAGGTTTGAGAGGTCCGCAAGGGTCCGAAGAACGTCGTGTGTGAGATCACGGATCCGTCGTCGATTCTCGCCGACCTTAGTTGACTAAGTCGACGCCAGCCATTGAGAACAGATTTCGTAACTTACCTTTTCTATCGAACGCTTGATGCTCTGTCCCAAATCAATAAGATCCTGGATGAAAGTGAAGACTGATCAGTGTTGTCGCGACAGTTATTGGGTCTGACATATTGAAACAGAGAGACCTTTCGAATGAGCGTTGAGGATGAAAATCAAAGAATAGATTCGGTCTTGTGTGCGCACGCTGGCAAGCCTCTCACGACCGGCATGTTCCCAGCAGATGTTGATCTTGCGTTTACAACGCTCTTTATTATTGATAGAATTAGCTCTGCTGGCTTGTCGGAATCGTCTGCCATAGTGACTCTATCAGGAAATTTACACCTGTGCGTTGCAACTTGCAATCGATTCCGCGCGTGCCGAGTTGTCGAAGCCTGACACATCGAGGAGAAGGAGGATATGGGTGCTGATCTTGAGAGATACGATCTTAAAGTTGAGGTTCACCGTTCAACTTGAGTTGTCCTCTTCGTTGTCTCGCCGAGTTTCGAACAAGTCTCGAAAGTAGCCATGATGCGCAGAGCCTGCGTTTGCCGGAGGAGAGTGAATAGAATCAGAATGAACTCATGCAGAAATTTGACACAAATTAGTTGTGGATCTGTCGGGTCAGAGCAAATTGTCGGGCCCCGTTCAGCTGCGGGTTGGACTCAGAGGTGAATGAATTGATTTAAATTAGTAACAAGCAAGTTACGACATGCCGCGGCAAAGTTAGTTGATCTCTGATTGATCCGCCTTGTTTTCCGCGGACGCACGCCTCACACACCTCACCAACACCTCACCAAAGTTGAGGCTGCATTCAATATTAATATTGTTCATGCTGCAGTCTTGAAGAATCTGTTCGTCAACGCCGGCGTGCTCATCGAGGGTCCGAGTCCAACGAGCGTCGTATCGTATGTTGAACTTCGATCTACTTCAATTGTCCCAACTGATTTAAATAGGCTCAGGCTGTACATCATCTGATTTATTAATTTTATTGGTTCCTGCAGTAGACAAAGTACTGGATCCGCTACCAGTTTACTGAATAGTTGGAGCGAAATTGGCGGACTTCAAGACCGAGAGCGCCAGGATCCCATTGGTGGCGTCCATAAGTATATATGGCTGTCCCAATGTCTCGGTTAAACTTCAGATAAGTGCAAGATTCCTGTCATTCGCTATCAATATAATCCCCCAATAGTCCCCTCCAAATTTCCTCTCAGCGGGAACCCCTCCGAGGCCTGGACTCAAATGTCACCTTACTATGGCCCCGTTGAAGGTCAAGCCACGATCCAGTATGAACGCAACTTCGTGGGTGTCCCGACTCCGTGTTTCATTTTCTTTCAGGGAGTAAATCATCACTTGTAGATGGCAGGCGACGTCGTGGTAGGGACCGGATATGGAATCCAGCTGGTGCTGTACATCACCTGCGCGCGCTTTCTCTGGACGCGGAGAGAGCACAGTCGGCAACGCATATGTCTGCTGGCCTATATGACCCTTATGCTTCTCATCGAGTCCCTCTTTGTCGCGGTGCAGGCGCGCACTGTCCAGATGATATATATCGACAACCGAAACTACCCTCGTAAGCAAGGGCTTCAACTTATTTATTTTCAGTATCGACCTAGCACTGGCTTTAGTGGGACCGTGGCAGTTTTTCTTGGACACACAAACAGCTGCTGTAAATGTTGTCTTTTACGCCACACTCTTTCTCTTGACCTTTCTCTCTGACCTCCTTGTGGTGAGTAAAAAGTGCATCCTGGTGAGACAACATTTTTGAATTCTCTGCAGTTATGGCGTTGTTGGGTCATATGGTGTGCGTCTGGTCACACCAAGCTTGCCTGGGGTACAATTGCGTTTCCAAGCATTCTTCTGCTGGCCTCCTTCGGTATTTGTCTGCATTTTCTTTTTTGGCTCCCACCCAACTTACCGCACAAGCGATGGGTACCTTATGGACACTCCAATCATCTCAGCCCACTCTCTCCATGTACAGCGCCTTGCCCGTGGCATATGGGACAACCTACTACGCCATCTCCCTGAGCACCAACGTCATCCTAACCCTCCTCATCATTAGCCGTCTCCTGTATTATCGGCACAGCCTCCTCAAAAACTTCGCTGCGGCGCTCGGGACGCACTACATCTCCCTTATCACCGTGGTCGTGGAGTCCGCCGCCGTCTACAGCGTCTTCGCTGCGCTATTCCTCGTCACGTACGCTCTCAACGACCCCACGAGCCAGATCTGGCTCGGGGTTGCGTCTGCCTCCCAAGTGCGCCGCTTTACGTCCACTCTTTATGATCCTGACAATAATTAAATTAACCGAATTGCAGCAAATTGCAAATTTCCTCATTATATACCGCCTCGCCGATGGCAGTGCGTGGAAGATCGACACGCTGGCAGCTACCGCTGCTCTGCGTTTCCAGAGTGGTACAAACGATGTATGCGTCTCAGCACATGTTGCCAGCTTCCACCTCACGGCACCGCCCGCTGCGTTGGATGGGTCGTCAGATCCCGAGTCGAAGGAGGTTGTGTAATTTCGGGAACGCAAGGACTCGGGTAAATTTATTGTTATTGAATTATTGTAACCAAAAATACTCCACTTCTTCGCCTCCTCTCTCGCACTCTCAGTCCCGACTCACACTTTTCTCGGTAAGACTTACATCGGTGAACTATCTGCGAATGCGCTTGCCCTATCAGGAAATGCCGTCGCACAGCCACCCATGTTGGGTTCAATATCGAGTTAGGTACCTTATGTGATCCATGGGGGCTTAAACCCTGGTCAATTTTCACACAGTGGCTGCCGAAAACATACAAAAGTCAGGCTATTTTCGTGGCTTTCCGCCCCAGAGTCCGGGCTCTCTCCACATCTATAATTCACTTCTTGCCGTTCAGAACGTGAGCAGCAGGCGGGACCGATTACCAGTGGGAGGCGTCATTCCTTCTGGGTTGGGAGAGGTGGTGGAGACTTTGATCTAATTGAGTTATTTATTCATACAGATTTTGCGACAAATTAATCGCAACACTTTCCGCCGACATTTAACTCACGTTTGCAGCACACGTGCAGAGTTGAATATCCCGCCATAGAGAGAAGCGAACACTGCACAAAGTCAAGAGGCAGGCTATTACTGTTGGTCTCCGGCGTCAAACGGCAACAACCGCAACATATTCAAAATGCCTCGGCTGAGCGTTGAAAGCCGATGCGAGTGCGGAAAACCCACCCCCCACGGTATTTCACCGTATCTCGCGGATGACGCCATGCTCGCGCACAAAGTTCGGGCACTGGCACTGCTGGATGCACCTGAGATGACATATAAGCAAGGTTGAGGAGGCAAAAGCGACCGCGTGCACCGGGCTGTATAAAGTGCCTAGGTTAACCCAAGTAAATGAAGACAGTGTACGGTATCCGACACGTCAGGAGCCTATCCTTCACCCCGAGCCTCAGGCCTCACCCTTGCAACGTCGTTGCATGACAGCACTGCGGCGCCAAGAGTCGTCACCCCGATGGACACGCATCAGGAGCAAATGACTCAGAGCGGGAAGGAGTGAAAAGTAGCTCGTCGGTTTGATAAATTTAGATTCAATTCAGATAGTCTGATCCTTAAGTACCCTGAGCTCGTTCGACTCATCAAAAACCATGGCCGCCAACACCAGTCCCACAGTCGTACAAACGACCCTCTCGCTGCCCGAGATCGTTAACTTGATCCTCCACCACGTTCGCCCGGAGCCCGATAACTGGAATTACAGTGACCTCGCCCCATGCGGCCTCGTCAACAAGCTCTGGTATCGAGAATCGATGCCCCATCTCTGGCGAGTCACCCCGAGCTGGAACTGTAGTCTCCCGAGCCTCTTCCGTCCCATCGAGCCCGAGCGCCGTCAGTTCTACGCCAACCTCGTCGAGCGCGCTTCCCTGGTGCTGGCCGGCATCAGTACCGCCGCCGAAGACGACGGAGCGCTCCGCGGTATTGCGTTCCCCAAACTGGCGGAGCTCAAGATCGTGGTGCCAAATCCTGGGTATCGGGATCCGCCGTATGTACCTCGAATTGGAAGCCACCGGGTAGTGGAACTGGTAGTCGATCCACACTACGAGGCATGCTACCCGGAGTTCTTTGGTGTTTCTGAGAAAGACTGGGAGGACATCTTGGAGCAAATACCTGTAAGCTTTCACCCGTTCCTTGAGAGATGGAAATTTCTAATGAACGTGCGTGTGTGATGCAGATTGTGTTCCCCGACCTGGAGAGGTTTGAATTCGAGGACTGCGCTCTGGTGGAACAGCGGGTCCTCGAGCGCTTCGCTGAACGGCTTCCTCGTCTCGAGAAGTTGGATTACTCACAGGTGCGCAGCGATTTGGGGCAGTATGACTGTCCTTACACTTTAAAATGGTAAGCAGGCCACGATACATATTTTTTGACATCGTAGCTTACCAGCTGTCTAAGGAAACCCACTGTCAATGAGTCAAGTCCAGAGCAGTTAATGGAAAAATCTGGTTTGATAATTGGGCTTGAAATACTTAATTGTCTTGTTTCTTCTATGTGTTTGATGTACAAAAACTGTCTAATCTGTTGTGATTGCTGTTTCATAAGACTATGTCCCAATCAGCTGGGTGTTATCTGCCATGTAGCTGTGATGGTATCTGCCACTTTCGCATTTTCACCCTCTTCCACCCCACCTTAATTCATGTAAATAATCGGAGAGCCTCAATAAAGAAATTAGGCTCGTTCTCTCGCTTTGGTTTTTGAAAAATCGTCGCGAGCGAAATAAAATGGCCGGATGGCAGATAACTGTGTGACATCACAGTTGTCTGCCATTTGCTCTCTCCTTCATGCACGGCGGCCTCACCAGGCTTGTTTCCGCCCCAAATTTTCACAGGGCCTTCCGAAAAGCAATTAACCATGTTGTTGAAGACATGAACTGGCTTAAAACTGAACGGAAAGCTAGTAAACCATCGTGTTCAGCTGCAGACGACACCTGGTATCCACCATTCAGATACTCGACCGCAGTCTTCACGGATCACCTCAAAATTGGAACCTAGGCTACTTGAACCCAAGAAGCTCGAGTTTGGACTTGGTTTGGACATCCGTTGCAGCATTAAATGATTGTGCGGCCGAGTTTCAGACAACTTTGTGATCTCTACTTCCTCAACTGTGTGTCGGGGACACAACGACTCGCCAGGGGTGAATATAAGCCTAGCTAAAGTTATGGAGGGTTCCATGTGGCGTGTTGGTGCGTTGTGCATTTGTGTTCCATTCATTTCCTTGGCTGGTTTATATCTAAATTTTGTGTCGAAGATTTACGGCCTTTGACCCAGCGCAGAGCCATACTGGCTGCAATGGACCTACGCGCCCATTTCGACGGCACCACACGCGCCTTGCGGCATTGGTAGCCTGTATGATGCGAGGACTGGCATGTCGTTCCGCCCGAAAGTTGCAGCGTTCACCACACCTCTTACGATGCCAAACCACTTACACAGTGCATTCTAATTGAATGCTCTGCGTAAATCTGTAGCATCAAACGCACCTGTCGCGCTTCTAAAACTATCACCGATACTTTCCCCGTCGTGAAGTCACGGATCTTATGGCTGCAAGCCCAATATTGTCTGTTCTGGGTGTCGTGGACATGAGCACGGATGTTCACACCCTCAGGTTTATGTTATCTGTAAGTCTCGCGATGCCTCATGCATATTCTGAATACCTTATACCTTTGTCACGCATATGGTGTAACCTTTAATACTGGTTCCTTTGTCCAATTTGAACGAAATATATGGATTCGTGAGGACTTCTGTGGGCTCTTGAATCCATTCCTTTTCCTTCCTTTTCCGCATTCTTTTCTGTGTTTTCTCATCACGGGACCCAGTACATTGGAATAAAAACTGTCTGTGGTATGCTTTCGACTCGGTGCAGGGGATGTGGGTTCACACAGAAATGAAGGTTGAGTGGAAGACAGAATGCCCGTGGTATTCCCTGAGGGCATAGGTTTCGTTGGGCACACATCTATCAACTAACAACATACATTACTGCTATGTCGTAGACTACCTACACTGTCTTGTTAACAGTCGTCTGTGAATATGCCTCTATTTACGATGCTACTTACCTTACCAATAAAGGTTCGGCACCTGCCGCTTGCGGCCATATCCCAATTCATATGCGAATGTAAGGGCGTTCGATGGCAGGTTGAACCCAAGTAGAATGGGTTCACGACTCAAGCTATAGGTCTGCATGAACTAAACATGCCCTCGTTGGCCGAGTAGCATTTGAGATAGACATCCTGGCTCGTCGCCGAGCACCAGAATATTCTGGCCCGAGGACAACCGCTGGTTCCTAGTAATGTACATCTTTATACCTAACTGAGTCCTCATCCAGAGGTTGTACGATATTCGAATCATTTCGCCTCTGAATTACCGTCAGTTCCTCTGCAGTGTGAAGATAACAAGAGGCACGTACTCAAAATTCATTTCCGCGCCGACGTCCTTGTCCTGCGGAGCCAGAGCCACGTCCTTCGCGTGTGCGGACACCTCCGTGCCCACCACCGCCGCGCTAAGGCAAACATAAGAACAGAACGAAAATCATAACAGAAAACTTACACGAGAATGGGACGTAGAGTTGGAATTCAACCCTAACATGTTCTGCATCCACAGATCCGCCCGGGGTGCTTGTTCAACACGCGTCTTCGGCCGGTTAGCGTCGTAGCGACCATTTGGACATACGAAGTCGACTCACTGGTACCATCCCATTGATAGCATACCAGCGCCCAGAGTCGTCCCCTGGGCCCTGACGGGTACGCATCAAGAGCACAATAAGCAGGCAGTTCAGTAAGACGGATGCCACTGCTGCACATGCGACAATGTACTTTGACCAAAACTGAGTTTGGGGCCGTCGCTGTCTTGACCTCCTGTTAGTAGCGGGGAATGGAATCGCCTGGTAGTACTGGTGCGAGGAATACGGCGGGGGGGATGGCTGTGGCACTTTCGACTCGAAAATTTCGTGGGGAGAGGGCGAGGCTGCCTGAAGCCCATTCAAAATAGCATTGGGATTGTCGAGGATCATGGTTAAGGGCCGACTGCGGATATGATGAGCATTGTCAAGCTTGTTTGGGACAGCCAATGTCGCCAAATATCGCGCTCCGTGAGATCCAAACAAAGCCAAGCGCGACTTGACTCTCACCATGAAAATCACCGAAACGGTAACGACAATTGTATCCCTTCTTGGGGGCCCACAATTCAATGCCGATGACATCGATTGGGCGTTGGATCTCCCCGCTGGACAAAGGCTCCTTGAATGGCTGGTTTCGCAGGTCGACGAATTATCGGCAGACGATGGCATGAATGGGTCTGATGCTCTCAGAGCGGCACTGCAGGCGATATCTTTGGAGGAAGACGAGGTTCAGATGTCTGTTCTTCATTATCTCAGAGGAATCCGGTCTGATGAGGGTAGGTTACGCCATGCCACTCGCAAAGCCGCTACCACGGAGCGTCGCACCGCAACTGGTGATTAGAGAGCGTTCCGTCTGGGTACATACCGCCTTGGCGACTCCGGTATTCAGCATATACCATACCCAATTATTCTACGTCTGATGCGGCTGAAGGGCAAAAGAGGAATACCTTGTCGCTGAAGCAACACGTCTGGAAGCGGAGACAGAATCTCTGAAGTCGCGACTTCAGCAGACCAAGTATGTGCAGCTCATGCATTTTTTTTTGCTCATTTGTCTCCAGGACAGCTTCCCAGAGCCTGGCACAAGCAATAAAGTTTCTAGCATCTGAGATCGAGAAGACAGACAGCGATACCCTGGCGGCAGAAGACCGGCTCTCCGAGCTATCTCTCCAGGCAAAATTGCAAGTTTGACAGAAAATTACCTTTGCTGAAGTTTTCCAGGCCGACGTCACGGTCCTGGGGTCTGTGAACGGCAGTCTCGGACTCCTCGATGGGTGCGACTTCGCACAAGGTACTGAAATCATTGTTCGGCCCTCAAGTACATATAAACATTTCTGTGCAGACGAATCTTCGCTCTCATCCATATCCTCCGTCCGTACCGTGGTTACGGACCGCTTCCAGTCGCAAATGCGCGCTATTGACGCCGCCGCACGCCATCTCCCCACGCCAACGGAAATACAAGCGGAATGTGGACGTCTTGAAGCCACGCTGAATGCGGACCTTATCCCTAACCATGAGATCGCGCGTCTCTGCCAGGCGTTAGAGGACCCAGTCACCGGGAAAGACGTCTTGGCCACAGTGCTCGCGGAAAACCGTGAACCCCAAGCACAGCCTCCCGCCATCGACGCCGCGGCCGAGCTGGAGGCCGCATGGGCGCGGGACCAGGAGGGCCTTATTGATGCGCGTGGTGCGCTCCTGGACGAGGTACGCCCCACCGGCATAGAAATAAGCGATTCACCTAGTTGGATTGTCCTTGTAGGCGATCACAGCGTTCTCCGACATCGTTCTCCCGCCGCTCACGGTGCTGTCTGAGAACATCACATCACAAAATGCACACACGAGCGAGGCGCAGGCTCTCGTCGGCGCACTGCGGGGAGAAATCCAGGACATCCTCGAGGATGTGCGTGCTGCGCAAGACGCGGGGGAAGCGCAGATCATTCCGAGCGCGGAGGAAAGTAAGGATGCCGAGTTGCAGGCCGGTCTGACGAGCCTGCTGAAACAGCTGAAAGGTAGGAGTTCTGAGATATCGTCATAATTGTCTGTCGCTTACCTCGCGACAGATCTCCGGCCGCGAGACGCGCCGCCTTTGGTGCTTCTCAGCCAGGAGGACATCCTCAGTGAGCTGCATGGCGTGTACGAGCGGGAGGAGGCCGCACGCCGCCAGGAAGAAGAGTGGATCGCTAATCTGCTGCCGGCTCTGCGCAATCTGTGGGTGCTCCTTCCCTCAGCCTGATATTGCCCTGCACAGATGTCTTTCACAGGGAAGCAATCCACGCACCTCTGCTGGACGCTGCGTACGCGCACTCGCCCATGAATACCTCTGCGCCTTTCGCCACCCCTCCCGATGTCCAAACGGTGTACGCCGATGCGAAGAGGAAGGCGGATGATCTGGGGGAGGCGATCAACAACCTTCAAGACGTATGTTTAAGAATAATTTCCCATTGATCAATATTTTAACCGCGATAAAGGATGTAAAAACACTCACGAACGAGCGCGCGAAGCGACGAATAGAGCACTTCGTTACCAAGTGGGCCAAGTAGTCACATCCTGCTGTACCAATAGATCAGGTTTTCTATCTCAATGACCATTTGGCCAGCGAGGGCGTGGTGATTCGAAGTTCGCAGACTGGCAACGCATTCGTCGTTCTAGGATTAACTCATTCCTCATCTTCTTCGTCTTCTCTGGCATGTCCTTCTAACCTTCTCTTCTCGACCCTCGCATGGCACGCAATGCCCCTCTAATACTAGATCGCTCTACTGGTCGTTTAGCCTTGGTTCAGCCATTAATATTATTTGCCATCAAATATATTGGACATTTACATGCATACATTCACAAGTTTTTGATACTTAAATTTTCATCAATTGCTACTGTTCAGGACTTGGCTCAAATACAGCAGGTTGCCTTCGATAGTTGGTAGTTACGATCCCAAAATATAGGTGTATCGCGACCTGCTTACCATTTTAAAGTGTAAGGACAGGCAGACTGCCCCAAATCGCTGCGCACCAACGAGTAGTCCAATTCCTCGAGACGAGGAAGCCGTTCAGCGAAGCGCTCGAGGACGCGTTGTTCCACCAGAGCGCAGTCCTCGAAATCAAACCTCTCCAGGTCGGGAAACACGATCTGGAGCTTTCATTAGGCAAATCTCCATCAAGGAGCGCGTGATAGCTTACCGATATTTGCTCCAAGATGTCCTCCCAGTCTTTCTCAGAAACACCAAAGAACTCCGGATAGCACAACTCGTAGCGCGGATCGACCCTCAGTTCGATGACCCGGTGGCTTCCAATCCGAGGCACATACAGCGGATCCTGATACCCAGAATTCGGCACCGTGATCTGGAGCTCCGTCAACTTAGAAAACGTGATGTCGCGGAGCGCTTCGTCGTCTTCGGCGGCGGTACTAATGCCCGCCAGCACCAGGGAAGCGCGCTCGATGAGGCTGGCGTAAAACTGACGGCGCTCGGGCTCGATGGGACGGAAGAGGCTCGGGAGACTACAGTTGTAGCTCGGGGTGACTCGCCAGAGATGAGGCATCGATTCTCGATACCAGAGCTTGTTGACACGGCCGCATAGGGCGAGGTCACTGTAGTTCCAGTGGTCGGGATCGGGGCGGACGTGGTGGAGGATCAAGTCAACAATCTCGGGCAGCGAGAGGGTCGTTTGTACGACTGTGGGACTGGTGTTGGCGGCCATGGTTTTTGGTGATGCGCGGGCTTGAGGTCTTAGTAACTTTTATGTAGTTCGAGAATTGCGATGGCCAAATATGGGCAAGCACCTTCCTATTTTGTACCGTCATGTTCTCTCCTTTTGAACTTCCATCCGGCATCCTGCTGCTTGTCACAGATCAGCTTTCTTCTCCCGCAGATTTTGTACTCCATCGCAGTCTTATTGACCACCTCAAGGGCGCGAAATCTGATAGTCCCAAAAAAGCTATCGTGCTCTCTGTTTCTGAGGATCTTGCCCGATGGAAGGCCATTGCCGCGAAATCTGTAGGTACTTCTGGGTGAAAGCTGCATCCTCGGTTTGACGCGTCCAGAATTTGCATCTCGACCAAAAATCGTTGTCTGGCGCCCTGATCTTCGTCGACGTCCTCGAACGCGTCCGTCCTCCGGATACTGTCTTGCGCCCGATACTAGATGCCGTTGTGTCTGCGCTGGGATCAAACGATGGGTCTGACAATCTAGTCATCGTAGATGATCTGGCCACGCTCGACTGGCTCGGGTTCTCCGTCCTGGACATCACCCGCTTTTGCCGCGCCCTTGCAGCCGCTTGTCGCAAGGTCTGTCTTTTACTCTCTTTTTGAAACGTTCCGACAACTGAAATGCACCTCACCTCAGACGAACGCGACGCTGCTCATCCGGCAGCACGTCCTCACGCCGTCCACCGCGGAGCCGGTGTTGGACGACCTGTTCCGGGCGCTGCACCAGATGTGCACATACCACATGGAGGTGCTGCCGCTCGCGAGCGGTCGTAGTGGCGCTGTGAGCGGGCAGGCGAGTCACAACGCCGCTAACATATCCGTATGTGCTAAAAGCAGTTTAGGTGGCGCTACATGCGGGCCCTGGGACGCCACGGGGTGGCGTCAAGTTGCTCAATCGGAGCTCGGCGCTGCAGTACAAACTTAGAGATGGGGGAGCGGTGTTTTTCGAGCGGGGGACGGGAGCGGGTGTTCTATAGGTGGCGGTACCATTGAATGAAGGGAGAACGAGTGGCTAGTGAATGAGGTACATAGGCGAGACATCCGATATGTAGTTATAAATACAGTTTCAAATAAAACAAAAAATCACACAGTATGTCGAGCCTCTTCTTTGAGCTCCGACTCCGGATCCGACGACTCACTGCCAGCGGACGCCGCCGGTGCGGCGATGTGGAAACTGGTGATATTCGTCGATATGGGTCTGTGGTTCGTCCCATCCTTGAAATGGATGGGCGCGGTCTTGGTCGACAGCGTGTCCTGCTGCCAGGCGCTCCCTTCTGCCAGCCGGTAGATGATGAGGAGGTTCGCAATTTGCTGCAAGGATCACAGGCATATAAGTATGGCAAGCGGGACTAGCAAAAAAAAAAAAAAGCGCACCTGGCAGGCGGACGCGACGCCGAGCCAAATTTGATTTGTCGGATTATTGACTGCGTACGTGATGAGGAAGAGGATGGCGAAGATGCTGTAGAGTGCGGCGGACTCGACGATGACTGTGGCGAGGGAGATGTAATGGTTCGCGAGGTCGGCAGGGAGGCTCTGAAGGAGGGTGCGCCGGTAGGCGACGAGGCGGCCAATAATTAGCAGCGTGAGGATGATGTTGGCGCTCAGGGAGATGGCGTAGTACGAGGTCCCGTATGCCAAGGGCAGCTTGCTGTACATAGAAAGGTGAGGCTGAGATGACTCGAGCGTCCAGAGGGTGCCCATTACTGATATGGGTAAGGACATTAGAGGACGGATGAGAGCGATAAATAATAGACACTCACCGAAGGAAGCCACCAGGATAATAATGGGGAACGTAACGACACCCCAGGCAAGCTTGGTACTGCCTGACGCAGACCATATCACCCAACACCGCCATAGCTGGAGGACATTTAAGAAAGCGTTGTGTGATCAGGAGGCACTTTCACCCACCACGAGGAGATCGGAGAGGAAAGTGAGAAGAAAGAGTGTGGCGAAGAAAATGACGTTGACAGCGGCTGTTTGTGTGTCCAAGAAAAACTGCCATGGTCCCACTAAAGCCAGTGCTAAGTCGATACTGAAAAATAATAGCTTGAAGCCTTGCTTACGAGGGTAATTTCGGTTGTCGATATATATCATTTGGACAGTGCGCGCCTGCACCGCGACAAAGAGGGACTCGATGAGAAGCATGGCGGTCATGTAGGACAGGAGGAGCATGGGCTGCAGACCATGCCTCCTCCGCTTCCAGAGAAAGATCGCGCAGTTGGTCCACAGCACCAACTGGATGCCATAGCCTGTCCCAACCACAACATCGCCTGCTATCTGTAGTTCGTATTCTTTTTTAAAAAAAGGAGTCAAGTATCCAGTCACAACACCCACAAAGTTCCGCTCATATTCGATCGTCGATTTGTCCTCGTTAGGGCCATAGTACGGAGACATTTTGTGTCGTGGACTGTCTGTCCTTGTCAACCTCTGGCAGGGGGAATGTGTCGAAGCCTAATAACCATTCAGGGGAGATTTTTAAGTAAACGCGGCGGCCTCCGATATCCCCAATAGTATGACAGGAACGACTTTTTTTGACCGAAACTTGTTGGAAATTGGCATTTGAAGTGACTGATCGTGGTGCTATGTTTGATCGAGCGCGCGCTGCCGACATGTCGTTGTGAGGTAAACGACCCCACGCATCTCCTGGTTTTGCTGCATTTGTTACTTTTCGAGGATAAAAAAGAGGAGAGATTCTCGAGCACAAAGTCGTTGAGCAAGGCCTGAAAAAATTGTGCAAAACATCTGGGCCTCGAGGTCCCGACACCGGTTGCCTGAATGATATTAATCTCCGTCTGTCAATGACAAGCCAATGACCATTTTCTGAGCGGCCCAATCTCCGAGTCTGCCATGTACAGTCGCCTTAAGCTTCAAGTTAGCTCTTGGCCCTTGACTCTTGAGTTATGGTAAGTATAGAGTGTTGCGGTGTACGGCACTGCTTGTCACCAGAAATCGATATTTATCTGGGTACAGTATCCGTTTTGGACGGGAACCGGGTGCAGGAACAAAGTGTTTGAGAAGGCTGTGGCTGTGCATTATTTGCCTGTATTTCTTCCGGAGACTTATAGCTTCCATATCCTTGTTCACCGCCACCGTCGAAATTTTCAAGTCCAACCTGAGGGGCGGCTTACTGGGCGCACAATTTGTGTTTTATGGGAAACCTTCAACTTAGTGACGATACAACATCCTGGACTTCCGGAACACAAGCATTTGTTGTTGAAAATGCACCTATATCGGACGATGGGGGTTCTTCACCAACCGTAACCGCTTGCGCAATGCTCCTGGACGCTCCAATTGTTCCTCTACTGCCCAGACCGCTGCGCACACCACCAGCAGGCCCTAGTCCTCCAGTCTTCTATGTTGCAGACGCTGGAATCAAAGGAGCTGGCATGTTTGCCGCCCGCGATACACCTGCTGGAGGCCTTATACTTCTCGACCGGCCCATCGCAGTTGTACCGTCTGACACGAATTCTTCCTGGAAAAGAAACGCATTCGACGCACTTCTTCCCCGCATCTCGCAGATTTCTCGTGATAGGCTCTTGGCTTTGGCCAACTGCAAGCCTCTGTCCGAGCATCCTGTCATCGAAGGCATCGCCTTGACGAACGCGTTCCAGATAGAGCTGCCCGTTCCACCCATGGCAGATCGGCAGGAGTACGGTGGAATATTTCCTTACATCAGCCGCGCAAACCACAGGTTCAGTATCCCTCTGCGTACCCGTCCGCGTTGCCATTGACCCGCGTCCGTCGGCAGCTGCGGCCTCAACAGTGCGGTCAAGTGGGACCTCGCCTCCTTCTCCTGCTCCATGTACGCGCTTCGCGACGTTCACGCGGGCGAAGAGATCCACAACCAGTACATCGACGTGCTCGCCCCGCGTGACGAGCGTCGCGCACAGCTTGCGCGCTACGGCTTCGAGTGCATGTGCGTGCACTGCGACCTCCCCGACGCATCTGCGGTTGCACGGAGCGACGCCGCGCGCGCTGAGCTGCGCGACTGGCGCCAGCTGCACCCGCGTTTCCTCCCGTGGTCAACGGACATGTGCCGCGCAGACGACACCATCATTGTCTCCAATCTCCGTGCGCTGGCACTTATCGATCAGGAGGGGCTCTACGGGATGCAGATACCGTTCATGGAGGAGATTGCGCTGAGCTACGCGGTCCTAGGCGACGAGCCACAATTCCGAGAGTGGGCACAGAAGGTGGTCGATCTTTGTGCGGGGCAGGATCCGGAGAGGGCGGCCAAGTTTTCAGGGTGGATGGCGGATCCGTACACGTACAAACAGTGGGGGTGGAGGGCGAAACAAAGGCTCAGTTTGTATGCTCTTTCTCCGATTGTCCAGATCTGACTCCGTGATTAGTTCTAGATAAACAAAAGGATCCTGTCGACATAGATATTTCCATTCCTTGGTAGATGTAGAATTTCTGTATCTAGAGGCGACTCATGGCGTCCCTTTCGCTGCCAGGGATCGCTCAAAAAATCCATAATCGATCGACTCTGGATTGCTGTTGTCAAAGATTGCGACCAGCTCCTGGGAACTCAATCCCATCCGTGCGGCAAGCGTAGCGAAACCCGGCGAATCGTTCCCCTCGACCGCGCGGATATAATTCATCGTGTCCACCGTAAACCTGAGCACCTCCGAATGGTCTTTGTCCCGCTGTGCCAGCCGCAGTGCCGAAATCCCCAAAATGGACGCGCCCTCGACCAGCCCCTCCTCCTCTGCCCAGCGGATCAACTCCTTCACACGCACGAGCGACGCGCTCTTGGGGAATCTCTCGCCCTTCTTCATGCTCGCGAAATACGCTCCGATGGCCTCTCGCCGTGTATCGCTCGCCACGGCCAGCACCGGAGGCAAACAGCACGTCTTGCACTGACACACAAACCCATACTTCTTGCTCAGGCTCTCCCGGCGCACAGCCCCTGGCACCGTCAGGTCGGTGTATCCAATCGTGATCTCTTCTCCGGCGGCGATCCCGCGCACGGCGAACAGCCGCCCCGCGAAACTTTCCCCGCAGAACGAGTAGTGCGCGTTTGGCGCGCAGGCGTGGTTCGCGCGGCAGAGGTGCGGGAAGAGCGCGATGAACGGCTCACGGGTGTGCGGGACTTTCGCCGCGAGCGCATTGGTAAGGATGATCCCGCGGACGCGGCCCACATTGGGGGTCTCGGGCTGCGCGTTGCGGAGGGACACGATGGACGCCTGCGCGGCGGGGGAGAGGCCCGCGAGCGCGGCGTTGTAGAATGCGTGCTTTTGGTCGGCGGAGACGGAGAGGGAGGAGTGTGAGTACGAGACATAGACGGGACGCTCGCGCATGATGAGCTCGCCGCGTGCGATGGGGCGCTGCGCGAACATACCCACACCCTTCGCGCCGCAGTCGCGGATGACGAACGGCGGGTTGGCTGGAGGGGGGCAGGGCTCTTTCAACACCTGCCATTTGGATATAGTTTGCACGGCTTCCAAAGAATCGAGAAAGACCATGTTTGCATTTTTGGATGGGAGATAAAGAAAGTGTGACGGGCAGGGAGACCTGTAGTCCGCAACGACAATGTATGGGTCCTCTGAATAAAGGCGGCAGACATGGGAGAATTGGAATTCGATTTTTGTATGGGCAACTTCCCGCTGTCGCATATGCATAGATTTGTCAGATGCAGTTTGGGCAGCGGTACAGCTGTGGTCGGTGGTGTTTTTATTCGGAGTTTGAGCTATCCAAAGGTAATTCCTTGAACGGTCGTAGCGCAAAGGCCAGCCTACCTGAAGATTTTGCTCTCGCGACGCGACCGGTGCTTTGCTTCAGAAACCCGCGCTTCATCCCTTATAAGACACGGAATGGGTTCCAGGGAGGATTGAGAAATTGGAGTCTTTCCGTCTTTTGATATCCCGAAAATCCGTCCCACGCTCTGATCAGCATGTTGAGCTTAATTTCAAGGGTCGCAATTGAAGCCCTGACAAGGGTCATTGCAGGGGTTCAAATCCATTTGGGAATTTGTTGAATCTAATCTCATTCTACACCCTTCGCTGGACCTTAGAGCTACAACCCCACTCGCAATAGGAGTATCTAGAATTACATTAGTTATTTCTCGTCCTTCGTCTGTTCCTTGTATACCAGCGCAACACAAAAACATCGAAAACTAACCTCTACGCATACGGAATATAATGCAGCACGCGATGCACGGTCACCACAATGACGAACCCGCGATGGTCGTCGAACGCGAGCGCGCAGATGCCCCGCGTGTCGAGACGGAGGTCGCCTTCACCCGTGCCCGCCGGTATCTGCAGCTCGTGCATTGACACGGACGCACGCACAGGGTCGTACCGCGCCATGACCAGCTTCGGCGCTGGCCTCCGCTCGAGCGCTAAGAGCGCCGCCTCTTCGTCCAACTCCCCTCCGAACCCGTCAGCAGGCGGCGGAGCGTCGGGGTCCGGAGGCGGGTCGACGACGAGCACGACCGCGAGCCCCGAGTTCGCGATGACAAGCAACTCCCACGCGTTGCCAGGCTGGTTCGTCAGTGAGCCAGGGATTGTGACCGTCTGCGCAGGGAGCATCAGCTTTCCCTCCGCCCTCTCGTACTCCTCGTCTGACTTGAAGGCTGTCCGTGCCGGGCGCACGGGGCGCGGCCAGAACGTGATCTCGAGTGAGTGTGGGATTTGTCGGCCGTCAGGGGCAGTGCGCATGATGTTCGCGACGGAGATGGTATTGCGTCCGTGATTAGGCTCCGTCGAGAGGACGCAGTAATCAACACGCGTTAGGGGTGGGGGCTGCGGCAGAGAGGTGGAGTCGGAGTCGGAGGGGTCCGGCGGGCGAGGGATGCGCGCGACGTGGCTGCGCTGGATGCTGTAATCGGTCTCCGGTGACGGCTCGGCGTACGCGAGGAGGCGCGGGGGGCACGCGTACACGAACGCGTCCTTGGATTGGAGGACGATGAAGTACACCGTGTCTCCAATGACGGTGGAGCCCAGGACGTGCGAGCGCGGCTTGGGAAGGTGTGAGCGACATTGCGGAAGGCGACAGACGGGAACTCACTCGATCGGTGACGATAATTGTCGAGAGTTTAGGGTTGAGCAGGTTGAAAGACTGGACTTCGATGCTTCCACCGCGCGGCGCGCGCGCAAGACCAACGACGGGAGAGTTGTATCCGGCATGGCTACCAGCTCGTCCGCCGGTCATGAATATCCCGTAATATATGTACCCTGGATCTAAATCGCGCTTGAACACGACGCTCGTGGCCACAGCGGGGTGGATTGTCGCCCGCAACACAACTATAGTATGCACGCCGCTCACCACACCGTCAACCAGTGCCGCAACCGTGAAGCTCGTTCGCTCTTCCAGTGGAGAAGACATATCGACAATGCGGCCGACGAACATGGGCTGGCTCGATTCTCCTGTCTTCACATCCGCGCATATTATCGTCTCCGCGGCCAGGGAGTACAGCACAATCGCGTCAGTGCCAGGCAAGCAGTACAAGATGTTATTGTGCACGCCGCAGGGAAAGGTCTTTACGGGGCCGGTGATCTGCGGCAAGGGATCGCTCCAATTCCGCGTCAGTCGCACGGTGTGCAAGGCAAGCTGTTTGAGATTATCCGTACTGCGGGCAGCCAAGTCATCCATAGTTGCGCAAGGAATGGGCTGCGTGATCTTTGCAGTGCGCAGGGGTTCGAGCCAGAAGCTATGCTCTTGCGAAAGTGTGTAGAAGGAGTTGTTGACCTGCAGCACAGTGAGATGCCTCCTTTAACATGTCTGGTGAACTGGTACCATCGATAGCGATACAGTATCCCTTAGACTCAAAGAGGCGACTATCTGGAGAAGGATATCCACTGGAAGTACATCGAAGGAAAGCATGATGAAGGTAAAAGGCAAGATGTGAGCGGCCAAATAAGCACGATTGTTATCCCAATTAGACTTTCTCGGTCTCGCTCAAGCAGACGCGCCTGGTAAAATTACAATCCAACTACTTTACAAATAATTTCTTCGCTCTCAAGGGACGGGCAGCTCCGACGCGCCCCGTCTCCTCCTGATACATCCGATACGCCTCGCGGAGGTGGTCAGGCGACAATGGTCCCGACTCTCCCCGTCGTGCTTGGACCGCACGCGCTGTAGCACAAGGCCGTCAGCGTCAAGAGTTAGCTGGTAAAGACACGCACCTTTTTCGACGATTTCCCCGACAAAGACTTTGGAGAATCCCGCCACGATCTGCGCGACTGGGAGCGACACTTGCATGTTGAGCGCCTGCTGAATAACCTACGCGGCGTTGATTGCAATCTACAAGAAAAAATGCAGGCCTCACCTTTCTAACAGCTTGTTTGGGCAGTGCATGCCGCCGATAGGCCTCGAAGCGTTCGTACTGCAGTGGGGTGAAATTGTCCATCAATACTCTGGACAGAGTTTAGCACCAGAGAGCAATACGGAGTAAAACCTCACTTGAGATTGTCTTTTGACTGACTCTGCCATGAGAGTTGGGCAGAGTAATCGTCGTCCGCCATCGCCGGCAACAGCTCGTCGTCCCCCTCGCCATCCTCATCTACGACCGCACCCGGCACACGCGCGGACGGTGGCGGGGCACCCGCAGGAACTATAGGAGCTCCACTCAGACTGATGAGGCCCGAGGTATTTGGTGTGGAGTACGAAGTTGTGTACGCAGGAGGCGTGTAGACGAAATTCGATGCAGCCGTCGGAAAGGGACTCGCGGTGGACGTAGACGAATACGACTGCTGCCCCATGCTCGATGACGCCATTGGATACGCGTAGCTGGTGCCAGCTGCGGGTTTGGGTGTGGAAATTCCGCTTTGCGGCAACACACTGGTTGACGAGGTAGCAAAAGTGGATGCTGAACTGCTAGAGAAAGTAGATGTATTGCCAGTCGCAGAAATCGAAGCGTAAGTGCTGGGTAGAACCTGGGGACTTCCTGGCCCAGGAGAATTATGTACGCTCGACGGTCCGCCTCCACGCCTTGCTCCTGTGCCTGCCACTGCACCACCACGACCTCGAGGGGAAGGAGCGCTCATGGACGGACTATAAGGATTTGGGCTCTGAGCTGGGCTATAATAGCTAGAACCACCCGTATTGGCCATAACGATGAGAGCAGCAGGAGTCAAGAATATGGAACCGGTCTGTTCAAAGAGGGAAGGTAGCTGACGCTTACCTAACAAGATGACACGTGATGGCGTCCTTTTCCGGCAAACCGAACTTTCTCGCTTCGACCTTCACTCTTGCCAGAAGATTGGGCTTGGATTGGGCTCTTCGGAGACCTATTATCGTGTTCTCTGCTTCTTCCTGCGGTCTTTACTTGGCTCCTCTCCCTGGGACTCCACAGTCAGCGTTTGTGTGCCACTGACTCCAAAGCAAAAAGACGACGTGTCTTGTTTGCTTCTAGGACCCACTTCGCGCAATATACGTGTGTGAACTAGAGTAAGAAATATGTTTCAATCTGGCCGCCATCGTGGTTCCACTGCCCGCGTACTTCGCGCTGACTTTGCTTTTCCAGAAACGTATTGTCAACATGGTTGCGCTCCTTGGTATGGTCGGATGGGCATTCATCCCCCACCAAGCTACAAAGCAGGCTCTTAAAATCCTGCATTATGTGATGTACACGTACCTCCACATCCCGGCACCACCAGCTGGGACCTTCGAGTATCAGCGGCATTATCGCTACACATTCGCGGTCGTCGTCCTGGGCTATCTCATATACACCATGATCCAAGGTTCCAACTCCATGCTGCCAAATTACTATGAAATTCTTGGCGTCTCACCTACCGCCGATGAGAACGCTCTCAAACTCGCTTTCCGACAATTTGCCAAAAAATATCACCCGGATAGAGTGGGGCCGCAAGGGCAGACGCTTTTCATTGCCGTCAGAGACGCGTTCGAGGCCTTGAAGAACCCGACCGTTAGATTCGCTTATGATAGGTCAGCATCCGCACATAACGGCCGTTTCTCTCTAACAGAAATCTTTGCAGATTTGGTCCCGACGTACTGGGATGGTCTCATTGTTCAACAACAGGAGAATACCTCCGCCATGGTCTCACACAATCGATCGGTTACCACGTCGTTACAGGCGTAGTTCTCGTCTTTTGGACCGCAATCGGAGAAACTAGCCCCGTCGCCTTTGTTAGTCCCCTTCGGAGCTGTTCCCTCAATCTCTAACCTTCGTCCTCACAGTGGCGCTATCTCCTCTATTTCTCCCTCCTTGCCTCCGAACTGTCCCTCCTTCTCTCTCCATCACCATCGCTGTCACCTTCCGGCCTGCTTTTAGGGAACCCAGCTGACAGCCCAACCCACCGCACCATTCTGCATATGATTTTCCCCCGGCGCGTCGCGTATCAGCACATCCTATTCCTGCACCAGCTGTTCCTGTTCATGAGCATCGCCCTCAGCCGCGTCGCCCCGCAGTTCTTCCCCGACGCGACCAAGATCACGGAGGCCATGACGCACCGACTCCTCCAGCTCGTCTCTGCGGCTGATCGAGAAAGTACGCGTGATCTTTTATCTCACCCACCAAGATACTAATTGCAATTCCTTCCCAGCATCACAGCTCCTGCACGTAGAACTCCACGCCCTCCAACCGTCGACGGAGCACGTCCCCCTCGGGCGGCTGCGTCCCGTCGCACAGCCCTCAGCGGAAGTCATGGACGCACTCAGCGCCGAGATGGAGAAGATGATAATCGAGGGGGCGGTCAAGCAGGAAGGCGGGCCGTTCAAGAGCGTCTGGCAGGAGGCCGTCGACAAGGGCAGGCGGCTCGCCGCCGCGGTCCTCCTTGCACCAAAGACGCCGACGCCACAGAAGAGCTTCAACTGGGGCAGCCTCCCGCGCCGGGGTCTCTCGCCCGGCCCGAGCCCTTGAAAGGGATGGGGATGCTCAAGGGCAGCCCTGCGTCTGCGCCGCATATGCAGAATGGTGTGCCATGGCCAAACGGGAACGGGAGCGACAGACCGTCCTCCCCGCGACCTAGTGCAGACAGACCCAGTTATGTGCGCGGGAGGAGCGTTAGTTTTGACTCGGCTGGTATTTTGAGCTCCTCTACAGGCCCGTTCTAGAGACGTCTCATACTTATATGTCTATGTACCGTACCGCACTGTATCATCATTCAATTAATTGCAAATACAGGTCTCGAATCGTACTAGCTGAATCTTCCAAGGCAGCTAAATTTACCGTCGGGTATCTTGCACCCTCGCAACTGGTTATTCATCTTCCGAGTCCGCTTTATTTTTGCTTCATTAAATTTCTATGTACGTGGGTACAACTGGCGGTATATGGGATACAGGTAATTATGCGTGTCATGATCTCGCCAGGAGGAATACATTGCAAAGCCCAAAGGAGAATAAAGATAAAAATAACAGCGTCGTCAATAAGCGAATGTGGAGTCGGCTGGCGACAGACGAGGTGTAATGGCAGTTAGGACCTGCACAGAGTCCGAGGAACGAACGTAGGTACCACAGTCACACACTGAACCGATTGATACTGTCAGGTTTGTGTCTCGCACCGTCCCAGAGGTCGACGGGCAAGAAGGTCTTGCGTTTCTTCTCCACCTCGGTGGTGGGGAAGTTGATCCCAAGCTCCTCGTCGGACTCTGCGGGTCGCCGCGTGAACGGCTGGGGAAATACTTTGTGTTGTACGATGGCCAATACGGGACTAAGTATTAGAATGTGAAGATAAAGATAAAAGATATCATCAGCAAGGCGGACGACATGATTCAAGGTAGTAACGCACGTCAATCCCAATGAGGCAATGAGGAGAATTCGTGTGAAGGTGGGTGCAGCGTACTCGTGGGTGAGCAGGAACTGAGATGGGAAATGTCAGATTCCGTCCGTCGCGACGAGCTAAACAGCGGGGGAACAGATACTGACCACCACGTGGGATCCGTTACGGTCGAAGAGGAACCGTAGACCGGCACTCATACCTTCCTGTTTCGTCATTATGAGGTCGATGCCTAGGGCGACGAGGAAGGTCCCGATGGAGGCGCATCCGAAGAGCTAGTACAAAAGTTAGTCGTAGTCTGTGGCAAAGAAGAATGAAACGCACAGTCCGTATCGCTGAAACCAGATGAGGGAAAGACCTCCCGCAGCTCCACAGACGCCCACGATCACCCAATTTATAGCGTACAACTGCGTGGAGGATACGAGCAGCCCTGCACGCAGCAGGACTATTCGTATGCCAAACGCAATGCCCCCCGCCATTCCTATTGTCGTGATTCCGCCGAGGCGGGCGATCTCAAATACGCCGAGAGCGAATCCTAAGCAGAAAAATACGATGATGATCGCAGTGAGAAAACTGTCGCAGTAAATAAGCACCCTTGGAGTGAAATACGCGCAGGAACGTACATGTCCGCGACGCCTGACCCGTTGACGGAATTTATCACAGCTGCCCAAGTGCAGACTGCAGAGGCCACACCAATGCCTACGCCCGTCGTCAACCGCCAGCCGCGGATGCCCGCACAGGACATAGGGAGCCCAACAATGAGAGAGAATCCGATCCAAATCAGAGCTGGTAGGTCGAAGTTCGAGCCACTGCCGTCGGTTGCGTCGCCCTGCTTGATGAGGGCGCCATGAGAATCAAAAACTTCGATAGTGCCCGTCTCATTGTTCACGGTGAATGAGGTACGGGGGAGAAGAGTGCGTGTCGGCGATGCGACAGCAAGAGTTGAAAATACAGCAAGGAGTAGCCAAAAGAGTGATGCTATCCGAGGCACAACCGCCATAGCCAAGAGTGTCAATCGCAGACACTTTGGGTGGAGGGAGTTGGGTGCTCAATTTCGTTCGGATGGGCCAGCACCACCGAGGAAAGAGGCAAGATAAAAAGAAAGTGGGACTCGACCCGCGTTCGAGTTGCAACGATATGACAGGAAATAGAAATGGGAGAGAATGAAATGCGAATACATCTCCTTGTGTGCGGCCGTGGTTACCTTCACGGTACTGCCATTTTGGGATGCATCGTGATGTCGATCGATGTCAGTAACTGCCTGCCTATCCACCTTGTTGTATAACATTCAAGGGCAGCGAGAGCAAATCACCCGTTAGGAACAAATGAATTCACGTCGAAGGCCCTCGCAGCCTTGCCTTGACAACTACTACACTCTGTATTGTCACATTAGTGCTCTCCATGAGACCAGATCTCGGTTCTCAACTTGTAAGGATTCCTGGACAACTAGGGCAGAAAATGGACAAGTTTTCATTCGAGTGAAATGCATTAAATTACGGTCGCGGCATTCGGCGAGAGATTCGAGGATCTCACGGATCGGTAGCCCCTCGAGTGATAAGCACCAGATAATTAAAGTCCCGAAATAGGGATTGGACCCGACCTGAAAACGCGTCAGTGACAGTTCATCAAGACCGGCGGAAAAGAGGAAGAAAAAAATAGCTCAGGCTGCAAAGCAGACTCGAAATGTGATCTCATATCTCCAAGCCCAATCCAATGGCGAAACGGCCCCTGCCAGTCCGTCTCCATCGACCCTGGAGACTGCACCTGCCATGTGTGCACGTAACCACACGCCACGAGCGTGTAGCTCGAGCTCGGACGCTTATAGCGGGCACAATGAATATACCGTCTGAATATAAACCACATCTAGAGACCACCCGACGCAGAGTTGACCTTTTCTGTGCGGGCTCGGCTAGATAAACGAGGGACAGCGCGCGAGGCGCGTGCCCGATGTAAGACTCTGCCTTTGCTGCCAGACCGTCGAGCTCGAGACCGCGGCAGCCTAACGAACAAAGAGTCTGGATGTCGGTCCAGCCTTACGATGTGCCACTTGGAGCTCCTGTGACACATAGAGAACTTGGACACTTTGGGGTTCAGAAACCTGGGCAAGAAGACAGAAAGCGGTTCCGTCTCAGGATTGGGTGGAGTCGACCCTTTTACTAGGACATCTTTGCAGAGAAATGAGAATGGATCGAGGTACGTACCACGAATCCTGTTCTGATTCAACCTGTTGAGCCTTGAAGACTGTTGCGGACGTACATATGTCGTTTCTGGCGGTTTTGTCGAAAAAGGTTTGTGGCACGTGAAGTTGGGTCCAAATCAGGAAGAGAAGTTCGGCATCTCCCGGTTTCCGTTTCATTATTCATAGTCCAAGGCACTCGGCACAACCATGCTTATAGCGCATGACGGTGGGTCGATCATACTCCAGACATTATATTTCCCTCGTGGAAGCCTGGACTGCCCTGAAATTCACGGGGCAACTCGCCCCTCGGATGATGCGCTTTCATCCAGACTTGTCATGATTTTCTTCCAGCGAACCAACAACGAACGCAAATCTCTGGTGGGTCCCCTCATTAATTTTCCCTTCGACCTTCACGGCGGCGAAGAAACTATGAGTTTTAGCAACCTCAAATGTCTATGTACTCCCTCTCGTCTCGTCCCCAAAAAATTTTATCACCCACCTGATGATTTGGTCTATTTCTCGGTGGATGATCTGGGTTTGCGTCGTTTAATTGTCCTGGACTCCACTATACATCATTACTCAACACGAGATATCGAGGCATGTTAAATTTCTGTACCGGCGTCTTTCGGTTCGTTGGTCTCAAAAGAACTGTGGGTATAATCACTGCGGCAAATTGACCATTCACTCTGAGGGTACAGCAAAATTTCGCGATATTCAAAGACCTCGGATTCGCCGATGTGTCTTGTATGGAGACCTTGAAGGTATGTATCTTTGCTCTCAATCTGGCATAATATGCACGCAGCTAACAACCTATGGTTTTTTGTTGCGTCTAATTCCCTCAAGAAAGGCAGTACGATTATTTGCTATGTTTGTCTTCGACGTCCTGGGGTTGTTCCAGGAATTCCCGCGCTTTTTCCCCGTAGTATTCAGAGCCCCATAATTCTGCCCCGTTTGCTAAGTTCTTTCGTGCGGTGTTTAGGTGCACACTTGTGCTTATGCTTCCTCAGCGACTGGGCCGTAGACGACTGTAGCATACATGGGACGCGTGTATGTAGGTACAGTGCCTGCTTGTTCCTTATAGGGACCTCCGCAGTAATACATCCTCCTCCTCCTCCTCCTCCTCATATATATTCCAGTCGATTGCGAAGACATGTCTAACACTTTTGTTCCCGAAAGTCGCAAACTAATATTTTTTGGCTAGCTCGGATTCTCACTGCTAGTCGTCAAAACGAACTGAATCACTTTTGGGTGATCTCTTGTCACGAGGCCAACGCCATGGGAAAGAGAATATAATAGTAATAGTCGGAGAGAGGCTGAACATGTGCTGCCACTCCCCACGGTAGGACCTAAATTCGGCGAATTGAGCGAGAAGCCGAGGTCTACCAAGGTCTAAACTCGACCAGCGAGAAGTCTAGGTGAGAGACTTCGAGCGACCCCACCCGTTCCCCCCTCTTGTTCCCCTCCATCCATCGGCCCTCTTCACAATATCCAAACAACGACCATCCATCGACATTGCCTGCGAGAAAGGAGCCGAAGGTCCAACCCTGCTTGACATAGCATGACTTCCCCAGGCCTCGCCGGTGCCGGGTTGCTCGTCATCTGGGGCAGCATCTCGCCCGAAGTCGATGAGCCTGCCCTCAACGACTGGTGGACAAACGAGCATCTCCCCGAGCGCCTCGCACTGCCAGGCTTTCTCCGCTGCCGCCGCTTCTTCATGCAGGCCGCGTCCCCCACCGCCTCTCCGGAGTCCAAGTACCTTGTATGGTACGAGGTGGACGATCCAAAGGCCCTGATCTCGCCACAGTACATGGAGAAACTCGACAACCCGACGCCGGGCACGGCGCGGTTCATGCCGCAAACGAAGCTGCAGCGGTGCGCCTGCCGAGTGCACGCCTCACAGGTCCGGCCTGAGTTTTCTCTCACGGGGATGATTGGTGGGAGCATGGCCCATATCAGCTTTACGCCTCCGCCAGATAAGGCCGCATGCCTGGATGGGTTGGCGGTGAGCTTGCGGGAGCTCTTTGCACATGCGGTGGTCCTGGCCTTCCACGTGGTCGAGCAGGACGAAGAGACTACGAGGACCGGAAGCCAGACCAAGTCGTATGCGGGTGTGTCGTTGCAGCGTTCGGGCCTGAAATGCTTGGTGCTGGTTGAGTTCTCCGAGTCGATCGTTTCGCCGTCTGGGCAGCGGGAGGCCTTGAGGTCGATGGTGATTGATCGGGCTGCGGAGGCGGGAGCGACGGACATCGAAGGCAGCATTTATGGGCTGATATGCGCTGTAGGTCGATGAACTCGGAGACAGATCCCCAAAAAACTTTCAAGTTGTTCAGATTTTGTTATTGCGACCTCAACCCTGTATTATTGTTTACTGGTATTTTCCCATTCTCGCAGTCGTCGTTATTTTGATGCATAGTTTATTTATTGAATCCTGTATACGCGGTTGGACGCTGGTCCGACGCAGGACCGATGATTATCGGTTAGGAGGTCGGATCCCAAATTTCGGCCTTCTGAAAATTTTGTCGGGATTATGGAGCCAGAGCGAGCCCAAAATCTTGTCGGGATTCCGGCTCTGACCTCGGTCAAAATTTCTTTTGTCGGGATTCTGGATCAGACCTCAAATTTTGCTCAAAAAAAGGCAAAAAAATCGCCAAAAAGTCATAAAATTCACTACTCTACGCAGTCGTCCTCAGGTAATTCCAGAATGTGAATATCAGTTTTCCCCTTCCTCCGCACTGTATTTAGGCCTGCAATGGCCTTCGAGAGCTTTTCTTTTCATGCTGCAGCTCCTCAAATAACTTGTAAGCCCGAACTCCAATCTCCACATGAGTGTGGAAGGGTTTGACGGCCTCGTCCTTGGGTAAGAGTGCTAGAAACGAGCCCACTGGTAAGTGAGCCAAACGAAGCGTGCCCAAATGCACGTCAGCAGTGTGTATTATGTTGTCCATAGTTTGAAAACAGGAAATAATGCATTGTCTGCAATTTACAAATTTGGTTGAGTGCAAAATCAGGCAAAATTTTGCGCGACAAAGGAGTGACAAAGGCTACCGATTTACCATTTTAGACTTTGATCAGATGTCGGGACTCGGGCAGAGACCTTGACCGTGGGATCGCTCTAGTCTCTCTAGACAGACTGATACTCGTAACCTCGTATACTAGTCTGTTAGTTACCCCGTCTGATAAGCGGCGTCCAGCCTTATCAAGAATTGATGGACAATGCACAACCAAACAACTCATTTATTTCACGCGTCTGTAGCTTTTCGATGCGACTTTTGCTGTTAGCGGGTGAGTAAAAGGTCTTGGAAGTCCTCAAGAGGCATTAAAATCCCGCTGGAAACTTTTTCCAAACGATTTCTACCACACAGGCTGGTTTCGCCGAATTGGGACATAAAACCGCGATTTGCTTCGTTCCACCAGTTCTGTGCTAGATTTCATAGAGGGAAGACCCTATCAGAAATATTAGTGTATTTATAGAGTCTATATGGCTCAATCTCGGCGAGTTTGTAGTCTGCGCTGCCCTCGACGCGTCAAGTCGCGTCCGTGTACGGTACACGTGATCTTCCCAAAACGGTGCTTATATAATAACCCTGGATGCCTATTGTGATGGCGTGGTAACCTAGGATCGCTCATTGTCGGGATTTTGACTCACACATTATTTTGAGCTGCTGGACCCATTTGTCGGGACTTTGGTGCAGACATTTGCGGGTCAGATTTGAAAATTTGTCGGGATTCGGGATCCGACCTCCCAACTAATAATCATTGGTCCTTCCGACGCGCATGAACAGTGGCGCACGTGACTTAGTGAAAAGAATGGATTTATATTCGCCTGAGAACTGTCACACCGGTATGAGAGCGTTCTGATTTAAGCAGGTATGGAATAGTTTCAGCGACACGAGTCATTGGTGCCCAAAGCACGATCAAATGGCTATAAGAGCAATTTTGGCCACAGAAGTGATCATAGCGGCAGCTGTAGAGGTTTGAAAACCCAGAGTCAGTCAAAAAACTTTGGCCACCTGTCAAGGACCCTTTGCTAGTACGTTAAGATTGAATTAGTTGATGACTGGCGCTCACGCAGTGAGAGTGAAATGGGTCCGTGGAGGAGATGTTCGGCATCATGATGGCATCCGGATCATTCGGAAAGCGACTGCTACCGGTCCGACGTCCGTGCAATGAGGACGGTACGGAGCTCTTAACGTCGCGGACCACTGCTCAAACCCACGGAATAGCGAGCACCTCGTCTCAAGGGTTACTTACCCAGGACAGCGAGGAATTGATTCTTCGCAACCGCCGCTGTCATTGCACTTCCTCCCCAGCTGTCAAACTGCCAGGCTGCCAGCAGCACTGACGCTTGCCCCTTTTCAACCGTGTACTTTTCAACTCCAATTCTGTCAACCTTAACTTCGCAAGCGTTGATCTGACCCTAAAACTGTCCTCAAGAAGACTTCAACTGCGGGGACAAGGCAGTAGCCGTGTGCTTCAGAGCAATTTCAGATTTCCGACATTTTCGCACACGACATGGCAGGAGATCCGCCCACGGTGACTGAGTCGACACTCAACACCAGCCGATGCTATGACTAATGGCTAACCTACAGATATCTAATGCTCTGGAATATCTGCAGAAACTTGCACTAAGAGATTTGCTATCCTTCTCAGCTGAGCAAAGCCATTGTAGAATCTTCGTTTGAGAAGTGATTAAAACCTTTCTTCGAATCCTCGCTCATTCTGACATCTTTGTTTGCATAGCGTCCATCTTGATCATTTTTTCCAACAATAGCATCCAAAGATGTGGGACAACGATCTCAAGTCCTGTCCTGCATCCTGGCGCAGAGCAAGTCACACATTCTATTTTATCCCATGGCAACACATGCCGCCCTTTCATATAAACGGATGCAGGATTCAAACTCTCGAGCTCGATTTCCCCTCTCTGACTCACGTCGCGGCATCCATGTCCACTGTCGACGTAAGCTTGACTATTGGCGCGGCGTTCGCAGGCTGCGTGTTAGCTGTTGGGTTTGTTTTTTTATCATCCGCAGCAAATAATTCTTTCGCTGACACCTACTGGCATACACCACAGCCTCTCCTCTGTGCTCAGTTTCCAGACCTTTCTCTACTTCCATATATTCCCTTTCGACTCCTCCCGATATAAATTCCTGGTAGGGTATTTTTGTCGTCTTTCCCTTTCCTCGCCCTGAGCTTAGTGTCGCGCATATATACTCACTTATCAACAGGTCGCTTGGATCTGGTGCGTGGTATTTCGAATATTTGGTCTCTCCGTTGACGTGCATTCGATCGCCCGGAATACTTGTACATGCAGGTTCGTGGACTCAGCCCACACGGTCTTAATTTGCATGGGGGTCTGGCACTATGCCATTGCGAACTTCGGGAACCAGGCCGCCACAGCTTTCATCTACCCGTGCGTTGTCTTTCCCTCCTGCAATCCCAGCATGTAGATATTAATTCCGGCTTTTTGGTTTTTCAGAGGCTTCGCGGTACGCTTCTCCGCGAAGAGATCTGAGACCTTCTCGTCTGAGAATTAAGTGATACACACAGCTCAATAACATCATGACGACCAGCGTTACCTTCAGCGTTAATATGTATGTGCACTAGAATTATCCTTGTTTTCGATGCTCAACCATCCCTGTCTGGCGAACCAATTTCACTCTTCAGCTTTTACTTGTTGAGGATCCACAAGTGTTCGTGGATCGCGGAGTCGTCGCTCGCTCATGCTAACCCATAGGACAGTGAGCAGGGGTAATTGGTGGTTTACGGTTCCTATTGTGGGCATGCATAGCTTTCGTCCAGCCCCACGACTTACGGTATCCACAGGCACTGCTGTGCCTCGCCCGTCTCTGTATATTCTTTCTTATTCCCTTTTAATTTGTTTTGAAACTCAACACATGTCCAGCGGTGTCTTACTGTACGTCTCAGCTGTCCCGAGTGATTTGTTTTATTCTTCGCAAAGCTTACGACGCATTATTGGCAGCGACGTCCATCGAAATGTGAGTATCGTCTTGGCAGTGATATTTGCACGCCATTCAGTTCATTTCAGGTTCCGAGCAAAGACATTTCACACCTTCCTTGCGCAATCCAAGGTCTGCCCTCCTATTTCTTCATCAGCAGGTCGCTCACCCGGCGCCCTTAGCCGGTATTAATCGCGAGTTTATCTGTATCGGCATCCACAGAACTCGCCATCGCCGGCTCCCGTTGGTATTTCCTGAGGTGCATACGCGCCGGATACTCGATGTACGTGCTTTCCTGTCACTGCGGCTGCACAGAAAGTTTGACTGTCGCTCATGGCGGGTAGGTCGCACGAGGCAGTGGACGGGGTTCTTGTTTTTACTGTGAACGATGGAATGTGAGTCTGTTCATACAGTGTATACTGGAGTCATCCTGACGGTCCGGCGGCTACGAATTAGCATGACCTGGTAGGTTTCTAGTTATCTGAGAGGTATAGCCGTGGCTCCTCACACCTGCTCTGCAGTGCTGTGATCTTGATTGCGGCTGCCTGCGTGCGTTTCTTTTCCCCATCTCTCAGCTGATATTTGACAAGGTTTTTTTTTGTTTCGTTCATTCAGTTCCTTACGATGCCCCATTATTGGATTTTCACCGCAGTATTCTTCTTAATCGCAAAAAGTATGTGTTCAGGTGCTCGCCATCCCCGGTGGACTAAGAGCACCTATTAGTGTCTGGTAATTCATTGCTTGCGACGTGAGTTTTTCTCCTTTCTCGCTCTCCATACCGTTTATTTAGCGCACTGGCTGGCAGTCTTAACCTGCGCAATTGGTACCGCCACCGCCACGTCCAACCGCAAGCACGGACCATCCAGATGAAGGCCCGCGGCCCATTCAGCGATACGCAACATTCTCCTCTGGCGCCGGGCACGCATGCGCAGTTCATGCACAAACAGGTGTCACCCGCGGACTCGGACCTACCTGGGGTGTGTTGATTATTTATTTGATTCTTGTTCAAATTGCTTATGACAAACTTGAAAACTCGACCGGGCAGAAAGTCGAAGTGTTTGAAGACCACCAGGTGGAATTGATCGAAGAATTTCCGCGGGCAGAGCACGGTCGCTATGGGCGGGATGCCTCGTCGAACAAGTCAGATGAGATGTAAATTTATATTTTCTTCGATATACATATGCAAACTGTTGGTTGTATTAACACTATTCAGTATCTGCCGAATCCAAGCGACTCTGAGGACCTGCATTCCTTTTTTTTCGCGGGAGCTGCAGTTGAGGTTAAACGCTTCTCGAATGACGTTAGTAAATATTCGCGTGGATGTTTACATGTGGCGGTTCGGCGATCTCGGCGTTGTTCAACTTGGCAGTGGGACCACCGATATGCGCTCTTCCTCCGCATCGAAACATGATTTATAGGCCCCAACTTTCGATATTCGGACCGGTTTTTGCTCTAAGGTTCTTGCTGTCGGTACAACGGAAGTTTTGCTGGGAATTTAACCACTGAGTACAGTATTTAACCAGGAAGCGAAACACTACGTAGAAGCGAAACAGTGGCTTTTTCCCGGATCCCAGGCATCAGACAGGCCCCAGTTTTTGTGAGGGGATAGTTATCCATGAGAAATGGCTCATAGCAAAAGGAATTGTGCAAAAAGGTTCTGTAGAACCTGTGGCAGACCACTTTGTTTTCGCTATTTGTTGCCCTATTTTGGTGGATGTAATCCGTCAGAGGCACAGCATTTTGGGCGCCCAATTCCTCCTGCACAGGTGTGAACTGGGGGTTTTCAAGGTCGTAGAATACGACTATAAACACCCCTTGGGCTGGATTGCAACGAACTGCGGCCCACAGGTGATTTTGCAGTGTTTCGCTTCCACGTGATTCTGCAAAATCTGATGTTTGTAGAAGAATGGTCTCATTCTCAATCAAAACACGGCATTTCCCTATAAAACTATATATTCCCAGGTAGCCCTGACACATCTCTATCGATCTATGAAGAGATCCCCACCAACTTTATGCAATCTCGGCCCAGGAATTGCGAATTTGCTTGAGTGTTTCGCTTCCCGGTTAAATACTGTATTCATCTACATTGCATTCTAGTTTCGCAGAAATAGCAGAACCCTCTGTCGGAATAAGACTACTACTTACTCATTCTACCTTGCGTGCAACAAGGGAGATTCCGAATCAGCGGGAGATCTATGGTGTACCGCTTTGAAAATAGGTGAGAAAATACGAATAGCCGCCACGACAGCAACCGCGAGGAGCGCGTCGATCTGGTCCATTTCGAGGACAGATATCCGAGTAGGTGGGGAATACCCCACCTGTGGGAATAACGCGAGAATATACATCGGCCACCACAGGACGACCCAAAGACCAATCCAAGTCACTACAATCAAGGCAGTGATATAGAGAGACACAAAGCAGGAGACACCCGCGACCGAGAAGATTCCGGCCTTGGTCGCGGACCACAAAGCAGGCCTCAGGTTGCGCCACCACATCATGCTACCCAAGAACACAACGCCGAAGACCGTGCCCGTTATGGCACTGCCCCATAGCCAGAAATGTGGCATGTAAGCCCAGGACCATACGGATCCGATGCTGGCGGGGAAGTGCTGGATGGCGAAGGGGGGGTTCTCGCCTTTGCCTGGTGTGATCCTATCGTGAGCGGCACACCAAAAGACGGGCGCCGTCTGCGCGATCACTTGATGAGCACGGAGGGTGAAGCCTGAGGCAATGAAGACGAAAACCAGAGGGATTGCAGCTATACCCGCTGTGCGGAAGCCAGAGGAACCACCAAAGACGACGGCGGTCAAAATTGTGATGAGGGAGGATCCGGTGCCAACCGATACAACATATTCCGCACAGGCAATCGCCGGAAATATTAAGGAGTCGCTGGCGGTGTCTCGGGACTGCACAACTGCTCGGGACTTGAGGATGAGGTCAATTGCGGCAGCAACGATATAAGATGAAGCTCCAATGAGGTCGTAGTCCCATCCGTCCGGAAGTCCACCGGTCGTCCAGAGAGCCTTGATCATATGTCCATGGCTCATCCCAAGTGTGATCAGCCAGGCCCACCAAGCGCCTGGGCCGTAGAATCCTGAGATTGGTGTGTCGGACGTAATCTTGGATAGCAGCCTCTGATGAATGGCGAGGCTTCCCTGGATGAATTCCCTCGCCGCTGCCACCATCGCGAATATCGAAATTACAACGACGATGGTGAGCAGGATGATGATGCGTATTCTGCCGCGTAGCGTGGGGATATTGTCCAAGAACTATTCGAACCAGTCGTTAAGAGCCGCGGAGTGAGGACGGCTGCGCGACATGATGGATATCTATATGGTTGTAGTATTCGTTGAACGTGGTAGGTTGCAAGAAGCGAGGTCTTGGAGGCAGTCGGCTGGTCAGAGTGTCAGTTGGCTGTCACAACGTTTTAGCGGCGGCGTTAGCGTCATTTGTAGCGCTCACCGCCTGTGCACTGCCACTCGTATCAAAATCAATTGTCCTCCCAACTCGCCTGTATATGATCTACTGCTATGTTCCCATGCTCGCAGTCGTCCTTGAGTTCAATGGGTATTTCTCCTATCGATTTATATATCTCGCAAACACGGTCGAACGTACATATTGAGAAATCGAAGTTGAACCTTGTCCCACTTCAAGATCATTTACTCAGCGCGTTGAAAAGCGGATGTAAATTAATTAAATGCGTACCGGAGATAGTTGAGAACTCTATTCAGCTAATCCCACTTTGTAATTTATCACTTGATTTCCTATGGATATGAATGAATAGGTAAAGGTGTGCCATCCCCAACTGCAATTTACCCAACACTTCGACAATGGCCTGTGCGCACGACTTGGGTTCAGTTCAACTTCAGTTTGTGGAAACTGTAATCATCGGTTGCTGGTTAAATCCACTGCGATATTTCCACAGGAAACTCACTATAAGCCCCACTTTCGATAATTTGAAGACTGCCTTTGGTCATTCCATTGACCTGCCAGTCGATTTGGGTCTGTTTCATTTCATTACATTTGCCCCTGCAGCGACAGAATTATCAGCTGGTAACGGCGATTCAAAAAAGACCAGCCTGTATTCGTTGTTGAGACATGGTCGCATGGATGGGTAGCTGGTCGGCCACGGTGAGCCACGAGAAGATGATTGACCAGGTCTGCCTCTGGAGACAGATATAATATGTAAATGAAAGTGTTGAGACGAAGCGGTGGACACTGCTTCTTGCACAGGAGAGCATGCTAGAGTCTCCGAGGTCCCATCCGCAGGAAGCAATGCATTTTTCTAGGGGCAGGATGGGTTTAGGTTGTCACAAGAAGCAGCAGAGAAACTTGCCACGAAAATTTCTACACCCAATGGATGCCACCGGTTGAATGCCGTCGCAGAAAGTTGCACATATGCTTCATCCCGACTATTCCAAGTGTGGTGCTTGGACTTTGCCCAATCTCACACAGCACGCGGGTGGACGCTTTGCCGTTGGGAAGAATTGCTGGGTCCATGAATATCAATGCGTGGAATGGAATTGCCAGCAACGTCCTGGGCCAAGAGCCTGTGGGAATTGAACGATGAGCATTGCGATTGGTCTCTTGCAAATGGAGATTGGAAATTGTGCACAACGCAGGAGCCGCATCAAAGTGGGTCAAACCCACTAACGTCCGTGTGTGGAGATTGATTACATCCCGAACTTCAAAAGGAGTGGAGGCACGATGAACATGGTGATTGTCAGAAAATTGCAACTCGGTAAGCACACTGTACGCACACGTTTCGTGATACTGTGGTGCTGAAAGCAATTTAAGGTTCAGCCAGACGTTTTCTCTGCGGTCAGGATGCTCTCAGTATCCAGGACACACAGAGGGCTCTCAAACCATCGCCGTCCCAACGCAAAAGCTGTAAAAGAACCGTGGGAACATTCTCGGAGATGCCCGGAAAACGCGCAACTCGAGGTCACTGCGCACGGTGCTTCAGCGGCAGGATGCCGCCGAGTGGGACAGTTGGACACTTCGCATCAATTACACGATTGTCACCCCGCACCGACAGACGAGTGATTTCGATGAATTGTGCAAAACCAAGCGCGTGAACCCGGAACTCACGTTTATCATCTGGACTGGGCTCAACAAGTTGACGGCGGCAAAACAGAAGCAGTTTAATGACTTGGAAAGAAGGAGGGCAGGCGGTGCGTTCGTGTGAAGCTTGTCTGCCATCGTAGGTATCCTTCAAATTATTCCGTATCGATTTTATCGGGAGGTTCTGAGATTAGATGTGGAATGAGTAACTTCCCAACCACAACGTCACGTTGACATCAAATTATTTTCCGAGTTCGCATTTGTAAGTGCTACGCACGCATGTGGTGTAAGAAAGGTAAATTATCGCAACACGGGACGTATGTGCATATACATACTACACGTCCTCTATTCTCTGGAGAGCATCCAGTTCCGCTAGGAGTAGTTTCCCCAGATCGTCCGAATCCTGGTATTTCTTATGCGATCCTTCAAGCTGAATCTCCCCACCGCCCGGTCCATACTTGGCCAGAATTGCATGTCCCAACGTTTCCATCAATTCTACAAGGCGTTCGAGAGCATGTTTGTTGTCATGAGATATATCCCGATTGAGTTCGGAGGTGGCGACTGGGATCTGGTTTCTTGTCTTTGATACAAATTCGATGAGTGATTTACCGAGTTCTGAGCGGAAGGGCTCAGGGGGTCTTGTTTCCCAACAAAATATTCCCAACTTGACGACAAAGACGCTGATATTGTGCAACGAGCTAATCGCAGAAGTTGGGGGAAGTCCGACGAGAGGGTGAGCTCGAATTTTTGTCAAACGGTGGAAAGCGCCGAGAGGGCCAGAGCCCAGCTCTCCTCAGTTTCATCCGTGATTTTTTCGCGGTGATCCAAACTAGATACCCATATACTGCGCATAACCGCAATGAAGGCAGCCCTCGCGTGATAAAATTCACTTCTTGGATATCTCCACCAGTCACCTTCGGAGAAAACGGTGATCCAGGTCGCTAGGTCCGTAAAGAATGGCTTCCATTCTTTTGCGTAGGTTATAGCATTTCCCAGTTTAATGTATCTCAGGCCGGCTTCAAATGGATACTTGAGAGCGATTTCTCCAAGTCGAGACCACGCAGAGGATTGCTGCATGACTGGCCGAAGAGTAGAGTCAAGAAACCAGCAGCGCGCCCGATGCAGAACCAATGCCGCTGCACACGAAATATCTCCAGGAGCGGATAATGCTCGCAGGATTGCATGAATGGATACCGAAGGCGGAGGCAGGGCACCGGTGCCGGTGCAAGAAAGCACTTGGAGGAGACTCTGGACCGCAACAGTAGTGCTTTCATCCCATTCTGTGGAATCCCTAGAATCGCTGCCCTCCTCCCATAAATTTTGGACGTAATCCAACGCCGAGTATATCCATTGGACTTCTAAAGTTTAGTTTCTCCGAGATCCCCGACCATCATTTGAACTTCTCTCAAATGAGTCGTGCGTTCAATTCTGCAAATCGTGGCAGCTGATGACACCACCACGTCAGACCACGCATACACTTGAGAGAAACTGGTACAAAAACGAGAGATCTCCATGAGCAGGTCTCCGTCTCCCATGGAAAACGATCCCGCCTGCGAGTTTTGGTGGCTAGCTTAGCCGTGTTGGTGACAATTCGGGCGATCAATTCGGGCAGTGTGTGATTTGTGGTGGCCTGTAGAGCCTTGAACAGCTTGATTATCAGGATGGTTTCGACCTCGCTGATGAATACATCTGACTTGAGTGTCAAAATTATAGGTGGTTTGTGTCTTTACGAACCTCTTATCCACCCGCGCAACAAGTAGAGTATCCATATGGCCAAAAAGACGGTTAAGACCATAGAGGTAATTGGCGAAGATTGATAGATCCATGCTTGGTATCTTTTCCGCGTCAAATTGGTCGAGGAAATAATTAATTCGCTCCTCGGGTGCCACCATCCACTTCGGATACAAAGAGGGAATAATATAGGACACCCATTGCATGAGGAGTGATCCTTCTGTATGTGGCCCTAATTGGAACGATCCTCGCTCCAACTGAGCAATCTGGAGGAGCTGCCCGAACTCGGAAGGATCCTGGTGGGTGGTGATGGGGTCAATGTCTCCAAAGTAAATATAGGGCTTGGTGCGAAGAGTTATTGATGATGCCTGAGTGATGAGCCTGAATGTAAAATATGCCCTGCTGCAGATGAGTGCACGATGTGTCATTCCTTCCCGCACCGTCCACGCCACACTAGCCCTCCAGATCAAGGTCAAGTGGCCATTGGAGGTCAGCTGCAATTTCGGCAGCAGCAGTGATAATGGCGGGATCCGTGGAGGTTTCTAAAACCCACAGAACAGCGGGAACCTCGGGTGACTGTGGAGGAAAATAATTGGAACGGCGGCGATCAAAGGCGGGCGCAAATAACATTGATTCTGCCCACGATAGGTTCCATTTCGGCCAGATGGCTGCTTTCGATGAAAAGGAAGGCAGCGTTTCTGCGTCAGCTGCAGGAAGGCGGGACCGCGACCACACACGACCCGTAAATTCCCGAAGTTTGATTCCCCACGGCTTCAGGGTCTCTAGGATCAGCGCGATTACTCGGGCGAGGAAAAGTGTGATGGGTGTTTGGAAGGGAGAATCGGGAGACACCATGACCGACACCAACAGGAAAATATATGAAGCGAACCCTAATGATGTCAAGGCCACGATGATGATCGCAACTGGCCGATTGATAGTGAATAGATACACCGAGAAAGCGCTTGAAAATAGCAGCAGTGCAAGCTGCAGAAGTAAGGGGAATGTGCGGAGGACTGCGTCGAATTTCCATCTGCGCAAACCGTCGAGTTTGCGTTGGCGTTCGAGCCCTCGCTGTTCAATGGTGCCCCTGCTGCCAGCTGCTTCGTAGTACATGATCCACTGTTTGCCAAGGACAGCGAGCAATGCAGCCAGGAGCGTGACAAACAAGCTGATGTAGAGCATACTCTGGACGGCGACAATAATCACCGGAGGGCTCGACTCGGGCGCCACTGGTATCAGCTGTGGTTCAATCTGGATAATGAATGCCGAGCTAACGGCCGAAAACAATCCAGCCTGCCACAAAAAGAATGACAGAGGCACGCAAGGAATTCAAAACCACGCACAAAAATCAGAGCTGTGTCCAGATCGCTACTATATTTCCGATGGAACTCTTCGTCGTGCTCATCAGCGAGTTTCATGTACGAGTTCCAAAATGCAGTCTGCTTGTCCGTGACCGGGGCTTCTTGCTTGAGAGCTTCAACCGCCCTCTGAATCCTTGGCTTGTTTAGCAGACATGCAACTAGACAAATGAGGAAATACCTGTCCGTCTGCTCTTCCTGCCTCTTGTTCAGGTCAGAGAAGCACAATCTGAGTGCGGTAATTAGCCTACCATCATGTATCCAGTGTCAGCACAGTGTTACAGTGAATATACAAGTTGAGTTTCGCACCTCTCATTATCGGAAACCTCGTCTGGGTTATTCAACATTCCTGTTGTAGTAGGCTAAGGGGAAAGGATCCCGGCTTGGCGGCGAAAGCACGCTGGGGAGTGACGGCATCCACAGCGCTTCGTATCCCAAAATATTTCGGCACCCGAGGCCGGCGTGGGTGAGACAAAATCTCCTAGGGGGGCTGCAGAAGCACAACAGACGGAAGGCCGACCTAACCTGAAAGCAGAATGATGCAGGAAAGTCCTCTTGCTGTCCTTGGTTCTGTCCAGGCCTCAGGCTGAATTTTGACTCCGAGTCGAGCTATAGAGTCTAGAGTCTAGACAATGCAGTGTTTATTTTTTCCCCGAGCGCATGGTGGATAATGATACAGCTCCACAAAAGGGCACAAAATTGACGTCCAGTTGACAAAGCAGCCCAAGTTTGGCTCAAGCAAGCCTTGAGCAAAGCCTCAAAGGTTGTGGTCGTGGAGTGCGTGCCGCACTGCCGCGGCCCGCGGACGTGATGACCAATCTACGCTCAGCTGGTGCGTTTTTGGAATCGTCTCTCGAGTACTTCCATTACCCATTTACCATGGCTCACGAATCCCATTTGACCCGACCATTGGATCCTTCTTCTTCAGCCGCCTCAACGTCGTCGCTCATGGACATCGATGGCGTCGTCGGCGCAACCCTGATCGACGTCGAGCGCGGGCGAGACCAAGTCCCGGACGACCAAGGTGCGTCCATATTTCGCTGGAATCGAGTGCGTTCTCATCTCCGCCTATCTAGCTTCTTTCCATATGACGAGGGGAGGGAAATACACAAAACGGATAAATATTATGTTCCGGGGACCGCGTGGATTCCGAGCTATTCGCTTTCCTTGTGAGTCTTGCTCAGGCGCTGGTAGACGTTCGCGTTTGACCTTGCCATAGCCTTGGGGGCGATGTGCTGGCTGGCTTGACTGTTGCCTCGATGCTTATTCCGCAGTCGGTCAGCTACGCGACGTCTTTGGCTCAGATGAGTCCGCTGACTGGACTGGTACGTGTCCTGTTCAGTCTGACTCTTTCCTCGCTCACGCTGTCTCTTTAGTTCTCCGCTTCAATTCCTGGAGTAGTTTACGCGTTTTTGGGGACGTGTCGCCAGTTAAATGTTGGCCTGAAGCCGCGATCAGTCTCCTGGTCGGCCAGGCTATCGGGGAACTTCTCCTCGAGCTTCCCGATCCGCATCAGAGAAGCAGAGGCGGCAAAAATCGCCATATCCACTATAATCACCATGCAGGTAAGCCGACAATGTTTGACATATTTAACCTGCCTAATTTCCCCAGGTCGGATTGTTTGCGTTCCTGCTCGGCTTTTTCCGCCTAGGATTTATCGACGTCGTCCTCAGTCGCGCGCTGCTACGCGGCTTCATCAGCGCCATCGCCGTGGTCATTTTGACCGAGCAACTCGTGCCCATGTTCGGTCTCACCGCAATCATGCACGAAATACATCCAGAATCCACCTTCGACAAAATGCTCTTCCTCTTGGAGTATGTTTTACGAACGCCAATGCCAGGACGACCATCGTCAGTTTTTCTGCGCTTGCTGTGCTGGTCGGACTTCGGGTCATAAAAGGGGCCTTCCAAAAATATTGGTGGATATATCGTCTGCCTGAAGTACTTCTGTCGTTATATTTTCCACCCGTGAGTTTATTATATGTCTTGGCCGCGTTATATTAATTTTGTGCGCAGTTTTGTCTGAACAGTTCCGCTGGGATCAAGAAGGCGTGGAGATTCTGGGTGCAGTCCCGATAACGTCGATGAAGTCGTTCCTGCAATTTCCTCTACAAGTTGCAAATCTCAAGTACCTTCGACGGACAACGTCAACTTCTATGTTCGTTGCCGACTTCTTCTTACTGTTTACTCCTAATCTATATATGCAGGCTCATTGCCGTTGTCGGCTTCTTGGATAGTATCGTAGCGGCGAAGCAGAATGCTTCTCGGTATGGGTACTCGATCAGCCCCAACCGTGAGCTTGTCGCGCTTGGTGCATCCAATCTCGCAGCCTCGTTCGTCCCCGGCACCCTTCCCGCCTACGGTTCTATCACTAGGTTCTTTATGACCATTGATTCAAACCTTGCGATGTTGACTGGTACATCTAGGTCGCGGATCAATGGCGATGTCGGAGGGCGGACGCAGATGGCCTCACTCGTGTGCTCCGCTGTCGTGCTTCTTGCGACATTCTTCCTGCTCCCCTGGCTATACTACCTCCCCAAATGCGTCCTATCTGCATGTGAGTTTTGCAATCATCCACGAAATTATTCAACGATCTTATGTTCGTTTTAGCATCTGCCTGGTTGTGTTCTCCCTGCTCCGCGAGGCTCCGCATGACGTTGCGTATTACTGGAAGTTCGTATGCTTGCTATCGTCAGTTGTTTTGTCTTCGCTTATCATACTCGCACCGCCGCAGGATGAGCGCTTGGGTGGATCTCAGCCTCATGTTCCTCACCTTTTTCTGCGCGATCATATGGAACATCGAGATCGGCATCATGCTCAGTCTGATCGCCTCGCTCCTCCTCGTCGTACATCGCTCGTCGAAGACCCGTATGACCATATTGGTGCGTTTCGCTTTCATCATCGTGTTAGCTGGTGAACAACGATTAAACCAACCTGCATTAGGGGAGAATACCCGGGACGGAGCGGTGGAAGCCGATTAACGAGAACCCCGAGGCGGAGGAAAACGTCCCTGGCGCGCTGATTGTACGGATTCGCGAGAATCTAGACTTCGGTTGGTGTTCCTACCTTCTCTGCTTCTAAGCCCATTATGCTCATCTGAGTTTGATAGCGAATACGGCGCAGCTTAAAGGTTCGTTGGGGGTATTTCACTGTTTTCAACCGTCCTGATTATTTGTCTGCCAGAGCGCTTGCGGCGGTTGGAGCTATACGGGACTGGAAAGAGCCATCCGTCAGAAGAGCCGCGTCGCCAGCAGGCGACAGTCCTGGTGTTCCACATGGCGGATGTTGAAACTTGCGATGCATCGTATGTCTATTCCACCAGCCTATTGGTCGAAATTCTGACAGTCCTTCTAGGGCAGTGGAAATGTTTCGCGAGTTGTGTGAGGAGTACAAGGTTTGTTGAACTCAGTTGAAGAGGATCACGGTTAATTTTTCCATCAGAGCCGGCATGTTCGGCTTTTCGTGACGCACCTGCAGCCCCGACCGCTTGCGATGTTTTCAAAGGCGGGGATCTTCGAGTTGCTCGGAGACGAGGCATTCCAGCTCAACGTTGCGGATGCGATGACGCGGATTGAAGGCGGTCGATAATACGGCACAGTCGGTAATACAGGGACAGGGCGGAACATCTAGACCTATATACTATTAGCACGTAATATCTTGCATATGGGAGTTAAGATTTGGATCACCTGGAGCTATATTTTTGAGGCGAATGCCCGCACAGGCGATCCGTCGCTTCCGTCAATTTTCAGGGGGACGAGGTGTACAACGTAGTTGGGACCATCCAAGGCATGCAGGTTGGTCAGATTCTCCGCGATGACGCCGCCAGCTCCGAGGATAACCTCGTGTGCGCCGAAACTGCCTGTCCCGTCGAGCCGCGTTTCGTCTGGGCTGAGCGTATCGATACCAACCACTTGTATGCCGGTGGCAATGATCTGCTCTGCGGCCGAGCGTTCAAGGAAGGGATGCTCGAGGTACTTTTCTGTGCACCAGTACTGCGACCAGCCGGTGTGGAGGAGGAGGAGGACGCCTCCGGCCATCTGCGGCGCATATGGCGTGAGGTCAGCCCATGTTATTGCTTCTCGGGGTAGTTTATGGGTGAGGTCAATTAACAAGGCACGCCCGATGAAAGTGCTCAGTGGGATTTGCTCGATTGACTTGCCCTCTGCGAAGAAATGCGACGGGGCATCGACGTGGGTGCCTGTGTGAGAGCCCATGGACAGCGTCCGGACGGAGTAGCCGTCTTTTTTGACAGAGGTGGCACAGGAGCAGCTGAAGACGGGGTCTCCTGGGTAGATTTGCATGCCTTCCTTCAAGCTGTGGGATAGGTCGACGATTTCCATGATGGTGGTTCGAAAGAAGGAGAATAGTAACGGTGGGATAAGTACGTTATCCGACGATCCATCAAAGTCTAATTATAAATAAATAAAATATTCGTTATCCTCCTTGCCCTCTTCCAAAATCCTTGTATCCTGCAAGGTGAAAATTGCTATAGCCCGCAATTCTACGCGTCCTACATCTCTCAATATTTTCTAAACATGTCCACCGACGTTGCGACCGATCCACAACCAGTGCCCATTGCCGAGACTGTCCTTCAAAAGGCTGCAAAACGATTCCAGCTCCACAACCTCATCGAAGCCACGGATGCCCTCTGGAGAGCGTATTCAAACAATAGGCTCGCGGCCTGGGCAATCCGGAAACGCGATAAGGAAGCTGAGAAGGAAGGCTACGAATCGCCGGATTCCGACGACAATTTTATGATGTACCGAGACGATGCTATCCATGTTTTCCGCTCGATAAGAAGGACTATGAGGGAGTTGGAGGACGAGATGGGCTTTCCCGACGGACTCTTGCAGAAAAGTGTGGCGGTTTTGTCCTGCAATGCGGCGTTCGAAGAGGCGGACGATGTGAGCGTCCGATCTTTTTTCTTTTGGTATTGTTAAGCCTACTTGCAGCCTCGAACAGTGTCTACCCTCTCCAGATTATACTCTCCGTCCCGACCGGCGTATGTCGACGTCCACTTTATGTACCACTGCCGTATGCGCATCGACCATCTTGAATGGCACTTCAGCTTGGGATACAAGATCCACACACGCCCAAAGGCACGCGGACCGGCGAAAGAGATGCCTACGGACCTCGACCTCAAAGCGCTCAAAGACGAACTGGGAGGGGGACTGGCCAATATGCACACCAACAAAGGCTGGCGGTCGATTGCCTGGGCGACGTGGGACGATCTCGGTGGGCGCAACTATGGGCAACGCAGGGTAGAGCAGCGGTCGTGCGACCTGTATGACGAGGGCATTGTCGATCTGCACGAGGCGCTTTTCGGGCCTCTTCCAGAGTCCGACGGAGAGTCTGATTTAGCGCGCCGACACGCTTCCGTGAATGTTGTGAGGCTGTTGCTGGCTGCAGTCGGGATCGACTATGAGATTGCTTGCGAGGAAGACGAGGACGACGCCCCGCCCGGAAGGGACCAGCAGGATATAAAGCAGGGTCATATTGAATGGATGTTGTGCGGGTTGACGGATAACTGGATGGCTCGGGAGGTACGCAGGGCGTGCGGCTTCCAGCTCACACGGGACCCTGTGCAAGAGGCGGCCGGAGACAAAGAGAGGGAAGAGGAAAAGACTCGGAAAGATGAATATTACGACGACGAGGACGATCCCGCCGACAATTGCCGACCTCAGTAATATTTTCTCTGAAATATTGACGTACTGAAGTACTAACATATTATCTTGATCTTGTGCGTGATGGCAAATTTCCTTTGAACTTGTACTGATAAGTTTCCTTAGATCTGCTTCCCTTGCTCTTGGCACAAATGAAATTCTTTATTGCGGTTTTCCACAAGTTGTGAACTCTGAGGAATCGACTCTCCGGATGAAGAAATTGTAGCCCAGTCTGTAGAAGGTGAATTTCAGACGAAATATAGCTAAAATCTACTTTCACCTCCAAATTCAGCGCAGCGCCTCCATTTTTATTTTTTATTTCGGGTCAATTGTAAACACGTGATCGCGATACAGATGACGTCACCAACGCGTTCCTTACTCTTAACCACCATGACCAGTACTCTGCCTCCACTAGTCCAAGCTTTCTCTGGCGCAATTGGCAGCGCATCTGCCAACGCTTTAGTCTACCCTTTGGATCTTGTAACCACACGCCTTCAGCTTGATTCCCCACAGAAAGCAAGAAAGTCTGGCGGTCTCCTGGGCGCGATTCGTACTCTGCACGGGATTATCAAGAAGCGAGGGTTCCAGGATATATACACTGGATTAGGGACGGATACTGGTGCGACGCTGCTCTCAAAGTATGGCTTCGGTGTCCATTAGCTGCACTACTAACCCTCTTCAGCTTCTTCTATTTTTATTTCTACGCCTTCCTCCGGTATCTTCTTACCCGGCGCCGGCTTTCTTTGAATACCAAGCCGAGTGGTCTCATCCGTCCGCACAAGCCCAGCCTGGCGGAGGAAATATTACTTGGCTTCATCGCTGGTGTTGCTTCGCGCGCGGTATCTACGCCTTTGAACATTGTCACTCTGAGGCTTCAAGTTGAGGGCGAGAATGAAGACGATGAAGAGGTAGGATCGGGAGCGGATGAGCCGGTTACCGGAGTCAGCAGGGTCGTCAAGAAAATTTATCGGGAGCAGGGCATATTTGGCTTTTGGCGCGGTACACTTCTGTTCGATTTTTACGTTTAACTAGAAGCTAATTCCAATTAGGTTTCAAGACAACGACTCTACTATCTCTGAATCCTGCGCTGACTCTGGCGCTTTTCCAAATGTTCCGACGCGTCTTGGCGCGCGCTTCTGCGACAACTGGGGCCGACCCAAGCCCACGCCAGGCCTTCCTTGGGGCTGCAGTATCGAACTCTATTGGTATTGTCTCTCATTCTCCACGGTTATCAGCACTCTGATACGTGTAATTTCAGCGGCAACCATTCTATATCCCCTCATGCTCGCCAAAACGCGGCTCCAAGCCACCGAAGCGACCTCCATGCGCGAGGTACTGCGTGACGCGTACACCGGACGGGGTCGCAGCGCAAAGCGCCTGCCTGGGTTTGAGTTCCCGTCGTCCGAGAACCTTGGGGTCTCCGGGCTTTATCAAGGGCTAGAGATGCAGATCATCAAGGGATTCTTGAGCCAGGGTGTGACCTTCCTGGTCAAGGGACGGTAAGCGTCTAGGATTCAGTTTATTAACGCTAATTCGTTCGCAGAGTTGAGCAATTGATTATTGAGATGTACTCTCGAAGACGTTAGGCTTTTTGTGCCATACTACACTTAATATTCCGGGCTCAGTGCCAAGCCACCGAAACGGACGCCGGCATACGTATTTAAATCGGTTAATGCGCATGGCTTCCCGCTTTTTAAATTTCACTGCAAGCTACGGCAGTATACGCATCGGGCTTCCGGAGTCCGACCCAAGATTGAAAATATTCCGGCCGCGTAGCGCATCCAAAGTCAGCATTTATTGAGTCAGATTCCATTCTTCTCGCATCTTTTGTCTTGCCTCCATAATCTTATGCCTGCGCCTGTGTCAATCATCCCTTGTTCTTTGTCGGCCCTATTCGGCCATCGATTCCCGGAAAAGTTTTTTTATGTAATAGTTTTTTTTGGGTTGGACTCACTGGCACTTCGCGATTTGTCTCCTTCCAGTAGGGTTCGCTGACATGACAATTTAACGCCGTTGCTTGTCAATTCTACAGGTTTTTCATCACAGCGGCGATGCCTTGTTATTTCTTGCCATCTGCTGAGGCTACGCGTGTTGCCCGTGTACTCTTTCTTCCCATTCTCCCAACTCGAGTTTTAACGCCGATTCAACAGCAGTGGGCGGTGTAGCGAGATTAATACTGGGCGGTGTAAACAGATGTGAGATCCCTGTCGATGGGCACTCCATCCTATATTAAAGCGCCAAGGCGCTGGTATTGCACCCATGGCCCCCTAAAACAACGTTAATTCACCCGCCTTCAGATTCCATCTCCCGCCTTCGTACTCCATCTCCCGAACGTTGTACGGGTTGCAGGAGAGATTATTCAAGGCCGGGTAGAGTTGAATGTTGCTCGACGTGCGCAGGATGACGGAATCGAAAGTTTCTGCAGAAATTTGAGGGGTTCTATTGTATGCTTCATCCTCCTCCGCCTTATCTTTATTGACCAATTGGCATAGGACGATAATTGAATCTAATACTTCAGACACCAAACATGAACGAACGACTGAAGTACGTCTGCCCGACTAGATTTTACCGCTTTTTTCTGATATATTGCATTTCAGTTAATAAACTCTGCCAAGTCATTGTGGGAAAGAGGAACGGTGTTCCCTAACCTGGGGTCCCATGTGCGTCACGAAGTACTTATCAGCTACACACTCGAGGTTTTAGGCAGTCGATCTGGGCTTCTCCGACGGGACCGCCTGATTACTAAAGTCATCCCGGTTTTGCCTGTCGCATCTCCAGCCCAATGGACGACCAAAACGTCTTTGAGGAAAGGGTGGAAGGGCGCTTGGAGGACCATTTTCACGGAGCAGAAAATACGATACGGGATGGTATGGGGTGACCACTCGCACGCGCGCGCTGAGGCAAGGCACTGTTTACCTTCTGTGTATTAAATCTAGAACTGATCTCAACTCGTAGGTCAAAATACCCGACTTAACATCCTTTCCGCGTGCGACTCCATTTCCACTCAAGTTGTGCATCGAGACGCGCACAAAGCCGATGTCTCGTACCGCTGCTCCCGTCGACAAGAATAACAAGCCGATCTTTCCTGCACCACCCACTCAGTCCGCCGAGGTGAAGCTATTTTTCCAGCGAGAGGCGAACATTTCCGTCGAACGGAGAAATGGAACGGTGAAGGATAGCTTCCAAATCTATGGAGGTTTCGGCGATCCCACCAGCACTTCTGTCAAATCCACAATCGAGGAACCAGAGTGCATCCCAGATCCTGAGAGAGGGTCGTGGCGTCTGGAAACGTTCAGTACGGTTTGAAACGACTGTGTCGCTTCCTTTCGCGCCGACGTTCAGCACCGAAAGTCGACTGCAAGGTTAAAATCCTTTCCCCCTTCCAGTTTCTGTAACTAATGGGGTTGCAGTATTCCCTTTGCTTTAATGTATCTTTCCCCGGAATTGGAAACGACATGAAGTTTTATGTGCCTATACATCTTGATCCCACGCATGTCTGCCCTCCTACTCCAAGCCCAGACTACGCGGACAACATCCCTCCAAACTGGTCACCACCCCTGGCATTACTAGACCTACCTCCGTACGCAGCTTGATTCCACGTACCTGGTTCTTCCACTGATGACTCATTTTTAGCGCGTACTGCACCGAACCTTCCATTGATCAAGACTGAAAGAATGATCCTCGGGCTGGATCTAATTTACATTTGAATATTGCTATTTATCCCACCTCATAGTTACCTTGTTTTAATTATATAATGCACAAATATCTTTGGCTGAAGCACGATCACTGAAAGCAAAATTTGAACTCAACTACTAGTATACGCCGCGGAACACTCGCGATACATTAGTGTAAAGACAAGATCCAAAAATAGCAATGAAACAATTGACAGTCGCTTTTGCTTGATCATGATTAACTTCCACCTACGGCCATAATCACGCACAAATTGCCAGGTCGTCACTTCTTCACAAACCACCCAAACTGGAGGCAGAATAGGGTTTCCTTATCCCAGTCTGTCGGGTCCCAGATTTTCCCTTCACTTCAGGCACTTGCCCCATTATGAATTGCGCAGATTGAAGGCAACAACCAACTCACAGCCTTGTGGTGGGCGCCCCGGATGTCGTTACATGCTTTCATCGCGCCCGCATATTTGGTTACTTATATGGTGTCAGTTCGCGACACAAAGGCATCGCTGAACATGGTTACATTTCCATAGAATGCTTTCACGAAGCAACACCGCCGCAAGGTTAGTACACAGCTTGCTCGTCGGCAGTGAGTTTCGTCAAGAGCTCGGCATTAGAATCAGTCAGTTCGAATCCTTGAGATCGATGAGGAAGTCTTTGTACGCTGAACGATAAAAGAGTTGCTGGCTCCTGCAAATAATATTTCTCGTTCTGGGATCGGAGTATAGAGTGCCGTTGCTGCGACGACTCGCGACTCGAGAAAATTCTGATAGGCAGTCCTTCGAAGTGCCGTCGGTGTCGACCGGCGTTTGACGAGTATGCACCGGGAGGGCGGCAGTGAGGTGGATTGCGATAAAAGCAAGTATAGAGGTGGCTTTGAATCAAATTAGCATTCTGGTATGGAGGAAAATGTGACCGGCGCGATAGGATGAAGGTGATGACTGCCAGAGTGTGGCGTCCTGAAGTTCCATAAGCCTGAAGATGTATGTTAAAGGTTACCGTTTCCGAATATTATTCCTTGGATCCGCGCTCTACCCCGGAGGCCGTCGCTGGCATGGCAATACTTAACCCCACCTCACGTAGTTTTATCACCGCGATTTAGGAGTACTTCATTTCTCATAGACAGACGCTACAATAGTGCTCGGACCTCCGAGCCGCATGTTGTAACCTACAATTCGTCGATGCGTCACCAGAGATCCTCGGCGTCTTTCATAAATAAAAGTAACCCGTGGTAATGGAGACAATTCAACGTCGTGTCGCCAGGGACTGTCGCTGTTTTTCAAACCGCGCGCGATCAGTGATCCGGGAGCTTTCCCACGGTTGAATCTCCGAAACAAGCGACTCTGTTGGTTACAGTCCAGCCTCGACCGTTTAATACATGATTGTATTTCCAAAAGTATAATGCATGATCTAGACGTCAAGGACCAGCCTCTATTGTCGTATTAATACATGCGCCGCTACTAAACTGAGCACCAGCACAGTAAGCTTGGGAACAGAGGTGCTCGTGCCGTCTGTCTTCGACATACCGCCATCTTCACTGCTTCCACCGCCACTGTCCTTGTGACCTGTGGATGTCTGAGTTGCTGGCGCACCGGTGGTTGAGGTCTGAGACAGCGTCTCTGGAACAAACGTGGCTAGCAGGTCCTTGTATTTGCTCTCGTACATCTCGCACATTTGGTAACCCGCTTTATAGAGCTGTACATGAGTGTAAGCCCATGCGATGAAATCCGGCGCATTTGGGTCGTCTGGAGGAGAGTTGAAGTCAGATGTGTATTGCGCGATGGCCTCGTCATGGTCCTGCTGGAATTCGATCCCGCAATATTGGATGTATAAAGTATAGGCGTTGGCAATCGGTGATCCGGAGTTTGTTGTTTCGGGTGCAGGAAAATCTGTAGTGGTGCTGCTGCGTGTCAGCATGGAATCCAAATAACCCAGGGATCTCCCGTATGGAACATCTTTTCCATCGATGGCGATTGGGTCGGTAGAGTCACGCCCAGAAATATTAGGCTCTTATAAACAAACGCTACAACAATATTAGTGCTCGTTACAGAAATATTGGAGTTGACGCCGATGGCAATCATGGATAGAAATGCGAGTTGTGGTAAAGGGTTAAGCATGTTCTGGGTGGAGGATTTGGTTTAGTGAAGTTTCTCACACTGTTTTTAACTGGCAGAGGCAAGAGCAAAAGCGGATCCACCCTCTGCGCCCATCTGTATTCATGGCAATGGTTTCTGACCTATCCTATCGGACGGCATTCGAACGTGGCGGTGTCTCCTAAATTTCTGCTTCTCTCAACGTGCATGACAGGGGAATGCTGTCTTTATATGTCACCACCGGGAGATGTCCGCAAAGTACTATTCCGATGGCATGAGAACGAAAGAGTATTACTAAAAATAAATCCGCCCTTGCAACTCGGATCTCCGACTTGATCTTTTGCGGCACGCCCGTGTCATTCTTGGTTAGAATTGCTTGACACAGCGCGGAGCTCTGAAGACCGAATCTGGTAGCCGTGTAGACATCTCCGCATCTTATGCACTTGACTACTGCGGGCGCAGATCAGGTAACTTGGGACATACTTCTTCTGGCGGCATCTCATGGCCTCGACTCTTAGAATGCTCTCAAACCACCCAGGATTCGTCACTCTGGTAGTCACCTACATTCCTCCAGCGCTGGTCGCTTAACCTAATTTCTACTAAAATGTTCTTCCTCATCGGACTCTCATTATTCGTCCTCCCCCACCGCGCCCATTCCATTCCCACTCCTCGTCAAAGTGGCGGGATCAGCATACAGGACTCCATGGCGAGCATATACAACATGTATCTTCAGACCCAGAACGTGCAGAACGTGGCCTTCTACTATTTGTTTGGGGGCGAGATGGAAATATCCTTCGCCGGCGTCGCGGCAGACGGCCAGACCCAGTACACAATCAACGAGCAGATATTCCAAACCGCGGATCGTCTGCCTCATATAGACAACTTCAACTCGACGGGCGAGCTGATGTTCAGCATTCACTATCAGCACTTCATTCAAGGACTCCTGAACGATAGCACGACTACCGAGACCCCCGCGCAAAGCGCGGAACTTACAAGCCTTCAGGCAAACGAAACTTCTGCATGCGTAACAAATTTGGGAACCATCACAGATCAGGCATATGCAGGTTACCAGAAGCTCGGGGGAACGGCCAAGGAGACAGATGATGTTTTCGTCCAATTTGCCACTGAAAACTATGGCCAATACAGCGGGGCTCTTCTTAACTGCACCAACGCCAAGAACGCGTACAGCAAGGCGGTGAGTCCAACTGTTAAATGTCCCCTTCCTCCCTCATACGCTCTGTCTAGGTGGATAATATATTGGGGGACGACAATGGTGAGCACGTTTAGAATTCAAACCCTGGCGGCGGAAAGCTAAAGGGTTCTAGGAATCATCCAATCGGCCATCGATGCCATGAAGCCCATTATTAACGCAGAGGATACCTTATATCCTGGGTTGAACATGCCTACTTCCGGGCCTTCAAATTCGACTCCCGGTGATGTGGTCGGTCAGCAGTTTAAAGGCATAATGGTACCCTTCTATGCCATGCCATCCATGAATTCCACCCTCGCGGTATGGCAAAAGGGGGATGCGCCCGCGGCGTTGACTTGGAATAGCTCACACGACTCCAGAATATCCATCGCTGAGTCCCGGTCCTCCAGTTTATCCGGTAATTTTCTTTGGGACAGCGCTTCTGCGTCGGAGAACTCGAACATGAGCTTTGTTCTTTCGACCGCACAGTCTTCCGTCATCTCTGTCGGGGGTATAGAGTTGATCACCGTTGTGCGCGGCGCTTGGTTCGATATTTTCCGGAGCGCAAGTGCTGTTGGGAACCCGGCTCCCACCGACCCTTTGGCCAAGACCCACCAAGCAACATTCAAGGAGTGAGTGAATATTTTTCTTGATCACTTCCTCAGAGTAACCGATCAAATTTGCAGGTTCTTTGGTTGTCTACAAACCTACGGCGACTTTTATGTTTGGTTCTAAAGCCGACTACAACGCCGCAAAGTCCGCACAAGCTCAGGCATCAATCAGTGGTGGATTGTGGGGGGCCAAAGCCAGCGCAGAAGGAAGCCAATCCGGTGCTGCGTGAGTTGGTCACAAAGTCCTCCCTGGCATTCCGCTCAGCGTATCTTGCAGATTCGACGATGACCATCTGACAATAAGTTTCAATGACAACACCAACAATGCTTACATTGTGGGCTTAATCATGCACAGCTACTGGGATGATGTTACTGCCAATTCCACTACCCATTAAAGCCTCATATGCATACATTTTTTTTCAATCGTGGAACGTTGCGATATTTTCCGGACATGGTCCCTTGTGAAAGATACCGTCGAGACCAAGTCAGAGCAATAAATACAAAAAGGATGCTCACAAATGAACAAGAAGCACGCCTCCGAGTATTAGTCTCTTATAAACAGACGCTACAACAATATTTGAGCTCGTACCTCGCTTTGTTATAGCCCCCGAGTCCGCGCCGCCCGACGAGGGCTTTAGTTGATTGCAGGCCCCCGAAGACGGTGGTCTCCCACTACGGCTGGTACCCAAGCAGTACTTGGCATTTGTCCTGGGATGTTGGCCCGGGGCTTGAAGCTTCCAAATTATTTGTCAAATATTGCTTTTTCTGGCTGAGTGATGTTGTCGGGGGGCTTCTGCCATCCTGAACTCATCGAGCCGCTCTATGGTTATCAGCCAAATCCCGTCAAAGCTCATCTCGGAAGACTGAGCAGTGACATTACTGGTTTTGGTGTTGGTCATTCCTTGACCCACCGTCCCGGTAGCTATGCGTCACGAGACCCGCGAGATACCCATTGTTGGACATCGGAGGATAGCTTATGGTCATGGATAAGGATAATATTATTATACTCCGCTAGCTCCCCTTTCGGAACGTGCAGAGTGGGTATTATCATCATATCTGTTGATCACGTTTAACTTCAGGATGAATACGACTGAATGATATAGGGCACTCACACCACGCTGCTGGGATTAGTGTTTACTATCCCGCCAGATTTAGCTGATCTATTGGCAGCCGGGAGCTTGGCGTTCATATAAGCCATTCTATAGGTGTACTTGAAAACTGCCGTCGGCTTGTAAATAACCAGGACTTTGTCATTGTAAACCGACGCCGGTCTGTGTTTTGTGCGGTCCCAAGGCAATTAACAAAATTTCCCACGGTTGCATCTTTGGCCGGTTTTTGGATGGTCTGCCAAAGCCGTCTAAAGGTTGACCGCTATGTAGTAATGAATGGTCTGAGAAAATAGAAGAGGTGAGAAGAGAAGAAACACTGTATCGCGCTGAGAAGGCTATGAACGACTCAGGTTTTTTATGTGCATAGAACACAAACTTGGCCCACTAAAATTATGATTCCCAGTTAAATTTCCAACTACAGAATATGTCTCTGTCCAATAATATTCTCCCCTAGTTGGCGTTCCAGAAGCTTGTCATGACAAATCCCAAGATGTACGCATTGTCCGAAAGATCCTGGAACATGATACTTTTAGTATCGTCGTGAGTGTTCGTGACATTGTGCGACGTGGCTCCACTTCCTCCTGCGCCTGTGAAACAATAACAAGTCAGGGAATGTTAAAACGGTCAGATGTGTGACATACAGATGAAGAGGAAGCAAGCTTTTGCACCGCCTTGGGTCTGTTTTAGCTGAGAGTATTCGTTACTATCGGTGAGGGTCATATTCCATGTGGGTCTGAAGCCCACAACCATCTGCGAATTGTATCTCGAGATACCAAGCGGCTTGGATGAGTTACCAAAGAATCCGTCAAACACCGATTGTGTTTTGGCACTGATAGTGTCGTTCGGTGGAGGATTGTGGGCTGCCGAGGCTAACCGGTAACCATCGAACCAACTGCCGAAGTCAATGTCCACCAATGCGATCCCTCCGAACGTCAGTGAGAAATCTGACGCTTGCTGGGTGAAATTTGTGGTCGTAGTTGAACCGGAACCGGAACCAGAACCCGACACATCATCCCACACGAAGCTCAGCCCCCCGAACCACTACTTGAGCTACTGTCGTTGCTCGATCTAGCATCCCGGCTGCTCCAAGTAAATGAGGGTGGGCCGTCGGCACTCGCTTTCCATGCCTCAATGGTTCCATTGAGGAGCGGCACGGCATAGAAGGGAACATAGTTGCCGGTGGCACCAGAGGTGGCTCCGGCAGGTGGTTCCTCGACCTGCATGTTGAGACCTGGTTGATTGGATTCGGTTGCCCCGGTGAAGGCATCGACGATGATCCTCGCTTGCCCGAAAATTGCTCCATTGTCTCCCAGAATTTCATCAGAAACTCGTTGGTACGCGTTCTTGGCCTCCATGCACTCGGTATTAGCCTCCTGATATGGCGGCCAATTTTGGGAAGCCCATTGAAGAAGACCTGTATCGAAGGAACCATTGGGTGGAGGGTTGGCCATGTCCACGGCTGACATGTAGTACTTGAGAGAATCGCTCAGGGCCGCATGCTCGTTTCCGCACTTCATAGTCGAGTTGGTCAATGCCTCTTTGATTAAAGTATTGTTTTGAGCCGATGGTTGTGGAACAACTTTATTGAGTTCCTTGATAATCAGGTGAGTTAACAAATAAACCATATGAAAACTATATTACCCACCTGGATAAAGTTGGTGTACTGGCCTGAAAAGGACTCGGTGGAGTTATCTGCTATACTGGGGAGCTTGTCGCACTTGTCGAACAGAAGCTGATTGTTTGCAAACTGCGAGGTAGCTGTGTTGCCCGTAAAATCAATGGGTTGCCAACCATTGGAGAAATGGACGGCGGTGCCTGCGACCACGTGCACGGATGAGAGATAGCTTTCGATCGCCTGTTGTGTTAGGTCCTCTACAGATGATACAGCCTGAGGACCGTCTCGTCTCTCGGGAGAGGGAAGAGCAACGGTCCCCCGTGTAAGGACGACACATGCAATGACCGAACCAAGAAGGAAATCTTTGGGAGCCATGAAGATAATGAGATCTATGTAGAATGTGAGTCAAGATGTCTCGTTGTTTGAGTGAGACAAATGTAACCTTGTAATAAATGAGAAGCGACCAGCGCTTTGAGGATTGAGAAGGGAGTGGGACACAACCAGGTGTACAGTCTCGAAGCGTAAAGGTGACCCTTATATACCAGACGTGCAAGAGAACAGGCATCGTTTCAAGGAGGTTCCGAATGTGGAACCGAAGAACGCCGAGAAGAGAATCTCTAATGATGCGGTAACACAGGCGTCGTATCAAAAGTGGGCGCGAAGCGACGGAATCCCAGTTGGATCTGCCGCCGATCACTTGAGCTCCGCGACAGAACGTGAATCATGGACGCGGTTTCGAAGGGGGCGACTGAGTGTTTCAACGGCTTCTACTTGCGGATAACCGCAAAATCTCGAAAATCCAATGTGATAGTAATCTAATTTTGCTATCCGGCATCGATGCGGATGCCGACCTTCTCATATGGAGACGTCTGACGAGAGTAACGGCTGGTTAACATCCGGGGTTTTGCTCTCTCCGGCTCCTACCGAATCTCATTCTGTGTCTTTCTATCACACCGAATGAAGGCATGGATACTGTAACTGTAGCATACCTTTTAAGGATTCTCCCGGCGAACGAGGAGATTTGGCGTGACGGGTTTCACAGACAGTCGATGTGAAAAGACGGACTATGAAAAACGAACTTCGCCGGTGGAAGGTTGAAACCCGTATGGCGATCAAATGGATTTCCCACCAAATTCTCACGGTTGTATTTTGATGGTCTAATTAGTAAACTTTGCAAAAGCAGCAACAGTAGCAACAGGATAGTAGGATACCCAAAAAGATTCTGCATCTACGGGTTCCCAGCGGTATCTCCGTCTGTAACAACAATGCCGGTTTCCCAAAAGACGGCCTTCGTTTCTTCCTCAATCTACGTTGTGTTGCCAAAGGTGCCTCAGTCATCCATGACAACGGGATACGGGTTGACACAAATAGACGGTCTTCAAGATCCATTCCTCATATCTACGGGTCCAACGGTGTCTTGCTATAATTATCAGCGAGCTATGCAATAAAGATTGAATGATCGGTGAGCGGCCATCAGTGCGTCTCACTAACGACGGACGTTGCTAAGCCATGAATACCCTAAACGAGTACAGGTATATAATTTCCAAAAGCAGCAACAGTAGCAACAGGATAGTAGGATACCCAAAAGATCCTACATCTACGGGTTCGCGGTATCTCCGTCTGTGGCCGGTTTCCCAAAAGACGGCCTTTATTTCTCCCTCCATCTACGTTGTGTTGCCAAAGGCGCCTCATCCGTGACAACGGAATACAAAAGACGGTCTTCAAGATCCATTCCTCATATCTACGCGTTTACAGCGGTGTCTTGCTATAATTATCAGTGAGCTATGCAATAAAGATTGAATGATCGGTGAGCGGCCATTGGCAGTGCATCTCACTAACGACGGACGTTGCTGAGCCATGAATACCCCAAACGACTACAGATATATAATTTATCACTGGAGAACTCAGAAATTAACAACTCAAGATGAATCTCCTCGCTATTGCAACTATCCTCGTCCATATTTCAACCTCTCAGAGCTCTCCTGCAAACAAGGTAGCACGCAGCGACCCATATGCATCGTGGGTCATACTCAGATAATTCTATGATGCACTGCGCTAATATGCGACATCCAGAATTACGACTTCGATCGCTGGCCTGCCTCACCCCACATCCACAGCTTCAGCTGTTGTGGCTGCATATGAACAAGCTGTGGAAAACTGTGGAGCCGACGTGGACTCTGCGCTGCAGCAGCTCATCCCTGACTACTATTCTGAAAACGACATTCCCCCTACTGAAAATGTCAATATCTCAAACCCAGGTAGCCTCGTAATCAGTCTGCATATGGCATTCTAACAAGGCGAGCTTGTTGCTTCCTATGACCCAGGGTTCGTCCAGTGGGCATCGACACAGCCATTGTACGATAATGCAGGTCGTGTGTGTCAACAGGCAGAAATCTCCCTCGATGATGCCATACAGAGTAATGGTGCCTCCGCCACTTCCAACTCGGTGACTTCCGCCACTTCCAACTCGGTGACCTCCGCCACTTCCGACTCGACGACCTCCCCCACTGTGACAGCACCTAACGGTGGGGCATCGGTCACGGCGTCCTCGTCGGGCTCTGCGGGACCGGCAACTACATCCACAGGGGGAGCGATCGACCATCGGTCCCAACCAATCCTTTTCATTACCGGCGTCATAGGATTACTGTCTTGGTTGGGTTAGAGAGGACCCGCTCGGTTTCACTGTACTTTTTGTTTTTTTTTGAGGACGGTTTCACTATACTTGAATTGTACAATGATTTTCTATGTATCTCATTTCTATGTATCTCACATAGAATACGTGTTGTTCACTTTGTAAAATAAAATAAAACGTCAACAGAGTTTGAAATTTGGGCAACAACTGCGATGAAGCAATGCATCGTGCGAGTTTTATCGCAACCGCGCAATTGATCTGGCACATTGCGAGTTTCATCTTGCACATCAAAGATTTAAGCGCGTCAATATATCGCGAGTTTGATCAGATAAAATATATCGCGAACTTGAGGTTGAACATAACGCGAGTTTGAGACAAGTTGGACACATCGCGAGTTTGAACATATATCGCAATTTTGGTTGGAACCACCCGGACGTCGTACGGGACCGCTCTGCCCGTTATCTGGAGTGATGGGCGGCGTGCGGCGGGCACGGCGGTGTCGTGGTCGCCGCTGTTCGAGAAAAGGCGGACCTCGGATCACCTCGGCGTTCTCGGTGTTCAACTCAGAATCAACTGCTCTGAAATCCATGAATTTGGCCTCAATGACCAGCGCTGGGTGGACACTTGAAACATTGGAAACTCTGTGCTTACATTCTGATCCATTTTCCTGCTCCCTGAGAATAGAAGCGGTCACCACAGCTTTTTCGTCGCCGGAAACACCGATCAAGCGAAGCAGTGCTGCGCCAGGCTGCCTTTCCGGCCCCAGTCTTTCGACAGATGTGCCTAGAGGATCTCCCAAAAAAAAACCGTTTTGTTTTCTTTCGCCGTTTCGCAAAGCTGTATTATCGCAATCCGTGCTTCCATAGCTCGCTCTGAAATGGTCCGGGCACGGCAGCGCGGTCAACCAAATCTTGAGTACCAATTTAAGTAATCGCGTTGGACTCCCCGGGGCGGACAGAATAGCAGAACCGGTTGTCCACAGTAAAACCTCGAATTGCAATGTGCAAGGAAGGAGCAGCACACCCGACTTGATCCGACACCAATGCCTTTGCCCGCCAACTCTAACAAACGCAAACTCTACCAAGTATACTCTGCCGGCGTGACGCGAAGACGCGGCACGGTCTTTGCCCGCTCCTGGCATTTATTCCTATCCTTTCCCTCTCCACCTCTCATCCTCAATAATCCTATATCCCAACGCGAATCCTCCACGCGTAACGCGCGATGGCGACCACCAAAATCGCCACCCTCATTATCCGCGTGCGTCTTGACTGGTGTCTTGACCTTGCGCAATGCGCACTCACAACTTGACCTGCGCGTAGACTGTCGCGAAGCCCATCAGCGCGCAGATCAAGCACCAGGCAACCCAGTGCGTGCCTTTTTCTCTTTTTTTTTTGTCTTTCTTGCTTGTTTTTGGCGTGCGTTGCTTTTTGGCTCGTGCGCCATGGCACGGTGTACCCAACTTCAACTTGGGGATGCATGAAACTGACCCGCCACGCCAGACACGAGCGTTTCCGCAACATCTGCGTCGACCTCGCGCAGTTCATGTACCGCTCCGAGGTTAAGCTGCGCACCAACATCCTCGGCGAGCCCGCGAAGCACATCCGGCCTCTGTCCGAGACTCGGTGCGTCTCATTCTGCTCGCTTTTCTCCCGCATTGATGCGCTCTTCGTTTTCTTATTTCATTTGATTCTCAGCGCAATCGAAAACGGCGCCAACGCCCTCGCGGAGGGCTTCCTCTTCTCCGTCGCCGCCGTGCTCATCCTCGGCGAGACCTACCGCTCCAGCCGGAGCCAGTCCAAGCGCCGCGACGCCGTCGACGACACGCTCGACGGCCTCCACGCGCAGATCGCCGACCTCTCGGCGAAGGTGGACGGCATAGCCGGGAGCGTGGAGGAGAGGGTGCGCGGTCTGGAGGAGAGGTGCGTTGCGTCTTCCGTCCTCCGTTCTTATTTATCAACTCACCCTTTTTTCGCACTAGGAACGAAGACCTGACGCGCCTCACCCAGCGCATCGTCGAATTCGGCCTGCGCGGCGGGTGGGCCGAGTTCGAGGGCACGCCGCTCCAGCTCCCCGCCTTCAGATCGTCCCGCCGGAGCGCAGCGTGCGGATAGAGCCACCCGACACGGACGAAAGGACAAGGGCGGGAAGTCATAGCCCTTGCTCCATACTTCGGAGAAGAGGAGCGCAAACGCAATGTACACTACCGCACACCCAGCATCTAATATTAATTCCTAGAATCTTGTGCTCACTGTACTCAAAACCCCTTGCATTAATCACCCGTAGACCCCTCATCGCTATACTCGTAAAACCCCTTGCCGTTCTTGCGCCCATACCACTGCGCGTCGACCATCCGCTCCAGGAGCACGCTGGGTCGGTACTTGGAGTCGCGCGTGCCTTCGTAGAGCGTCTGTTGGATTGCGAGGCAGGTGTCGAGGCCGATGCTGGGGTTGGTGAGGCGGGTTAGATGAGTTTGAGGGGAGGAAGAGGGAAGGTTAGCGTGGGTGCTAAGGTAAAGGGAAGTGAACAGGGAGGGGAACATACAAATCAGCTGTGCGTATGGACGTCAGTATCAAGTATGAGAGAGAAGAGGAGGACACGCAGGCAGACGCACCTAACTGCAACGGCCCCATGGGGTGGTTCATTCCCAACTTGAGCGTTGTGTCAATATCGTCGCGCGTTGCGGTGCCCTGGTTGCATGAGTGATTGAAATAGGAGAGTAGACGACTTGTCGATACCTTTTCGAGACACATTATCGCCTTGAAAATGAAATTAAAACGGGGTTGTAGGTTGAATGAAAAAATGTGAATGTAAATATTGGCGCACCTCATTTATAAACGGCATAAGCAGCGCATTAGACACGAACCCGGGGACGTCCTTCGATGTCGTCACCTCTGCGTTTAAAGTTCCAAACCCAAATAAAAATAAAATAAAATCGGAACCTACCCTTCCCGCACGCCATCGCGAACGCGCGCGCGCGGTCAAGCGTCTCGGGCGTCGTTTGCAGCGCCGATATTAACTCGACGAGTTTCTGTCGGAGGGTGAAGGATAGATATTAATCCCAGTTACGAATTACTGGACGCACGAACTGCGCACCATCACCGGGACGGGGTTGAAGAAATGGAGACCTGCCGCGCTCTCGGTTAACTGCGGCTAATAAACAGGAAAAACAAGAGATAAACGCACCGACCACGCGCCCCGCGCTCGCCTTGCCCGCCTCGCTCGCGGCGCTGGTGCCCGCAGGGACGGCCGCCGCGGCGATTTTGGTGATGCTGATCGAGCTGGTGTTGGATGCTAGGATCGCGTCGGGGCGGAGCTCCGCCGCAAAGGACGCGAATATCGATTCTTTTAGGGGAAGGCTTTCTGAGACCGCCTATACGCCATTTCACACGTATTCCGTATTCGACCTCAAAACATCCGCACAACGCACCTCGACGACCATGTCGACGTCGCGCAGGCCCTTCAGGCCCGCCTCGGGTCCAATGACAGAGACGAGGCCGCGCGCATCCTTGGCGGCGTCGGCGGAGATGCGGCCCTTTGCGACGTCCTTTGCGAGGAGCTTGTCCATGAGCGCGAGGCCCTTGGTGATTTGGTCGGTGGAGCGGTCGTGGAGGAGACGGGGACTTTGGCGCGGAGGGCGGAGACGAAGGCGATGCCGAGGCCCATTTGGCCGGCGCCTAGGACACCTAAGGTGCGTATTCCGTGCGCGATGGACATGGTGCAGGACAAGAAGGAACTGGAGTGTGAAGCCGGAACGCGGACACGTGAAATGAAAGCCGGACTTTGCCGAGTGTACAGCCACCCGTGGCATGAAATGTGCTTTGAACGATTGGTTCACCAACTTCGATGAGCGCGTCTTCGGCGGACTTATTTCGCTCGATGCTTACTGGATATCTTCATTCAATTTTGGAGGAATGAGGACAAAATATTGCAAAGTATAGAAACCACTGCGAGGTAATTTCGAGGCTAATCTGGGCGCTGACTTTTTACACACCAACCCAGGCATCCGAACATCATTCGTAGAGCACCATCAGGCTAGAGCAATATATGCCACGGTATTCCAGAACATTCAATTATGTAAATGAATTATTGCGACACGTCATTGAGCCATTCAATAATCTAAGCAAGATGGCAAAATAAGTAAAAAAGGTCCCTCAAAAATAATACGTATTAGGCATCCGCCCTCGAGGCGTGCTATTCACGTCCATTCTGCATGATATTCTGACTCGCGGTGGACCAATACCTGCCCGGCAACACCACCCATCGGTGACAAGCATCCACATAAGAAGCGTGCTGCCCTACGGAATAAATCAACTCCCTAGCCCAGTCGCTATCCTCGTAAATTTCGTTTGCATACATTCTCAAGTCTAATGGAATTGATAGCAATCGGACAAGGTTCATATGTCTGGGTTACCGACGGTTTTTTGCATTGCAGCTCGACGTTCTCAAGTAAAATATCTCAGCCGCTATTCATTTTCTATCATCGTGCGTCTGGGCCGGACAAGCTCGCACTCTCCGCGTCAGGGGTTTCATGATAAGCATCGCCGTACCTGACACTGAGCTTCTCAAGGCTCTCTCCAGGTACTTCCTGGAAACCAACGTCCCAAAAACGGCATCCTAGCCAACAATACGACCTACCTACCTCCGTCTGTCTCTGCAAGAGATGGGCTATCATCGGATGCCAATCCTGTGCCCTGGCAGCATATTCCGCATACCTATTCAGCGGCACGCCCAGGTGGTGGAGTAACCCAACACGGACTCAAGACCCATCCGAAGTCTTCTGCTACGGCTGTAAAAGTCGAACTTCATTGAAGTAAACTAACACCAATATATATCCGCCGTACTCCCGCAGTTGACTGCTGGCCCCTGGGATCCATTCACTGGTGCGCTTCTCGGCACTTTCATCATACCCAGCCCTTACCACGGGCAGAAAACAGTCAGGAGCTGTATCCTTGACAGAGCCAAGGACAAAGAATGTCAAGAATTTTTTCCCACGGTTGCACATTTGACAGGGGTGAAGAGAATGAATCTGCCGAGTTTCTCTTCTTGGCAAGGAAAAAATGGGCAACGCCCCTTCGGAGACCCAATTAACAGGCAGACGTGCCCCTTGTTATGATACCTACGCGGTCTGATTCTCGTCACACCTAACGCAGCAACAGCGTATAAATACAATGGGCTCAGCTTGACTATGCAAACACCAAGTGCTCTACCGACATGCTCGCTCTTTCTAACCTCACTGCTCTCCTCGTCTCCTTCGCCTTCGCGGTCAACGCTGCTCCCAGCGTTGGGCCATCCCCCGATTTGGGCTCCGTCTACGCGGTCTACCCCGGCTGGGATATGGACAACGGAGGCTTTCAGGGCATCTTAGGTGGCACCGAGCTCGCGTGCCTCCAGGCCTGCCACTCCAGTGGGTTCCCAGAGCATCTCGTACTATTCACCCGACTGACATAATTATCTCGTCTGTACATTTAGGTACCAGCTGCGTCGCCTACGCGTACGTTCCTTACGGCGGAAGCAACTGCGTTCTCAAGAGCTCGGTGAACCTCAGCACCATCAAGGTTCAGAGCTTCGATGTCAGCTTCGGCCTCGTCGGAGCCTGCGGGACGTCAGTTCTTTTATTATTCGTTTTGGTGGGCGAACTTGGGAACTGACATCTTTCCTTCCATCCGTGTAGCTTCGCGGGGTAAGTGAAAAAAAAACGAGCCTGGGATGATTAGATGTGCTAACTCCCGGATTTGCTCTGTTTAGTTGGACCCTCCCTTTGCCGCACCGTGACTGCATAGTTAGGAAGATTAACCGCAGAAAGATCCAGCCGCCTACTATGAATCTGTTCAATGCCAGATGGGATTTTTGTGTGTATCTCCTTAGTGTGAATATAATGTTCGAAAAAATACTGGAGCCCAACTTCAACCGAATCACGATTACATATTTAGTAGAGATCTCCCGATCTTGACAACTAGGAAGCACCGTCTGAATCTGGGCTTGGTCTGGGCCTTAAATTTATTTGTGGATAAGAAAGATGCTGAATCAATTACAACGTTTCGTTCAGTGTTCACTGTCGGGCTGGGAGCTCGCTTGTTCTTTATTTATCGACCGGGAATGACATTCTGAGCTCAGAAAGAACTCACACAGGTTATGCGTAGTTGTTCGATAAGTTACATTTTACGCGCAATAACTTATATATATATAGTAAACAGTATCTGCATTTTCTTCTAATAACGGCCGAGTGCAGAAAACAATCAGGAGCATTCCAGACCGTCTCACTGTGTTCCCCTACGTTGGCCAGTTACAGATGCCCCGGCAACAACTAGCCCACCTTGTCTTGCACGAACCGTCCCTCGTCACCTGCCGCGCCATCCTGCTGCAGTGCATCAACTTGAACCTCACCTCAGCACGGTTAGTCACATGTAAATAGGAGTCCTGGCACCGCCCACTTTGCTTCCGTTTCTCCGTACACTTACAGTGAATTTCATCGACGGACAACACCCCGCGACACGTCGGTCCGTTCTTTATACTCTTCACCCTCCCTGCGCTGCACATGCCCTAAACCTCGCATTCGACTCGACTCCATGTCAGGCGGGATTTCAAAAGCCAACAGGAATTCTCCGCATTCCAGGATCGCTCCCTGACTCGGAATGTCGCGCACGTCGTCTGACTAACTGCTCCCTCGCGTCTGCGGACTGATCGCCCTCCTGCACCGCACGCCGGCGCTGACGGTGCTCACTCTTCTTGTTGTGAAGAATGCATGGATTCTTGCATCAGTTCCGTTATTATGAGAAACAGACTACGCCGCTGGCGCCACGGTTGCGGCAGCTGCACTGGAAGTTGATCGGACATCGTTTTGAAATGATACGTTCAAGCGGCGATTCGGTCGCGGTGGTGGAAGGATGAATCTGAAGAACATCTTTCTCAAACGGGCGTTGTACGACTACAGAAGGAGTTGCTCGTGCAGTCTTTTGGGGCGTCAAAAGAAATCCTTTTGGATCGGATGCAGGACATTGGTCGAAAAGGGCCTCGAATTGGGTTCAAGTAATTTGTCGACATAATCTTTCAACGCCGTTCGTGCACGTAAGCACATTTTACACTCTCGCGTCGTCATGACACTGCGAGGCAGGGCCAGTCATTTGCTAAAGTTTGTTTTCGTTTGGTTCAACTCCGGCCAGTAAGAAGAAACTCAATCGAGGTCAAGTTCACCCAATCTCAGTCAACAAGTTCTTGCAATGACGGAGGCCTTATGGTACAATATGGATTGATTTCTGTTGATGCCGTAGATTATTGGATCGGGGAGGCTATGGAGATTATCTCCGCGTTCGTGACTCATGGGGGTGGGCCCAGCGACGGGGTCGAGACGGATCACGGTCGCAGACAATGCTAGACATCCGGTTACAGTGCTATGTCATCACGGAGGCGGACCTTTAGTCGCGCTCCGTAGCTCTGTGATTACTGTGGAGTTCGAGCCACTACAATATGCACTAGAGCAGATTGTTCTACTTATCACAACCTCCGACATCTATTGCGAACATCGGTGAATTAGGTGTTTAGTCGGAAGTTGGGTTCCACGGAAACCCCATCGGCGACGGACCGTTATACTTAGTGAGGATATGACGAGATATGCTCATGGCGATCAAAATGAATAGGACTTTCCCACGGTTGGATACTGCTCGCATCAAATGACCAGTGAGTGGCAATTGTGTCTTACCAGCGGCGGAGCAATAAACATCGCCATTTTAAGTCGCCGTCGATTCCATAATGAACTCGTAAACTCTTCCGAACCAGCTTTTCTCGAAATGAAGGTTCTCGCTTTCACCACTATTGTCCAGACGGTCTGTTGCGAACTATCCATCAGATTTTTTGTGTTTTCGACAAAATCCATGCTTTGCAATCCAGATTGATACAAAACGCAACTAGACCGACACCGTCGGAATATTCCAAATACGACAGTCTGCCGGTCACCGATTTTTTGTGTTTGGGAAGACAGACACAACCCGGTGCGAGTACCTAGGTTAGAAACTACAAGAAAGTCGGCGCATTTATTTATTTGTGTCTACGAATCAATACAACACGCGCGGAGAAATCCAGGATTGTAGTGCAGTCGTAGTGGGCAAAATGAACTATTCCCAAGAAAAGTCGACAAAGGTATGGACTATAAATTTATGTTATGGAAGAACCTTCGGGGCAAAACATTCAGACTCTCACAGTTTGTCGGAAGAGATGCGAGCGTTGTTGAAGACCAGTTGTGCGCCGCTCTGCTTGCGAATGACAATAAAGGCGTAGGTGGTGTTCATGTGGGGTGGCTCGTACAGCAGGTCAAAGTCGTCATCGTGCTCAAAAACATGGTCCGCCAAGATACATATTTCGATCCGGGCGAGCTGTGGTAGGGATGGCAAAAACAGAGCAAATTCTGCAATGTAGTCACTCGGCGGGAAGACTTTTGTGACACGCCTCTTGGGTCCAGAACACTTCGTTCTGCCGTCGTAACATTCGAAATGTGTGCAGACCGTCGTTCTGTATTCCCGCAATCGGAGACTCTGCAGTTTGGTCAACACGATCAATTTCTCGCGATATTTATGCTATTCGACAATTAGCGAATCCAAATTATATACAGAGAGGGCGTACCATCTGGTCACTGATGCAGACGTCAAGATGGGTGAGGTTGGGGAAGGACGACACCAAATGAGCAAATGATGCCGGAGTCAATTCATCCGTTAGTTTTACCTCCGATCCAAAACGATCAACAGCGACAACACGAAGTTTTGTTAGCGATAAGTGGCTTGCCCCAACAGTGGTCAAAGAACAAATCAAATCGTACCACAGGGAACAGCCAATGGGCAACAGGGAACAAACCAACAAGAGACTGGGAAAAGCCAACAAAAAAACTGGGAACATGTACAGCCAACGGGAAATGGGGAACAGCTAATGGAAAACTGGGAACAACCAAGTTCGAACTGGGTACAACCAACACCTGGGGACAACAGGAACTCTGGAGACCCAATCCCAGTGCATTCATTCGTGGGTACCAAATAGAGGTAATACCAGACACGCTCACAGCACAACGGCAAAGCGACATCATGCCGGACTGCCGGCGCCCAGAACTCCTCTACTCGGCACAACCAATCAAATTGTACGGTGAATGGGCAACAGGGAGCCAATGGGGAACAAACTAACAAGACACTGGGAACAACCAGCCAAAAACTGGGAACAGCTAACAGAAACAGGGAACAGCCAGTCGGAACTGAAAACAACAAAGTTCTAACTGGGAGCTGAGTACAACCAACGCCTCCTGGGGACAACCGACAACTGAAAACTGAAGACACTCCCCGTGAATTTTTTGACGGGTACCAACTGGTATTATATAATAAATCAGCGCACTCGAGAACAAGACCCGCGCGGCCGTGTCTGGCCATTTCAGAGTGCGCTATGGCAGCGCAGATTGCAATACCACAGCTTTGTATCGGAGAACTGGAAACATCGAAATGCTCACTTTGGGGAGAGCTACTCTGTGCAAAAGGTTACTGAAAAGACGCGGACCGCGGCGTTCACAACGTCCATTGCGGCTTTTTCGGTAAGTGAGAACGGACTATCGTTATGGATTCTCTTGGAAACGCGGTGAATGAGACGGAATTTAATGAGGTGAATAGCGTGAAGGTTGAAATTGGAAACGGCGCGCCGGAGAGCTCACTCTTTAGGAAGCGCAGGAAACGCCGATCAGAGATGGAAGTATGTTCCCACGGTTGCATCTGTGTTGGAACTAAAATTTATGCGCCGAGAATCAAAATCAAATGACCGGCGAACGCTTATCACTGTCAGTGGTAACGGCGGTGGTAGTAACAGCAAGTCGTCACCAACGGCTATAGATATAAAGGGGTAGATATAAAATGAACCCCAGCAACTCTCCCTCCAAGTGTATATCCGACTGGTATTGAACTCTGGCGAGGTATGGTTAATCCGACGAATCACCCGGATAACCTTTGGACTGAATCGTTCTTCAGGACCTTGACTGAATGTTGTTTTAAGCAAAATTCTTCCTCCACCGGTCAGATTACCGACCCGCAGGAGAAAAAAACTCGCTCACAGTCTTGTTGACAATGCTGTGCCCCTCTGCCTTTTCTCCTCCTTGGTAACCTCGCTGTTGTTGGAAGAACTTCGCAAGGGAGTGACCTTGTTGACGCTGGGGGCGTGACCGGAGGCAAGAACGACGTGGCTTTCAAGTGCTGTGCATTGATGCATCATTGCCGTGTGCGTCGTTCATTGCCAGTGTGACTTAGTGTTAGACTAACCTACAGTAAGAATATTTCTCACAAGGATTGTGGACCATAAAGCGGTAGGTTTGGATAGTCAGTTCCCGGCAGGCCCTGACCGCTTCCACTGGCACTTCCAGCCATGAATACGGTCAATGACTCGTCCTCCTCTTCTGGCTTGAGCTTCATGGGGGAGGACTTTTTAAGGAATGACAAGTAGACTCGTCACCAGTCTGCCCAGGGACGGCAAAACTTAGTGCAAGCACTATGCCGTATAAATGACGAGCACCAATACCAGCTATGTCACTGCTCTGAATCAGTCTTTCAAAATGAGCTTTGGTGGGATAGGGCTGATAACCATTGAGCGTGGCAACTGGTTCGATGGGTTCAGGATGGCAGAAGCCCCCCGACAACATCACTCAGCCAGAAAAAGCAATATTTGACAAATACTTCGGAAGCTTCAAGCCCCGGGCCAACATCCCAGGACAAATGCCAAGTACTGCTTGGGTACCAGCCGTAGTGGGAGATCACCGTCCTCGGGGGCCTGCAATCAACTAAAGCCCTCGTCGGGCGGCGCGGACTCGGGGCTATAACAAAGCGAGGTACGAGCTCAAATATTGTTGTAGCGTCTGTTTATAAGAGACTAATACTCGGAGGCGTGCTTCTTGTTCATTTGTGAGCATCCTTTTTGTATTTATTGCTCTGACTTGGTCTCGACGGTATCTTTCACAAAGGACCATGTCCGGAAAATATCGCAATGTTCCACGATTGAAAAAAATCTAAGTAAGTCCATGCATACATATGAGGCTTTAGTGGGTAGTGGAGTTGGCAGTGGAATTGGTAACATCATCCCAGTAGCTGTGCATGATGAAGCCCACAATGTAAGCATTGTTAGTGTTGTCATTGAAGCTTATTGTCAGATGGTCCTCGTCGAATCTGCAAGATACGCTGAGCGGAATGCCAGGGAGGACTTTGTGACCAACTCACGCAGCACCGGATTGGCTTCCTTCTGCGCTGGCTTTGGCCCCCCACAATCCACCACTGATTGATGCCTGAGCTTGTGCGGACTTTGCGGCGTTGTAGTCGGCTGTAGAACCAAACGTAAAAGTCGCCGTAGGTTTGTAGACAACGAGTGCCCTGTCATTATAGATGGCAGCTGGGCCCGGGTTCTCTTGTGTTCCAAAGAACCTGCAAATTTTTTCGGTTAATCCGAGGAGGTGATCAAGAAAATATTCACTCACTCCTTGAATGTCGCCTGGTGTGGCTTGGCCAAAGGGTCGGTGGAAGCCGGGTTCCCAACAGCGCTTGCGCTCCGGAAAGTATCGAACCAAGCACCACGCACAACGGTGATCAACTCTATACCCCCGACAGAGATGACGGAAGACTGTGCGGTCGAGAGAACAAAGCTCATGTTCGAGTTCTCCGACGCAGAAGCGCTGTCCCAAAGAAAATGACCGGATAAACTGGAGGACTGGGACTCAGCGATGGAGATTCTGGAGTCGTGTGAGCTATTCCAAGTCAACGCCGCGGGCGCATCCCCCTTTTGCCATACCGCGAGGGTGGAATTCATGGATGGCATGGCATAGAAGGGTACCATTGTGCCTTTGAACTGCTGACCGACCACACCACCGGGAGTCGAATTTGTAGGCCCAGAAGTAGGCATGTTCAACCCAGGATATAGGGTATCCTCTGCGTTAATAATGGGCTTCATGGCGTCGATGGCCGATTGGATGATTCCTAGAACCCTTTAGCTTTCCGCCGCCAGGGTTTGAATTCCAAACGTGCTCACCATTGTCGTCCCCCAATATATTGTCCACCTGGACAGAGTGTAAGAGTGAGGATGGGGACTCGGACATTTAACAGTTGGACTCACCGCCTTGCTGTACGCATTCTTGGCGTTGGTGCAGTTAAGAAGAGCCCCGCTGTATTGGCCATAGTTTTCAGTGGCAAATTGGACGAAAACATCATCTGTCTCCTTGGCCGTTCCCCCGAGCTTCTGGTAACCTGCATATGCCTGATCTGTGATGGTTCCCAAATTTGTTACGCATGCAGAAGTTTCGTTTGCCTGAAGGCTTGTAAGTTCCGCGCTTTGCGCGGGGGTCTCGGTAGTCGTGCTATCGTTCAGGAGTCCTTGAATGAAGTGCTGATAGTGAATGCTGAACATCAGCTCGCCCGTCGAGTTGAAGTTGTCTATATGAGGCAGACGATCCGCGGTTTGATATATCTGCTCGTTGATTGTGTACTGGGTCTGGCCTTCAGCCGCGACGCCAGCGAAGGGTATTTCCGTCTCGCCCCCAAACAAATAGTAGAAGGCCACGTTCTGCACGTTCTGGGACTGAAGATACATGTTGTACATGCTCGCCATGGAGTCCTGTATGCTGATCCCGCCGCTTTGACGAGGAGTGGGAACGGAATGGGCGCGGTGGGGAGGAGGAATAATGAAAGTCCGATGAGGAAGAACATTTTGGTTGAAAGTAGGTTCAGCGACCAGCGCTGGAGAGAAGACCGAGAATGTGGGTGACTACCAGAGTGACGAATCCTCGGCAGTTTGAGAGCCTTTTAAGAGTTGAGGCCATGAGATTTCGCCAGAGGAGGTATGTCCAAAGTTACCTGATCCCCGCGTATAGTAGTCAAGTGCATAAGATGCGGAGGAGATGCCTACACCGTGACGGCTACCAGATTCGGGTTTCAACGCTCAGCGCTGTGTCAAGCAATTCTGACCTAGAGTGACTTGGGGTATGCCGCAAAAGATCAAATCCAAGGATGGCGGAGATCCGAGTCTCAAGGGCGGATTTATTTTTGGTAGTCCTCTTTCGTTCTCATGCCATCGGAGTGGTACTTTGCGGACATCTCCCGGTGGTAAGCATAGAAAGACAGCATTCCCCTATCATGCAGATTGAGAGAAATTTAGGACACCGCCACCTTCGAATGCCGTCCCATAGGTCAGAAACCATTGTCATGAATACAGATGGGTGCAGAGGGTGGATCCGCTTTTGCTCTTGCCTCTGCCAGTTAAAAACAGTGTGAGGAATTTCACTTAACCAAATCCTCCACCCAGAACATGCTTAACCCTTTACCACAACTCGTGTTTCTATCCATGATTGCCATCGGCGCCAACTCCAATATTTCTGGGCGTGACTCTACCGACCCAATCGCCATCGATGGAAAAGATGTTCCGTACGGGAGATCCTTGGGTTATTCGATTCTACGCTGACACGCAGCAGCACAACTACAGATTTTCCTGCACCCGAAACAACAAACCCTGGATCATCGATTGCCAACGCCTATACTTTATACATCCAATATTGCGGGATCGAATTCCAGCAGGACCATGACGAGGCCATCGCGCAATACACATCTGACTTCAATTCCCCTCCAGACGACCCAAATGCGCCGGACTTCATTGCATGGGCTTACACTCATGTACAGCTCTACAAAGCGGGTTACCAAATGTGCGAGATGTACGAGAGCAAATACAAGGACCTACTCGCCACGTTTGTTCCAGAGACGCTGTCTCAGACTTCAACCACCGGCGCGCCAGCAACTCAGACATCCACAAGTCACAAGGACAGTGACAGTGGAAGCAGTGAAGATGGCGGTCTGTCTAAGACAGACGGCGCGAGCACCTCTGTTCCCAAGCTTACTGTCCTGGTGCTCACTTTAGTAGCAACGCATGTATTAATACGACAATAGAGGCTGGTCCTTGACGTCTAGATCATACACTATATTTTTACAAATACAATTATCTGTTCAAGTGTACATGTATAAACGGTCGAGGCTGGACTGTAACCAAGTTCCGGAGATTCAACCGTGGGAAAGCTCCCGATCATTGATCGCCGTTTGAAAACAGCGAGAGTCCCTGGCGACACAACGTTGAATTGTCTCCATTATTATGGGCTACTTTTATTCATGGAAGCCGGCGAGGATCCTTGGCGACGCAACGGCGAATTGTATCCATTGCATAGGTTATAAAATGCGACTCGGAGGTCCGAGCACTGTGCTAGCGTCTGTCTATGAGAGATCGAGTACTCCCTCCTCCTCTTGAATCGCGGCGATCAAACTACGTGAAGCGGCGTAATTATTGCCATGCCAGTGACGGCCTCCGGGGTGGAGCACGGAGCCCGAAGGAATGATATTCGGAAACGGTAACCTTCGACAAGCATCTTAAGGCTTATGGGATGTCACAAGACGCCCCGCTCTGGCAGTCGTCCACCTCCATCCTATCGCGCCGGTCGCGTTTTCCTCCATACCATAATGCTCATCTGATTCGACTCGGAAGTCACCTCTATACTTGCTTTTATCGGAATCCACCTCACTGCCGCCCTCCAGTGCATAATCGCCAAACACCGTTTGACGCCGACGGAAGGCGATCCACGCTGCATACCAGAACTTTCTCGAGTCGCGAGGCGTCGCAGCAACGGCACTCTATACTCTGATCTCAGAACGAGAAATATTATTTGCAGGAGCCGGCAATTCTTCTGATATGGTCGAGACCAACAAGGACATATTCCCTGCGCTGATGCTGCCCCTGGAAATATGTCGTTCAGCGCTCGGTACAAAGACTCCCTCGTGGATCTCAAGAATTCGAGTCAATTTGTACTGACAGATTCTAATACCGAGCTCTTGACGAAACTCACTGCCGACGAGCATGCTGCGTGTATCACTAACCTTGCGACGGCGTTCAACTTCCGGTTGGCTTCCTGCTTTCAAAGCATTCCAACAGGCCGGTGGGAATGGAACCATGTTCAACGATGCGTTTGCACAGCTCGCAATGCATAAAACACCGGATACGCAACCAAATACGCAGCCGCGATGAAAGCATGTAACGACACCCGAGACGCCCTCCACAAAGCTGTGGGTCGATTCTTCCCATCGATCTGCTCAATTTCCTGATAAATTTAGAAGGAAAACATATTCGGTGATAACAACGGTCGGTATCTCAAGATACCGCGAAAAGAATGGTGACTGAAATCTTACAGACATAATTGAGGCGGCGATCAAGGCAATGCCGCTCATGACAGGAGAAATGCCTAGTAGCCTACCGCTGGATCTCCGTTCGGCCCGTGAGTCGGAAACTTCTTGATGTCTACATCCACGGGTTCCGGTACCTTGCTACCGTATTATACCATGCTAAACCCCACCCTCATGGGATGGCAAACGCGTCCGAGTGATGCCCAGCCGGCATTCAGCTGGACGCTACCACGGATTTATAAAGGCGGTCCACTGAACCTTGTGGGGCGGATACATCGATCTCGTTTGGTGGGATAGGGCTAATTGATGTCCAGCGTAGAGCCTGGTTCGACGATTTCAAGAACGCCAATGCGATGAATGGCCCACCGTCGAAGGACCGCAACTCTGCAGCACACAAATCGGGATTCGAAAGTGCCTCCATCGGTGGCTTCATCCTTCTCGATTCAGTTTCGCGAACTAATGTGCTATTCCCGAAAATACTTAGGGACCGCACAAAATCCAGGCCAGCGCACGGCAGTTTGCAAGTTCGCCGACAAATCAGCCAAGCTACCGGTCGCCAAGGGACTGGGGGATTAGTAAACACCAATCCTAGCAGCGCGGTGTGAGTGCTCTACTTCATTCAGTGATGTCCAACAAGGTCGAAGCGAGTATTCGTATGATGTCACGGTACGTGATGTTTGTCTCGCCGTAACCTTCGGGGAGGGGTCATTAAGTCGAGGGGTCATCATTAAGGACTAAGTTCCCCTCCCAACTCTTGGCCTGGTATCATAGTCCAATCGTTCGGTCTCGCAGACGCGCAGCACATCAAATAATCTGGGTTGAGTATAATATTCAGCCGTTCCAGAGTGGTTGGGCGACGAAATACGGTTATGAAAGCGATGAGTTCGTGGGTGAGCTGCGGGTGGAATTGGGTCGTTGAGTATCGTGAGCTCTATTTTTCCACTATTAGTTACCAAAACAAAAGCAAAAGCAAAAGCAAGACAAAGATACCCACAGGTCTTCCGTCATGGCCCCAGTACCAGTAATTTATTCTTGAAGGCAGCCATGTCTCACACACGGAAGAAGAAAGAGAGGTTTCGGTGGAGAGGAGGACAGATACGGTGTCGGCTTTTTTTTGTTGTTGTCGCAAACTCGGGGGCGGTCTTCTCAACCATAGTCACTAGTTCGTTGAGTAGTAGATTACTCGGAACTTGAAGAAGGTTCGTCAGCGGCCGGATTGAAGCTGGGAACGTACTCACTGACATACATCAAAGTTACAATATACTTATACTTAGCACGACTTGGCATATGTGGACGTCAGGCGCTTATTTAGTGGGACGCGCTGCGTCTGCCAACGTACCAGATTCTGACAACTCGGTTGCGTGGTTCGAGTGTAGCGTAGCTTGCTCGGATGGGTCGAGAAGAAAGGCGATGGATGACAAGTCATCCCGAAGGCGCGCGAGTCAGCAAGAAGGCCAGGACATGATGCTTCCAAAGTCTAGCTAGGCTAGTAGCTCAGCTTATTATAATTAATCGTTGCTAGCGAGGCTTGGCTCGAGGTTCTGAGCGTTGGCGTCCATTGCAATGGACGCTGTTGAACGCGCGCTATCGGACGATGCCCACCAGCCTGTAAATGAGCCCCTAATTTACGGTATTCATTGTGAGTCGGTGATTCCTGTTAATCCCCGGGTGAGAAGAAGGCGGCTTTAAGGGAAGACGCGCATACTTACAAAAGGATGGAAGAGAAGAGGGACGCGCGTACACCCAGATACGACGGTCGGGCTGACGCTGACGCGGCCAGTCCATGCTGAATGCGCGAGGTAGATGAGGTGCCGTAACTTGATATGCGCTGGGGCTTGGTTGGGGCCCGGGAAGAAACCGGGTCCGGAAAGTGACAGAAAGAATGGTCCAGATGACAGAAAGAATGTAGCCAGTTCGTGGAGCTAGGACATGAATAATGGTGTTCCCCAGAGATAATAGATATAATTGAAGCCTAGATATAGCCCTGACGCAGGCTGACGTTGCTTACAGTAAACTCGGAAGCGCGATAGTCGGAACAAGTCAGATACATCCGGCTTGGGGTCAGTGGCGGTTATCGCAAGATGTGTATCTTTGGGGACATCACAGCGAGTATGTTTACATAGAAGCGGGCACGCCCAGCGCACGAGTAGATGGAGGCATGAAGCCGAATTAGGCAGATGGTGCAGACAAACAGACGTCAACAAGGCTTGCGTTATCAAGGCGACTGAAGGCTGAGGCTCTTCTCCTTAACCACCATGGCTTCATCCCTCTTTACCCTTGCTCTTTCTCTTGTCACCGCGGTATCGAGTACACCGCTCTCTACTAGCTCCTTCTACTCCACCCCCCAGCGTACACCCCTCTCCCTCGCCCCCTTCGCCGACAACCACAGATATGGGTCTATCAACAACTCGTACATTGTCGTCTTGAAGCCGGATACACCGGTGGCAGTCATGCAGAACCATTTCAATCTGCTCCAGGCTGCGCATGATGCGCAGCCCCTCACCAATGGCGAATTCAAGATCAGACACGTATACCCGCACATCAACGGGTACTCTGGTCATTTCACCGAGGACTCTGTTGAGCAGCTGCGCGCGATGCCCGAAGTCGACTTCATCGAACGGGACCAGATTGTGCACACTCAGGCTACGCAGCGTTCGGCTCCTTGGGTAGGCCATTATGTCATACGTCCGGTCCAAACGCTGACGACCATCTAGGGTCTCGCTCGTGTGAGTCACCGCGACAAGCTCACCTTGGGGACTTTCAGCGTCTACGAGTACGACGCGGACGGTGGTGAGGGCGTCGACGTCTACGTCATCGACACCGGCATCAACATTAAGCACGTCGAGTTCGAGGGCCGCGCGTCCTGGGGATTGACTGTCCCTGAGAATGACGTCGACGAGGATGGTAACGGTCACGGAACCCACTGTGCGGGCACCATTGCCTCGGCCAAGTACGGTGTCGCCAAAGCCGCAAAGGTCATCGCCGTCAAGGTCCTCGGTTCGAACGGCAGCGGTTCCATGTCCGACGTCGTCGCTGGCGTCAGCTATGCCGCCTCCGAAGCGGTCGCCAAAGCCAAGGCCGCAGAAGCCGAGAAGCAGGCCACTGGCAAGACCTCCCACAAGGGCTCTGTCGCCAACATGAGTCTCGGTGGTGGCAAGTCCCCCGCACTCGACCGCGCGGTGAATAACGCCGTCGACGCCGGACTCCACTTTGCCGTCGCTGCCGGTACGCGCTGTTCTACAGGGACACCGCCGCTCTCCTCTAACTTTTCCTTTCCCAGGTAACGATAACCGTGACGCATGCAACTACTCCCCCGCCGCTGCCGAGAAGGCCGTCACCGTCGGTGCCTCGACCATGGGCGACGAGCGCGCGTACTTCTCCAACTTCGGCGACTGCGTCGACGTGTTCGCCCCGGGCCTCAACATTAAATCGACGTACACGGGCTCGCCTAACGCCGAAGCCATACTCTCCGGCACCTCCATGGCCTCCCCGCACACCGCCGGCATGCTCGCGTACCTCCTCTCGCTCTACCCGTCCAAGCACTTCGACCCCGAGCTCAGCCAACTCGGCGCGCCCGCGGACCTGCAGCACTCGTTCTCCCTCGCGCTCGGCTCGTCGATGTATGTCGCTGCGCACGCCGCCCTTCCGAGCTGGGTTGCGGCGTTCCTGCCCGCGCCCCAAGAGGCGGCGCCCATCCCGCCGACGACCCCCACGATCACGCCGTTGCAGCTGAAGAAGGCGCTCCTCCAGCTTTCGACGTCCGGCGCGCTCACGGGTGACCTCGGGAAGGGCTCGCCGAATCTGCTCATCTTCAACAACTACACGAGCGTATGAGCGGGGTGCTCGCAATGAAGATGGGGCTGTGAGCTCCATGGCGGGGGTGGATGTACGCATGATTCTGACGGGCGGATGTACGCATGAACTAGGTGGTAATGGTAATGGATGGACTCGCAGAACGGCGGCGTGCATGTACACACATTATACAAACCTACATACGTTACGATCTATCAAGGCACGGTGGTTCTATCCTTTCCTTTACCTTTTGTACAGTAGCTAGTAGCGCATATATGATATCAATGGTGGCAAGAGATTTTGACTCTCGTGCGATTTTTAGCATTTTATTCGCCCACAAGAGGTGGCCTCAATTCCGATTCAAATGCAATGACCTCAAGAAAAAAAAGCTTGGAGACGCGGATATAATACAGAGCTGTACACCCAAGCATCCAGAGCATGCGTTCTGAAAGGATTTCAGCCAGGAGAAAAATCGCCAAATTGCAAAATGATTACTTTGCCTCTATTTGGCAACCCCATACAGCCCCCACCGGGTTGCCAAATAGAACCCGAGGGATTTGTATTCTTCTGATGGCGGGTGATGGCGGGCAAGGTGGGAGGCGTCTCAATTTTTCTGGGACTCCCTCCGTTCGAAATGAAAGTGATTTTCAGATGTTTTGTGCTGTGATCGCTCAAATGGGCGAAAAGTTCTCGAAAAGAGTCCAAAAAATTGCGAAAAAAAATAGGGCAACAACGATCCAGCGTATAACACGATGCGCCATTTCTTTGTTGCGTGCACCGAGCGGCGGGAGACCAGTGAAACGTATCTTAGCCTTATCTTATCTCTCACGTGGGGTTGCCTTATCCCACTAATTCAAAAGTCCCTTTTAAGTTTTGAGTTCCCGTATCGGCGACTTCGCTACGGGCTCGATGTTGCCTCAAATATTAAGCAGCTTTATATTTACCATCTTGATATACCAGATATACTGTAAATCAGTAACCGAGGTAGAAAAGGTACAGATTGCGTGTATGCGATGCCCGCCAAAGTGGCATCAAAAACCAATTTTCCAACTGCCATTTTCTACCCGGGGGTTTGATTTTTTTTTTTTTTTGAATTATTGGGATGAGAGTAGTGTGGTAGTGTGAATTCCATTCTGTTATTCATTGAGTTATTCTCTCGAAGTTGTAAGGCATTGATTCAGTCCTTCGATGACCTGGGTACCTAAGAAAACCCACATACAGTCCTAGACGTGTGACGTGATGATTAGATGAGCCCTGCAAATCCCCGCTTTGACATATCCGAGTCCTGCCAAACTCTATTTTATGGAAATGTACGTAAAAACGAAAACCATTTGAATATGCAGCGCTGAGCGTTTCAGCCTTTCAGGGCTGGGCGCTGGAATTTACGGTACCCATAGACAAAGTCCCCCTATGGTAGCCCTCCGTTCCAATCGCGTAATTTACAAGGAAGCGGATACAGTAAACCCAGATGAACGCGAACCCCGGGAAACAGAAAATAAAAATGTGCGAGCGTCCGGTAGGTCAGTTGGTAGGCTCACGCGCACTTATGCGGCGTTCCGAATTTAAACTACACATCTCTGAATAATTCAGACTCACAATTAGTATTTGAACACATCTTTATGGAATATTGTGCCATACTTAATGTATTGTCGCGTAGCCACTACGGCCAACGACGGACTCGGAAACCAGGAGAATTCGGTCAGCAGTCAGTCAGCCCACATCTCCGCGCAGAATGTAATTCAGTCAGAATCTGTTGTGAACCCTATTCAGAATTGAATACTTCCGAACGGTGGCTTCGTAAAGCCTGCCAGTGCAGCCTACCCTAAATTTTAAATAATCATGTGGCAGTCGAACACCGCGCAGACCGAGAACGAACGTCTGTTGAGCGCACATTCGTCGCACAGAAGCTCGGTCCGAACCGTTTGCTCAATTAAAATATGCTTTCGGGCTTCACTCCGAACTATTACAAAGCTGCAGCACGCAATTTCGCGCTCAGCCGAACGAACAGCCAGAGAGCTGATCGCTGAACACAGGGCTTCCCCGCATTTTCAACGCAGGTCCCCGTTCTTGAATCCCGAGGGACGCGGGTTTTGAATCGGCGAACAACGCCGAGAGAAAGCCTCGGCCGAGGAACGAGCCAGAAAAGTCGGATGTCAGTCAATTGAAATGGACATGGCGAAAAGTCAAAAATAAGGCATTTTATCCATAATCCATATGGCGCAAGCAGTATGTTTAGATGTAGCGGAGAGTCGAAATTAAACCCTGTCTATCCACTACGTGGACAGCGCCGGCGGTATCATCGACACACACCGAGCTTAGATTGTTGAGCTCGATGGTATCAGGAACGGCGAGGGTGTGCACGGAAGTTGTCCTCGTCTCGGGGTGGTACCGCAAGAGTACGAGCCTCAGTGGCGACTGCACGACCATGGCCACATTAAAGCCGCTATGGTCCATCCACATGAGACTCATGTTGAGCAGGGCACCGGGGACGTATCCCGTAACGCATTGTGAGTCGAAAGTGAGAGGCGAGGACACTTCGTCGTCAGGAGCGTTTGTGAGAGTGCTTAGCAGGAATGTGAATGAGATGAACGATTTCGATCGGGACGTGTCCGCAGGGTCCCATGATAGACGAACGAACACTGCACTGACGCCGTAAAGGGGTGTGCTGGGAAGCATGAAACAGAAGGGGGTAAGGTCATTATGGGGAACACGAAGTTCGGAATTGTATAGGGCGCGTTCGTCGCAGTGACCAGAACGTAGGCTTCTCTGTGAGATGTGTTGGATTTGAACCGAAAGACCGTCTTCAAGTAAATTGTAAAGATGGCCCTTGTATGCGAAGCAGACGATTAATTCGTTCTGGCTGGAAACCTAATTGAACGGTGAGTTGCCCGAAAGCGATCGACTAAGGTAAGAGTACCCACGGGACGATGCAGATTCAAAGGGCCGGCAGAATCCGGAAGACGGGGGTGACTGTGTGCTGCGCTGACTGATACGATGCAGTCTTCTTTAGTTTCCAGCGCCACGATTGATCCAACCACATCTTCAGTCAGAAATAACGACTCAAAGTGAGCGCCGTCGGGGACCGAAACCTTGGAGAATTCGTGTGTAAATCCAGTCACTTTTCCTTCTTCATGTTTTATAGTTAAAACATATCTGTGGGCCGCGCTGAGACAAATAAAAAGAGTTGTCAGCTCATATTTGAGGCAGGCAACGAACAACGAACATGGGTATGACGAATTGTGCCGTCAAAAAAGCAAACGAGCAGACCCCGCGAATTTCCGAGGGCGCAGAGACCCTGGCAATACGCCCACCAGTTTCTATAGCAGGGAATGGGAATGGGGCAGCCAGTTTGGCGTCCCAGCAAAAGACGCTTCCCCTACTGTTTAAAATAAGAATATCTGTTCCCTGCACATTGAAAATAATCTCCGCCGGCGCAGAAAGACGAGTGGATGTCACGGGCTGCACGGTCTCGGGAAAGAGTTGATTCCAATTTTCATGAAGTTTTATCCATGAAACGACTAGGCCCTTTAGTGTTTCCAAGGTGTATCGGGACAGATCAGCGTGTGGTGAACATGCTATCGGAGATTTTGTTCGGGTCGTTTCCAAAATCGAGATCCAGAAGCTGCGGTGATCGGACAACGCGTAAATGGACGAACATGTCTAGTTGAATTATATTGGCAACTGTTCAGCAACAGACTTGAAACGTACCAAGAGCAGAGATAAAGGATCCGGTAGTTCCAAGAAATTGACCACTTCCAGTATCAAATCTGTCGGAAGGTCGTCGAATAACACAGGCATCGAAGCCACGTTACTGGAACGAAGGAAGTTGCCAGGGACGATGACCAAAGAGTCGAGGTACGCTCCTGATGAATAGGGTTGTGGTCGCTCAAATTTAAATTTGTGGGTGCTATCGTCCACTGCGGCGCTGTTCAAGATTCAAATGCTCTATCCGACGTCAACTGATCAAATGGGTCCAGTCTTATTTCCGTCCAGAGAGTGCTGGTCACTGGTGCCGTGCGTTGGTCGATGTGGTGATGGCTCAAAGGAGAAAGCAATAAATGATGTCGTTGTTGTGTCGTTGTGTGGACGTCTTTGTACAATTTATTACAAATCCAACTTTCTTCTTGACTTCAGTGACTGATTTCGCGAGATTGAACAATTGCCTCTAATCACCGGCAGCGGATCTACAAAAATTCCGTTAGGATTGGTGATACTCAGTCCGGCCTAGCCCGAAAACTCGACTACGGCTTTGGACCCGGGTTGAGCGGGCTGCGAAATCCCAAGCCCAAAGTTTTTTTCATGGCACTGGGGTGCCGCGCGCCGAGAAACCTATTCCTGGATCTTAATGCTCCGATTGTCGTTTCAATGACCTGCGAATAAAGTACCATCTACTAAATTAATATTCCATTAAACGAGGTATTCCAGGTTCTCAGAAATTTGGGCTATTCTTGTCGTGCGAAGTGCTTATTTTTTCCCTGGAAAATTGATTGTCTACTGGTATTGCTTGGGCTCTGGTTTCACTGGGTCTCCGAGAAGCCCAAGCCCTGCATCGGGCCCGGGCGCCCACGCATGGCTTGGCGGTCTTCCATCGCAACCTCGACAGCCCTGGTCAATTTTTGCTTCGCGAAACCTTGAAGGCGCGATGATGCCCGGAAATCACGTATGCCCGTGCGGCTTGTTATAATTATATTACACCATGCTAATTGGCAGGGCACGGAGATAATAGTTTGGCGACGGTGTTGATTTCCTGCCGCCGGTGTAAACACCAACTACGGCCATGTACGGCGAATGAATTTTCAGTTCATGAACGTGACGAACTCCGACAAAGCACTCCACAGGTTTACCCGATGATATTAGTATTGAGCCCCGGGCGCGCGCAAGTGGCGACAAAAGGGGGTTTTGACTCTTCACAAGCGGTCAGAGATTATGGAGGGCTGTTTTCTGTACGATCCAAATGAATATTGTATTGTAGTACCTGAAGAATGGGTCATGTGGATCTCCGCATACTAGTGAGTTATTACTAGTGAGTGTCCATTTGGAAATTTGAAACGCCTCAGATTTGTTTGACCTCGATTCCACCCGTTCCCAAGAATACGGCGACGTTCGGTAGGTTGCATTGAATCCCGACGACACCAGGATAAATTTATCTCAATGCAGATATCCATCCCCGAAGATCAAGCGGGCTGCCTCTAACCGAGCAGAAAGGAGACTCTAATTCGCTTGTGAGTCGTTATTTCAGCGAACCAAGCAAGAGCTCCGTGAATATGTAGTATGTTAACATCTTGCTTTGCAGAGCTTTTGTGCATTGCAAGGACCTCTTCGCACGTCATAAGCGTAAACCTAATTATTTTAGCCTCCCGGGAGACTCTGACAAAAAAATCCAAAATTTTGATGGTCTGAACCAGAAGGGACTGGTCGGAATTTTACTTTCGGCGTTTGGCGGGTTTTCCGAGTGGCGTTCGGGCGGCCTTTTGGGCATGCGCAATGGCTCCTTAACTAGAGGAAGTTTCAAATTCGATGTTCGAGAATGCTTAGCCCTGAGCTGTGGTGAAACTGGGCCGGCGTCTACGATTCTCATCTTGCATTGCCTTATTGGGATATGATCTGCCGTAATTCATCTTCCACAACACCTTTAACTTTTCCGTGCAACCGTCAAACAGCTACTCTGTGCCTCCCCGCATCGGTGTTTTCCGTCATGTACGGTGCCACGACGCAGTCCTGCATATCTTTTCGTGGCTGCGGCTCCCAACTGCGGCTCCTCCAGAATGACTCGAATTCCATTTGATTCCGCGGATAACCAGAATGCGCTGCCACGCCAGGCCTCGTGTAGATGAGTTGATACATTGGAATGATACTCACGAACTTTTGTTCTTCTTTTCGGTGGACCGTGGCATTGTGAGCGCTGCTTCCTGCCGTAAAGCATGCACATTACATTAGCGCCAAACCGGCGCTTATAGCTGTTATACCGCCTGGCCGTGCAATGAGTCACTTAAATTTGGTACATCTCTAGGCGATAAATCCTTCCGTGGAATGGATCCATCACTTGATTATCGGTTCGCCCCAGATTTACTCGGGGAAAACTCTCGATTCAGGTGGGTCCGCGCAAACTTTGCACCGCAGTGGAGTCACGACGGAATACTGTCCTTTTCTGACCATACAGCAACATTACAGCATCTCTACTGTTAAAAGGCCCAAACTTGGAAGCGTAAATTATCATCTCCCATACATCGCAGTCCTCCACTCATCTCATCCTTCGAGTCAACATGCCTTCGACTACTTTTGAACCATACACCACCACGTACCACAACGCGTCCTTACTTCCCACTGAAGTCTGGGACGCGCTTAGGTCCAATCCCCAGAACTCCAATTGCATCCTCCCCATCGCACTAAAATCTCTCGCCCGGGAGCAAAATCACGAAACAGCACTCACCCGCGACCAGTGCTGGATCGCCTTACACTCTCTAGGAGCCATTGACTTCGTTCTTTCCGTCACCAATGGCGATATAGGAACTTACCCCGTTTTTATTTTCACAACACACCCCACCCATCGCCTTACCACCGATTTCCTCCTTCCCCGCCTTATTCGCCTCGCCGAGGCATTGCGCGCAGCAGTCCCCATCCAGCGCGTATATTCCATCTTCGCGCCCGACGCCGTCACGAAAATTTTCGTCGAGATATGGTGCTCGCTGACGGGGGTCCAAGGATACAAGGACCCGTACTACCACGCGAAGCTCTCGTACTGCACCAAAAGGTCGTTCGTCAATCGTCAGACGACCACCTTCCCTGGGTTCGTCTACGAGCTTCGCCCCGCCGTGGACAGCGACTTGGACGTGGTCGCAGACCTCTGCTACCAGTTCGCGGCTGACTCTGAGCCCTTCATCCTGTCTCACGAAGGCGCCATCAAAGAGGCGGCCACCCTCATTCGCAACAACCAAATCTGGGTGCACGGCATCCGTATCGCGGGCGACGTACACGACGACATTGCGTCGATTGTCGCGTTCACGCGGAACTCCGACAACGTTGCTACCATTAGCAAGGTTTTCACCAACCCCACCTGGCGCAGACGCGGCTGCGCAGAGAGGCTTGTACGCCGTGTCTGCAAGCATCTGCTTGCGACAAAGCAGAGCATCGCACTTTACGTTGCGCACGAAAACCCCGCGGCGACGAATGTCTACCACCGTGTAGGCTTTCTGGGGCTAGCCGACGGCTCCGCGCCTGTCGAGGGCGTGGACTCGTGGCTCGAAATTGGTCTCGACCGCTCCAAGGTCGAGCTCGGACATTGGTAATTAAATCACTCGATTGGACTGGTTGCAATTTTCTTTTGGTTTGCAAACGCGATATTTTCGCTCTCAAAATAGGCCTACATTAACTTGTATTATCATCATACACCCCAATCCTGTCGCATTGTAGTTTAATTATTGTAGCTCGTAGAAAGCATCCCATGTCTCGAAATCAATTCCTTTTTTTCAACTTACCTCCAATGTGACTGTGACTTGATCCGTGTGACAAACCCTTTTCAGTACGACGATGCGGCTTTCGGTCTTTGACGTCCTCCACCGAGGGGTCGTGTACTCTCTCATGGGAATTTCTGGATGGGCCGTATTCGTCGGCGTCTACGGCCACCGGGAACGCAAGGCTGCGATGATGGAGAAAGTCAAGGGTGAGCGGAACCGATCGTGTCATGCCAAACGGAGAGACTAACAGCACTTCCTATCCTGTAGAGGTATGTCATTGAATCCGTGGTTCCATCACAAACGTGTTCAATCCTGTTGCACAGCGAATGGCGGCGGCGGACCAGAAGGAACAGGTAACCATCAGCTCCCTCGTAGTGCTGACCCAGAACAGGCTCATGTCTTTCTAGGAACAAATGGCACTAGCGCGCGCTGCGCAGGGTGTTGTTCCATCCAAAACGTCTTCGTAAAGCGCGATGTATCCGGCGTTGCATTGCCCTTGTGTGGAATTCCATCGTATGTACTATGGAACTGCGTCTCACTTCAGCTCACACGCAACTATAACCATCTCTACAGCAGCGCAGCAATTTCAATTCCACCAATTCCTGCGCCACACGTTTCCTCTCTCCCTCGGCGCCCGCAATATCCGACAGCCTCATTTCGTTTTATGCGAACCTTGTTACTGGGTGCTGCCGCCTGCGGCCTGCGGTATCCATCATCTACCCTAGACCATCATCCTCGCAACAAGGAATAATCATGACTTGTACTACGTTGCCTGCTCGGTTTTGGAAATACTAGCTTTCGCAAGCATCCATGTTGTCGTTCAGTCGACACTCCGTTCGTCAATCTCTTCCCTCTTTCAATTGAAGACGGATCACGGACATTCGCACCGAAGGTTCTTTAGAATATTTTGTAAGTTATGCACTGCATCGCAGATTGCGGTGCTCGGGCTTTCGACTGTTCGACAAGCGCCAAAGATTGCCGAATTAAAAAGCTCAAGCGCCCGTCCCCAGGTTACGCAGATTTCCGAGGCAGATCTTTGTCGACATGTTTCCGCGCTCCCTGAAATGGCTGTCTGCGAAGGAAGATTTCGATATCTGCGACTTCATGACACCGAATAGATTCCGAACGGACTTGGCGAACAGATTTCTATGGAGCGATTTCGTGGCTGTTGTGTTCGATATGAAATTTCGACGGCGCAAGTTCGCTGGGCTCACATAGCCCATAGCATGTGAATAATCAGTTTATTCAATCCTGGAGATCTCCCCAACCTCCCAAGGTTGCGTTATTTGTGACTCACAACAGATTTCCAGACTTGCGAACAGATATTTTCTCGATGGAGTAATTCCGTAAATGGCACCGGCGTTGAACACGAGGCAAGATTGCGCTTTCTGCAACCCCTATATGTAGTCTGTCTGACTCAGAAATATTTTCGGACAGACGTTGTCATCTGCCCAGGGAAGATTTCGAATTCTACAACTCGAGGTTCATCTAACATCTACTTCGCATCGACCATAACATGACGTCTGATGAATCCACGATTTATTCAGTCCTGGAGTTCTCTCCTGATCGCGGGGGTTGCGTTCTTCATGACTCACAACAGATTTTTGCCAACGGAGTGTTGCGAGGCATAAAGGGCTGCTGTGTTGAACATGGAACAAGATTTTCGAGAGGAGAAGCGAGCTGATGCTGTAGGCGGCGGTGGACCACACAACGTTTTGGGTTGCGCAACGATTTTTGTCAACGGATTTTCGCGAGGCGCAAACGGCCGCTGTGTTGAACATAGAACGAGATTCTTGAATTCTGCAACACCAAGTTCGCCCACGACCTAAATCGAGCTGCTATTTCCCAACCCATAATCAATCCGATCCTTACATGATTGTTCGCCGCTGACGGATGTTGCATTCCGAAATTTCCGCCATTGACCAATGGCGGACTTGTTTTGGCGGAAGCGCTGCGCATGACAAGATACGTTTGATGAACTCGGTGCCTTCGATTCAATCCTGCAGTCTAGACCTCCTCGAGGCTTTCTGATCGTATGTTTTTCAATGCATCTATAAATTTCGACCCCAATTCATCAAAAGAGCTATGTATGTAGGTCGCTCAACTTGGATATTGCGTGTTGATCGTAGAACGCCAGACTATGCTCCAAAGATATCCCCGCTCATCGGTATGCCGAGGTACTATGGAGGTTCGCCAACAGTGCCCTGCGTCCCGATGGTGTCGAATATGTATTCAAACGCTGTGCGCCGCCGGCAGGTGGTGGAATTTGCGCAACAGCGGCGACTCGACCGGGATTTTGCTCATAACGTCACTCGCTCTTAGCTGCCTGGGCCGAAGGAACTGAGCTGTAGGACGAGACGAAACACGCAAGCCGAGGTACGTCGGCGCGAGCTTGAGCCATACCGGGCTAAGGATGCTGACCAGCTTGAAACTTTTGCCGGCCGTGCAGTGATTGTATTCGATTCGATCTGTGCTCGAAGTGATACTCCCTGGGGAAGAACTGCGTAAACAACTATGACTCGGCAAAATATGGACGAGAACATGTTTTATTTCGCAAGGTATGCCAATGAGAATCACGTGTCGGTCAAAGCGTTTCATCGCATCATTCTTCGCGGATGTGAAGTGACTGTTGAGCGCTTGTTCGGTTCAGTAATTTCAGATGGTTCAATTCAAAAATTTACTCCGCGCCGCGCGTTTCCTCCTGCCCGCATTATTCGACAGCGGCTCTTGGTTTTATGCAAACCTTGTTACTGGCCTGCGGACTGCGGTAGCCACCATCCACCTTAGGCCGCTATACCCACAACAAGAAATCACGATCTCATTTGGACTACATTGCCGGCTCGGCAGTTACGAAAACCCTAGCCGTCACAAGTCTCCACGTTACCGTTAAGTCCACATCTCTGTTCCGCGACCTTCAAACCTTATTTCTGTCGCTCAATTGAAGACGGATCACGGACGTCCGCACCGAACGCGTATTCTGTAAGTTTGCATCACAGTGCTGTGCTCGAGGTTTCGATCGGTTGTTCGACAAACGCCCAACGCTCGAATTAATAGAAATAAGCGCCTTGTTTCACTCAAGCGCCCTTCCCTAGGTTTAGCTATTTACAGCTCATAACAGAATTTCCGAGCAGATTTTGCGGGAAGATTTCCGCGATAGCTGTCCACGAAAGCAGTTTTCGAGTGCTTTCGAACTCCAAGACTCCAAACAGACCGAACAGACTTTCCCAACAGATTTCTGCACCAGAGCGATGCCATGGCTGTTGTTTTCGACACAAAATTCGCAGCTCCAAGACGTCGGACACTTGGTAACAGGGCGTTTGAATCGTCAGTCGGTTTAGTATTTAGTTCCGCCTACTGTTTGATTATTCTATCGCTCATTTTGGGCTGGCAGCTGTATTCAAGTTTCACTTGCTTCCCTGGCCGATGGCGACGCACTGGTGTGCGTGGATCCAGCGTTAAACTATCCTTCTGGCATATTCACTCCATTTTATAGCCGTTATGATAATTTACCTCCTCACACTCTCAGAATTGCGTCAACAGACTCACGAATAATTTTCTTTTCTGCGGTGGAGTGAGGTCGAAGTAAGATTTCTGTCTCTGTAGCTGGAAATATAACTCTGGACAGATTTCCGAACTACGAACAGATTTCTGCGATAGAATGGTAGTCCACGATTTTGAATTCTGCAAGTCCAAGTTCATCTACCGCCCGTATCGCACATTATTGGCTGTATGATCGCAACGTCTGATGCATCCACGCTTTTATGCAATCAGTGCTGCTGCTTCTCTCCTGATTGCGGAATTGCCTATTCATGACCCTGAACAGATTTCTGAACAGAGTTTTATGAACGGTACGGATTTTCACAATAGGAAACCGCTGCTGTGTTGACACGAAACCAGGAATCCTGCAACTCCAAGATCGTCGGAAGCTTCCATAACTTGATGTTTGAATTGTCGGTTGATAACTTATTGCGGAGGTTGCACTATTCATGAATTACATCAGATGTCCGAACAGATTTTTACGAACGGATTTCGCGATGCAAACGGCTGCTGTATTGAACTTTAAATTCGAACATGAAACCAGATTTCTGAATTCAGCAACTCCAAGTTCATCCAACGCTTAATCATGAGGTTTGATGAATTCTTGGTTGTTTTACTCAATCCTGGGGATCTCCTCAAGGCTCTCCTGATCCTATGTCCTAAAAAATTTGACATCATCAAACAGAGCTGCTATCTACGTAGGTCTCGACATTGTGACCTTTTCACCGTTTTCGGTGAATTTAACACGTCAAGTGCTTTGCGCAGCGTCATGTCATGTCCGTTCCTTTGGAGAGTGAGTATTCTCTGCTTCAACTCCGCAACAGATGCTTGTGAACAGAGACGGCACGCACTTTCGCCAAAACGTTAGCGAACTCAGTCTAAAATACCCGACTAATCTGATGTCAAGTGAAGATCCGAGTTGGTCGCTTAAAGTCCTGGACTCTTGGCCATTTTACCAATCACTCATTGAATCGAAGCTTCCAAGTTCCGGGTTATTTTCGGTGCGGAAGCAATTCATACCTATTTTGCTTCCGTCTGTGCCCAGCGCGGCGCCGATCCCACAAAACTGCAAACCATCTGAATGCTGTTGACAGTGCTGGCCAGCGCACTGGCCATGGCAGTAATGAATCACTTCAAGCTTCAAGGGCCGTCAAGGATGTTGGAACGGAATTCTGGTGGAGTGTCACTTCTGACGGCCCGGCGATCGTACCGATTGGGCGCGACGTTCACTTGACCTTGCCGCAAAATTCGCGATAAAAAAAATAGTATCGTTCTGGGTAAGTGGTTGCTCGTTCCTGGTCGTCCACAGTACTTACTTATAGACCGGTAACGTACGCAACCACTGCCTTTGTTTTTGGCCTTTGTTCCACAAAGGGTTCTTGTGATTTGGCCACGTGATTATGATCTCGCCTCGAGGATCCTGAACAATGCTACCCTTCTTGTGTTTGTCCTTTACCTTCATCCTCCGCCCTTTATGATTAGACGAATGGCTGATAGAATCGGCCACCTTGGGCACTCATCTCCCCACAAGCTCGAGGAATCCGATACTCTTCACCCTCTGAGCAGCCCGACATCCTCCCAATCCGCCGTTTCTTCGTATCTCTCGCATTCCAGCTATGACCACCGTGGGTCAATATCTACGCAGGCGACGTCCATGAGCGAATGGAGCACCGATAAACGCGGTTTCGGCCTCGACTCCGACATGGAGGTTGTCGAGGAGGAACGGTCGCATCCACCGAAACTCGTTAGACGGCCGCGAGGCGTATATCGCCTGAGCGATTTTATCATCCAACGTACCCTGGGGACCGGCAGCTTTGGGCGAGTTCATCTAGGTTCGTTCGTTGCGGAATTGATTGGTGGCCACAGTGACTGACGACATTGTAGTACGGAGCAAGCATAACTTGCGCTTCTATGCGATCAAGGTCCTCAACAAAGACCGCGTGGTCAAGATGAAGCAGGTCGAGCACACCAACAACGAGCAGCGCATGCTCGAATGTGTACAACATCCATTCATCATCAATCTCTGGGGCTACTTCCAGGACACCGCCAACCTCTACATGGTCATGGACTTTGTACCGGGTGGGGAGCTGTTCACGCTCCTTCGGAGATCAAATGTGGGCGAGCCCAGCCTGCTTGATATAATTTTCCCAGCTAACTCACTCTTCAGCGATTCCCCGACCCAGTCGCGAAATTCTACGCCGCAGAGGTCGCACTCGCTCTGAACCACCTGCACGGGCTCGGTATCATCTACCGCGACCTCAAGCCCGAGAATGTCCTGCTAAATGCCGATGGCCACATCAAAGTCGCCGACTTTGGCTTTGCAAAGGCTGTCGACACGACAACATGGACGCTCTGCGGAACCCCCGATTATCTCGCGCCTGAGGTACCCTCTCCCTTTCACGATCTATCCAACAAATACTGATTTTACCCCAGGTCATCGGCCAGCAGCGGTATAATAAGTCTGTCGATTGGTACGCGCTCGGCATCCTCATTTACGAGATGCTCTTCGGCCTCCCGCCGTACCACCAGGTCGAGCAGAACCACCTCATCCTCTACGACCGCATCCAGGCCGGCCCCTCCAAGGTTACATTCCCCCCAGCTGCGTTCTCCGACCAGGCGAAGGACCTCATCATGAAGCTCATGGAGGGCGACCCATCGAAGCGCTTCGGCAATATGCGCCACGGCGCCGCGGACGTGTTTACGCACCCATGGTTCCGCGAGGTTGACTGGACGCGGCTCGAGGCGCGCGAGATCACCGCACCGTACCTCCCGAGGATCGCGGGCGACGGGGATGCGAGCGCGTTCGAGAAGTACCCTGAAGACGACGTCTCCGCGACGTACGGCCTCCCCACGCCCGACCTCAACGGCTCCCTCTTCCCCGACTTCGAGTACACCGCCACGTCATGACGCGCCGTCTCTGTATTCCCCGCCTCGACGCTGTGTTTATCATCTCCCCCACGTTGTATTGAAACGACCCCCCACAAAAGCACGCACGCATGTAACCTCTATCACCAAAAGGGCTTTGGGATTGTGGCCGGTCCATATGGTTCTGGAACGTGCACCTCCGGATTAATGATTTTTCTTCTTATGACTCTTTATCGTGATTGTACGGATACGATACGATACGTGTAGTGTACGACGGACGGCACAGCTGCTGCGATGCGGGTGGCTGCTGTGGGTTTTTTTGTAGTCGCAAGTACATCCTGTATGAGGGTGGTTTACCTGCAATAACGGAATGTAAATGTTCTGCGGAAATATGCTTGTGCCTGCGTGACAAATGTCTGGTCAGCGTCCGCCGTGTCCCTCTCGCCGACCCTTCAATATTTCAATATCTATCCCAGAATACTACGAAGAAACCATCCTCGGGAGGCATGACCCCATCCCCCTTATCAACCCGCGCTTTCAAAAGTACCACCAAACGCCAGCGTGACGCTTACCTTGCTGATCGAGTGAATGCCTACGTGCTCCGCATCCCGCGCTTCATCCGAGCACTTCATCGCTCTACTCTGGATCTAAATCTGCAACTCCAGCCTTGAGCGCTTGTCGACTCCAGTCCTGAGCGCTTGTCGACGAAAACCCGATCGCGGAACACCCGCAAGTTTCAATGTGAATCTGCGATACCCTTGACAGCACCGAGTAAAAAAGTTCCGCATAAAAGCAAGGCCGTCGGATAATTGCACGCACCGAGGCGGAAACGTGCGACGCAGCGTAAGCTTTTAAATTACTCCTGTAGAGAGAGTTACGATAGCGCGTGAGCGCTGGAGCCGACACAGCTCCTATACGATGGAATTCCACGCAAGGACAATACAACGCCGGATACATCGCACATCAAGATATTTGGGGAAAAAAACCTTGCACAGCGGGTGCTCATGATCTTGAAATTTCGCGAGAAAAGTGGCTGAAAATCGAGTCCTATTTTCTGGATCTTTTGCAAACGCGGTTTTTGAAGCGTTCTGACACCTTTTTTTTCGCTTTTTTTTAGAAAAATAATAAGCTTCCCATCCCGGTATTCTCTCTTGTGAATTAACAAGCACAACCCTGAATCGCGAATAATGATGCGATTAAACGCTTTGACCGACACGTGATCACCATTATGCGAATAAGTACTCCACAGGCTGACAGGCACGAAAGGGAAATCTTAAACAGATTCGCGTTTATATTTTGCCGGGTCGTGATTATTTCCACAGATCTTCCCCTGTGAGTAGCATTTCAAGCACATGTCGAATCGGACACAATCACCCAAGCAACGACGGCAAGCTAAGACACGGAATATCAGATCAGCATCCTTACCAGAGACATGAACGGTAGCAGAAACTCACTGTAGAACTCGCTCTTGCGGATCCTATCCCCACAACCGTTGCACTCGATACCAAAAATGCCACCCATGAGCGATCCTGACACTTCGGGCCTCTCAGGGCCAGGCTTGTAGAGATCGTGTCCCGCGTTGCATTTCCACTGACCTCTTTTCTTCTGGCATTCGGCGCAAATATCGAAGTTTTCGCCCCCAGGCCCACATATGCAACAGTCTGGAGCAAGCCCGAGGTCAGTTTACTTTCCAAGTCGGCGAGGAAAAATGGGGCTGGAGCTCACGGCTGTAAGAGTCGAATCTCGTGTCGAAACAGGCGCGACAGTCGTCACATCGTAGTCTCGTCTTCACGTTCCTCCTGACACAACCATTGGGTGGAGGGCCTCCTGGAGAGCACTCAAGCTTCCGAGCAGCCTTTTCGACCATGTGGTCGTAGGCATATTCACCCGCGGCATCACCAAATTGATCAGACCCCGGCCCAAGACCTGCTGGACCTCTTGTCCGACAAATGTAGCAAAAAATGTCTCGAGCTGGTCCATAGCCGTAGCCTTGCACGGCTCAAGCCCGCGCCGACGCACTTCGCCTTGCAGCACCGCGAGGTACTTCCACTCCTCATACCCGTCGATGCCTTCCTTGGCGGCAGCCGCGAGCGCCGCTATGAGCAGAAGCCCGGTCGGGTCGGCCAATGCGCCAGCAAAAGCAGCACTGGTCAACGAAGAATGATGCAGCAGGGAACGCAGAGACAGGTATTCGCGACGGCGTAGGTCCGGGAGGGAGAGAGATTGCGCCTCTTCTGCAGTGATGGAGCCGGATACCATGAGAAAAGAGAGAGACAGAACTTGAAGAGGCTCTTTGTTGATACGCCTAATATATTTACCTGCCTAAAATCACGATGCGGAGTCTCAGAGAAGCTGGTGGATCCATGAATCGTTCAACACGGAGATTTGTCAATCAAAGTTATCCAGTGCAATGAACTGGGCGGTAATCAAGCGTGGGAGTCGCGAAGGTCGACGGGCCCCGAGGGACTGCAGCCGTCGTTTTCCCGTAAGGTGAGTACAGGCGAGTACACTTGTGCTCCGCGTGAGTATCCGAGTCAGTACTAGTCCTGGAGAAGATCCGCCCAGGAATTGTCCAAAATTTGGCTTTGACATATTGACAAGTTTTTAACGTTCGTTGGGACGCTCTTGGGCCAAGCCTTTCGACCTCGAGCCATTTTTTTAAACCATCTATGGCTGGAAATCAAGTGGTGGCCATACCATGATGCCAAGTTGATGCCAAGATTCGTCCATGAAAAGATTGATGTTCAAATTTTCGTCAGCCGCCTTAGGTAACGAACTTGATAGTTTCATGTTTTTGATGAGCCCCAAAAAAAGCTAAGCAAGGTCAAGAACAAGCGTAAAAAGCACCAAACCAGAGAGGGCCTCCCCAACCGGACGCGGGATATTGTTTAAACGTTCAGTCGGATTGGATATGTATCTACTTGCACGGATTGGATGTGAGAAATGCTATACTACTGACTACCTACTGTATGCTACTGACTACTAATGCTACGTTAAAATGAGTGGTGTGGATGAGATGAGATATGCAAAAACGGGCGGGGAACACAGGCGCGGACGCCGTCGTGAATGGGCGAGCATCCGCCCCGCCGCCGCGATGAGGGGTCGTGGATGGGGCGTAACGGTAAACGGTGGTAAACGGTAAACGGTAAAAACAAGGAGAGAAAAGCGTACGTAAAAACGGGGGCGAGAAATACTACACTACTAAAAGATCCAGATGCAAGAGACATGGATAACGGGGAACGGGGTGGGGCAGGGAAGACACAGAGAGCACGTAAATAAAAGAAAGCTGGTTGTACACGTTGGTGGGGGCGGGGGGTCGGACGAGCGGGGCCGGCGAAAGTCTATCTTGTCTCATCTAGACGCCGTAGCGCGTCGCGAGGCGCTCTTGGATGGGCTGCGGGAAAAGCGCAATCTGCGCAGACCACGCAGCGGGGTCGTGCTGCTTGAAGCCCTGGAGCAGCGTCTG